>JBBCBC010000030.1:15990401-16705530 GCA_037126765.1 Stenogyne calaminthoides | reverse complement strand
TCGTCTTCATTGCTTGTCCTCTTTCGTCAGAAATTCCGAACTTCAAATGAAGCTTTAAAGGCTTGGAGCAATGCACAAACTCATCTTGGAAATGTCTTAACTTGTCCTTGATTA
This sequence comes from Stenogyne calaminthoides, assembly GCA_037126765.1. Taxonomy (NCBI): domain Eukaryota; kingdom Viridiplantae; phylum Streptophyta; class Magnoliopsida; order Lamiales; family Lamiaceae; genus Stenogyne; species Stenogyne calaminthoides. Next base: position 16,705,416 of record JBBCBC010000030.1, on the reverse strand, counting down.
CGGTGCTTTCATACATTCTTGGTAGAGATCTTAAGATCTTGTAGTTGATATCTTTATGCATCTCTCTGCCAAGTTCTGGTAACTATTCTTGACATAGTAATCCTTCCATCGAGCTCGTTGATGGTGCCGTTGAAGCAACATCCTCAGTTTTTGAACTTCGCGATTCGGCTTGTAAACCATTTATTTTTGATCGATCATTTCTTCATATCTCGGCTAAGTATCATATTCTTTCGCCAATTTTGAATATTTATCTTCTCCTTGGTGACTTTATCCATTGTCTTCATGATTATATGCTGGCGATTGTATCTAAATTATATGACTTTCTTTCCCTCTTGCATCCATCAAAATTTGGGCTTTTCGCACAAGACTTCAAGTAGTAAAGTCCGGATCTCCTCATTTGCGGGGTTGTAAAAGCATATATGATGATGGGTCCTTTCTTTTCGATGCGGCTTCCATCATTCTTGGCTATCGAACCTAGATGGTTGCACATATAAATAACCCAATCTGCATACTCATCAGTGAGAACTTGACGAAATCATGATACATACGGTATTATCCATCTTGAGTGATTTTGGAAAAATGAATGAGTTTTAAAGCGGTTTTTGAATGCTGTTCAAATGACCCACAAAAGATTCTTCCTCAGAATCGATGATACTCAAAGCCCGTTAGTGCCAGAACCACCTTTATTCCCCTTATGAGTCGAGCAGATTTTGTGGCCAATCTAGAGGAGGGTGAATAGACTTGAAAACTTTTGTCACCGGTCAGTGTGATGGCGGTTAGCGTCAGTTGATCGTCTGTTTGGAAAATCTAACTTACTAATTTGGCGGTCAGTTAAGTATCTACTCCGAGTTTAAGCGGTTGTCGCGGAAACTAAGTTTTACACGTGTAAAAAACCCGGTTTTAATAATCGGATTCAAAAGTCTTTCAACAGCGAGTTGACTAAAGTGTCAAACTTGATCGGACGAAGCTTGGTGCTGATCTTAACTTGGAATATGTATGCACTTCAGTAGGTTGTATGCGATTGTGTAACCAGTTAATGAAAACCTGAAAAGATTTATAGTGGATTCGAACATGCCGATCCTACGTCCGCTCTTCCCTATCACAAGGGCTTGACTAAATAAATGGACTTAGATTTTTGTGTTAGTCAACACAATACCTGTGGATATTTAAAAGAGTTCTCACTCGTAGATCCCAAAATGGCCTAGAAAACCTGATGCGAAATCTTGCTAAACAACAACCTAACTTTGGGTTTGGTAGATTGTTTTAGTTCAACTTTGAAATCTTTTCTAGTTTTTAAGTAGCCTATCGGCCTAGATGAAAAGATTTACATGGAACAACAGAAAAAATAATCTTCAAGTTAAGTGTTCTTAGATGCGGAAGCCGATTATAAGCTTGAGCTTCTTGATAGTTTCCGTGTCTTCACTACGGAAGTGTAATCCCGTATTTATAGACCTCGAAATCAAAGAAGCCGTTGGAGAGCAATTTGAATTCGAGGTTATATTTAGTAAACTTAGGGATTGAAGTGGCGTGCGCCGAGGCAGCATGGCAGCGTGAATAGTGTCTTTTATAGCCGTTAGAAAGCGGCACCAAATAAAATTGCAGAGCTCCGTCATCGTGTCTTGTCCTTATTGGTTACTTGAAGCACACCGGTGTTGTTCTACCAACTAAGCGACATTCTTCTTATGCGAGGATCATGCGGCGTATGATTTGGTGAAACTGTCGATTTTTCAGTGGTGACACGTCTTTGTCGATGTCGTCATGATAGGAATCTTACGGTGCGATTGTATTAGCTTATTCGCGGACTCGTGATGTAGATCTTACGGTGCGATCTTAGAGTCATCGATCTTCAAGTCTTACGAATTTGAGCCATGACTTGGTGAGATATCCGACTTTTATCGGTCGATCGATCTTGTCCTTCTCTTGCCTTGCGGCTTTTATGGGATATCAATTACATTCTTGGATCTTGAGCGGACCTATACATATTGAGGTTCCCCCTCAATATGTGACCTATCTTCTACATCGGTTGTTCTATACAATAATTATCAGCTTTGGTATCCTATAGTGGTAATAAAAACATCGGTCGGCTAACATGTAATGGTTTATAATACATGTGTTTTAGAACTTTCATCAAAACTCTAAATTTCCCAACAATCTTCATCGAGAAAAGAAGGACTCCCAAGTCCAAGGAAAAAGTGATCGAGGATGATGATACCAGCAGATGCTATAATTGCCGGGGAAGAAAAGGTCACTTCTAGTATGATTGTCAGTTGAGTGCTAAGGAGAGAAAGAAAAGGCAAGCTAAAAAAGAGGCACAAAGTTCTCTAGCAAAAAGGCCGTAGTTGCGAGAAGAAGAACACTTCGAGGAGGGATCTAGCTCTTGGATGAGATATTCTCGGATAGTGAAAGTGATGACATTTGTCGATGGCCATTGAGGAGGTAAACTCTTCTTTTCTTTGTTCTTTGCTCCTACACTAGCACAAGTTTTTCAAGTTCAGCTGAAAGCAGGTCATTTTGACACGATGGATTCTTTTGAGAATCGATGAAGGACTATCTTTGTTTTACAAGGACTTCTAAATAGAACTCAAGAAGCGAGAATAAAAGAGGGCTGAAAGGCTGAAAATCTAAAATGGAAAGACTCTGTAATCTTGAAATCACTTACCAATTAATGGGAGACTCTTGATGAATGGATGTTACTGAAAGTACAACTCTCGAAGAAAAGAAGTTGATAATGACCTAGCGAAAAGCTAGAAATCCTTTGAAGAGATTGAGCTAATCAGGACTAAGTTCAATGACCTCTCCGAGGAAGCATGAAACTCTACAGAACTGGGAGGATAGTGCAGAAGAAGTTAACTCTATTGAATAATGCATCTAACTGTAATAGATGAAATTGAGTTACGAATCTGTCACTATAAAATCTGGATTGGGATACATTCCAGGGAACCTCCAAGGTCATTTGAATCTTTGTATCAAGTAGCAAAGAAGACAATCTTTGTAAACCCGATGGCACCTACACTTCAAAGTGAAGAAATGCCCAAGGTGTTAGACAAGGGGAAAAGGACCTATGGTCTCGATAAAAGCTGAATGATGGGGTTAGAAAGCCCAAACCTCGAGGAAGGCTAGAAAAAACGAGCACTCGATTAGAAAGTTTCGAGCCAAGTACTTCAAAAGCCTCGGGCTAAGAATGCAAACTGAAAGGCTCGGCTGAACCATCGGAGGAATCCTCGGGATAAACACTTTCAGCCGAGACATTCTCAACAAAAAGAGACCAAGTCCTTAGTATCTGAAAGACCAGTTCAGTCTGGACAACCTAAACCCCACTTGCCTAAGGGTAAAGGTTATCTAAACTAGTCGTCAAAAGATTTAGGCCAAAAAGCTTGCCCGAGTAGCTGAACCAAGAAAAATTCAAAAAGCACATGCCCAAGCAAATGAACAAATGGCTGAACCATGGAGAACAAATTCAAAAGCCCATTGTTCATGATTTAAAAAATTTATAACCTTGTGGACCCTACACAAATTGGGTACCTAAAGAATTGATCTGCTAAGGAAAACCAAGGGGTAGATGTGTATGTTGATGTTATAGATATCTTGATATTTGGATGTTGGTGGATGTTCAAGACATATGTGAGGATACAAGAAGATGCCTCATTGACTATGTTGAACAAAGGGCCAAAAGATCACTTTTGGAGATAACCCCGAGGGGCGGTGAAGGATATGGAACTTTGAAATCGATTTCAGTTCATATCCATGGTGTTTCATATGTATCTGGATTGAAGCATAACTAACTTTCAATTAGTCAATTACGTGATAAGGGTTTTAATGTTGAGTTCTCTAGAACTTATGTTTTGTGAAAGATGATACATCCGAGAAAGTATTCTTGTTGGTACAAAAAAGGGAATGTGTATCTTCTTGATTGGAGTTCAACTCCTAAAGAATACATGTTTAGTTGCTAAAAGTTCCCGCGACCCAGGTTAGTTTATGGCATAAAAAGAATGAATCACCTAAATTTCAAAACCACGAACAAGCTTGCAAGATTAGCTCTTGTGAGAGGGGGTTGCTTTAATAAGTGTTGATAAGAACATATTTGTGATGCGTGAAAGGAAAACAAATAAAGCTGTCGTTTAAAAGTAAAAAGTTGAGGTTTTTCTTAAAAAGAATACTTGATTCTGCGCATATGGATCTTTTTGGTCCTATAACGCGATAGCACTAATGGCGAAAAACACATTGGTAGTAGTTGATATTTACTCAAGATATACTTAGGTCATATTCTTACTCGATGAAAAGGGCTTCGAGATAAAATTTTGCGGAGTTCTTTGAAAAGGCTTCGATATTGAGAAAAAATCGAGTGTGGTCAAAATCGGATCGACAAAGACTTTAGTTTATAAATCATATCATATCGATTATTGTGCGACAAATGGAATTTCCGCTGAAACATCGATTTGCAAGGACCCTCAACAAAATGGTGTTCTTGAAAGAAAGAAGGAATAGGACTACGAAAGAAGGCTGCAAGGATAATGATGGTGAATTTGATATTCTAAAAGATTTTTGAAATTTGAAAGTCATCAACGCATACTACTCTCGAAGCAGATCCATCTTGACCAAAGTCAAGGCAAAAACACCTATGAGCTTTGGAATGAAAGGAAGCCTCTTGTTTCTTTCTTTTCGTGTGTTTGGTTAAGTGTTTCATACATAATAATGGTAGAATCGATTGAAAACATTTGATAGTAAAAGGTGATGAAGGAATATTCTTAGGATATTGCGAAATCGATAAAACTTTCAGAGTTTACAATTTGTAGGACTCTATTGTGGAGAAACACCTCATGTGTTTTTGATGAATCTATTTGTGGGAGAAGAAAGCAGGGGAACATGATCACAGATGAAGTGACTAAAGAGGATCACAGTTAAGCACGAAGCGAAAGATAAATCATCACTTGAACACGAAAGAAGAAGCGGTCACTATCTATGATTGGGTAAACTCGAGACTCGGATAAAAGAAGTTGAGGATGGAACTTCGGGATGGTGAGACTGGGAAAACCAACACTCAAAGGTGACAATCTGAGCACAAACACCGATTCGGACTCGGTATGTGATGCGATGAAGATGTAGTCACGGTGAGGCAAAGTCTGAATCTATCAACCAAAGGGAACAAATGTCTCGACAATGTTACGAATAAATTTCCTGAGGAAGATGATTCCCTTTCTCCTTTTCTGTTGTTCACTGGTTCTTGATTTAAGCTGAACCTAACATTTCAAATGTTGAGGATATTATTGAAGGGAACATCAAGAGAGGAAATGGTTGAATAGTCATCCTACAAGTCAGTTGTGGGTGATCTAACTGAAGGTGTTAAAACAAAGGTTCCATGGTGAGAGTGCACTATTCTGCTTGCTTCCTGTCGGAGAAAAGAACCTCTTGAGATTGGTGAAGCTCTACAAGATTTCTCATTGGATTCTTTGCTATGCAAGATGAAGCTGAATCAATTCTCAAGGAATGAAGTATGGGGAGCTAGTAGATAGACCTGAAAGGCACAATGTCATTGGAACCAAGTGGGTTTTCAAGAATAAAAGAGATGAAAACAACAACATTGTAAGAAACAAAGGCAATGCTAGTTGCACAAGGTTATTCCAAGAAGAAGGCTTGGATTATGATGAAACCTTTGCTGTTGCAAGACCAGAAACCATCAGTTGTTTCTTGCATATCTTTGCCCACATGAAGTTCACAGTCTATCAAATGGATGTGAAAAGTGCATTTCGAGCGGTGTGCTTAAAGAAAGAGGTTTATGTGGAACAACCTCACGGTTTCAAACAAAATGACCAAGTTCTGAGGGCTCGGAAAAGCTTTGTATGGTCTCAAACAAGCACGGGCATGGTATGATACTCTTTCTCGGTTTCTTTTGACCATGGTTTTGTCGAAAGGTATTGATAGAACTCTGTTAGGGAGGATAGAGGATGGGGAAGATATCTTACTGGTTCGGATATATGTTGATGACATCATTATTGGATCTCCAAACCATCAATTTGTGTGAAAAGTTTTCAACGATGAAAGGCAAGTTTGAGATGTCAATGATGGGAGAGATGAATTTATTTCTAGGTCTTCAAGTAGAAACAATCAAAGGAAGGAATATTCATCAACCGGACCAAAATACACGGAGATCGATTGCTAAATATGGTGTCAAAATTGCAATGGAGTTAGGATTCCCATGAATACTAACTACAAGATGGATCGATTACGAAGGCAAATCGATGAAAGCCATCCGATTATAGAGGAATCATTGGATCATTGCTCTATCTTCGACCAAGTAGGCGGATATAACATTCTTTGTTGGGATATGTGCAAGATACCAAGCTAATCTAAGGATAGTCACATGGAAATTTGCCAAAGAATCTTAAAGTATCTTAAAGGTGCGATGAATAAGGGATTATGGTATCGGTGATGATAACCTTGAATCAGCAGATTTTCGGATCGATTATGGAGGTTCGCGAATTGTGGAAGTCCACTCGAGGAACTTGTCGATTTCTAGGAAATGGTGATATCTTGGTTTTCGAAGAAAGCGGACCTCAGTAGCAACAAAGTCTTCGCGGAATATTTGAATACATGGGCTGGAGGAAGCTGATGTGCTCGATTCTTTGGCTCGGAACAACAATTAAGGGATTATAAAGTTGTAGCCGATGAAGTACCAATATTTTTGTGACAATAATAGTGCCATTGCTATTTCACAAAATCGGTATTACGAGATGCAAGCATGTGGATATGGGACATCACTTCATCGAGAGATCATGTAGAAAAAAGGACATAAGGATGGGAAAATTCATCTTGATAAGCAAAAGGCGATATATTGACTAAACCTTTGCATTTGAATCAAGATTTCGGGAACTTTAAATTGAGTTAGGGATGTTAGATCAGTGTATAGAGTAAAATCGAAAAAATTGAAGATTTTTCGGATGCATGAAGTTTTCTCGAATTCTCTTGGCTTCGAGGATAAAATGGAAATCTTTGGGCGAGTCTCGAGCTTCAGTTCTTGAAGGTCGATCTTCGATAGCATCTTGAACCATTCGATTACTTTCGGTATTTTCTTGACATTTTATCAAAATTCGATTACTCGATAAAATTTGATAGAGAAATTAGTGCGAAGAAGTAATGATTTCATGCGACTCGTTTTATTGCTTAAAGTAAAAACTTCGATAATCATTTTCTAATAAATAAAAAACACGAGGAATGTTTTTGGCGGGATCATTTTAAATTCGAAGAAGGTCAGCGATCATTTAATGCTCTGTTACATTAATGACCAATGAGGATGTTTTGGCGGCTTACTTTTGAGGAGATAAATAGGATTCATATACCCGATTAATGGGAGATTAATCAACGCCCTTTTTTTACTAACCAACGTGATTTCATGATTTCGAAGCTATATATACCTAATAAGCCATTCAAGCCAAAAAATTTTATCAAACCCTTAGTTCCCCAAATCTCTCGCAAATAAATTTTTTTTTGCCCGAAAATCCCAAACCCTAAATCTCCGTTTCTTCAATCAATCTCTAAAATGGCTCTGACCTTGTTAGAAATTGGCTTGAAACCAACAAAAAGCCATGAATGCGAGTTCGTTGTCTCACTCGAAAACACAACCAACTCAAAGCAGAAGAGGAGGCTCTCCATATGATTAGATTGGCTAAACTTCCCCATCTATGGCATAAACCAGACGGACCGGAGTTCATGAAAGAGGTGTGAATTCATATATAATTTGAGGATAGATGAAGAGGAATGTATACGATTCTAAGATTACATATCACATTTAGAGCATTCATCCAAATACATCAATTTTGAGAGGATTTGTATATAGTTAGAAAAAAATTTGAATGATGTTTTTGAGCTTTGTGATAGTGGAGAGGATCTGCTATGTATATGTTGGGTAGAAGCGGGAGTATTTAGATAGGATTCTTTGAGAATCTGTTAAATTTGAAAGTGACATTGCATAAGAGGCACTTGAAGCCACAATATCGAGTTTTGATGGATATTGTGAGCAAGAGCATCATGAGTCTTGTGGGGAGTTTTGAATATTAGATTAGTACCAAAGCTCCGATTGATGGCGGCAATCGAGGCCTCACCCACCACCGACTTCAACTGGTGAAAATTTTTGATTCAAAGCGGTGGTGAGGCGGAGACCAAAGTTTTGAAGAAGATTGTGAGGCGATCTCAATAAAAGCAAGATCCACCATGTACCTTAAAATTGCTTATATTTTGGAGATGTGCGAAGAGGAGGAGGATATCTTCGCGCCAATTCGACCCCATTCCCTAAGTCAAAATTCTCTTTAAGCCCATTGTTGTGAAAACCATGGGGGGGGGGGAAGAGAAAAAGGTAGAATCACCCTAAAGTTCTTGCTGCTTTGAAAAGACTCGACAAACCCGGGGGAAGGTTTTGTTGGAAGCAAAAGATGGAAGCGGTGCAAAAATAATGAAAGCGAGAAGAACCTTGCCCCAAAACCTTGAAGATTGGTGGTTCTCACCCGATGAAGATGTCGATGATTACGAAGAATTCAACTTTGGAACCAAAACGCTCGAGTTCACCGTACAAGTTTGGCTTAGGTTATCTCTATAAGCCTGAGAACAAAGCGAGGCGTGTCTTCTCACGAGGTGCTTGAGACTCCCTCTAAGTTCGAACAAAATTTCTCGGGGAAATTTTCCAAAAGGAATTCAGACCTCGAGAGATTCTACCAAAATGTCTTGGCTTTCAGACGGAAAACCCAACTTCGAGTCAATACGAGAAGTGTGACTCGAGGACCCCTGAACCTCTTTCGAGATGCAAAGTGAGGACTGTTACCTGACGTTGAGATCTTTCTTTGAGACTTCGGGAAGCGAATATTCTTGATGAGCTCACAGGTGATCTATTTCTTGATCCTCGGCTGAGCCTCAGCCCGAACGAAAGCCGAGATGGAAAGGAGGTGGCGAGTGGAGGAGCAAGGGGAGCAGTTCATTCTTGACGCTACCACAGGCTCGGCTCATACTCGTTCCCAGATCTTCTTGATTAAGGACAAGCGGTGTTCATCCTCAATCGGACTCTTCACGAGATGCTTGATATTCGCGCTTTCGGAGGAGGGAAAGGCTGGTGGAATGAGGAAAGCACCTTCGACCGACTTCTCGGGGTTCGGAAGGACAAAGCTTCGAGGATGAAAAACTCCGATTTTTGATGAAGCTAGTTAGGAAGTTAGGCGAGAGGAAACTCTCTTGAAGTTGTTGCCCCTAGCGTCGCGGAGACAAATCTCAAGATGGAGATGGGGACCAACGGGGAGATCTTGAGGATCGATCTCGGATGGAAAAAGGAGCTTCTCTTTCTTTGAAATTGATTCAACCTTTGAAATTGGTCAACTTCGGTACCTTTTGGCACTATTAACAATTATTGAGATTCTTGAAGGTTCTATCTTTGGATTTACGTCTGGGCTCTTCGGGATGAAAGGCTGAGCTTCGGGATGATCAAGCGGCGACCTGAAGGTGCGAAGGTTCCTAAGATTGATCTCGCTCCTTGATGGGAAAACTTGAAGGTTGAGCGATGATGATCAAGATTACTCGGATGGAAGAAATATTGGCCAATCAAGCTCAAAGGATGGAAAGGTCTTAGTCACTCTTGGTGGTGCTAATCAAAACACTCGACCTCTCATGATGACCTCCATGGAAGATAAAATTTGAATGAAAAAATTTGGAGGAGTCAAAATTTGAGTTCGATCTTGAAATAAACGAAGCACCGGAAGCACCGCATTTCTAGAGGTGAAATCTGAGGAGAGAGGAATGAAGTGATGATAAAATCACATTGAGGAAATAGGCTCAATGCTCATGACCAAGATAAGCGAGATGTTTAAAAAAGCACTCTGGCGGTTGCCCGTTATCGAAAAATTTTATGTGGCCAGAACCCATCAGGAGGAAGGAAGCGAAGACGATCAAGATAGCGGGAGAGGTTCTTATTTGTGTGAGCACCAAGCAATATCACATGGACACAACCTCTCGGACTTCTTCAAATTCAGATTGCAAGGGGGAAAAGGAGGTGAAGACCTCGGAAGTTCATGACCGCGTGCTTTGGAGAAAAGGCTGAGAAAGATCTTTGAAATGTATAACTAGCCAAAGCCTTAAGAAAGTGAAGCTCTTTGAAAAGTTGAAGTTAATTTCGGTGGAGAAAGCCTATCTACACTCGAGTTTCTAAGCAAACCATGCTTGATGTTGCAAGAAAGCTGAGTGCTAGAGCAAGAGTTGGAACAATCAAATCAACTATTTGATTTACTATAAAGAGGAAAGCCTTGGCGTTGTTCAAAAGCAAGCGTGCAAAGGCTTCTAAGCCAATCGAGAGAGTGATTACGGATGATGAAGAAAGCGGAAGAATCTGAGTCTCAACCTCGAGAAGAAAGTCTTCAAACAGATGCTCTGAAGACACTCCAAATAGAACAAGCTAAGAAATTTCTTTGCCGGTCTCGAGGGCGTCTGTGATCGAAAGAAGAAAGCGAAAGCGAAGCGAAGGTGAATCGAGGAAGTTTGCGAGCAAGAGAAAGGGACATCAAAAGCTTTGAAGTGGCCCGCGTTGATAAATGGATGCCTATCAAACTCAGCGATATGTGGGAAGAGGTCAAAGAACATACGGTTCTATTATGATGTTTTTCATGGAATGGAGAGGAAAGCTCGAGATCGAGAATGAAGCATTCATTGAATATCTCTAAACCTTCTATCAAAATATCTCCAAAGTTGGATTAACCTTGCGGATGAAGGGAGAGTGATTGTAGCCTGGTCCATATTTCTATCCTCCTCCAAGACTTGGTAATGGCTTGGTAAATGAAAAGGCCATTACTCGAGAAATTGCTTTCGATATCTTTGTCGGTTGGGTTTAACGAGGAAGCAATCCGGATATTATTAAAGGAGAAATGGGTTGAAGAAAGATTTTTTGGAATGTTCAACTGCACAGGTGTCCGTGATGAAGTTGAGAATAAACAATGAAGAAGCGAGAAAATTGAAGAGCCGAATCGAAAGAAGACTCCGAAGATTCTTGTAATCTTTAAATTTTTGTATTTTTGATTTTGTTGATAAATTTCATTGTAATTTGTAATGGTATACTCATCATCAATGAAAATTTATCATTTATGCTCAAAAGATAATATCTCATTATCTTATTTACATGTCTTTTTATTTTGATATCTTTGAATGAATGTCTCTTTTGGGGTTTGTATGTTGTTAAGGGAAATTGTTTAAGTATTTGGTGATGAACTATTTAAGAAGATTCATTCTTGAAGAAATTGTTGAATGATTTAAATTGTTGGGAGATTCTCTCCGAAATTGTTGGGAGATTCTACGATTTAGGAATTTGTTGGGAAACATAACCGATCTTGTAATAGGATAAAAATGAAACACGAGTTTAGGTTATATGTTTGTAACAAGATGGTTTTGGCATCATCAAAAAGAAATTGTTGGGAGATGAATTTAATAAAGATATATGATTTTGATTAGATCCCAAAACCCACGAGTATGACATGTTAGAATGATCTTGATAGTTGGTCGAGGATTCAATTTTAGAGTATTGGGATGTTATCTGCCAAAATGTATAGTCGGCGGATATAGTCGAGGATAGGTTACGAAGACTACGAAGAACTTCGGTATGTTCTGAAGCCGAAGTTAAAACTAAAAATTTTGAAGACTCGATAGGCGGAGTAGGCGAAGACTTCGATTGGCCGCAGACTCTTTTATACTTCGATCTTGGTATAAACTATAAGATCCGATTATCGGTCGATGACTTCGAGGAAGACTCTGAAGACCACGAAGACTCGGAAGACTTACGAAGGCGCCAAAGGTGAAGGCTGAAGATTGATCAATCTTTTGAAGGCCGCAGTAATTCGAAGACTTCGATTAATATCTTGAATGCTCATTATGAACTGAATGTTAGCCTTTGAATATATCTATCGAAGGATGCAATATTGAAGATCATAATTCCTTAAAAATAGATATGTTGTCAAGACATTCCAAATCTGGGATAAAAGGAACTAAGTCGAAGTGTTGTTAAGGGTATATCAACTCGAGTTTTTGTAACCAAAAAAGCCGTTGAAGGTGTCTACCTTTAGCGGAGACAAAAGTCAAAAAAGGAAGCGACCTTTGTACCATCTTGACTGGCGGTGATAGGTCTTTAAAAAGATGTCGGATGTACAAAAGTTCGAGGCTACTTGAAAAAGTGAAGGCAGGCTACATGAAAGAAATTTATTATTGCAAAAAGCGTGTTAAGGAGTTTCAAACCCTAAATATAGATTTCTCACACACCATAAGAGGAAACTCAAAAGCTATCTCTCCAGCGGATAGTTTTCAAAAGTGACCTTGGTGTATGCCTATAAATCTTGGTGACCCTCTACATTGTAAGGTTACGGGAAATTTATAAGCAACTTCGAGGCTCAAACTTATTCTTGCAAAAAGTTAAAGCACTCGAAAAAAACTTAGAATTTCCCCCAAGTGCTTCTATATTGAAAGAGCTCACTAAACTAAGCCTAGCTTGATAAGATTTATCCAAAGCTTAGTCGAGATATCTAACCCTTTGCATTGTGCTTCATTGTAAAGGATATCTCATCTAGTTGAAACCAACGAAAACCCCAAACCACTTGAGAAGGTAGTTGGAGTGTGTTTGTTGGTGAGAGAGTTATAAAAAGATTTAGTAAACTCTGGCGGAGTAGTCGAGAAAACTCTAGAGGAGAAGTTAGTAAGCTCTGAGGGGTAGTATGAAAGCTTGTTTGTGTTTGAGTAAGTAAACTACGGAAACTTCAAGGTCGGGTTCATTTCTAAACCTTCTTGTGGAGAAAACCGGGGCGAGTTGTAAGTAATCTTTTCATAGTAAATTTTTGATTAGATGATTTCTCGAGGATCGGGGAACTAAAGGATTTTTCCTTGAGTCTACGAACCACTATAATTGTTATGTTCTTTCTTGCTTTTTTCCTTATCATCTTTTTGCATGTTTGAGTTTGAAAGCATACTTTTCTTTCGATATTGGGTTGGAATCAATCACTTGAAGTTGCATGTAATTGAATCACAATTTAATCACTATTTCATAAAGGGAAGGTTTTAAAAGCTTAAAAAATATTATAAACTAAAGGAGCCAACCATTCGCGCGTCTGAGTAGCTAGAATAGATAGTTACCAAAGAGGAACTTACTTTTACGAGGGTTGATAAGTTGGATATCGATCCAAGCAACTTAGGGATCTCGACACTTCAGGACTTCTTTAGGATTATCACGAGGTTTTCAGAAAATTTCCGGGATCAAAATCTCATGAATTTTGATTCGGAGCGATTTGTGCTTCTCGGAACCCTAGTCTTAGGATTTCTTTGACCCAGTGACCTCGTAGAAAAAAGTTTTAAAACGAACGTGTATTCCCCAAATTTCGTGTATATTTCGTTTTATGCGGGGACAATCATCTTCCAGGCTAATTTCCAAGAAAATCAAGAAAATATTTCCTTCCTTAATTTCACTCATTATTTTCGAAATTTACTTAAACAAATAACCAAGTGGAAAATTTCTTGAATTTAATGAGATAAACTTTTGGTTTAAGAATACTTATCCTATTCCATAACAAAATTCAAAAATCTTTTCTCCCTCTTTATTGATTTATTTAAAGAAAATTTAGGAAAAATAGGCAACAATATTTTATTTAATTTTAAACACTTTTTAGGTTATTGGACTTTATATTTGGGCTACTTGAGGGGCCTTTAGGATAATTAAGATTGGACCTTCTAATGGACCTTGAATTTCCAATATTGAGCCACAATATTATTCAAGCCCATAAATATTAATTTCTCCTACATAATTAATATTGCACTATCCATCTTAACCCATATTGTTAGTTAATATGGCTCCGGTTATTATTTCGCGTTTAAGATTATTCATCCATTAATTAATTTAAGTTTTGAAATAGCTTCACATTAATTAATATTTTCCTTGGTTGGGAACAACTCAACATTATTATCCATCTTTGGAAAACAAATTCCACTTACAAGATTTGATATGAAAAACTTCAAAGCCTCTTGAGGGGGACTAATCAAACAAAGGCGCACTCTGCAGATGATTCTCGTATTAAATCTTAGCAATCGTCATGTAACTAATAATATTGTCCAAGATACAAGGTATTGAATCACATTGATTCTCTACCCCGTAACTATTAAATAATAGTTATTAATTCCACACGATCCTATTTAAGGAACGGAGATTATACTCGTTTTTACTTTCACCGAGGTCTAATTCTTCTATATTAAAATCTTGAAGAATTTATCCTCCTTTGAGTCCCTCTTAAAGGCAAACATAATGCACTTGTGTAATCAAAGGAATACAAATAGACTTTTTACACTTGCTTCGGATTGAAAATGGATTGTTCATTTTCCATCTAGGTTGTGAATAATTTACTTTTAGTTACAAACAATTTGTTAATTTAATCTTACGTGACAAAGGGTATCACTAAATTAACTACAATGTAACTCGTAGTAATTATTGAACAATTATCTACTTAAATATATGTAACATTCAATGATATTTAAAATCGGCGGTGATAAATAATTTATTTAGTCCAAATAAGTCCAAATTGATGCAGGTTATACAAAGTAAAAAGCATACTTTCGATTATAACCCCCCAACAATAGCGGGAGAGAGAATCACTTCTCTAGGTTCGATATTTATATCTTGGGCAATAATATTAATTACAAAACATGAATTTGCTAAATTAATTCAGATTAGAATCGTGGGTTTGGTCTTGCATGATTAGTCCCTTAAGTGGGCTTAGAACCTTTATCATACAAAATCTTGCAAAGTGAAATTAATTTTCCGGTATGGATAATAATTGACGGATGTGTGTGCATGTATTTTTTAGTGTTGTTGAAAATCTTATGCAACATGTAAACAACAAACGATGGCGGAAGTATAAAAGGGTTGTGTTGGTCGGTGTAGCGAGTCTTACGTGTATGGGGAATACACGTGTTCAATGATTTTAAAACTTTTTTTCTTCGAGGTCGGCTTGGGTGAGATAATCACGAAGATTAGGTTAGAAGCACATATCGCTGAGTTAAAAGTCTCTTGAGGGCAGTGATCTGGTTCTTTCAGATACCTCGAGATAATCCCAAATGAATCACGAGTGTGTGGAGATCTGAGTTGCTTGGATCGGATAACTACTTACTTGAATCCTCGGAGAAGAGTTCAGTTTGATAACTATACAATTCTAGCTACTTTCGTCGTCTTAATGGTTGGCCACTTAGATTATACTCGTTTTAAGCTTTCTTTGAAAAACCTCCCCTTTATGAAATAGTGATTGGTTGTGATTCACTTATGCAACCCGATTGGATTGATTCAACTGAATATTAGTGTAAAAGTATGCTTTCAAAATCAAGTCGATCTGATTAAAAGAACGAGATAAGGAAAGCAATAAAGAACACAGCGATTATAGTGGTTAGGAGACTCAAGCTCTTACATCCACTCTCGACTCTTGAGAGAAATTCACTATAATTCAACCCCGAGTTTTCTGACTACTCCACGTGAGTTTTTACTTACTCAACCCGACCTTGAGTTTTCGACTACCTCCGTAGTTTACTTACTCAATCACACAAAAGCTTTCAGACTACCTCTGTGGCTTACTAACTTCTCCTCTAGGTTTTTCTACTACTCGCGTAGTTTACTAACTCTTTACAACTCTTCTCACCCAACAAACACACTCAACTACCTTCTCAAGGGTTTGGGGTTTCTCGGTTGGTTTCAACTAGGATGAGATATCCTTTACAATGAAGCACAATGCAAAGGGTTAGGATATCTCGACTAAGCTTTGGATAAATCTTATCAAGCTAGGCTTAGTAAAGTGAGCTCTCTTCAATATAGAAGCACTTGGGAAATTCAAGGTATTTTTAAGGTGCTTTAACTTTTTGCGAGAATAAGTTTGAGCTCTTGAGTTGCGTATAAATTTCCGTAACCTTACAAAGTAGAGGGTCACCGGTATTTATAGGCATACACCAAGGTCACTCTTTGTAAACTATCCGTTGGAGGAGATGGCCGTGAGTTCCTCTTATGGTGTGTGAGAAATGACTATATTTAGGGTTTGAAACTCCCTAACATGTTTTAGGCAATAGCCTTTCATGTAGCAGTCTTCTTTTTTTGCGATCTGGAACTTTTCGTACATCGACATCTTTTTTTTGACTTTATCCTTTATCGATTGTCGGTATAGTGTGATGTCGTCTTCCTCTTTTGACTTTTTGTCTTGATTAAAAGGTAGACACCTTCAATGGCTCTTTTGATTTACAAACTACGAGTTTGATATAACATTAACAACACTTGACTTAGTTTCTTTTATGCGCATTTGAATGTCTTGGCAATATCTAACTTTCTAAGGCATAGCGTTTCTCTCGATATTGCATCCCGGATAGATATATTCGGTGCCTCGGAACATTGAGTTCATCTTGAGCATTGATACATTCTTTGAGTCTTGATAATTCAGTGCTTCGATATTCTTGATCTTGATTTCTCGATCTTGATCTTGCGTCTTGAGTCTTCTGCGTCTTGAGGTCTTACGAGTCTTGATTTATCTTGGCGGATATCTTGAGTCTTCATCTTTGAGTCTTGGTTCTCGATTTCATCTTGAGTCTTGATATCTCGATTTTTCATCTTGAGTCTTAGTCTCTCGATTTCTCAACGAAGTCTTTAGATTCTCGATTTCATCTTGAGTCTTGAACTTCCAGTTTCATACTAAAACTTGATTTCTTGAAACATCTTGAGTTCTTGAGTCTTGAGAACCTATCTGAACTATATCTGCTGACTATACATTTTGCGAGATAACATCGAATACTCTAAAAGCTGAATCGACTCAATTATAAAGATCATTACGAACATGTCATACTCGGGGGTTTTGGGATCTTAGTCAAAAATCATATAATCTTTTATTAAATTCATCTCGACAATTTCCCCTTTTTGATTATGCAAAACCTATCTTGTTACAAATACATAACCTATACTCGGGTTTTGGTTTATCTATCACAAGATTGGTTGTCTCTCAACAATTTCGAATAAGAGAATCTCAATACATTGAGAGTTTTCCCAACATTTAAGACATTGATAATTTCTTGATAATGAATATCTTTAAGTAGTTCATTACTAAATACTTAAACAATTTTCCCATATCATCATTCGGTTAGTTGGAGACATACAATCGGCATATCAAAATAAAAGACATGTAAATAAGATAATAAGGTATTATCTTTTGAGCATAATGATAAATCTTCATTGGTGATAAGTATACCATTCTGATTACAATGAGATTTTTATCAACAAAATCAAAAGACAAAATTTAAAGATTACGAGAATCTTACAGTTCTTGATCTTGATCTTGATTCGGCTCTTGACTTGCTTCATTCTCGACTTCATCAATTTTTGGCACCTCGGGTTGAACATTCGAAAAATCTTTTCTTGACTCATTCCTCTCCTTGATGATGTCCCATTTGTTCCTGTTAATCCCAAGTGACCAAGGATCTTGAGCAATTTCTTGCGTAATGGCCTTCTCATTTACCAAGCCATTACCAAGTCTTGGAGGAGGATAGGAATATGGACGGGGCTACTATCATACTCCACCTTCATCCGCAAGGTTAATCAGCCTTGGAATACTTTGGATAGAAGGTTAGAATATATTCAATAAAGCTTTGTTTACGATCTGAGCCTTCCCTCTCCATTCCACGAGAACATCGTAATTGAACGGAAGGTTCTCTTCACTTCTTCCCACATGTCGTTGAGTTTAATGGGCATCCATTTATCAGCGTGGAGACCATTTCAGCACTTTTCGATGTTCCTTCCTCTTGCTCATAAACTTCACGAAGTCACTCCTTACTTACGCTCCTCGTCTATCTTCTTTCGATCCGCGAGAGCGCTCACGAGGCCAAAAGCGGCGGCTTTCTTTAGCTTATTTCTTTTGGAGTGTCTTGAGCATCTCTGGTGTTGAAGACTTTCTTACGAGGTTGAGACTTCAGATTAACCTGCATCTTCATCATGTCGAATCGACTTTCTCTGGATTGGCTTAAAGCCCGCCGTTTGCTTCTGGGTTGAACAAGCGCCCAAGGCTTTCCTCTTCGCCGCGATTCGGCACGGCTGGCTTGTTCAACCTTAGTTCTAACACTCGGTTTCTCTCTTACCCCAAGCATGGTTTGCTCGAAACTTCGAGTGTAGATAAACCTCTCCACTTGAGAGAATTTCAATTTATCGGTAGCTTCAACTTCTTTTAAGGCTTTGGCTAGATTGTACATTTCGACATCTTTTCGAGCCTTCTTCTCCCAAAGTGCGTGCCATGAACTTCTGAGGTCTTCACCTTCCTTTTCCCCCTTGGCACGTAATTTGGAAGAAAGCGGAGAGAAATCATGTCCATGTGATCTTGCTCTTTGCTCCGCTGAATGGATCTCTCCACCGCTAAGCGATCTTGCTCATCTTCCATTCTCACGATGTGGTTCTTAGCCACGAAAGTTCTTGAGATAAGTGGGCAAAGCGGAGAAGAGTGCATCTTTAAGCATCTCTGTCATCTTGGTCATATTTTGAGCTCATTTCCTCAACAGCCAGATTTGATCGAAGCACCTCATTTTTTCTCTGCCCGGTTTCACCTCTAGAAATTGGTCGATTCACCGGGGTCTTTTTCATTTGACACTTAACTTTCTGCGTTGACTCCCTCCACTTTTCATTCGACTTTTCTTCCATGGAGGTCATCAAAGTGGTGAGTGTTTTGTATACGCACCGATTACGAGAAGAAATGGCTAAGACCTTCCATTATACGAGCTTGATTGTAGCGTTTCTTCCATCCCGAGCAATTTTGATCGCCATTGGCTCAATCTTCTCAAGTTTCTCCATTCTGGGGCGTGAGATCAATCTCGGGAACATACGCACCTTCTGTCTTTGTTTGATCATCTGAGCTTGACTTCATCCACGAGCTCGATCTTCAATTGAGCCTCGATCTGTTTATCGAGACAATTGAGAATTAAAGATAGTACTTTGTTAACTTTGGCATAATTTTTAATTGTGCGAAAATTACTGAAGAGTGCTAACCGATCTGAGTTGATCATTAGCTGAAGTCTCTTTTTCCATTTGGGGCCCGATCCTCGGCATCTCCTGTTGGTCCCCATCTCCATCTTTGGATTTGTCTCTGTTGCTTTCGGGGCACCAACTTGATTGTTTTCTTCTCGGCTGCTTCCATACGAACGGCTCATCAAAATCGGAATTTTTCATCACGAGCTTTGTCTTGAACCACGAGAAGTCGGTCGGGAAATTTTGTCTCCTCATTCCACCGATCTTCCCCTCTGAATAAACAATATCAAGCATCTCGGGGAAGAGTCGATTGAGGATATACTGCGTCGTCCTTAATCTGAAGAAACATCTTGCAGATCGGGGTATGAAATTTGAGCTCGGGGGTGCGGTCGAGATGAACCGTTCCCCTTGCTCCTCCACTCGCCTTCTTGACCTCGCCCTTCTTCCATCTCGGGCTCTCTGGTTCGATAAAAACTTACGCTAAGGGATAAGCGATGTAGATCACTCTGGAGCTCATCAAGAATATTTTGCTCTGAGCCTCATTAGTGTCAGGAAGTTTGTGCATTCGGGTCCTCGGTTTGCATCTGAGTGGGTTACGAGGCTGGTAGGCATATCCTCGGTTTAGTCGAGTTGGCTCGTCGATCTGAGAGCTGCACATCTTTAGATCGACTAAAGGTGGCTCTTACATCACGAACTGCACATCCGAGGTAGGCATCTCTGGTGAGCTCCTTTAAAAATTTCTGAGAAATTTTATCTGGCCCAGTGATGTCTCGAGCACCTCGGAAGACACTGCTCCTCGATCGATCCTGTGTCCTAGAGATAACTGAGCCAACACTTGTAATGGTGAACTCTGGCGGTTTGCCCTCGGGTTGTATCTCCTCGAGAATCACTTTGCTACCGTCGGTGAGAACCACCAATCTTTTGCGCTTTGGAGCAAAAGGTCCTTCCGCTTCATCGGTTTGCTCCTTGCTCCATTTTTGCCTCCAAGCAGAATCTTCCCCTGGTTTGTTGGGTCTCTTTCTCGATAGACTGCGGAAGGTGATTCTACCTTCTTTTCTCTTTTCCTCGAATATTTCTTCTTCCTGGCCGGTGGGCTTGAAAGAATTTTGGATTTAGGGAATGGGGTTGAATTGGCGAAGATATCCTCCTCCTCTGCACATCTCCAAAATATAAGCAATTTTGGTGGCATGGTGGATCTTGCCTTTCATCGTGATTGCCCCCATTGACCTTTTTATGACTTTGGCTTGCTCCGTCACCATCTGAATTAAAATTTTAGCGGTTGAAGTCGTGGTGGTAGGAGATGCCTCGATCGCCGCCATCAATCCCGAGCTTTGGGGTACTAATACTGCTCAAAACTCCCATGTAAGACTCATGATGCACTTGCTCACAATATCCATCGGCTACGATATTGTGGCTTTAGATCACCTCTTATGCAATGTCGCCTCAAATTTAACGAGGATTCTCGGCCCAATCCTATCTAGGTACTCCTGCTCTCTGCAAAACATATACATCGCGGGATCCTCTCCTCTATCACGAGCTCAAAAACATCATTGATTTTTGGAATTATGCACAAATCCCTCTCAAAATCGGCGTATTTTTGGCGAATGCTCTAAATGTGATATGGTAATCGAAGAATGCATACCATCTTCTTCATCTATTCTCAAATTACGGATGAATTCAATTACCTCTTTTGCGAACTCTGGTGCAGTAAACTGCGACTAGATGAGTGAGTTTGCTTGATCGAATCATATCTGAGCCTCCTCTTCTAGCTTTGAGTTGGTTGTGCTTTCAAGTGAGACAACGAACTTCGTACTGCAACTTGTTGGTTATGGCTAATTTCTCGAACAAGGTTGGGGCCATTTAGAGATTGATTTAAAATTTGAAGTTTTAGGGTTTGGAGATTTACGGGCAAAGGATTTTTAATTGCGAGAGGATTTGGGAGCGAAGGGTTTGATAAAATTTTGGCTTGAATGGCTTAAAGGGGTATATATAGCTTTGAGATCGTGGAGAATCGTGTTGGTTAGGTGAAAAACAGCGGTTGAGATTAATCTCGATTAATGAATTATCTGAACAAACGATCTCTAAAAAGTAAGCCGCCAAAATATCCTCATTGGTCAATAATGTGGCGAGCATTAAATATTTATTGACCTTCTTCGGAATTTAAAGCGATCCGCCCAAAAACATTCCTCGGTGTTTTGTATATATTGTGAATGATTCTTGAGTTTTACTTGAGCAATAAATGAGTTGCATAGTCTTTACTTCTTGGACTAATTTCCCTCTATCGGTCTTCTTGAGTACTATCCTTGATAAAATGTCGATTATATCTTGAAGTCTTGAATGGGTTCGACGTACTCTTGAAATCTTGACCTTGATAATCTGAGTTTCTGAGACTCGATTCGATATTTCCATTTTATCTTGAGTTTCTCATTAGAATTCGAGAAAGCTTCATGCATCCGAAAATCTTCAATTTTTTGATTTACTCTATACACACTGGTTCTAACATCCCTAATTCAACCAAAGAAAGTTTCTGAAATCTTGATTGACCAAAGGTTTAGTCAAGATATTAGCTCTTTTGCCTATCGGTATGAATTTTTCTCCATCCTTATGTCCTTTTTTTCGACATGATCTCTCGATGAAGTGATGTCACGATATCCACGTGCTTGCATCGGTGTGCAATCTGGGATTTTGTGAAATAGCAATGGCACTATTGTTGTCACAAAATATTGGTACTTCATTGGCTTCAACTTTATAATCCCTTAATTGTTATGCAGGCAAAGAATAAAGCCGCAATGACTTCCTGTGACCATGTATTCAAACCGATAATCTTGGTTACTCTCGAGGTCTGTTTTCTTTGAAAACCAAGATATCAACTTGCTTCCAAGAAATTGACAAGTTCTGTTGTGGACTTCTGTCAATTCTACAACCTCCGTAGTCGACATCCGAGTAACCCGGTTAATTCAAGGTTATCATCATTTGGATACCATAATCCTCTATTCACACTATGCCCTTAAGATATCTTAGTATCTTTTTGGCGACCTCCATGTGTTAGTCTTGGGATTAGCTTGGTATCTTGCACATATCCTCAACGACAAATGTTATATCGGCCTACTTTTTGTGAGATAGAGCAATGATCAAAGATTCCTCTATAATCGGTATGATTCAGCGATTTGCCTTACGAATGAGGATCCATCTTGTAGTTAGTATTCATAGGAATCTAAGCGCATTGCAATTTTGTACACCATATTTGATAATCGGATCTCGGTGTATTTTGCACGGTTGATGAATATTCCTTCCTTTGATTGTTTCACTTGAAGACCTGAAAGAAATTCATCTCTCCCATCATTGACATCTCAAACTTGCCTTTCATCGGTGTTGAAAACTTTTCACATACGGTGATGGTTTGGAATCAAAAATGATGTCATCAACATATATCTGAACTAGTAAGATCTCTTCCCCATCCTCTATCCGAGCGAGTTCTATCTTGATCCCTTTGACAAAACCATGGTCAAGAAGAAACTTAGAAAGAGTATCATACCATGCTCTAGGTGCTTGCTTGAGACCATACAAAGCTTTTTCCGAGCTGTAAACTTGGTCATTCTGTTTTGAAGCCGGGGAGGTTGTTCCACATAAACCTCTTCTTTTAAGCACACCGTTCGAAATGCACTTTTCACATCCATTTGATGGTATTGTGAACTTCATGGGCGGCGACATATGCAAGAAACAATCGATGGCTTCTAGTCTTTGCAGTGCAAAAAGGTTTCATCATAATCAAGCCTTAACTTCTTGGGAATAACCTTGTGCAACTAGTCTTGCCTTGTTTCTTACAATGTTGTTATTTTCATCTCTTTTATTCTTGAAAACCCACTTGGTTCCAATGACATTGTGCCTTTCAGGTCTATCTACCAACTCCATACTTCATTCCTTGAGAATTGATTGAGCTCATCTTGCATAGTAGTAATCGATAAGAATCTTGTAGAGCTTCACCAATCTCGGTGAGTTCTTTCTCCGAAGAGAAGACAAAATAGTGCACTCTCACCATGGAACCTTCTTGTCTTAACACCTTAGGTTAGATCACCCCAATCGACTTGTAGGATGACTATCTAACCATTTCCTTCTTGATGTTCCCCTTCAATAATATCCTCAACATTTGAGATGTTAGGTTCGATTAAATCGGCAAACTCGGGGAACAACGAAGAAAAGGAGAAAGGGAATCATCTTCCTCGGGGAGATTCTATTGAGAACATTATCGAGACATTTGTTCCCCTTTGGTTGATAGATTCGAAATTTGCCTCATTTGTGACCACATCTTCATTGGCATCACATACAGTGCGAAGGCGGTGTCTTCGGATTGGTCACCTTTGGAGTGTTGGTTTTCCGAGGCTCACCATCGCGAGTTCCATCCTGAACTTCCTTATCGAGTACGAGTCACTCCAATCATAGAATGTGGTGACTTCTTCTTTTCGGAGTTCGATTGGATGATTTATCTTCGCATTTGAGGCTTAATCTGGTGATCCTCTTAATCAATTCATTTGCATCATGTTTCTGTTTTTTTTGAACACAAATAGATTCATCAAAAACAACATGAGGTGTTTCCTCCACAATAAAGTCCTCTGATTTGTAAACTGAAAGCTTCTTGACTTCAGAATATCCTAAGAATATTCCTTCATCAGCTTTACTATCAAAAGTTTTCAACTGATCTTTACCATTATTGTGTATGAAACACTTGCAACTAAACACACGAAAGAAAGAAACAAGAGGCTTCCTTTCATTCCAAAGCTCATAGGGTGTTTTGCCTTGACTCTTGGTCAGCATGGATCTGTTCTGAGAGTAGCATGCAGTGTTGACAGCTTCAGCCCAAAATCTTTTAAGAATGTAAACGACTATCATAGTCCTTGAACTTCTTTTCAGTCATGTTCCTCCTTTCAAAGCAACACCATTACATTGAGGGTCCTTTGCGGTGATGTTTCATGTGAAATTCCATTCTCTGCACAATAATCAGATATGATATGATTTATGAATTCGGTTCCTTTGTCAGATCTGATTTTGACCACACTCAGTTTTTTTTTTTCTCAATCTTTGAGCCTTTTCAATTAACTCTGGTAACTTTATCGGGTCTCTTTCTTCTTGAGTAAGAATATGACCCAAGTATATCTCGGTAGTCATCAACTACTACCAATGTGTATTTCCGCCATTAGTGCTTCTGGTGTTATAGGACCAAAAAGATCCATATGTAATGGCGAAGTATTCTTTCAAGAGAAAACCTCAACTTTACTTTTAAATGATGCTCTTATATGTTTTTCCTTTGCGCACGCATCACAAATATGTTCCTTCTTGAACACACGTTAAGCAACCCTCTCACAAGAGCTAATCTTGCAAGCTTGTTCGGGGTTTTTGAAATTTAGGTGATTCATTCTTTTATGCCATAACCAATGGTATCTGTGGAACTTTTAGCAACTAAACATGTATCTTTAGGAGCGAGAACTCAATAATGAAGATACACATTCTCTTTTCTTACCCGGTCGGTAAAACTTTTCTGTGATGTATCATCTTTTACAAAACATAAGTTTTTAGAGAACTCAACATTGAAACCCTTATCACGAAATTGGCTAATTGAAAGCAAATTATGCTTCAATCGGAATACATATGAAACACCATGGATATGAATCGAAGTCGATTTCCAAAGTTCCATATCCTTGATGCATCCTTGGAATTATCTCCAAAAAGTGATCATGGGCCTCTTTGTTCAACATAGTCTTTGAGAGTGTCTTCTTGTATCTGTCATATGTCTTGAACATCCTTTGTCAAGATACCAAATATCGAGGAGCTTTTTCATCTCTGCTCTCGTGATTGCCATGTGATCATTAGTCGGGTTTAGTGCCCTTGTTTTTCCTCCGAAAAAAAAGAGATCAATTCTTAGGTACCCAATTTGTGTAGGGTCCTACAAGGTTAGATGTACCTTTCGGAATCCAAATCTGCTGACAACTCTAATCACTTTAGAGTGGCTAATTTGTCTTCCATAAACATCAACATACACATCTACTACTCTGGGTGCCTTAGCGACTTTACGTGTATGTGTGCTAGCTTTTAGCATGAACATGGGCTTTTGAATTCTTCTTTGGTTCGGGCCTTTTGTTGGATGCTTGGGCTTTGTGCGGCCGGTCTAAATCTTTGTTGACTCGGGTTGGATAACCTTTACCTTTAGGCAAGTGAGGTTCGGGTTATGCATCTTTGAAATCTGGTCTTCGATTATCTTGAGGACTTGGTCTCTTGATTGAGAATGTCTCTGCTTGAGTGTTTCTCATCCGAGGATTCCTCGATGGTTCGATGTGGAGCCTTTGATTTGCATTCTTGCTTTGAGGCTTTGAAGTACTTGCTGAAACTTTCAAGGTATTTGCTCGGGTTTTCTAGCCTTCACCGAGGTTTTGGGCTTTCTAACTTTGATCATTGATTTCTTGAAACCATAGGTCCTTTTCCCTTGTCTACAACCTTGGGCATTACTTGACTTGAAGTGTAGGTGCCTTTGGTTTTTACAAAGATAGTCTTCTTTCTACATGATGCGAAGATTCGGATGACCTTGTGAGGTTCCCCCTGGAATGTATCCCAATCCGATTTTTATAGTGGCGAGATCTCTGGTAACTACGAATTTCATCTATCACTTTAGATGCTTTATTCAATAGAGTTAACTTTACATGCACTATCCTCACGATTCTGTAGAGTTTTATGCTTCTCATAGAGGTCATTGAACTTCGATTACGATTAATTTGAATCTCTTGATGGATTTCTCTAGCTTTTTCGATTAGGGACATGATCAACTTCTCTTTCTACGAGAGTTGTACTTCAGAACATCGAGTTCATCGGTAGTTCCCATTAATTGAGAAGTGATCTCGGTTTTGCTAGATTCTTTCCATTTTAGATTTTAAAGATTGATTTCTTATTACGCTCTTGAGTTTTATTTAGCGAGTCCTTGCAAATCGAAGATAGTCCTTCATGATTCTCAAAAAAGAATCCATCGGTCAAAATAATTGTTTTTTAGTGGAACTTGAAAACTCTTGTGCTAGTGTAGGAGCAACAACGAGAGCCGGAAGAGTTTACCTCCTCAATGGCCATCGAGGCGAGATGTCATCACTTTCCTTTGTCACGAGAATATCTCATCTGAAGAGCTAGATCCCTCCTCAGAGTGTTCTTCTTCTGCAACCATGGCCTTTTTGCTTGAGAACTTCTGGTCTCTTTTAGCTTGTCTTTCTCTTCTCTCCTTAGCACTCAACTCTGGACAATCATACTGGAAGTGACCTTTCTTCTGGCAATTATAGCATCTGTTGGCATCATCATCCTGATCATTTTCTTCTTTGGACTTGGAGTCCTTCTTTCTGGATGAAGATCCTTGACTTCGAGTCCTTCTTCTTATCGGTTGATCGTCCTCGGGTTTCTTCCGGTGTGGTGGTTCTGTAATAGCTTTTGTATTTTCCAAATCTACTATTAAGTCTGTCAAACCTCCTTGCCATCAGTGCTAGCTTTTCCTCAAGCTCATCCTGATGTTTGGCATGGGGGTTCTCAGACTCTCTAGTTTTACAGGTTTTATCTTTGGCTTTTAAAGCCACATTCTTACTCGATGAAGAATCATCTTTCTTTGTCGACCTTTTTGGATTTCTTATCAATTACAAATTCATAGGCTTTATTTCGGAGAAGACTTGTTGGTATGGCATTGAACTAATGTTCTTGGTGTTTTCAATCACCACTGCATGAAAGACCTCTAAGAATTTTCAATGCCACTTCTCTTTGTGAATATTTCTTTCAAGTGCGTTTAGATCATTCATGATGCTTTAGTGAATCGACTTCAATTTGTCTATTGATTCACCATCATCCATTTCAAAAGCATCAAACTTTCCAATTGCCCTTTGAAAGTTTGTTTTCTTTTATATGATCGTGCCTTGGCACATAACAATTTAGTGTATCCCATATCTCTTTAGCGATATTACGGTGAGAGATCATTCCCATCACACCATCATCAATTTCTTTGTATAGTGTGTCTTTTTTGCAATGTATTCTAGATTGACTAACTTTCTCTCCTCAGGAGTTAGTTGGTCATCAGACTTAGGAAATTCTGCTCTAGGATCAATTCTCTCCTCTTCTGTAATTATGGGATTCACCACGATAAATTTGAATGGTCCTTGAGAAACCACTCTCCACATACGTTCATGTTTGGAATCTGAGATGAGCTGCATTCTCGGTCTCCATAGATCGCAGTTCTCTCGAGAACATGGGAAGTTTTTAGAAGACATTTTTCCGATCTTTTGAAAAGAAAAAATTTGACAAATAAGATCGATTCGGATAGACCACAAGTATATTTGAAAATAAAACTTTGGTCAACGGGCGGTGGTCAAGTTGAACCCTTTGCTTTGATACCACTTGTTGGTCGGTGTAAATGAGTCTTTACGTGTATGGGGGGGAATACGCGTGTTGTTGATTTTAAAACTTTTTCTTCGAGGTCGACTTGGGTGGATAATCACGAAGATTAGGAGTTCGAGAAGCACAAATCGCTCTGAGTCAAAAGTCTTGAGGCGGTGATCCTCGAGCTTTCGGATACCTCGAGATAATCCCAAGTTGAATCCTGAGTGTCGAGAGATCTGAGTTGCTTGGATCGGATAACTAGCTTCTTGAATCCTCGGAAGAGAGTTCGGTTTGGTTTCTATTTAGTTCTTAATAGTTGGCCTTAGATTATACTCGGTTTAAGTTTTCTTTGAAAAACCTTCCCTTTATGAAATAGTGATTAGGTTTGTGATTCACTTATGCAACTTGATTGGATTGATTCCAATGAATATCGATTGAAAAGTATGCTTTCAAAATCAAGTCAATGCTTGATTAAGCACGGATAAGGAAAGTTTAATAAAGAACAGCGATTATAGTGGTTCAGAGACTCAAGCTCCTACATCCACTCTCTCTGACTCTTCAGAGAAATTCACTATCAACCCCTGAGTTTTCTGACTACTCCACGTAGTTTACTTACTCAACCGACCTTGAGTTTTCTGACTACCTCCGTAGTTTACTTACTCAATCACACACAAGCTTTCAGACTACCCCACGTAGCTTACTAACTTCTCCTCTCGAGTTTTTACGACTACTCGCGTAGTTTACTAACTCTTTACAACTCTACTCACCAACAAACACACTCCAACTACCTTCTCAAGGGTTTGGGGTTTCTCGATTGGTTTCCAACTAGGATGAGATATCCTTTACAATGAAGCACAATGCAAACGGTTAGGATATCTCGACTAAGCTTTGGATAAATCTTATCAAGCTAGGCTTAGTAAAGTGAGCTCTCTTCAATATAGAAGCACTTGGGAAATTCAAGGTATTTCGAGTGCTTTAACTTTTGCAAGAATAAGTTTGAGCTCTTGAGTTGCGTATAAATTTCCGTAACCTTACAAAGTAGAGGGTCACCCGGTATTTATAGGCATACACCAAGGTCACTCTTTGAAAACTATCCGTTGGAGAGATAACCCGTGAGTTCCCTCTTATGGTGTGTGGCTTGGCTATATTTAGGGTTTGAAACTCCCTAACATGTTTTAGCGGCTTTGTCATCTTTCGTACATCGACATCTTTTTCAGGTGACTGTCCTTTATCGCGTGTCGGTATAGTGCGATGTCGTCTTCCTCTTTTTGACTTTTGTCTTGATTAAAGGTAGACACCTTCAGCGGCTCTTTTGGTTACAAACTACGAGTTTGATATAACCTTAACAACACTTGACTTAGTTCCTTTTATGCGCATTTGAATGTCTTGGCAATATCTAACTTTCTAAGGCATCGCGTTTCTCTCGATGTGCATCCTTGAGATAGATATATTGATTGCCTCGGAACATTGGGTTCATATTGAGCATTCAATTACATTCTTTGAGTCTTGATAATTCTGATGCTTTCGATATTCTTGATCTTGGTTTTCGATCTTGATCTTGCGTCTTGAGTCTTCTGCGTCTTGAGGTCTTCGAGTCTTGATTTATCTTGGTGATATCTTTGAGTCTTCATCTTTGAGTTTTGATTCTCGATTTCATCTTGAGTCTTGATATCTCGGTTTTCATCTTGAGTTTTAAGTCTCGATTTCTCTTGAGTCTTTAGATTCTCGATTTCATCTTGAGTCTTGAGACTTCGATTTCATCTTTGAAACTTCGGTTTCTTGAAACATACTAAGTTCTTGAGTCTTGAACCTATCTGAACTATATCTGCTGACTATACATTTTGCGAGATAACATCTGAATACTCTAAAACCTGAATCGACTCAATTATCAAGATCATTACGAACATGTCATAATCTTTCGGGGTTTTGGGATCTTAATCAAAATCATATAATCTTTTATTAAATTCATCTCCCAACACAGTGCAAGGGATTTCAAAATTTTGTATAGTCTATAATCAGACTATACGAACCTCATGGTTAAAAACATCACTATAACAAGTAGTGAGATACACACGAATCTCTTACAAGATCCTAAAAGGTGTAGTGAAAACCACACACAAAAAATCAATCTATTCAATCAAGTAACTAGTGATCTTATTCAACCTAAACTTGATCTAATAAGACAAAATCAATAATGATAGGAGAGATTGTATTCCCTCGACCAGTACACATGGAATAACATCGACCCTTACACTCCTACAAGAAACAATCACTCGGTTGTTCTCTCGGTTGTGTCTTGGATGTTACTCTCTTAAGTTTGGAGTAGAGCAAATGAGATTTCACTTTAACTCAAAACTTGAATGTCGACCAATGTAGTCTATTTATAGACATTCGGACCAACTGCATTGTCCTATCCACTTGGTGTGGACAACCTTGAACATCTCCTCCACTATCTCCATGATCTTGGTGTAACCACCCATGATCTTTCTATTCTCACTCCATCAGTGCAACCGCTTGATAATATCCGATATTATCTTCAACCTGCAATATAGGAAACGTAGAGAAACACATCTATTAAATCGGAGTCAGTGTTAGGAGAAAGGGCAAATTCATGATGTTGTGCAGAATGTTGTCCAACATCTGGAACAACATCCGTGCAACATCAACAAACTCCCCCAATTTGACCTTTCTACTACAACACACCTGATGTTAAAAACAACATCCGAACTTGTGTCAGGAAAGAAACAAAAAATAACCATTCAGAGAACAACTACTATTCAACCAAAAATCATAATTTAAAAATAAACAAATAAACACAAGCACTAAGTACATCAGCAGTGTACTTGGGCCAAAGTATCCAACATAAAGTAAATGACAGAAATATAAACCTATCAACTAATTGTCCATTAACAGAGTTTATAAAGAAAAGAGCAGTAAATAAAAGATTACAACACATAAAGGAATTTTTATAGTGAACTAAAGGGAAGGACTGGGCCATTGGAATGACTGCATCTCCATAATCTGCAAATGCTCCCCATACATCAAAAACTCCCCCTGTCTTGAATCTGATCACGAGTTATTGTTGGGGAATTAATTGCCCGGATCTATTCGGGATGAATATTTAAATACAAATTTAATTCTAACAATTATTACTAGCATGAATTAACCCTATATTAATTCAAATAATAATGCAACAACCAATCATGCATATAAATAGTTTACATAAAACCTACGCATGCAAAAATACTACGGGTTTACGTGAACTAACCTCTCGGAGTGACAACCGTTGAGAAGATGGATCCCGTTCACACGAACACACCAAAAGGTCTTCTCAAGTATTCCCTTATCCTTGTTCAACAATCCGGTGGTAGGAACTCGCGAACAATTTAACGAAAAAGGAAAAATAAAATTATGTTGCATCACCTTTGTGGATTTCTAATTTTTCCAACACATGGAATTGCACTGGGGATGAAACACTCATCCCCTATTTATAGATATAGGGTTGGCCGAATTTTTGGAGTGAAAATAAGATGGAAAAATATTTTCTTGATCTTCAAGAAATCTTGAATATATCTCATATATTCTTTTCTCCATAATTAAATATTCCACAAAAATCCCAACTCCCTATATTAAGGGATTTTCGAAATTATCACATTAAATAGGGAAGAAATAGGATCTTTGACTTTTCTTGAATTTATGGGATAATCTTGTATTCCAAGAATACATATTCCATAAAATCTTTCCAAGAAAATCAAGAAAATCTTTTCTCTTTCTTCCTTCAATGTTTTTCGAAAATTATGGAAAAATTAGCAACAATAATTTATGTTGGTCCCGTTTTGAAAACCCATAGTGCGGAAAATACCATGTAATGCATATAAAATAGGGGTGAGGGCAGAGTGATTCCAATTTTTTGCTTTTAAGAACAATGTGTTGTGTTTTGCTTATAATCAAATGCATATGGCAAGTAAGAACATAAGGCAGTAAAGAACACACGATTTTATAGTGGTTCGAAGTTCAACTCCTACATCCACTCTTCCCTATCATCAGGGGCACTAACTTAACCAACTGGACTTAGTTTAATGTGTTAGTCCAACGCCCAACAGATGTTTACCGAGTTCACACTCAAACGGGACTTATCTCCCTCACGGGATTGCCTACCCTCCCTTTCGGGATTGCTTAGATGTTTACCGAGTTCTCACTCACCTACAAACTTAACCTATCAAATTGATTTGGGTAAGTTTTGTTTGGTTTCCAACTAGGTTGAGATTTTCCCTTACATTTGTTTAGCCTCAATGCTAAGGATGGGAAAATCTCTCTAAGCTTAGGATATTACATTTGTGCTTAGATCTAGGGTAGAACACTCTTGAATATATGCGTGTATTTCTTGCTCAGTGTTCTATGGTGGGAATGCTTGAGTATATGGCTCTTGGCTCTGTAGCATCTTTTTCCACACTCTCCACACGAATAATGAAGGAAGAACTTGTATTTATAGTGTGGATTTGAATGTTACCGTTGGATGGAGTCACATTCAAATCCATACTTATTCGAAGGAAATTTTGGGCTTGTTGTCTTCCTCTCATTGGTCGCGTCAATTTGAATCTACTTGGCTATATTCTTGGGATCTTGAGTCATCGAGATTCTCACGAGTCTTGAGTTCTTCCGAGTCTCGGATTCTTGATTCGCAAGAGACTTCTCTTAATGGACCTTATCGTCGGGTATCTTGACACTCGAGGGCTAAGCGAGTTCGACTCTTGACTTGACATCGACCCTCAGTCACTATCACTCGAGCTAAGCGATCATCGATGTCGTTCGATTCTCAGTGAATATGACTTCAGATGACTTCTCTTCTGATTTCTTCTCGCCGATTTCTTTCTCTCACGATCACGGTATCTGATTTCTGGTTTCGATATCGATTTCTTCTCGCCCTAATCTGATCGACTCACTTGATCGAATCGATCTGACATCGAGTCAACATATTAATTTATCGCATCAGTTTAGTATATCGATTTAGCATATCGAGGTTAGTTGCATCGGGTTATCTTATCGATCTCGATCATATCGATCTCGTCGATCTCATCATTCCTCTTCGATCTGCAACCTCCTCTTCGGACTGGTCATCCGTCGAGTCATCCGTCATTTGATCTTCGATCGATCGGTGGCTTAGCTTTTCTTCTCTTACGATTTTTGCCTCGACTCATCGAGTTAACTCGAAATTCATCTTACTCATCGATCTCGTCGGTCTAAATGTCTCTTGACCTCGTCGATCTCGATCATCTACTTCTGATTTTTATGAGTTCTCCCTCAACTTGTTCTCTCGTTCCCCCTCAACTTGTTATCTGTAGATTAGCTTCAAAAACACAAGTTGATAATGTTTTGGCATAATTCATCAAAACTAAAATATCCCAACAATTTATTTTATTTTAAACACATTTTTCAGTTATTGGACTTTATCTTTGGGCTACTTGAGGGGCCTTTAGGAGAATTAAGATTGGACCTTCTAATGGACTTTGAATATCTAATATTGAGCCACAATATTATTCAAGCCCATAAATATTAATTAATCCCACTACATAATTAATATTGCATTATCCATCTTAACCCATATTACTGTTAATATGGCTCCCGGTTATTATTTCTCGTGTTTAAGATTATCTAGCCCATTAATTAATTCAAGACACTGAAATAACTTTCCATTAATTAATATCTTTTGTCCTTGGTTAAGGAACGGTTCAACATTATTATCCATACCGGAAACAAATTCCACTTGCAAGATTTGGTATGATAAATCTTATGAACCTCCCAAGGGGGCAAATCAAACGAGCGTACTCGCACACGATTCTTCGTATTAAATCTTAGCAATCGCATGTGACCAGTAATATTGCCCAAGATATAAAGTATTGAATCTCATTGATTCTCTACCCATCATAAGTCAAAGCAATAATTACTAACCATACACGATCCTATTTAAGGGACGAAGATTAAGAAATAATGAAACAACGTGGGTCTAATTCTTCTGGTTGGTCTTTGAAGAATTTATCCTCAGAAGTCTGTTCAATTGCATCGGTCATGCACTAGTGTAATCTCTTGGTCAAGACAAGCCAATCTGAGCCTTACGGTTCAACCTTTCACGATGGATTGTTCATTTCCATCTAGGTCGTGAAGTGAGCAGTACTTTTTTTAGTTACAAGGAATTTATTAATTTAATCTTCGTGATCCGGTATCACTAAATTAACTATAATGTAACACGTATTGTTTATTGAACAATTATGCGGTAAATATATGTAACATTCAATGATATTTAAAGCATCGATGATAAATAATTTATTTCAAATAAATAAGGCGAAATTGGTTTGGTTATACAAAAAAAGCATACTTTTCAATTATAACCCCAACAATCTCCCCACTTATACTCAAAGTGCGCTTTTAAGTATACTCAAAGACATCTCGTGTAGTTCCTAATACGTGACATCTAATGTCACCTACATGAACCTAATAATATCTCCCACTTATACTCGAAAAGAAGATTGGCGGCGATCTTGACACCCATTCTTGCACATGTCTCTCGAATGTGTTACGAGAACCCTTTGTGAATGGATGCGCTGGGTTGTCTTCGTACGCGATCTTTTCCACCTCTATATCTCCTCTCTTAACGATTTCTCGTATAAGATGGTATTTCCTTTCAATGTGTTTCTTTGGCCTTGTGGGCTCTTGGTTCCCTTGAATTTGCAATTATTTGCTCGGCATTATCACAGTAAATAGTGATTGTGCTGGGCAAATTCAGAACTACATCCAAGTCCACTAGGAAGTTCTTGAGCCAAACCGCTTATTTCACTACCTCGCAAGCAGCTACGTATTCGGCTTCCATGGTAGAATCGGCGATGCATTTCTGCGTAACGCTTCTCCATGTCATGGCTCCTCCCCATGCAAAAAACACACTGGGATGTAGATTTTACGGAATCTAAGTGCGATTGGAAATCCGAGTGCGTATGTCGATGGGGATTAGGGCTTTGGCCCGATAAACTAACATTCTATCCCGAGTTCTTTTCAGATACTTCAGAATGTTCTTAACTGCCGTCCGATGCTCTTTTCCCGGATTACTTTGATATCTTGCCACCATGCCTACGACAAAGCAGATATCAGGTCTCGTGCACAACATTGCATACATAAGGCTTCCGACAGCCGAAGCATAAGGAATGCCTTTCATCTCATCTATCTCTTTTTATGTCTTAGGGCACATTTCCTTGGATAGATGGATTCCATGCCTGAAAGGTACGAAGCCTTTCTTGGAATCCTGCATGCTGAATCGCTTCAAGACAGTGTCTATATATGAAGCTTGTGCTAAGCCTATCATCCTTTTCTTGCGTTCTCGAGTGATCTTGATCCCAAGGATGTGCTCGGCTTCCCCTAAGTCCTTCATATTAAACTGTTTTGAAAGCCATGCCCTTACGTCTGATAATACCTTTATATCATCTCCGATGACCAGAATATCGTCTACGTATAGTACTAAGAATACCAATGCAGTTCCGACACACTTCTTATACACACAACTTTCGTATTCATTTTGATCAAACCCATAAGACTTTATCACTTGATCAAAACATTAGTTCCAAGCTTTGGATGCTTGTTTGAGTCCATAAATGGACTTCTTGAGCTTACAAATTAGGTGTTCTTGGCCTTTTTCAATGAAGCCTTGAGGTTGTTGCATATAGATTTCTTCTTCAAGACTTCCGTTAAGAAAAGCCGTCTTGACATCCATTTGCCATATTTCAAAGTCGAGATGCGCAGCAATCGATAAGAGAATTCGGATGGACTTGAGCTTTGCTACAGGTGAAAAGGTTTCCTCATAGTCGATCCCTTCTTTCTGAGTGTAACCTTTCGCCACAAGCCTTATCTTGAAGGTTTCCACCTTCCCGTCCGGTCCTCTTTTCCTCTTGTATACCCACTTGCAGCCAATGGGTTTGACCCCATTGAGTGGTTCGACTAGCTCCCACACTCTGTTATGATCCATAGAACCCATTTTGGCTTCCATTCTTTGTTTGCCGAAAACCACATCCTTATCTTGGATTGCCTCGTAGTAAGTCCATGGGTGCGATTCATCTTATTGGGGACTAAGTCCGAGGACTCTCCCTATCCCATGAATCTCTCGGGCTATCTCACCACCCTCCTACTACGTTGAGGTTCGGTTGTGTAAGTGTGTCGTTTGGTATGTCATCTTATGCAGTTAGACTTTGAGGTTAGCCCTCTAAGCTCATTTAAGGTAATCTCACTTCTGGGCTTTCTTTCCTTCATATAGTCTTCTTCCAAAAATCTAAAGTGGGTGCTTATTACCACCTTTTGATCCTCGGGACCATAGAACATACACCCTTTTGTTCCCTCGGGGTATCCTATAAATAGCCTTAATTCTAATCGAGGATCCAATTTTCCGGCTTCCTTGTCCAACACGTAGGCCGGACACCCCTAAATTCTCATGTGTCTCAAACTAGACTTGCGCCCGGTCCACAATTCTTTGGGAGTTTTGGGAACCGATTTGGATGGTACCAAGTTCAGAATATAAGCCGCTGTTTCCAAGGCATGACCCCAGAACAACTTGGGTAGATCCGCATAACTCATCATTAATCTAACCATTTCTAAAAAGAGTTCGTTTTTCTTTCTCTCCGCAACCCCATTTTGTTGAGGGGTTAAAGTGCGATTAATTTGAGATACAATCCTTCATCGACAAGTAGTTCAAAACTCATCATTTGAGGTACTCGCCTCCACGATCGGATCGCGAGAGACTTGATCGTTTTCCCTATGATTCTCTGCTTGAGCCTTAAATTCTTTGAATTTGTCAAAGGTCTCAGATTTATGCTTCATAAGGAAAATGTAGTCGTACCTTGAGTAATCATCAACAAAGGTGACGAAGTACTCATAACCTCCTCTTGCTTTGATTGACATTGGACCACATACATCCGTGTGAACGATTTCTAACACTTCTTTGGCTCTATTCCTTGGCTCGAATGCCCTCTTGGTCATTTTACCGTCAAGCATGATTCACAAGTTGGGATTGGTTCAACCGGGGAGAGACTCAATGAACCATCTTCTACCAACCTTTGAATCCTTTTTGGATTAATATGTCCCAATCTAAGATGCCATAGAAGTGTCTCATTCACGCGTCGATGAATGTTTTCTTTTTATCGGAAAGCTTGATTGATGTGTTATAGGATGCATTTTCGTGAGTGGTGTGCCGCGATTAATTGTATAGAGATTATTCAACAACGTTCCATGACAGATAAATTTATCATAAAGAGAAATGGTAACAACTTTATCAAAAGTAACCGAATATCCATCAAGGTAAAGTTTAGAAACCGAAATTAAATTCTTTCTAAAAGTAGAAACGTAAAGAACATCTCTTAAAATTAAAACTCTGTCTTCAAAAGACAAGTGCACTTCTCCCACTGCTTCAGCTGCCACTCTCGTAGCATCGCCCAGTGTGATGAGGATCTCACTCCCACTAAGTTGCCAGGTCCGCTTGAACCCCTGTAAAGTGAAACAAACATGATCAGTGGATCCCGTATCCACCACCCATAAATGGGAGGCATACACCGCTAAACAAGTGTTGGGAAATTTATAGTTTTGATAAAAGTTCCAAAAACACATGTAATAGGACCAGTCAGACCTGTTAGCTGACTGATGTTTATATTACCATTTATAGAATACCAGTTGATAATTACTTTATAGAACAACTGATGTAATAGATAGGTCACATATTGAGGGGGAACCTCAATATGTATGAGTCAGATCTGAAGTTCAAAGAGCGGTGATATCCAAATGGGGCGAATCTTAGAGAAGAACAAAAGATCAGATCGATCTGATCTAGTCAGATATCTCAGCTGAAGTCATAAAGCTCAAACTTAGAATACTTGAAGATCAGATGACTTCCAGAAGATCAGACCAGAAGACCTACATCAGCCGAGACTGCTAGTTGAAGCTAAGTCAACCGGCACCAGAAGACTCCATCGGGAATAGATCGATCGATTTCGATCGATCAAGTCATTCACCAGTGAAAACCGATGTTTCACCAAATCATCGTCGATGATCAAACAAGAAGAATGTCAACCTTAGTTGGAAGAACAACCTTTGAAAAGTCGTCTCATTAACCAATAAGAACTAGACCGTATGATATGAGCCGACAATTACGGGATTTGATCTTTGCTCTCTAACTTGACTATAAAATACAAGTTCACGCTTTTTCGACCATGCCGTTCAAGACCGTCACATCAATCCGCAAACCTACCAAATATAGCACGAAATTCAAATTGCTCTCCAACGGCTCTTTGATTTCAAGGTCTATAAATATGGGATCACACTTGAGTGAATACGGGCTCTTGAACAATCAAGAAGCTCAAGCAATTATCGATTTCATACGAAGAACACGATCAAGAAGATTATTTTATTAAGTGTTCATCCCATAAGTTCTTAGCATAGAAATCTTTTTATCTTTAGCGATAGGCTACCTTAAACACTAGAAAAGATTTCATAGTTGGAACCAAAACAATCTTATCCAAAAACCCAAAGTTAGGTTAAGTTGTTTAGCAAGATTCGGACTAGGGTTTCTAGTTACGATTTAAGGATCGGTTGAGTGAGAACTCCTTAAATATCTGTCGATTGTCTTGTGTTGGACTAACAAATAAAACTAAGTCCAGTTGGTTAAGTTGGTGCCCCTTGTGATAGGAAAGAGTGGGCGTGGGGGTGGTTTGTCGAACCACTATAAATCTTGTGTGCCTTTACCGCTTTGATTAATTTGTCTACACAATTGCATAACCTTTAAAAGCGCATACATATTCTAAGTTGAGATCGGCTAGCACCAAGCTTCGATCGATCAAGCTTGACACTTGATCAATGGTTAAAAAGACTAACTTTGCAATCGATTTATAAAACCTGGTTTTTCACGGGTAAAACTTAAGCTTCAAGACACATCGATTAAAGCGTGATAGTTACCAAATCTGCCTTTTGGCGATTAGTAAATTAGTTATCGCCAAAACGATTCACTTTCGCGCTCTGATCGGGCTAAGCGCCATCACACGATCGCACAAAAAGTTTTCAAGTCTATTCACCCTCCCTCTAGACTTACGCTCTCACAAAACCTCCGTTCGGGACCTACAACAAGTTTCAACAACTAGTGTGTGAGAATTACCTTTCTTTCCATTTCCATTAGGATTGGAGCAGTGACCTCCATTGTCCCGAACTTCCGCTTTCCAAATGTTTCCTCTTGTTTGAACCTTCACCCTTGATGGACATTGAGCCCACTTGGTTTAGCCTTTCTTTCTAACCCTTCTTACCACCAATTGGCCTAGAAGTAAAAGAAGACCCTTTTGTGACCAAGTGCCTTTTCTTGCGCTCCTATTCCTCTTCGACCAATGTAAGAGCATTCACTAGATTATCCACTGTGAAATCTAGATCTTCCAATAGGTACTCTAGATAGGGATGATCATAGCTCTTTGGCAGAAAGTCTGGATATGAAATCAACCTTAGTTTTGAAATCACATTTTTCGCCAAGAATCTCAAGTTCCTCAAAGAGAACCATAACCCTAAGAACGTGTTCCCTTGCTGTCATTCCTTCTTCCATTTTTATCTTGGCCATTTCAAGCCTTATTCTTTGGATAGCTATATGGGCCGAACGTGAAAACATCTCTTCGAGATTTCGCATAATGTCTGCAGCTGATTCAAATCCTTGATGAAAGCGTTTCAACAAATCAGACATATTTGTCAAGATTGTTTCCTTCACCAATTGATTAGTCAACTCCCATTCACTACGTTCCATCTCGTCCCATATACCAGTATCCTTAGCAGGTTTTTTGGGTTTTTGTGTGTCAAGCACCCATTTGGATTCTTGTGCAGTCAGGACAATCATAATTTTTTGTTTCCAAACAAAGTAGTTTTCACCAGTAAGCAAATTGTCTTTAAGTATATTGAACAGTGGATTAAAAGGTTGCGACATGTTGAACTGAAATAAATAACAATTTGTATAAGCACAAACATATCACAAGGTTCGATCACATGTATCATATTAAAATCTCAAAAAATATGAACATGCATCAGCCAACATCTCAAAACAGTTTAAATAAGCCACGTGGGGTGGGTCATTATTTAAACACATTCAAGCAGGTTACAAACAAGAAACAATTATAAACCTTTAATATCTAGATTAATAGTTGGCTCCCACTTGACCAATATAAAATTAGACGGGGACTTAGGGAAGTATATGCATATCAATTTTATACCTAAGTAATAACCATGATTAAAAATGAAATTATTACTTCACATTGAGCGAGCCTCGTGGGAAGGGTCACCCACAATCATCCTTCACGGAATTTATTCATGTGAAATCTATCTTTTGGCCGTCAAGTAGAGGGAATTTCTCCAAAAGAATCACAAATAAATAAATCATGGAGGTCAAAATTAATTCAATTTTATTATCGAACAAAATTGTCAATTAATTGTTTAAACATACTTAGTAATTTTTTAAGTAGGTGAGATTTTTCGATTTGGGCAATTCTCACGCCAAACACATTTAAACAAATTAAATAAAGCACAAGAAAAAACACAACAATAAATCAAGCAAAAGCAGAAAAATAAACATATTGGGCACAAATTATCCAAGCTGTATGGTTTGATTTTTTCTTAGCTCGATTTTGAAAAAACGCCATCTTGAATTTCTCCCATTTCGATGTCTCGAAAAAAAAAAACTCCGATCTCCCAGCGCCCACTTGAAAAGTGCTTCGCGGTAAAGGGATCTGGCCTTACCCGCGTCCGTGAGCCTTCAGCGGCCGCGCCGTCGCGCCCTAACGCCATAACGCGCATCGCCGGCGGTGCTCGAAAGCCTCGGCAACCGCCGCGTTAGCCTCGGCCAGTAGCCGTCGCGTGCCTTGTGCCTTCGCCAACTTCTTTCGCCCAGCGGGCTTCAGCGTCTGCGCGCATCCCCAGCGCGTCGCCCGTCGCCTCCGCGTGTGCTGCGCCTTCGTCGCCGTCCCGCTTTGCGCCTGATTACCCACGCGTGCACGTACACCGCCTTGCGTCTGCTGACGACCTTCCAGCGTGCTTTCGGCCCTCGGTCTCGTCCCACCTTGGCTCTCTGATATGTCGCGTCGCACACATACCTTCAGCCAGCACATTTCGCACGACGCACGCTGCCTACGCCCGGTTCCGGATCTATCCTTTTATTCTTCGTCTCCACCTCTGTTTCCGATCCGGTTACAATTTATTTGCAAAAAAAAAATAAACCTAGATCTAGACTAGTCTATTACATTGAACGAATCAAATAAATCCTAATCTACTCGTGGATTTTCTCACGAGGTAAAACGAATTCGAACGAATCGAATTAAAAAAAACCATAATTTATATGCATGCATAAATAAACACATTAAATACCATGACAATTGGATACCTGCAAAAAAGATCTAGCAATTCTACTATCCAATTTCAAATTTAATGAAAACGAATTAAATTATAATTTAAAATTGAGAGCAAAAGCGAGGCTCTCGATGCGATTGTTGGGAAATTAATTGTGGGATCTATTAAGGGATGAATATTTAAATACAAATTTAATTCTAACAATTATTACTAGCATGAATTAACCCTATATTAATTCAAATAATAATTCAACAACCAATCATGCATATAAACAGTTCACATAAAACCTACGCATGCGGAAATACTACGGGTTTACGTGAACAACCTCTCGGAGTGACAACCATTGAGAAGATGGATCCCGTTCACACGAACACACCAAAAGGTCTTCTCAAGTATTCCCTTATCCTTGTTCAACAATACGGTGGTAGGAACTCGCGAACAATTTAACGAAAAAGGAAAAATAAAATTATGTTGCACCACCTTTGTGGATTTCTAATTTTTTCAACACATGGAATTGCACTGGGGATGAAACACTCATCCCCTATTTATAGATATAGGGTTGGCCGAATTTTCGGAGTGAAAATAAGATGGAAAAATCTTTTCTTGATCTTCAAGAAATCTTGAATATATCCCATATATTCTTTTTCTCCATAATTAAATATTCCACAAAAATCTCAACTCCCTTGTTGGGAGATGAATTTAATAAAGAAGATTTTGATTAGATCCCAAAACCCCTGAGTATGACATGTTCAGGATAATCTTGATAGTTTGTGTCAGGATTCAGTATAGAGTGTTCAGGATGTTATCTGCACCATGTATAGTCACAGATATAGATCAAAGTTAGATTTTGAAGATTCTCAAGACTCAATGAAATTCAAGTAATGGCGAAGACTCAAGAAGTTATCAAGACATCAAGACTCAAGATGAACCGAAGACTTCGGTATGTATCAAGACTTAGTAAGATGTCATCAAGACTTAGTAAGTCAATCAAGATTCAAAGATGTCACCGGTTATCAGAGACATGTTAAGACTCAAGACATCAAGACTCACGAAGATAATCAAGACTTTAAGATATCAAGACTCGAGAAGATACTTCGAAGATCTTGAGGACTCGAAGATATCAAGACCCAGTGAAGAAGATGAAATCAATACTCAAAAGATAACTTCGTGGTCTTGAGATGAATTTAATAAAAGATATATGATTTTGATTAGATCCCAAAACCCACGAGTATGACATGTTGAATGATCTTGATAGTTGAGTCGAGGATTCGGTTTTAGAGTATTCGAGGATGTTATCGCGCAAAATGTATAGTCAAGCGGATATAGTTGAGGATAGGTTGCGAAGACTCGAAGAACTCGGTATGTTTAAGAAAGCGAAGTTTCGATATGGCTGAAGTTATTCAAGACTTCGATTAATGGCGAGATATGAAGACTAAGTAGGATCTTGAAAATCGAAGACTCGGCATGAAGATTGAAGATGTCGATCAATTACTCGAAGACTTCGAAGACTCGAGAAGACCCGAAGACTCGAGAAGACTCGAAGACGCAAGATCAAGACCAAGGCGAAGATCAAGAATCTTGAAGGCACAAGAATTCTTGAAGACTTCGATAATGTCTTGAATACTCAATATGAACTGAATGTTCGAGCCTTGAATATATCTATCTAAAGGATGCAATCTTGAGAAGATCGCGATTCCTTAGAAAATAGATATCTGCCCAAGACATTCAAATGCGAGGACAAAAGGAACTAAGTCGAAGTGTTGTTAAGGTTATATCAAACTCGAGTTTATAACCAAAAGAGTCGTTGAAGGTGTCTACCTTTAAGCGGAGACAAAAAGTCAAAAAAGGAAGACAACATCGCACCATCTTGACAGCGACAAATGATTATTTGAAAAAAGATGTCGGATGTACAAAAGTTCGATTTGTAAAAAGTGAAGACCGGCTACATGAAAGGCTATTGCCTAAAACGTGTTAGGGAGTTTCAAACCCTAAATATAGCCGTTCCTCACACACCATAAGAGGAAACTCACGAAGCTATCTCTCCAATGGATAGTTTTCAAAAGTAACCTTGGTGTATGCCTATAAATCTTTGGTGACCCTCTACATTGTAAGGTTACGAGAAATTTATATGCAACTCAAGAGCTCAAACTTATTCTTGCAAAAGTTAAAGCACTCGAAAAACCTAGAATTTCCCAAGTGCTTCTATATTGAAGAGAGCTCACTATACTAAGCCTAGCTTGATAAGAATTATCCAAAGCTTAGTCGAGATATCCTAACCCTTTGCATTGTGCTTCATTGTAAAGGATATCTCATCCTAGTTGGAAACCAACCAAGAAACCCCAAACCCTTGAGAAGGTAGTTGGAGTGTGTTTGTTGGTGAGAAGAGTTGTAAAGAGTTAGTAAACTCACGGAGTAGTCGAGAAAACTCTAGAGGAGAAGTTAGTAAGCTACAGGG
This sequence comes from Stenogyne calaminthoides, assembly GCA_037126765.1. Classification (NCBI taxonomy): domain Eukaryota; kingdom Viridiplantae; phylum Streptophyta; class Magnoliopsida; order Lamiales; family Lamiaceae; genus Stenogyne; species Stenogyne calaminthoides. The sequence goes on along the minus strand of JBBCBC010000030.1, from coordinate 16,662,166 downwards.
GTAGTCTGAAAGCTTGTTTGTGTTGAGTAAGTAAACTAAGGAGGTAGTCAGAAAGCTCAAGGTCAGGTTGAGTAAGTAAACTACGTGGAGTAGTCAGAAAGCTCAGGGCCGAGTTGAGTAAGTAAACTACGCGAGGTAGTCAGAAAGCTCAGAAGTGATTAGTGAATTTCTCTGAGGATCAGAGAGAGTGGACGTAGGAGCTTGAGTCTCTGAACCACTATAATTGTTGTGTTCTTTATTGCTTTCCTTATCCGTGCTTACTTCATTTGCATTGACTTGATTTTGAAAGCATACTTCTCCGCGATATTCGGGTTGGAATCAATCCTTTGAAGTTGCATGTAAATTGAATCACGGCTTAATCACTATTTCATAAAGGGAAGGTTTTAAACAAAACTTAAAAGCAGTATAAACTAAGGGCCAACCATTCCATACGGTGAGTAGCTAGAACGAGATAGTTACCGTTGAGCGTACTCTTACGAGGGTTGATAAGTTTGTTATCTCGATCCAAGTAGCTCGAGGATCTCGACACTTCGAGGACTCGATTGGGATTATCCGAGGTATCCGAAAGCGATTTCGGGATCAACATCTCGATAGACTTTGACTCGAAGCGATCTGTTCTTCTCGAACCTAATCTTCATGATTATCGACCCAAAAGTGACCTCGAAGAAAAAGTGTTAAAAAACCGAAACAGTATTCCCCAATACACGTAAGACTCATTTGCACCGGGACCAACAAGTGGTATCGGAGCGGTGGTTCAACTTGACCCTTTGTGTTGACCAAAGTTTTATTTTCAAAAATACTTGTGGTCTATCTGGCCGATCTTATTTCTTTGAATTTTTCTCTTTTCAAAAGATCAGATAAAATGTCTTCTAAAAAACTTCCCATGTTCTCAGTGGAGAACTATGATCTATGGAGACTGAGAATGCAAGGCTCACTTGTATTCTAAACATGGCGTATGTGGAGAGTGGTCTCTCAAGGACCATTCCAATTTACTGTGGTGAATCCCAGAGGAACAAAAGATGAGAGAATTGATCCTAGAGCAGAATTTCCCAAGTCGATGACCAAGCTGACTCTGAGGAGAGAAAGTTAGTCAATCTAGACTACATTGCTAAAGACACACTATCTGATACAATTGATGATGGTGTGATGGGAATGATCTCTCCTTTGTATCTTGCTAAATAGATTTGGGATACACTAGCTATAATGTGCCAAGGCACAGATCATATAAAAGAAAACAAACTTTCAGTGGCAATTGGAAAGTTTGATAGTTTGAAATGGATGATGGTGAATCAATAGACAAATTGGAAGTCAGATTCACTAGCATCATGAATGATCTAAATGCAGAAGTTGCATTGAAAATTCTTAGAGGTCTTTCTAAGAAATGGGATATTAATGCAGTGGTGATTGAAAACACCATGAACATTAACTCAATGTCGTATCAACAAGTCTTCTCTGAGCTGAAGGCCTATGAATTTGTAATTGATACGAAATCCAAAAAGGCTGACAGCAAAGATGATTCATCATCGAAGTAAAAATGTGGCTTTAAAAGCAAAGATAAAACACAATAAAACTAGAGAGTCGAGAACCCCATGCCAAAAATCGGGGATGAGCTTGAGGAAAAGCTAAAGCGATGGCAAGGAGGTTTGATAGACTTAATAATAGATTTGGAAAATACAAAAGCTATTACAGGGAACCACGGGTACGAGAAGAAACACGAGGACGGATCAACCGAGAAGAAGAAGGACTGAAAATTTGAAGGATATTCATCAAAAGGAAGGACTCCAAGTCGAGGAAGAAAGTGATCGGGGATGATGATACCAACGAGATGCTATAATTGCGGAAGAAATGTCACTTCGGTATGATTGTCGGTTGAGTGCTAAGGAGAGAAGAGAAAGGCAAGATAAAAGAGACAAGAAGTTCTCTAAAAAAAAGGCCATGGTTGCGGAAGAAAGAACACTCGAGGAGGATCTAGCTCTTGGATGAAATATTCTCGACGGTGAAAGTGATGACATCTGTCGATGGCCATTGAGGAGGTAAACTCTTCTTTCTCTGTTGTTGCTCCTACACTAGCACAAGAGTTTTCAAGTTCCAATCGAAAAAGCAGTCATTTTGACTGATGGATTCTTTTGAGAATCGATGAAGGACTATCTTTGTTTTTGCAAGGATCGCTAAATAGAACTCAAGAAGCGAGAATAAGGAAGGCTGAAAAAGTGAAAATCTAAAATGGAAAGACTCTAGCAATATTGAAATCACTTCTCAATTAATGGGGAGACTCTTGATGAATTGGATGTTACGAAAGTACAACTCTCGAGAGAAAGAGAAGTTGATAATGACCCTAACTGAAAAGCTAGAGAAATCCACTGAAGAGATTCAGCTAATCAAAACTAAGTTCAATGACCTCTCTGAGAAGCATAAAACTCTACAGAACTGTGAGGATAGCCTGAGAAGAAGTTAACTCTATTGAACAATGCATCTAATGTAATAGATGAAATTGAGTTACGGAGATCTGTGACTATAAAAACGGATTGGGATTTATTCGGGGAACCTCACAAGGTCATCGAATGTTGCATCAAGTAGCAAGAAGACAATCTTTGTAAAACCGATTGGCACCTACACTTCAAGCTGAAGTAATGCCCAAGGTTGTAGACAAGGGAAAAAGACCCATGGTCTCAGTAAAACTGAATGATCAGGTTGGAAAGCCCAAACCTCAAGAAAAGGCTAGAAAACACGAGCAATCGATTGGAAAGATTCGAGCAAGTACTTCAAAGCCTCGGGCTAAAAATGCAAACTGAAAGGCTCCACCTTTGAACCATCGGAGGAATCCTCGGATGAGAAACACTCGTGAAACATTCTCAACTAAAGAAACCAAGTCTTGATTACCTTTGAAAGACCCAGATTTAAATCTGAGACCTTTGAACCCCACTTGCCTAAGGGTAAAGGTTATCGAACCCGAGTCATCAAAGATTTAGACCAATTTGCCTGAAGCCAAAGCAATTGAACAGAAGGCCTGAACCAAAGAAAAACTCAAAGGCACATGTTCATGCTAAAGCTAGCACACATACACAGAAAACTGCTAAGGCACCAAGAGTAGTAGATGTGTATGTTGATGTTTATGGAAGACAGATTAGCCACTCTAATGTGATTAGAGTTGTCAGGCAAATTTAGATTCCGAAAGGTACATCTAACCTTGTAGGGCCCTACACAAATTGGGTACCTAAGAATTGATCTGTTTTTCAGGAGGAAAACAAGGGCACTGAACTGATTGAAGATCACATAGCACTGATGAGCTGAGATGAAAAGGCTCCTGATGTATGGTATCTTGACAGTTGATGATCAAGACATATGACAGGATTCAAGAAGATGCTTTCGATGACTATGTTGAACAAAGAGGCCCTTGATCACTTTTGGAGATAACTCGAGGACGGATGAAGGATATGGAACTTTGGAAATCGACTCAGTTCATATCCATGGTGTTTCATATGTATCTGGATTGAAGCATAACTTGCTCTCAATCAGCCAATTCTGTGATAAGGGTTTTAATGTTGAGTTCTCCAAGAACTTATGTTTTGTGAAAGATGATACATCACAGAAAGTATTACTGACTGGTACAAGAAAAGGGAATGTGTATCTTGCTGATTGGAGGATAACTCCTAAAGATACATGTTTGGTTGCTAAAAGTTCGACATATACCAGTTGGTTATGGCATAAAAGAATGAATCACCTGAATTTCAAAACCCTGAACAAGCTTGCAAGATTAGCTCTTGTAAGAGGGTTGCCCTAATGAAGTGTTGATAAAGGAACATATTTGTGATCGTGTGAAAAGGAAAACAAGTTAAAGCATCATTTAAAAAGCAAAGTAGAAGTTTCTCTTGAGAGAATACTTGACTATTGCATATGGATCTCTTTGGTCCTATAACACCAAATGACCACCAATGGCAGGAAATACACACTAGTAGTAGTTGATGACTACTCAAGATATATTGGGTCATATTCTTTTTCGAGAAAAAAAGAGACTTAGATAAAGTTTGCGGAGTTCTTGAAAAGGCTCGATATTGAGAAAAAATCGAGTGTGGTCAAAATCGGATCGATAAAGGGAATGAATTTATTAATCATATCATATCGATTATTGTGCACCAAATGGAATTTCACATGAAACATCATTTACAAGGACCCTCAACAAAATGGTGTTCTTTGAAAGAAGGAATAGGACTACGAAAAGATCTTTGCAAGGATAATGATTGTTGGTGATATTCCTAAAAGGATTTGAATTTTGAAAGCCATCAATCTTGCATGCTACTCACGAAACGGATCCATCTTGACAAAGAGTCAAGGCAAAACGCCTTATGAGCTTTGGAATGAAAGGAAACCTCTTGTTTTCTTTCTTTTCGTGTGTTTGGTTGCAAGTGTTTCATACACAATAATGGTAAAGATCGGGTTGAAAACATTTGATAGTAAAAGGCGATGAAGGAATATTCTTAGGATATTATGAAGTCATTAAAAGCTTTCGAGTTTACAAGCTGTAGGACTCTTATTGTGGAGGAAACACCTCATGTTGTTTTTGATGAATCTACTTGTGTTCGGAAAAAGCGGGAACATGATGCAAATGAATTGACTAAGAGGATCACCAGATTAAGCTGAAGCGAAAAGATAAATCATTTTTGAACTGAAAGAAGAAGTCGGTCACATCCTATGATTGGGTGACTCGGACTCGAATAAAGAAGTTCGGGATGGTGAGACTCGGAAAACCAACACTCAAAAGGTGACCAATCGAGCAGACACGATTCGGACTCGGTATGTGATGCCAATGAAGATGTGGTCACAATCGAGGCAAATTACGAATCTATCAACAAAGGGGACAAATGTCTCGACAATAATTCGAATAGAATTTTTCCTGAGGAAGATGATTCCTTTCTCCTTTTTCTGTTGTTCACGAGTTCTTGAACTAACTGAACCTAACATTTCAAATGTTGAGGATACTACTGAAACAGGAACATGAAGAAGGAAATTGTTAGATAGTCATCCTACAAGTCAGATTGTGGGTGAATCCTTTTCTGTTGTTCCCTGAGTTTACTGAACTAACTGAACCTAACATTTCAAATGTTGAGGATACTACTGAAACAGGAACATGAAGAAGGAAATTGTTAGATAGTCATCCTACAAGTCAGATTGTGGGTGATCTAACTGAAGGTGTTAAAACAAGAAGGTTCCATCGTGAGAGTGCACTATTCTGCTGCTTCCTATCAGAGAAAGAGCCTACTGAGATTGGTGAAGCTCTACAAGATTCTCAATGGATTACTGCTATGCAAGATGAGCTGAATCAATTCTCAAGGAATGAAGTATGGGAGTTAGTAGATAGACCAGAAAGGCACAATGTCATTGGAACCAAGTGGGTTTTCAAGAATAAAAGAGATGAAAATAACAACATTGTAAGAAACAAGGCAAGGCTAGTTGCACAAGGTTATTCCCAAGAAGAAGGCTTGGATTATGATGAAATCTTTGCACCTGTTGCAAGACTAGAAGCCATCAGATTGTTTCTTGCATATGCTGCCCACATGAAGTTCACAGTCTATCAGATTGATGTGAAAAGTGCATTTCTGAACGGTGTGCTTAAAGAAGAGGTTTATGTGGAACAACCTCCTGGTTTCAAACAGAATGACCAAGTTTACAGGCTCGGGAAAGCTTTGTATGGTCTTAAGCAAGCACCCAGAGCATGGTATGAAACTCTTTCTCAGTTTCTTACTGACCATGGTTTTGTCAAGGGAACTGTAGATAGAACTCTGTTCAGGATAGAGGATGGGAAAGATATCTTACTAGTTCAGATATATGTTGATGACATCATTTTTGGATCTCCAAACCATCAACTGTGTGAAAAGTTTTCAACAACGATGAAAGGCAAGTTTGAGATGTCAATGATGGGAGAGATGAATTTCTTTCTAGGTCTTCAAGTGAAACAATCAAATGAAGGAATATTCATCAACGTGCAAAGTACACGGAGATCGATTGCCAAATATGGTGTATGCAATTGCAATGCGTTAGGATTCCTATGAATACTAACTAAAAGATGGATCCGGATTACGAAGGCAAATCGGTGAGTCATCATCGATTATAGAGGAATCATTGGATCATTGCTCTATCTCACGACAAGTAGGCGGATATAACATTTCTTTGTTGGGATATGTGCAAGATAAAAAGCTAATCTAAAATTTAGTCACATGGAAATTTGCCAAAAAGATCTTGAAGTATCTTAAAGGGCGATGAATAGAGGATTATGGTATCGGCCCGATGATAACCTTGAATTAACTTGGTTACTCGGATCTTTGATTATGGAGGTTGCGAGAATTGACAGAAGTCCCTCTGAGGAACTTGTCAATTTCTAGGAAATGTCGATATCTTGGTTTTCGAAGAAAGCAGGACCTCGATAGCAACAAGTACTCTGAAGAAATTTGAATACATGGTTTGCAGGAAGTCTGCGTGCTTTCGGATTCGTTGGCTCAGACAACAATTAAGGGATTATAAAGTTGTAGCCAATGAAGTACCAATATTTTGTGAGAATAATAGTGCCATTGCTATTTCACAAAATCCGGTATTACACACGGATGCAAGCATGTGGATATCGACATCACTTCATCGAGAGATCATGTCGAGAAGAAGGACATAAGGATGGAGAAAATTCATCTTGATAAGCGAGAGAGTTGATATCTTGACTAAACCTTTTCTTTGAATCAAGATTTGGGAACTTTCGGTTGAATTAGGGATGTTAGAACCGGTGTATAGAGTAAAATCGAAAAATTGAAGATTTTCGGATACATGAAGTTTTTCGAGAATTCTCTTGAGAAGCTCGGGATAAAATGGAAATCTTGAGGCGAGTCTCGGGAAACTCAGATTTACTTGATTTTCTTTCGATATCTTGAACCCATTCACTACTCAGTATTATACTGACATTTTATCAAGGTCAGTACTCAGTAAGACTGATAGAGAGAAATTAGTCTGAAGAAGTAATGACTCATGCGACTCATTTATTGCTCAAGTGAAACTCAGTAATTATTCGCAATAAATACAAAACACCTAAGGAATATTTTTGGGCGGGATCGTTTGAAATTCCGAAGAAGGTCAACAGTCATTTAATGCTCTGTAACATTAATGACCAATGAGGATGTTTTGGCAGCTTACTTTTCGGAGATCGTCGGTTCGTATACCCGATTAATCGGAGATTAATCTCAACCGTTGCTTTTCACCTAACCAACGCGATTCCCCACGATCTCGAAGCTATATATACCCCAATAAGCCATTCAAGCCAAAATTTTATCAAAACCTTCGTTCCAAATCCTCTGCAAATAAAAATTCCCTTTGCCCAGAAAATCTTAATTTCTTCAATCAATCTCTGAAATGGCCCCAACCTTGTTCGAGAGATTAGCCGAAACCAACAAGCCATGGTACGAGTTCATTGTCTCACTCGAAAGCACAACCAACTCAAAGCCGGAAGAGGAGGCTCTGCATATGATTCGACTGGCTAAACTCACCCATCTAGTCGCAAGCCAACCAGACCAGGAGTTCGCGAAAGAGGTAATCGAATTCATCTGTAACTTGAAGATAGATGAAGAGGATGGTATGCATTCTTCGATTACCGTATCACATTTAGAGCATTCATCAAAATACATCAATTTTGAGAGGGATTTGTATATAGTTCCGAAAAATTTAAATGATGTTTTTGAGCTCTGTGATATAGGAGAGGATCCTGCGATGTATATGTTGGGTAGAGAGCATGAGTATTTCATAGGATTCTTTGAAGAATCTGTGAAATTTGAGCGACATTGCATAAAAAGGCACTTGAAGCCACAATATCGTGTTTTGATGGATATTGTGAGCAAGAGCATCATGAGTCTTCTTGCGGGGAGTTTTGAAGTGATTAGTACCCGAAGCTCGGATTGATGGCGGCGATCGAGGCCTCACCCACCTGCCCGACTTCAACCGGGCTGAAATTTCGATTCGGATGGTGAGTGAGCAATCTAAAGTCTTCAAGAAGGTTGACAGGCGATCTCGATTAAAGGCAAGATACACCATGCAACCAAAATAACTTATATTTTGGAGATGTGCAGAGAGGAGGAGGATATCTTCGCCAATTCAACCCCATTCCCTAAGTCCAAAATTCTCTTTAAGCCCATTCTTTGCAAAAAAGCGAGGCCATCGTGGAAGAGAGAAAAAAGCGAGAATCACCTAAAGGCTGCTGGCTCTTCTGAAGAGACTCAACAAACGGGGGGGAAGGTTTTGTTGGAAGCAAAGATGGAGCAGGGTGCAAAAATAATGAAGCAGAAGAACCTTGCCCCAAAGCGCAGAAGATTGGTGGTTCTCACCGATGAAGATGGCAGTGATTCTGAGGAGATTCAACCTGAGGGCCAAACCACTCAGAGTTCGCCATTGCTAGTTTTGGCTCAGGTTATCTCTAAGGCACAAGAAAAGACTGAGGAGCAGGTCTTCTCTGAGGTGCTTGAGACATCATTAAGTTCAGACAAAAATTCTCAGGAAATTTTCAAAGGAACTCAGGCCTCAGAGATTCCTACTAAAGAAGTGTCGGCTCAGACAGCAGAAGAGCCAACTCAGAGTCAATCTAAGGATATGCCAGCTCAGGTCCCAGAACCCACTCAGATGCAAACTGAGGACCTGACTGTTCAACGTTCAGAGGCTGCTGAGACTCAGGAGCAGAATATTCTTGATGAGCACCTGAGTTATCTACTTCTTGATCCCTCAGCCGAGGCTTCAACTGAACTAGAGAGCCCGAGATGGAAGAAGGGCGAGGCTAAAGAAGGAGAGTGGAGGAGCAAGGGGGAACGGTTCATTCTTGACCGCTACCCTGAGCTCAGCTCATACCCTTATCTGCATGATGTCTTCTTCAGATTAAGGTCGACTGTGTTCATCCTCAATCAGACTCTTCCCGAGATGCTTGATATTGCTGCATTCAGAGGGCAAGACTGGTGGAATGAGGAGACAGCCTTCCTGACTGACTTCTCAGGGTTCAGGAGAACAAAGCTCAGGATGAAAAACTCCGATTTTGATGAGCTGGTTCAGAGGAAGTTAGCCGAGAGGAAAGCTACTGAAGTTGGTGCCCCAAGCAGCGGAGACAAATCTCATTATGGAGATGGGGACCAACGGGGAGATGCTGAGGAACAGTCTCAGATGGAAAAGGAGACTTCTGTTGCTGATCAACCTGAAATTGGTCAACCTCAGACTGAAGCTAGCACTCTTCAGGTACCTTTTGGCACTATTAACAATTATACCAAAGTGACTGAAAGTTCTATCTTTAAACAGACTGAGGCTCAGTTGGAGACTGGAGCTCAGGAAGAAGTTGAAGCTCAGGATGATCAAATAGCACAGAAGGTGCAGAAGGTTCCTGAGATTTACCTCACTCCCTTGATGGAGAAAATTGAGAAGGTTGAGTCAATGATGATCAAGATTGCTCAGATGGAAGAAACATTGGCCAATCAAGCTCAAAAGATGGAAAGTCTTAGTCACTCTTCAGAGCTGGTGCTAATCCAAAACACTCTGACCTCACAGATGATCTCCATGGAAGATAAGCTGAATGAAAAGCTGGAGGGAGTCAAGGCTGAGCTCAGTGCTGAAATGAAACAGAAGCACCAGGAGTCAACTGCATTTCTAGAGATGAAATTGGCAGAGAGGAATGAAGTAATGATTAAATCTGCTGTTGAGGAAATGAGCTCAGTGCTCATGACCAAGATGACAGAGATGTTCAAGGAAGCACTCTCTGGCCAGTTTGCCCATATGTCTGAAGAATTTCGTGTGGCTAAGAACCACATCAGGAGGCTGGAAGATGAGCAAGATCAGATAGCAGGAGAGGTTCACTGTGTGAGCAAAGAGCAGTATCACATGGACACAGCACTCTCCAGACTTCATTCAAATTACGGTGCCAAGAAGGGGGAAAGACCAGGTGAAGACTTCAGGAATTTATTGGCACGTACTTTGGAGAAGAAGGCTCAGAAAGATGTTGAATTGTACAATCTATCCAAAGCCTGGAAAGAAGTCGAAGCTACTGACAAGATGAAGTTTGCTCAAGTAGAGAAGCCTATCTACACTCGAGTTTCTGAGCAACCCATGATTGAGGTTGCAAGAGAGAAACTGAGTGCTAGAACTAAGGTTGGAACAAGCCAGGCTGCTGCTGAATTGCCTATGAAGAGGAAAGCCTTGGGCGTTGTTCAACCTGAAAGCAAGCGTGCAAAGGCTTCTAAGTCAATCTAGAGAAAGCTGATTCTGGATGATGAAGAAACAGAAGAATCTGAGTCCCAACCTCATAAGAAAGTCTTCAACACGAGAAATGCTCTGAAGACACTCCAAGTAGAACAAGCTAAGAAAGCTTCCACTTCAGTCTCAGGCGTGCCTGTGATAAGAAAGAAGACTGAAGAGGAGTTTGCGAGCAAAAGGAGAGAGACATCAAAAGCACTGAAGTGGCCCCATGTTGATAAATGGATGTCTATCAAACTCAACGATATGTGGGAAGAGGTCAAGAGAACCTTCTGGTTCTATTATGATGTGCTCAGGGAGTGGAGAGAGGAAAGCTCAGATCAGAATGAAGCATTCATTGAATATCTCCTAACCTTCTATCCAAAATATCTCCAAAGCTGAATTAACCTTGCGGATGAAGGAGAGGTGCAGATAGTAGCCCCCGGTCCATATTCCTATCCTCCTCCAAGACTTGGTAATGGCTTGGTGAATGAGAAGGCCATTACTCAAGAAATTGCTCAGTATGCTGGTCAGTTGGGTCTAACAGGAAACAGTCCGGATATCATCAAGGAGAGAAATGAGCTGAAGAAGAGATTTTTTGGAATGTTCAACCTGGAGGTGCCCACTGATGAAGTTGAAGAAATAGCAAACTGAAGAGCAAGAAGACTGAAGAGCCATAATCTGAAGACCGAAGACTGAAGACTCAGAAGATTCTGTAATCTTTAAATTTTTGTCTTTTTGATTTTTCTGATAAACTCATTGTAATCTGTAACTCAAACCAATCATCAATGAAGATTTATAATTATGCTCAAAAGATAATATCTCATTATCTTATTTACATGTCTTTTATATTTGATATGCCTGATATAAATGTCTCTGAATTAATTGTTTATGGGAAAATTGTTTAAGTATTTAGTAAAGAAATTATTGAATGATTAAGCTTGGGAGACCCTCTGAAATTGTTGGGAAACTCATCATTGAATGGGGAAGATTGTTGAAAATTGTTAAAAAAATCTTGTAAAAGGGTAAACTGAAACATGAGTATAGGTTATATGTTTGTAACAAGATAAGTTTAGGCATCATCAAAAAGGGGGAAATTGTTGGGAGATGAATTTAATAAAAGATATATGATTTTGATTAGATCCCAAAACCCCTGAGTATGACATGTTCAGAATGATCTTGATAGTTGAGTCAGGATTCAGTTTTAGAGTATTCAGGATGTTATCGCAAAATGTATAGTCGAGATATAGTTCGGGATAGGTTACGAAGACTCTGAAGAACTCAGTATGTTTCTGAAGAAACTGAAGTTTTGATATATGAAAGTTATCTCAAGACTTCGATTAATGAAATTGAGATCTTCAAGACTTCGGTGAGGATCTTGATAAATCGAAGACTTCAAAGATGAAGATTGATGTCGGTCAAGATGACTCGAAGACTCTGAAGACTCAGAAGACCCTCAAGACTCAGAAGACCCTGAAGACTCAGAAGACTCAAGAAGCAAGATCAAGATCAAGATCAAGAATACTAAAAGGCCACGATAATTATCGAAGACTCAAGTAATGTAATTGAATACTCGATATGAACACAATGTTCCGAGGCACTGAATATATCTATCTTTACGGCAACTCAAGAGCTCAAACTTATTCTTGAAAAAGTTAAAGCACTCGAAAAACCTAGAATTTCCCAAGTGCTTCTATATTGAAGAGAGCTCACTATACTAAGCCTAGCTTGATAAGAATTATCCAAAGCTTAGTCGAGATATCCTAACCCTTTGCATGGTGCTTCATTGTAAAGGATATCTCATCCTAGTTGGAAACCAACCAAGAAACCCCAAACCCTTGAGAAGGTAGTTGGAGTGTGTTTGTTGGTGAGAAGAGTTGTAAAGAGTTAGTAAACTACGTGGAGTAGTCAGAAAACTCTAGAGGAGAAGTTAGTAAGCTACAGGGGTAGTCTGAAAGCTTGTTTGTGTTGAGTAAGTAAACTACGGAGGTAGTCAGAAAGCTCAAGGTCGGGTTGAGTAAGTAAACTACGTGGAGTAGTCAGAAAGCTCAGGGCCGAGTTGAGTAAGTAAACTACGCGAGGTAGTCAGAAAGCTCAAAAGTGATTAGTGAATTTCTCTGAGGATCAGAGAGAGTGGACGTAGGAGCTTGAGTCTCTGAACCACTATAATTGTTGTGTTCTTTATTGCTTTCCTTATATGTGCTTAACTCTTGCATTGACTTGATTTTGAAAGCATACTTCTCACTGATATTCAGTTGGAATCAGTCCACTGAAGTTGCATGTAAATTGAATCACAGCTTAATCACTATTTCATAAAGGGAAGGTTTTCAGCAAAACTTAAAACGAGTATAAACTAAGGGCCAACCATTCTGGACGACTGAGTAGCTAGAACAGATAGTTACCAAACCGAGCGATACTCTTCGAGGGTTGATGAAGTTAGTTATCGATCAGCATTTCGGGATCTCGACACTCGAGGACTCAATTGGTATTATCGAGGTATCCGAAAAGCATTTCGGGATCCTTTGTCTCGATGAGACTTTGACTCGGAAGCGTCGTGCTTCTCGAGAACCTAATCTTGAGGATTATCGACCCAAAGTGACCTCGATGAAAAAAGTTTTAAGAACACTGAACACATGTATTCCCCCCCCCCATACACGTGTAAGACTCGTTTGCACTGGGACCAACAACCTGAATGATCCGAGGCACTGAATGATATCTATCTGAAGACTACAAAACTGAGAAAAACGCGAATATCAGAAAAATAGATATTACCCTAGACATTCACATGCAGACAAAAGGAACTAAGCCCAAGTGTTGTTTAAGGTTATCTCACTCAGAGAGATTGACCAAAAAGAGCCGTTATGTTTGTCTACATTTACTGAAGACAAGAGCCAATCAGAGGAAGACAACACTGTACTTTACTGACACTAAAAGCGACCAGTCACTGAAGCATGTCAGTAGTACTATGTTCCAGACTGCAAAAAGTGGTGATTGGCTACATGAAAGCATATTTCCTAAAACATGCAAGGGAGTATTCAAACCCTAAAAATAGTCGTTCATCAAACACCATAAGAAGAAACTCATGAAGCTATCTCCTCCAACTGATAGTTTTTCAAGAGTGACCTTGGTGAAGTTGCCTATGAATACTAGTGACCCTTTACATTAAGAGATGGCGGGAAATTTGAAAGCAACTCAAGAGCTCATTAGATATTCGCAAAATTGAAGCACTTTCGAAAAAACCTAGAATTTCCCAAGTGTTTCACATTGAAGAGAGCTCATTCACTAAGCCTAGATTGATAAGATATATCCAAAGCTTAGTAGAGATATCATAGCCTTTGCATTGTTCTTATTGTAAAGGATATCTCATCCTAGTTGGAAACCAACCAGAAACCCAAACCCTTTGTAAGGTAGTTTGCGTGTGCTTTGTTGGTGAGTTGGAGTTTAAAAAGAGTTAGTAAGCTACGATTGAGTTAGCCGAAACTCTAGAGAAGAAGTTAGTAAGCTACTTGTGGTAGTCTGAACACTTGTGTGTGTTGAGTTAGTAAGCTGCAGTGAGTCAGCCAGAAATCTTTAGGAAGTGGTTAAGGAATTTATCTGAAGGTCAGAGAGAGTGGACGTAGGAGCTTGAGTCTACGAACCACTATAATTCTTTGTGTTGTTTTGCTTTACATCTTTGCATTATTATTTGTTGCATGTTTTTTCTTTGAAAGCATAATTCATCGATATTGATTGGAACCAATCATTGAACTTGCATTAAGCGATCACGGCCTTAATCTTTGTTTTATTAAAAGGAAGATATTCATCAAAAGCTAAAAGCAGTATAAACTTAGGGCCAACCTTTTTAAGACACTTGAGTAGCTAGAAACGAGATAGTTACCAAATGAACAAACTCTAATCGAGGGTTCAAGAAGATAATTATCGATCAAGCGGCTCGAGATCTCCGATAAAACTTCGGCTCGGTTGGGCTAATGAAGCTTCGAAAGCGGCTTCGGGATCATTGTCTCGATGAGACTTTGACTCGGGGCAATCTGTGCTTCTCGGGGGCCAAATCATCGGGACAAACGACCTATCTGACCTCAGTGAAAGAAAAGTTTCAAAAATCACTGAACACGTGTATTCCCCCCCCATACACGTGTGAGACTCGTTAGCACCGGGACCAACAAGTGGTATCAGAGCAGTGGTTCAACTTGACCACTTGCTTTGGTATCCATAGTCTAATTTGCTGAAAGACTCTGGTGGTCTACTGAGCAGATCAATTTGCTGATATCTTACAAGGCTCAGTCATCATGCCTTCTAAGAAACTTCCTATGTTCTCTGTTGAGAGCTATGATCTATGGAGATTAAGAATGCAGGCTCATCTGTATTCAAAACATGAAAGAATGTGGAGAGTGGTTTCTGAAGGACCATTCAAATTTACTGTTGTGAATTCCAGAACCACTGATACTGAGAGGAATGATCCCAGAGATGAATTTCCAAAGTCTGATGATCAAATTACTCCTGATGAGAGAAAGTTAGTCAATCTTCACTACATTGCTAAAGATACTTTGTATAGCACTATTGATGATGGTGTTATGGGGATGATTTCTCACTGTGAAACTGCAAAAGAAATATGGGACACACTTGCTGTTATGTGTCAAGGCACAGATCATATTAAGGAAAACAAACTTTCTGTTGCTATTGGAAAGTTTGATAGCTTTGAAATGGAAGATAGTGAATCCATTGACAAACTTGAGGTCAGATTCACTAGCATCATGAATGATCTGAATGCTCTTGGGAAAAGATACCCACAGAGAGAAGTGGCACTGAAAATTCTTAGAGGATTATCTAAGAAATGGGATATACATGTTGTGGTGATTGAAAACACCAAAAATATTGATTCCATGCCATATCAACAAGTTTTCTCTGAACTGAAAGCTTATGAGTTTGTGATTGACAAGAAATCTAAGAAAGCTGATAGGAAAGATGATTCTTCATCTAGCAAGAATGTGGCTTTCAAAGCCAAAGAGAAATCCTGTAAGTCTAGAGAGTCTGAGAACTCACTTGCCAAAAATCAGGATGAGCAGGAGGATAAGCTAATACTGATGGCAAGGAGGTTTGAAAGACTCAATAGCAGATATGGGAAATATAAGAAATATTACAGGAATCACAGGTACAAGAGAGACTCAAAAGCTGAGGACAGAAACACTGAGAAAAGAAAGGACCAGAAAGCAGAAGGATCCTCATCCAAAAAGAAGGACTCCAAGAAAAATGAGGAAAGTGATCGGGATGATGATGCTAACAATCTTCTATTTGTCAAAAGAAAGGTCACTTTCAATATGGTATCTTTGAGCTAAGTCTTAAATAAAGAAAGGAAAGACAAGCCAAGAGAGACAAGAAGTTCTCCAAAGCAAGAAAGCTATGATTCTTTGAGGAGGAAAGAAGAACATTCGAAGAAGGTTCAGTTCCTCGGATGAGATTTTCTCGAGATAGTGGCGGTGATGATATATCATCTTATGGGCATGGAAGAGGTAAAATTCTTTTATCTCTGTTGTTGCTCCTACACAAGCACATGAGTTCTCAAGTTCAATGTAAAATGTGATAACTTTGACTGATGGATTCATTTGAGAATCTTATGAAGGACTATTACGTGTTACAAGAAGCGCTCCTTTGAAACTCAAGAAGCGGAACAAGGAACCGATTCTTTGAGAATCTGAAGTGGAAAGACTCTAAAAATCTTTGAGATCACTTCTCAATTGATGGGAACTCTTGATGAACTAGATGTTCGAAAGTACAACTCTCGAAAAAGAGAAGGTGATAGAGATCTGAATGGAAAATTAGAAATCCACTTAGGAGATTGAACATATCGAAGCCCGAGTTCAATGACCTCTTTGAGAAGCATGAAACTCTAAAGAAATGTGAGGATAGTCTTGCAGAGAAAGTTAGCTCTATTGAATTCTACATCTAAAGTGATAGATGAAATTGAGTTATGAAAGACTGCAACTATAAAAATTTGGATTGGGATACATTCTAGGGAGAACCTCACAAGGTCTTCTGAATGCTGCTTCTAGTAGCACCAAGACTGTCTTTGTTAAACAAGTGGCACCTAATCTTCTTACTGAAGAACTGCCCAGAGTTGTAGACAAGGGTAAAGGACCTATGGTTTTAGAAAAACTGAAGGTTCATGGAAGAAAGCCCAGACCTCAGGAAAAGGCTAGAAAAACCGACCCTTTTCAAGAGGAAATCTTGAGCCAAGCTTCAAAGCCTCGGGCTAAGAATACCAACTGAAAGAGATCAGCCTTTGAACCATCAGAGGAATTTTCAGAAGAGAAACACTCAGTAGAGATATTCTCAACTAAAAAGACCAAGTCCTCAGATTACTGAAAGACCCCAATTTCAGTACAGGCAACCCAAACCCCACTTGCCTAAGGGTAAAGGTTTCCTGAACCCAAGTCAGCAGAGACAGAGACCAGCTGCACAAAAGTCAAAGCACTTGAACAAAAGGCCTGAACCCAAGAAGAACTCTAAGGCTCATGTTCATGCTAAGGCTGGCACTCATACAAAGGATACTGTCAAGGCACCTAGGGTGGTGAATGTGTATGTAGATGTTTATGGGAGACAAATCAGTCACTCTAAAGTAATTAGAGTTGTTAGGCAGATTTGGGTTCCAAAAATCTGTTAACACTGGTAGGACCCTACACCAAATGGGTACCTAAGAATTGATATGTTTTTTTGTGAAAAAAAAAGCACCTTTGATTTGAATGAAGACAACATAGCACCTATGAGTGGAAATGAATTGGCTCCTGCTGTATGGTATCTGGATAGTGGATGTTCAAGACATATGACAAGATATAAGCAACTAATCACTAACTATGTTGAGCAAAAAGGCCCTCAGATCACATTTGGAGATAATTCCAAAGGACAAACTGAAAGATATGGAACTCTTGAAGTTGACTATGTTCATATCCATGGTGTTTCATATGTGTATGCGGTCAAAAAGCATAACTTGCTTTCTATCAGTCAATTCTGTGACAAAGGATTCAGTGTTGAGTTCTCAAAGAACTTATGTTATGTGAAAGACAATACCTCACAGAAAATTTTACTGACTGATACTAGAAAAGGAAATGTGTATCTTGCTGATTGGAGTTCAACTCCTAAAGATACATGTTTGGTTGTAAAAAAGTTCCATCGATACCGATTAGATTTGTGGCAAAAAAGAATGAATCACTTAAACTTCAAAACCCTGAACAAACTTGCAAGATTAGCACTTGTGAGGGGGTTACCAAATGAAGTGTTCAGTAAAGAACATGTATGTGATGCTTGTCAGAAAGGAAAACAAATCAGAGCATCTTTCAAAAGCAAAGTAGAAGTTTCTACTGAAAGAATACTACAACTGTTACATATGGATCTCTTTGGTCAAGTAACACCTGTGAGCACTAGTGGCAGAAAATACACACTTGTGGTAGTTGATGACTACTCTAGATACACATGGGTCATATTCTTACTCAGTAAGAAAGAGACTCGGACAAAACTGCCTGAACTACTGAAAAGGCTCAGTACTGAAAAGAATCTGAGTGTGGTCAAAATCAGATCGGATAAAGGAACCGAAGTTTATCAATCATATTATATCGATTATTGTGCAAAAGAAATGGAATAACTCATGAAACATCATTTTGCAAGGACCCCACAAGCAGAATGGTGTTCTTTGAAAGAAGAAATAGAACTCGAAAAAAGAAGTTTGCAAGAACAATGATTCTTGAAGTCGATATTCCTAAGAGATTTTGAATTTTTGAAGCTATCAACCTTTGCATGCTACTCTCGAAACGGATCCATCTTGACCAAGAACAAAAAAAAAAACTCCATATGAGCCGTGGAATGAAAGGAAGCCTCTTGTTTTTTTTTCTTTTCGTGTGTTTGGTTGCAAGTATTTCATACACAATAATGGTAAAGATCGGTTGAAAACTTTTGATAGCAAAGGCGATGAAGGGATATTCTTAGGATATTCTCAAGTCGATAAAAGGCTTCGAGTTTACAAATGTAGGACTCTTATTGTGGAAGAAACACCTCATGTTGTTTTTGATGAATCTACTTGTGTTCAAGAAAAAGCAGGAACATGACTCAAGAGAACCCGACCAAAAGAATCACCGGACTTAGCACGAAAAAAGAATGATAAAACATCATCCGAACACGAAAAGAAGAAATCGGTCACTTTCTATGAATGGAGTCAATCGGACTTTCGGACAAAGAAGTTCGAGGATGGAAAAACTTCGGGATGGTGAGACTCGGGATGGAAATTCTCCTTTGAAGGAAAGCCAACACCTTTGAAGCTGACCAATTTGAACATACACCAGTTCAGACTCAGGTATGTAATGTCGATGAAGATGTGGTCACAGCTGAGGAAAACTCTGAATCTATCAACCAAAGGGGAACAAATGTCTCGACAACAATTTCGAATGGAATTTCCACGAGGAAGATGATTCTCTTTCTCCTTTTCTGTTGTTCCCTGAATTTAATGAACTACATGAACCTAACATTTCTGATGTTGAGGATACTACTGAAGGGGAAACATCCAGGAGAAGATGGTTGGATAGTCATCCTAAAAGTCAGATTGTGGGTGATCTATCAGATGGTGTGGAGAAAGTGCTTTATTATGCTGCTTCCTATCTGAAAAAGAACCTACTGAGATTGAAGAAGCTTTACAAGATTCATTTTGGATTACTGCTATGCAAGTAGAGCTGAATCAGTTCTCAAGGAATGAAGTTCAGTGCTAGTGGATAGACCTAAGAGGCACAATGTGATTGGAACTAAGTTGGTGTTCAAGAATAAGAGAGATGAAAACAACAACATTGTAAGAAACAAGGCAAGGCTAGTTGCACAAGGTTATTCCCAAGAAGAAGGCTTGGATTATGATGAAACCTTTGCACCTGTTGCAAGACTAGATGCCATCAGATTGTTTCTTGCATATGCTGCCCACATGAAATTCACAGTCTATCAGATGGATGTGAAAAGTGCATTTCTGAATGGTGTGCTTAAGGAAGAGGTTTATGTGGAACAACCTCCTGGTTTCAGACAGAATAACCAAGTTTTCAGGCTCAGGAAAGCCTTGTATGGTCTTAAGCAAACACCTCGAGCATGGTATGATATCCTTCTCAGTTTCTTACTGACCATGGTTTTATCAAAGGAACTGTTGATAGGACCCTGTTCAGGATAGAAGATGGGAAAAACATCTTACTTGTTCAAATTTATGTAGATGACATCATATTTGGATCTCCAAATCATCAGTTGTGTGAAAAGTTTTCTACTCTGATGAAAGGAAAGTTTGAGATGTCAATGATGGGGGAGATGAATTTCTTTCTTGGACTTCAGGTGAAACAAACTAAGGAATGAATTTTCATCAATCAAGCAAAATACACCATAGATCTGATTGCAAAGTATGGTGTACAAAATTTCAATGCAGTTAGAATTCCTATGAATACTAACTACAAGATGGATCCTGATCCTGAAGGCAAATCAGTAAATCACACTGATTATAGAGGGATCATTGGATCTTCATTATATCTCATGACAAGTAGGCACGATATAACATTTGTTGTTGGGATATGTGCAAGATACCAAGCTAATCCAAAAATTTAGTCACATGGGAGGCCGCCAAAAGATTCTGAAATATCTTAAAGGCTTTGTGAATGAAGAGGATTATGGTATCGGTGATGATAACCTTGAATTGCTTGGTTATTGAGATCTTCGATTATGGAGGATGTAGAATTGACGGAAGTCTACCACGGGAACTTGTCAATTTATTGGAAGTAAAAACCGATATCATGGTTTTCAAAGAAACAAACCTCAAGAGCAACCATCTTCTTCAAGAAATTTGAATACATGGGCTGCGAGGAAATTTGTTGTGCCTGATTCTTTGGCTCGGACAACAATTGAGGGATTATAAGATTATAGCCAATGAAGTACCTATATTTTGTGATAATAATAGTGCAATTGCTATTACACAAAAATCCGTATTGCACACCGGATGTAAGCATGTTGATATCGGACATCACTTCATCATAGATCATGTTGAGAAGAAAAGACATCGGGATGGGAAAATTCATCTTGATAAGCAGAGAGTTGATATCTTGACTAAACCTTTTCATTTGAATCAAGATTTCAATAACTATCGATTGGATTAGGTATGTTGGATCGGTGTATAAAGCAAATCGAAAAAATTGAAGGTTTTCGGATGCATGAAGTTTTCTCGAGATTTTTCTTGAGAAACTTCGGGATAAAATTGAAAATCTTGAACTCGAGTCTTGGGAAACTCGGATATCACGAAGATCGATTACTTCGATTATTATCTTGACCTCGTTCAATACTCACTATCATACTGACCCCTTTCAGTACTCAATACTATACTGATCTTTCTCGATTTTCGATATTATCTTGACCTCGCTTCGATTACTTCGATATTATCTTGATGTTTTATCAAGGTCAAAACTCAGTAAGACTGATGGAGGAAATTAGTCTGAAGAAGTATTGACTCATGCAACACATTTATTGTCTAACTGAATCTCAGTAATCATTGGCAATAAATAACAAAACACCTGAAGGAATATTTAGGCGGGACCTTTGAAATACACGAAGAAAGTCAATGGTCTGCAGGAACAGTAATTAAATGCACTGTTCATTAATCACCAATAAGGTTAAATTGGTGGCGTAATATTTGTGAAATCGTCCTTTCATATACCCGATTTAGTCGGTGTTTAATCTCAACCGTCGATTTCTTCATCTATACGATTTTCCATGAATCAAATCTTATATATCTATTGAAGATTTTCTTCAAAGCCCAATTTCAAAAGCCTTCATCTTCTCAAAACACTTTGCGTCAAAAACTCTCGAATTGCCCAGAAATTATCATCCTTCTCAAAACCCTTCACAAAAATTATCCAAAAAATGACGTTCTCTGTATACGATAAGCTTGCGATTTCTAACAAACCGTGGTATGAATACGTTGTTTCCCTCAAAATCTCATCGAATGCAACTCACAAAGAAGAAGCGTTGCACATAATTCGATTGGCGAAGCTCACTTGCCTGGTTGCGAATTAACCAGAGGAAGAATACGCAAAAGAGGTAATTGAATTTATCTCAAATTTGAAGTTAGATGATGAGGATTGTATAGAATCGCAGATAACTGTATCGCACTTAGAGCATAGTTCAAAGTATGTGGCTTTTGTTAGGGAATTGTATATCATTCCAAAGAATCTTAATGCCATATACGAATTGAGCGATAGAGGTGAAGACCCTACAGTTTATATGATGGGTAGGGAGCAAGAGTATCTGGATAGGATTGCAGAGCATCCAGTTAAATTCGAAGCAACTCTGAATAAAAGGCATTTAAAGCCTAAATATCGAGTGTTGCTGGACATTGTGAGTAAATGCATAATGAGTAGGTCCGGCAGCTTTGAACAGATTAGTACGCCGAAGTTGAGATTGATGGCGGCGATTGAAGATTCACCCACCATTGCATTCAACTGGTTACATTACTTAATCAAAGTGGTCAGTGATCAAGCTAAGCAAGTCCAGAAGGTGAATGGATCGGTTGTTATCAAAGGGAAGATCCTACATGCAACCAAGATTGCATTCATCTTAGAAATGTGCAGAGAAGAAGAGGATATCTTTGCCAATTCCTCACCCTTTCCAAAGTCAAAAATTCTATTCAAGCCACCAACAACAAAGAAGACTTTGAAAGGAAGGAAGGAGAAAGGCTCGAAGTCTCAGGAGGAGACCGCTGAAGAAGGAGATGAAGAAGCCCAACAAGCCAGGGGGAAAGCCCTGATGGAAGTGAAGAGAGAAAAGGGAGAAAAACTTAAGAAGAAATCACTGGCCCCTCAGAAACGCAGAAAAATTCAAACTATTACTGAGGAGGAGGTCAGTGACATTGAGGAAGTCCAACCTGAAGGCCAGCAAGGACTGAAATCTCCACTGCAAGTTCTGGCTCAGATTGTGACAATTGCACAGGAACAAACTGAGGAACAGGTTTTCTCTGAGGTACTCGGAACATCTCTGAGCTCAGACAAAATATCTCAAGAAATATTCAAGGGACCTCAGGTCCCTACTGAGGAGATACCTGTTCAGACCTCAGATCAATCTGAACCTCAGGAGCTACTGAACTTAGATGAGCTCTTGAGTGAACCTTTTCTAGATCCCTCAGCACCTGAATCTGATCCTACTGAACCTGAGAGCCCAAAGCTGAAGAAGGGAGAGGCAGAAGAGACTGAGTGGCGCAGCAAGGGGGAACGATTCATTCTTGATAGGTACCCTGAGCTGAGCTCATATCCTGACCTTCAGGATCTCTTCTTAAGACTCAGAACCACAGTCTATATCCTAATTCAGACTCTTCCAGAGATGTTGAACATAGCCTCCTTCAGAGGAGAGGACTGGTAGAATGCTGAGACTGCTGTGCTGACAGAGTTCTCTGGATTCAGGAAGACTAAGCTTTGGATGAAAAATGCTGATTTTGATGAGCTAGTCAAGAAGAAGGTGGTTGAGAGGAGGGAAGTTGATGTTGATGCCTCCAGCTCTAAGGATCAAGATAAAGAGGGGGATCAACAAGATGATGCTGAAAATCAATCTCTGATGGAGAAAGAAACTAATGTTGGTCAGACTGATATCTCACATCCTCAGACTGAAGTTAGCACTCTTCAGGTAACTTTTGGCACTATTAAACATTATGCCAAAGCTACTGAAGTTCCTATCTTTAAATCTGTTATGTCTGATATGCAGACTGAGGCTCAGGTGGAGCACCCAGCTCAGGTGGAAAAAGTTGTATACGCTCCAGAGATTGATCTAAGTCCTATCTTGGACAAATTGGAGAAGGTGGTGCCAATGGTGGAAAAAGTAACCCAAATTGAAGAAACCTTGGCCAACTAATCTCAGAAGCTGGAAACACTGAGTTCATCTTCAGACATGATGCAGCTTCAAACATCTCTTGCTGATAAAATGACTACCTTGGAAGGAAAGATTGATGTAGTCAAAGCTGAGCTCGATGTAGAGATGAAGCAGATGTATCAGGAAAGAACAGCATATCTTGAAGCCAAGCTGGTTGAGAAGAATGATCTAATGATCAAGACAGCTGTTGAGGAAATGGGCTCTATGCTCATGACCAAGATGACAGAGATGATGCAAAATGTCTTCTCACACCAGTTTGCACCTCTTTCTGAAGAGTTCTCAGTAGCCAAAAATCATATGAAGAGGCTGGAAGATGAGCAAGATCAGTTGGCAGGGGAAGTGCGATGTATAAGCAAAGAGCAATATCATATGGATACCGCACTTTCTCAACTTCTTCCAATGTATGGTGTCAAAAAGGGGGAAAGGCCAGGTGGCAAACTTAGTGAATTGTTGGCACAGACCTTGAAGAGAAAGGCTGATAAAGAAGCTGAAGAGAAAATTATCGTTGATGCTTTAAAAGAAGTGGAAGCCACTGAGAAGCTAAAATTCAAAGAAACTGAAGAGCCTATCTACACTCAAGTATCTGAGCAGACTATTCAGGAAGCAATTTCTGAGAAACTGAGTGGTAGAAGAATGGTGGAAACAAGCCAAGCCAGTGAAGAACAAGTCAAACCTATTAAAAGAAAGGTTGTGGCATTTGTAGAGCAGGAGAAAAAGAAAAGAGCTAAAGCTTTCAAATCTACTTAGAGGAAACTGATAATTGATTTTGAAGAATCTGAGGAAGAAGCTGAAAAAAGAAGTCTTCAACACAAAGATGTTGGGGAATAAGTTGCACAGATCTATTCGGGGTGAATATTTAAATACAAATTTAATTCTTATAATTATTACTAGCATGAATTAATTCTATATTAATTCAAATAATAATCCAACAACATATCATGCATATAATTAATTCACGTAAATCCTACGCATGCAGAATTCTACGAGTTTACGTGAACGTACCTCTTGGGATGACAGTGATCTGGCTGATTAGACTAACCAAAAGAACTTCCCAAGTATTCCCTTAATCCGTGTTCGACTATCCGGTGGTAGGACACTTGTGAACAATTAACAAAAGGAAAATAAATTATGTTGCACCACCTTTGTGGATTTACTAATTTTTCCAGCACATGGAATTGTACTTGGGAATGAAAGAACCATCCCCTATTTATAGAGCACAAGTGGTCGAAATTTTGGCCAAAAAATAATGTGGGAAAATCTTTTCTTGATCTCCAAGAAATCTTGAATATATCTCCTATATTCTTTTTCCCATAATTATAATATTCCACAAAATCCCACCTACTCTTTGTTATGGATAATTTCGAAAATTATGAGTCAAGATTCCAAGATTTGGATCTTCTTGAATTTATGAGATATTCTTGTATTTCAAGAAATACAAATCTTCCATAATATCTTTTCAAGAAAATCAAGAAAATCTTTCTTGCCCTTAATTTATCAAAATTTTTGAAATTCTCTGATAGATAACCAAGTGGGAGATTTCTTGAATTTAATGTGATAATCTTGTATTCCAAGAATACATATCTTCATTCCATAAAAAAAATCAAAGAAAATCTTTCTCCCCTTTTATCCATAAATTTTGAAATAAATGAGGAAAAATAAGCAACAATATTTATTTTATTTTAAACATCTTTTTCTGTTATTGGACTATATGTTGGGCTACTCAGGGGGCCTTTAGGAGAATTAAGATTTGACCTTCCAATGGATCTTGAATTATCAATATTGAGCCACAATATTATTCAAGCCCATAAATATTAATTAATCTCACTACATAATTAATATTGCACTATCCATCTTAACCCATATTACAGTCAATATGGCTCCCGGTTATTATTTCCCGTGTTTAAGATTATCTAGCCCATTAATTAATTCAAGCCACTGAAATAGCTTTCCGTTAATTAATATCTTTTGTCCTTGGTCAAGGAACGGTTCAACATTATTATCCATACCGGAAACTAATTCCACTTGCAAGATTTGGTATGATAAAGCTTATGAACCTCCCAATGGGGCAAATCGAACAAGCGTACTTGCACACGATTCTTCGTATTAAATCTTAGCAATCACATGTGACCAATAATATTGTCCAATATAAAAAGTATTGAATCTCGTTGATTCTCTACCCATGATAAGTCAAAGCAATAGTTACCAACCACACGTGATCCTATTTAAGGAACGAAGATTAAGAAACAACGAACCACTGAGGTCTAATTCTTCCTTGTTCAGTTCTGAAGAATGTATCCTCCTGTAGGTCCTATTCAGTGCATCAGTCATGCACTAGTGTAATCTCTTGGTCAAGACAAGTCAATCTGAGCCTTACACTTCAACCTTTCACGATGGGTTGTTCATTTCCATCTAGGTCGTGAATGGTGTACTTTTAGTTACAAGGGACTGTTAATTTAATCTTCTGTGATCTAGTATCACTAAATTAACTACAATGTAACACGTACTATTTAATGAAACAGTTATGCAAATAAATATATGTAACATTCGATGATATTTAAAGCATCGGTGATAAACAATTTATTTGATAAATAAGTCAAAATTAGGTTTTGATTATACAAAGTAAAAAAGCATACTTTCCAGTATAATCCCAACAATCTCCCACTTATACTCAGAGTCTGCTTTTAAGTATACTACAAACATATCTCGTGTAGTTCGTGACATCTAATGTCACCTACACGAACCTAATAATTTCTCCCACTTATACTCAAAGCAGATTGGCAACGGTCTTGACACCCATTCCTTCCACATGTCTCTCGAATGTATTGAGGCGGACCTTTTGTGAATGGATCGCTAGGTTGTCTTATTATTTATCTTTGCCACATCTATATCTCCTCTCTTAACGATATCTCGTATAAGATGGTATTTCCTTTCAATGTGTTTGCTGGCTTTGTGGGCTCGTGGTTCCCTTGAATTTGCAACTGCTGGGCAAATTCGGAACCACATCCAAGTCCTCTAGGAAGTTCTTGAGTCAAACCGCTTTTTTCATTTGCCTCATAGCGACTACATATTAAACCTCCATGGTAGAATCTGTGATGCATTTCTGCTTGACGCTTCTCCATGTCACGGCTCCTCCCCCCATGCAAAACACACTACCGGAGGTAGATTATCTGGAGTCTATGTCTGATTGGAAATCCAAGTCCGTGTAACCAATGGGGATTGGACTATCTGACTGATAAATCAACATTCTATCTCGAGTTCTTTTCAGATACTTCAGAATGTTTTTAACTGCCGTCCAATGCTCTTTCCCCGGGTTACTTTGATATCTTGTCACCATGCCAACGGCAAAGAAGATATCGGTCTCGCATACCTGACATTGCATACATAAGGCTTCCGAAACCGGTAAAGACATAAGGAATACCTTTCATGTCATCTATCTCCTTTTGCGTCTTAGGGGACATTTTCTTGGATAGATGGATTCCATGTCTGAAAGGTACGAAGCCTTTCTTGGAATCTTGCATGCTGAATCGTTTCAAGACAATGTCTATGTATGAAGCTTGCGATTAGCCTATCATCCTTTTCTTGCGATCTCGAGTGATCTTGATCCCAAGGATGTGTCCGGCTTCCCCTAAGTCCTTCATATCAAACTGTTTTGTTGGGAAATTTATAGTTTTGATGAAAGTTCCAAAAACACATGTAATAGGACCCGGTCGGACACATTAGGTAGACCGATGTTTATATTATTACGCTATAGGAGACCAGTTGATAATGATTGTATAGTACAACTGATGAAATAGATAGGTAACATATTGAGGGGGAAACTCAATATGTATAGGTCAGATCTGAAGACTAAAAGGACAGCTGATATCCGACAGGACCAGAATGCTAGAAAAGAACAGAAGATCAGATCGATCTGATCTAGTCAAATATCTCAGCTGAAGTCATAAAGCTCAAACTCGAGAATACTTGAAGATCGGATGACTTCGGAAGATCGGACGAAGACCTACATCGGTAAAGTGCGCTAGTTGAAGCTAAGTCAACCCAAGCTTTTGAAGACTCTATCGTAGTGGTCGATCGATTCGGACTAATCGGTCGACTCACCGGTGAAAACCGATGTTTCACCTAATCATACGTCTATGATCGAACAAGAAGAATGTCAACCTTAGTTGGAAGAACAAACTTTGAAAAGTCGTCTCATTAACCAATAAGAACAAAGACACGTATGATCGGAACCCGACAATTAAAGGGATTTGATCTTTGCTCTCTCTAACGGATATAAAATACAAGTTCACGCTTTTCGGCCATGCCGTTCTGAAGCACATCACATCAATCACGCAAACCTACCTAATATAGCTTTGAAATTCAAATTGCTCTCCAACGGCTCTTTGATTTCAAGGTCTATAAATATGGGATCACACTTTGAGTGAAAAAAGAACAATCAAGAAGCTCAAGCTAAATCATTTCATTTCCGCACAAGAAACGAACAAGAAGATTAATTTTTTATTAAGTGTTCATCCCATAAGTTCTTAGCATAGAAATCTTTTCACGTTAACAAGAAAAGATTTCATAGTTGGAACCAAAACAATCTTACCCAAACCCCCAAGTTAGGATAAGTTGTTTAGCAAGATTCAGACTAGGGTTTCTAGTTACGATCTCTGCAGGATCGGTTGAGTGTGAACTCCTTAAACATCTAGTTGGTGTCTTGTGTTGGACTTACATAAAACAAAGTCCGAGTTGGTTAAGTAGGTGCCCCTTGTGATAGGGAAGAGTGGGCGTGGGGCTGGTTTGTCGAACCACTATAAATCTTGTGTGCCTTTACGCTTTGATTAGCGATTACACAATCACACACTACCTTTAAAGCGCATACATATTCCAAGTTGAGATCGGTTAGCACCAAGCTTACGATCGATCAAACTTGACACTTGATCGGTGATTAAAAGATTAACTTTGGAATCGATTTATCAAAACTGGTTTTTCACGGGTAAAACTTAAGCTTCCGCGACACATCAGTTAAAACCGATAGTTCTGGAATCGATCGCCTTGAGCGTCGGTAAGTTAATTATCGACCCAAAGCCCGATTCACTCACACTCGATCGGGTTAAGCGCCCTCTCACTTTTGATTTGCACAAAAGTTTTTGTAAGTCTATTCACCCTCCCTCTAGACTTACGCCCTCACAAAACCCGTTCGGGACCTACAAGTGGTATCAAAGCAGTTGGTTCTACTGACCACTGACTTTGTGTATCATCGATTCTTGAGGAAGAATCTTTGTGGTTGACTGAACTGATCTTGAAAAACCGTTTTTAAAACTCATTCATTTTCCAAAATCACTCAGGATGGATAACACCTCAGGTATGTATCATGATCTGCCGAAGTTCTCAATCGATGAGTATGCAGATTGGGCCATATATATGTCCAACCATCTAGGTTCGATCAGTAGCAGAATGATGGAAGTCATCGAAAGAGGACCCATCATCATATATTCGACAACCCTGCAGTTGGAGGAGATCCGAACTTTGCCGGGAAGTCTTGTGCGAAAAAAGCCCAGCCTTGATGGATGCAGAGGAAAGAAAGCTGCAGACTCTAGATACTATCGCAAGGCACATTATCATGAAAACAATGGATAAGGTCACCAAGGAAAAGATTAAGTATCTCAAATCTGCGAAAGCAATGTGGGATACTCTGGCTGAGATATGCGAGGGAAATGAACAGATAAAAGACAGCCGTCTGCAGGCCGAACTAGTAAAGTTCGAAAAATTAAAGATGCTGCCTAACGAAACCAACAACGAACTCGATGGAAGGATTACGATGTCAATAAACAAGCTTCAAGAACTTGGTAGAGAGATGTCTGATAAAGATATCAACTACAAAATTTTATGGTCTCTCACCAAGAAATGGGACATGAAGGTCACGGTAATCAAGGATTGCCAAGACATTTCAAAAATGAAGCCAAGTAGCTTGTTCTTGAGCCTTAAAAGCTCACGAGTTCGATTTGATTGAAAGAGGACAAGGTGATGAAGATGAGGTGCCACTTTGAAGCCTCAACTTCAAAATCGATTCTTTTAAGGCAACCCAATGAGAAACGAAGGCCAGCGAAACTGTTGGGAATATAATAAGTCGAGGCGAGCGGATCGTTCGCTTACAAGGAAGCTTGAGAAGTCGAGCGTCCAACTTGGTAAGTATCGAAGATTTTATAAGGACTATCAACATAGCCGAGGAGAGATAGGAGATCCCAGCGGATCTCCAGAAAAGAACCGAGATCGATGATCGGAGGATCACAGAGATGAAAGGAAAAGAGATAATCGGTGAGGAAGGAAGAGATAACCAATCGGGCGAAGAAGCTCGGACTACTATCGAAGGGAAGTCACCCGATAGGTCACACAGACGGAGTGATTCACCTGGAAGGAAAGGTTCGGTGGATCAAGGGCGTGCTTCAACCGTGAGAAGCGAGTCACTATAAGCGCATCGCCTGGACGACGCCAAGAGAAAGGGAAGAAAAGAGGAGCGAAGAGAGCAGCGTTATAGGGACGAGAAGAGCCATGGTTAGCGTCGTCAGAATTGATGATTCTATCTGCCCTCCGAGGACTCTGGATACTCCTCTGTAGAAGACTACGCTTTGATCGTGATCTTTGTTGACTTCTATGAAAATGAAGATCGATATTCTCTTGGACGATGATGAGATCTGCTGATGGCGGGGAGGACCAATCTGAGGTAACCTCCAAACTCGCCCGTTCGCTTCTACACTGCTTTATCATTACTTTTTCTTTGGGGAGATTGACTGCTGACTCTACTCGAGCAATTGCTTGAGGATCTCTCCAATCATGATGACACTTATCTTTATAGTGGAAATTTGAAAATGACAAAGTGAGAATTAGAAATAATCGACTTGCTAAGGAGAATGATCTTAGTAAAAGCCTCACGAACTTAAATCTGCTTTCAAAAGCGCTTTCGAGAAGGCAAGCGAGGAATGTAACATTACGAAAGTTAAGGCTTCGATCGGGGAGAAGCGGATCAAAGATCATTTGGATATTAACAAGCGACAAAGGTGATGATTTCAAACTTCTTCAAGCAAAATTTGATGAGCTATTAGAATGCATGAAAGTGCGAAATCATCGAGGATAATCTGCGTAAGAAAATAGAGGTTTTCACAAAATCATCTAAAAGCTGTTCAAGACATGAACACCTATTTTTGAACAACGATTAATAAGAAGGGACTTGGCTATGAGAACCCTTCCACATCCTCAAAAGCCCGGTGATTCATCTCAAAAGGGTGTAATCGAGACGAGTTTACAACAAGATACACCAAAAGCCAAACATGTATCTAATAAGGAAAAAAAGACCGGTTGAGCGGGTAAAGGCGGTGCCTAACGAAGGGGAACATAAATGGACCCAAGCTGGTAAAACATCGGTCGAGAATCAACGAGAAGAACCCGGTTCTTACGAAGAGACCTCAACACGATCAACAGATCGGGGAATCGAAAAAGACAACTGTAAAGGGAAGTCAATCGAGACTCAATCAAGGTCATTTGCCTAATAAGCATGCTTGACGTAAAGCTGCAAAAACCACCTATGGCAAAAAGATATGAATCTTTTGATGGTAGCGATCGTACCTACCCCTATAATCGAAATCTAGAAAGCTTTTTTGAACCACCTTTGGATAAAAAGAAAACAAACGAGAAAAAGATAAATCCCAAGTCTTCTAAGTCATCAAGGTTCACACTAATAATCATACAAATCGAAGAAAGCATATAAAGAGGCGTATGATTATGTTGATAGTATATGGGAGACAAATCGGGCCTTCCGATCTAAGCGATCACAATAGAAGTGCTTTCTGTTTGTATGGATCCCCAAAACTAATCCTAACCCCGGGACCCAATCCAAAGGGGGTACCTAAAGCTGATTTGGGCTGCGAGGATCGCGTGGGTCCGGCCAACAAAGGAGGTGTGCAAGCAACTATCGGTACATCGATAGTGGATGTTCAAGGCACATGACGGGGAAGCAAGCACCTCCTCGGCTCATACATAGAAACGAAAGGCCAGCGTGTACTCTTCGGTGATGATAACTTTGGTTATACCAAAGGGTTGAACCTTAGAGAATGATGATGTACAAATGGCTTTGGAGTCTCGTATGTCGAAGGTCCGAAGCACAACCTATTATCGGTTTCACAATTCTGCGACAACGGATTCGGTGTTGAGTTCTCGTGACGACCAATGCACTATCAAGAATTGAGCCACTCAATGAGATTTTGCTAAGCTTGGTTCAAGGAAAGGGACGATCTACGGTGATTGGAGCAGTTGCCCAAAAATGCATGCACGATTGTCAAGAGTTCCAAAAGTAGCGGTTGGCTCTGGCACAAAAAGAATGAGCCATCCGAACTTTAAAACTCTTAATAAGATAGCAAGGATGTCTCTAGTGGAAGGACTTAGAATGAAGTATTTTCAAAGGATCGGACATGTCTTGCGTGTCGGAAGGGAAAAGCAGTCAAAGCTTCATTCAAGGGAATTCCGGACCGGCATCAATGATATTGCATTTGCTTCATATGGATCTATTTGGACGAGTTACACCGGTCGGTCTCAAGCGGACTTAAATACACTCTGGTAATCGTGGATGACTATTCCAAGTTTACGGGTTATATTCTTACATAAGAAGAATGAGGCGACAACGAAGATGCAGAAATTTGCTAAAAAGATTACAAAATGAGAAGGGTGTCGGTGTAGTAAAAATCGGATCGGATAAAGGTCTGAAATTTACGAACTCTTTTATTCTTGATTTTTGCTCTAAGTTTGGTATCTGACATGAAACATCGGTGCAAGGACGCCACAACAAAATGGAGTATGGTGAGCGGAGAGCAGAACTCTCAAAGAAAATTTGCTTTCATACGATGTTATTTGAACATGCAATACCAAGCCGTTTAAGGCGGAAGCAATCAACCTTTGCATGCCACACTCGAAGCAGATGTCTTCGACTAAGGCTCACTACAAAAACCCCTATGAAGCTGTGGAAGGACGAGAAAACCTCGTGTTTCCTACTTCCATATTTTGGGTGTAAGTGTTTCATACACAACAATGGGAAGAGTCGGGTTGAAAACCTTTGAGCCAAGTCGGATGAGGGTATATTCTTAGGATATTCCTCATCTAGCAAAGGCTTTCGGGGTTTACAATAGGCGAACCCTACTTGTGGAAGAAACACCCCATGTAGTCTTTGATGAAGCATCTTCTTGAACAAGAGAAATCGCCTCGAACAAGATGTACACGATCAACAAGTACGATGCTCGAGAAAATGGATCGACTAATGATCAAGAAAAAGAATCGAAACCGTAATAAAGTATACATTCCGGATCTAGGTGATTCACGGATCATTGGATCTAAGGTACAAAAAAAATTGTCGGTGAAGAAGGCGTCTGGTGAGGCGATATCAAGCCTGAACCATCCGGTTCGGGGAACATCTGAAGTTCCGCGAACGGACATCGACACATGATGAGTCCAACATCGGTGAGACTTGTTTTTATCAAGTGGATCATAACTCTGCACCACTCCCAATCGCTAGTAATGAAATTTTATCGAAGCGGACGATGTTCTCCAAAACCGATAAATCGAGCGAAGGACACGGATAACCCGGTCATCAGTGATCGATAATCGAGAGACCCATCGATAAAGTTAAAACTAGACATCAGTTGGTGAAAGTGCCATGTATTCTTTGTTATCTATCTATGAAGGAACCAACAACAATAGAGGAAGCTCTACAAAAGGCTTGAAATTTGGATTCTAGCCATGCGGGAGAGGATTTGGAGCATTTAGAGAGAAATCAAGTTTGGGAACGGTAGATGAGACCAAGTCATCAAGGCGTTATTGCACGAAGTGGGTATTCAAGAACAAAGAGATGAGAAAAACGTCATCACGAAATAAGGCAAGACTTGTTGCTAAGGGGTATTCAATCGGAAAGAATTGATTATGATGAGACCTTTGCACACGATCGCTCGCCTAAAGCCATTATTTTTTTACGGCATATGCTTCCCACGAGAGGGTTCATCGATGGATGTAAAGAGCGCTTTCTTAAGCGGGGTACTAGCGAGAGGAAGTTTATGTCGAACAACCTCCGGGCTTTGAAAAGGGCAACCGGTGTACCGTCTAAGAAAAAGCTCTCTATGGCACAAAAACGGGCTCCTCGAGCTTGGTATGATACACTCTCTCGGTTCTTGATCGAAAGTGGGTTCACTAAAGGAGCGATGGGCGAGAACCTTATTCGAGAATAGAAGATGGAAAAGATATTACGATGGTTGATTTCGTGGGCGACATCATCTTGGATCTCCCAACAAAAGTCTATGTGAAAGATTGACAAAACCGATGCAAGGGAAATTCGAGATGTCCATGATGGGTCGGATGAATTACTTTACGGGTCTTCAAGTAAAAGCAAAATCTGAGAAGGGATATTCATCGCCAAGCAAAAGTACACTAGGAATTTATTGGCAAAGTTTGGAGTTCAAAATTGTAAGGAAGCCAAAATTCCTATGATGATTTGGATTCAAGATGGATCGGATGAGGATGGTCGAAAACAAATCGGAAGGAATATAGGGCACTCATTGGATCTCTACTATACATTTGCCGGTGAGACCGGATATAACCTTCGCATGATAGGGTGTATGTGCGATTTCGAGGCAAATCAATGATAAGTCACCTAGAAAGCGACTAAGCGGATTCTTAAGTATCTGAAGGGACGATAAACCTTGGTTTATTTTACCCATCGGATGATAATCTAGAACTTAGTGGGTATTACGATTACGATTATGGAGGTTGCAAGATTGATGAGAAAATCCACCTCGGGGAACTTATCGGTTCTTAGGAAGTAAAAAGCCCGATCTCGTGGTTTTCAAAAAGCGGACATCGGTTGCAACATCTACTCGAGAATATATTGCTCCCATTTTTCCTTTGCTCAACGGCTTAGTCGGCGGTGAGGATTATAACATTGAAGCTAAGAATGTACCTATTTTACGTGCGATAATAGTCTTTATTGCAATCACTTTCGAGAATCTGTTCTACATACAAGATGCAAGCATGTGGATGTCGGGGCACCATTTTATAAGAGATCATGTTGAAAAGAAGAATATCGAGAATGGAAAAGATTCATCTTGATATCTGAAAAGTCGATATTCTAACCAAGCCACTAGTGAGATCGATTCGAGAGAATTATGCAATGAGCTAGGGCTTACGGATCTTGGAGAAAATGCACCTAAAATGTTTGATGGAATGATCTCGAGAACCAATTTGGTTAAGAAACTAATCGGTTCAAGTGAAATCAGTTGAATTTGGTATCTCAATCGATCGAGAAGATCGATCAAGGAACCGATATGAGAAAGTCTTGATCGATTTAAAGTTTATCAGATTAAATGAACTGATCGTTTAAAGGATTATCTGATTAAATCTGTTCAGTTATACTTTGTAAGTCGATTAAGAAATTCAACAAGATTCACAAGTGGTATTCACAAAATTAAAGCTTAAAATCGCATAAGGATACAGAAATTTTACACAACAATGAAATAACATAAATTTTCATTAATAAAGAGAAAGGTCAGGTTACATTACAAGATACAAGTACAAGAGGACCCGGAGGTCAGTACATAAACCCTAAACCCTAAACCCTAGACCTTAACACTAAACCATCATCCTAACCCTTGAAGAAGTGGAGAGAGAGAGATTTTAAATCTGATGCTCTCATTTTCCCCCACTTAACAAGTGTGAGAGAGGCTTTAAAGAAATCCTAAAGCCGCTAGCTGAAGCTAAAACCCGATGGGGCGGCAATGACTTGATAGGATTTTTAAGCCGGGAGCCCTAAGAAAGAGTCGATGGGCTCTCCGGTACATTAAATGGTGAGTTGATATCTGGGCATCATTTGTTATACGATCTGAGACCGTACATCAAACTCATGTTCATTTTTGGTGAGTCTGTTGATGATCGGGTTTCGTCATCTCGATAGACACACAAGGTGCATATGGTTAGGAGAAGTGTCTTCTCGATTTGCGATAAGCGAACCGCCGCCTCGGTGGTAGAGAAGCTTGGCAGCGATTGTATGTGAAATCTTTGATGGCAGCGAAGACGGTGATAAAGGGACACACGGGGTTGATTTGAGAAATTTGAAATCATTGAAAAAGGGGTAAAGGTGTTTGCGGAAGTTTCACTTAGGAAATAAGGGTTCACCGGAATGCATGATTTTACAAAGAAGATAAGTATGGTGAATGGGTTATGTTGTGTAAAACAATTGGTCCAATTTATAGAGACCAAGCAAGGGTGCAAATGCAAATTCGAGTTCTCAAAACCTTTTAGAAATCGCACCAAAAAACGGCGTGTAGAAATCACGGCCCGATAATTGGAGAAATTTTCGGCGGATTGACATATCGAGAGATTGGGCGATAATTCGCATGTCAAATCGTGCCAACTTAGGGAATAGAAGCTACTACTCTAGACTAAGTTTTGGCGGTAACACTTATCCCAAGAATTGGCTTGATCGAGAAGAATCAGATTAGGTCAACTAAAATCGATTACATCTGGTGATCGGATGAGGAAGATCGGTGAGCTTGAAACTCCAACAAATCGGATACATCGGTCTATGGGAAAAAGCGAAATATCGGTTGAAGGGAACTTCAAGCTGATCAAGGAAAGAATCGGAAGGAAATCGGGCGTATTCAAGGAAGATCGGTTGAGCTTGAAACTTCAACAAATCGGATCAAGTGAAGAAGATCGGTTAAAAGGATCGGTTGGGAAATTTTAAGGCTTAGGCGAGAATACTATGATCAACAAGTGAAATCAACATGGACAAGTGGTATTGGTGATTACAATATCGATCCAACCGAATCGCCTTTCTTTTCTCTTGTTCTTTGCTTATTTATCGGATCTTATCGATATTATTTGCCTTCTTGTACCCATTATCCTTGTGGCGTATTCCTGCAAATCATTTAATGCGGACGTGGGGAACATGTATTAAGCTTGCTACTAAATGTGCTTTTAAATCCAAAAGGTTTTAAATGCGTGCTTTTCGACCCTACGATCAAAAACCGCTTAATCTGGGGCGTTCAATCTTTTCAAATGGTTGATCTTCCAAATCTTGTCTTTTTTTCCTCCTCGTCTTTATAAAGTTCATCAAAAACCATACGAGTTTTCCATTTCACAAACTTGCGATTTATTCTCACGAAAACTCAGTTACTTCTCTCAGATTCAAAGTGTTTTTCCTAAGTTTCAAAATCATCTTTTCGAAAAAGCGAGAATCGGTAATTTATGTTTATTTGATGTATTCTTTTTTAAAATCCATTGATCTTAAATGTTTTTTATCTGTGTTATGCTTTATTGTTTCTTGGTTTCGCATATGTGATGTTCTTATATATATATGCACAACTTTGTCGGGTCCATCCCTTTGTAGATGGCCACCCACGGAATGGGAAAGATAATGTGCAATTATGCGGGCGGCAACAAAGATTGTGGATGATAAGTTAAATGCAGTTCAATATCACTCGGGATCCGGAATCCATGGAGGTCGAGCAAATTCTGCTAAAAGCGAGGCCTTGAGAATTTTTTTGCGGCGCTCACTTTGCAATCGGTGATGCGGTATAAAGCACTAAATTCTAAGGAATTTAAGAGTGGAATCTGGACGTTAGGAAATGAAGCGCTCTCGGCGATCAGCGGAGAAAAATCGGTGACGAATGATGATATAACCCGTCTCATTGACCTACCAAAAAAGGCCGGATCTACTTTGCTCATTCTGAGGAGAAACGAAGATGAGCCGTCGAAGAGAGCTCTTGAGAGGTGACAAACATCATACGTCAGGTTTTGTCAGGCCAATGCTCAAGAGGAAATACCGATTGTTGTTTGACATATTGTCAAAAACAATTATGGGGATTGCATTCAGCCCAGATGCTCTTACATCCGTCAAAATGTCAAAGATGGTTTGCAATAATTGATGAAGCCAAAAACATCAATTGGCACGGGTTCCTGAAGGCCATTCTGCTCCAAGAACATGAGAAATTTGGAGTCAATGAACTGAGGCCGGTATATCTGAAGAGAAAGATCAGCAATCTCAACAAGGTTGCGGTTATTACGAAAGATAAAGCGCCTAATCTTGAATGGGAGCAGTTGATTGAAGTCCTATAAGGCCTTTCTCACAGCCACTTGACCATCTTTGGGCCACCGGATGATGATATCGTAACCCCCAAAGTCAAAGAAAGGAAAAAGCAAGGAAGCAACTTCGTACATACGGATGCCCCCCAAAGAAAAAAAAAATTGGTGAAGGCCGGAGAAGAGGCGAAGAAGGCGACAAGCCTCCATGACTCGATGCTTGTTGATGAGTCGGATGAAGAAAGAGCGCCCGGATCGATCTGTTACAACACAAAAATCGGTGAAAAAATCGAATGAGGCGGGCTTCTCAAAGTGAGAGCTTCGCCCGGATCATTACGAGGAAGAAGCACAAAGCGGTCGATCTCCCTCTCCTCAAGCTCGGTGATTCACCACTCGGACTAATAGCTCTTGAGCATGTCTCTCCTATTCTTCCACCTGCCCATGAACACGAAGCGCATCGGTTCGCGAACCAAGCTTACGATGTGGAACGAAGCACTGCTTCCAAAGAGAACCTCTGCTTGGTCGAGCCGTCGGCCAACTTCCGCCTACTCAAGCACAACAGAACCTTCCACATCTCATCAAATTGAATCTGGACAGACAATTCACGAGTCCGGATCAACAAAGATCATAAGCGGGAAATTGATCGAATGCGAATCGAAAAGAAATTGATGAGTTATATCGAGGCGATCGCCCATCCCTGCCATAAGAAAGGAAGTTATGGAGATCCTCACTGGAGAGATCTTGATTAAAAAGCTTCTCGGACTTTATAATAATTATTGAGCGGATGGGCGGTGCGGATGAGTTTGCGAGACCGATTTTCGACATGAGGAAATCTGCTAAAGTGGGATCACCGGTGGTGATAAGCGCTTTAAATCTGTCAAAGCTCGATCGAAGGAAGC
This sequence comes from Stenogyne calaminthoides, assembly GCA_037126765.1. Taxonomy (NCBI): domain Eukaryota; kingdom Viridiplantae; phylum Streptophyta; class Magnoliopsida; order Lamiales; family Lamiaceae; genus Stenogyne; species Stenogyne calaminthoides. The sequence goes on along the minus strand of JBBCBC010000030.1, from coordinate 16,624,034 downwards.
TAGGGTTTTAGAAGCAGGGCTAGGGTTGCGGATGCCATCATGAAGGATCAGAGCTGCCCGATGATAGTGGGTGGTCTTTGCGTTCATGACCAACCCTTTGGAGGCACAAACAATGAATCGGATCAAGTGACACCCAACATTCCAACATCACACGTCCTTCTTGATCAACCGGAGATCAAATCTTGTCTCAAAGATCTCTGAAAGAAGAAGTTGAGGACCGATAGGCGATCAAAAAGCGGTGCCATCAAAGAAATAACGGATCAAAGGAATTGGCTATTTCCCATATTGGGGCAATCAAAGATCGGTTTTCCCCAAAGCTGTGTCCTTGCGTCAATTTGGCCGATAAAGACCGTTGATGCTGGCCCGACTCGGTGGATAAACAACAAGTTTTTTTTCGATGCTCAGCGACAAGCTAGAATTGTGAGAAGAGAAACTTGACAAACCGATTAAAACACTCTCTCTTGCCATGGAATCTGTCAAGAGGCCGAGTGATATCGAAGATTCAAAATCTAAGCTGCTCAAACTCAAGGCATATCATTGCGAGATCTCAGCGAGGCGATCGCGATCAACTTTGGTTCTCGACCTCCCACCTCACTACTCTTTTTGATCAAACCAAAAAAGGGGAAGGACGAATGAAAACCATGACATAACAGTCTTGAGGGATATCACAAACTCGGATTTCTTTGAAAAAGATGTCCAAAAGCGGATAAATTTGAAGAAGCCGAAAAAAGTCAAGAAGAAGAAAGAAAAAAAAAAAAAATGGCAGAGGCGAGAAAATCGAAGAAGAAATTCGGATCGAGAGCGAAGAAAGGAAGAAATTTGGAAAATCCGTGCGGGACCTAAAAATTTGCCAAACAAGAGTTGATGAGATCATCCAAAAAAAGCTAGCAAGCATCTTTAAGAAATTTGAGGAATGGAATAAGATCGAGTGAATGGCTTACGGATGCCTTTGTTCTTAATCTTGTTCCCAAGAAGAATCTCGATGAAGAATTCCTCAAGCTGGTTAGAAAATAAATACCGGATTTTTTACAAGTATCACGGAAAATGAGGCCAAGCTTATCAATGTAAAATAACTCGCCAAGAGTATGATCTGTTGAAATACTCGAAGAAGGCGGATGGCTCATTTAATGTTGGCATTTCAAAGATTCTATTTTGACATCTTGCCTGAGCAGCACATAATTGATCCTCGCGGTGATGATGTCAAATGGAAACTTTATCGGATTTTCAGCGTACCTCAAGATCAAAAAGAGATGCGAGGAAGGATACAAGCCTAAAAAAGTGAAGAATCGAGAAGACTACTCGGGATCATTTGTTCTTATTTTCAAACTTTTACGATGTAACATGTAATCAACTTTTTTTTAATGAGAAAAGTTTATTTTTACGATCTAAGACAAATTCTCATTGTCTTACGATTATATGCTCTTAATTGTTCTATTTTTTATCAATATTTGTATTTGGTTTCTCAAAGTGTTTTGGTTTCATCAAAAATGGGGAAATTGTTGGGAAATTTATAGTTTTGATGAAAGTTTCAAAAACACATGTAATAGGACGGTCGGACTGTTAGGTAGTGATGTTTATATTACTGCTATAGGAGACCCGGTTGATAATAATTGTATAGAACAACCCGATGAAATAGATAGGTCACATATTGAAACTTCAATATGTATAGGTCGAATCTGAAGACTCAAAAGGACGGTGATATCAATCAAGCGGGCGGAATGCTAGAAAAGAATAGAAGATCGGATCGTCGATCTAGTCGGATATCTCATTTGAAGTCATAAAGCTCAAACTCGAGAATACTTGAAGATCGGATGACTTCGAGAAGATCGGACGGAAGACCTACATCACCAAAGTACGCTAGTTGAAGCTAAGTCAACCAAAGCACTGAAGACTCTATCGGTGGTGATCGATTCGGTGATCGGTCGGCTCACCGGTGAAAATCGATGTTTCACCTAATCATCGTCTATGATCTGAACAAGAAGAATGTCAACCTTAGTTGGAACAAACAAAGATAAATTTTGAAAAAGTGCATACGTTAACCAATAAGAACAAGACATGCGTATGATCGGGACCCGACAATTAAGGGATTTGATCTTTGCTCTCTCTAACGGATATAAAATACAAGTTCACGCTTTTTCGGCCATGCGTTCTGAAGCACATCACATCAAATCTGCAAACCTACCTAATATAGCCACGAAATTCAAATTGCTCTCCAACGGCTCTTTGATTTCAAGGTCTATAAATATGGGATCACACTTGAGTGAAAAAAAAAAGAGGAAGCTTATTTGAACAATCAAAAGCTCAAGCTAATATCAGATTTCCGCACAAGAACACGAACAAGAAGATTAATTTTTTATTAAGTGTTCATCCCATAAGTTCTTAGCATAGAAATCTTTTCATCTAATTTGTTAAAAACGCTTATCACATGAAAAGATTTCATAGTTGGAACCAAAACAATCTTACCCAAACCCCCAAGTTAGGATAAGTTGTTTAGCAAGATTCGAGACTAGGGTTTCTAGTTACGATCTCTGCGGGATCGGTTGAGTGTGAACTCCTTAAACATCTAGTTGGTGTCTTGTGTTGGACTTACACATAAAACAAAGTCCGAGTTGGTTAAGTAGTAGGTGCCCCTTGTGATAGGGAAGAGTGGGCGTGGGGGCTGGTTTGTCGAACCACTATAAATCTTGTGTGCCTTTACGCGTTGATTAGCGATTACACAATCACACACTACCTTTAAAGCACATATATATTCCAAGTTGAGATCAGTTAGCACCAAGCTTCAGATCTGATCAAACTTGACACTTCAGTCAACTGATTAAAAGATTAACTTTGGAATCTGATTTATCAAAACTGGTTTTTCACACGGGTAAAACTTAAGCTTCCGCACACATCAGTTAAAGCCCGATAGTTACGGCGATCTGCCTTGAGCGTCGGTAAGTTGAATATCGGCAAAAATGATTCACTCACACTCTGATCAGGTTAACTGCCCTCACACCTGATTTGCACAAAAGTTTTCAGAAGTCTATTCACCCCTCCCCTCTAGACTTCTGCCCTCACAAAACCCGTTCGGGACCTACATGTTTTGAAAGCCATGCCCTTACGTCAGATAACACCTTCACATTGTTCCCGATGATCAGAATGTCGTCTACGTATAGTACTAAGAATACCAATGCAGTTCCGACACGCTTTTTGTACACACAACTCTCGAACTCATTTTGATCGACCCATAAGACTTTATAACATGATCAAAATATTGGTTCCAAGCTCTGGATACCTGTTTGAGTCCGTAAATGGACTTCATGAGCTTACAAACTAGGTGTTCTTGGCCTTTTTCAATGAAGCCTTGGGGTTGTTGCATATAGATCTCTTCATCAAGACTTAGTTAAGGAAAAAGCCGTCTTGACATCCTTTTGCTTGATTTCAAAGTCGAGATCTTGTGACAATCGATAAGAGAATTCGGATGGACTTAAGCATGGCTACGGGCGAAAAAGTTTCCTCATAATCGATCCCTTCTTTCTGAGTATAACCTTTCGCTACTAATCTTTCTTTGAAGGTTTTCACCTTCCCGTCCGGTCCCCTTTTTCTCTTATACATCCACTTGCAACCAATGTGTTTGACCCCATTAAGTGGTTCGACTAGCTCCCACACTCTGTTATGAAACATAGAACCCATTTCGGCTTTCATTGTTGTTTGCCAAGAATCTGCATCCTTGTCTTGGATTACCTCGTCATATGTCCATGGGTCTGATTCATCTTGTCCGTGAATCAAGTCCGAGGACTCTCCTATTCCCATGAATCTCTCGTCATTTGTTTCACAACCCTCCCACTCTGACGAGGTTCCGGTTGTGTAAGTGTGTCGTTTGGTATGTCATCTTGTACAGTTGGCATTGAGGTTTGCCTCCTTAGCTCATTTAAGGTAATCTCACTTCTGGGTCTTCTTTCGTTCATATAGTCTTCTTCCAAAAATCTAAAGTGGGTGCTTATTACCACCTTTTGATCTTCGGGGCCATAGAACATACACCCTTTTGTTCCCTCGGGGTATCCTACAAACAACCTTAATTTTGATCGAGGATCCAATTTTCCAGCTTCTTTGTCCAACACGTAGGCCGGACACCCCCAAATTCTCATGTGTCTCATACTAGGCTTGCTCCCAGTCCACAATTCTTTGGGAGTTTTGGGAACCGATTTGGTTGGCACCAAGTTTAGAATGTAAACTGTTGTTTCCAAGGCATGACCCCAGAACGAATTGGGAAGATCCGCATAATTCATCATAGATCTAACCATTTCCAAAAGAGTTCTGTTTCTTCGCACTGCAACCCCGTTTTGTTGAAGGGTTCCGGGTGCAGTGAGCTAGGATGCAATCCCTTCATCAGATAAGTAGTTCAAAAACTCATCGCTGAGGTATTCATCTCCACGATCAGATCATAGAGATTTGATACGTTTTTCCCTATGATTCTCTGCTTGAGCCTTAAATTCTTTGAATTTCTCAAAGGTCTCAGATTTATGCTTCATAAGGAAAATATAACCGTACCTTGAGTAATCATCAATAAAAGTGACAAAATACTCATAACCTCCTCTTGCTTTGGTTGACATTGGACCACATACATCCGTGTGAACGATCTCTAACACTTCTTAGGCTCTATTACCCTTGGCTCCAAATGCCCACTTGGTCATTTTACCCTCCAAACATGATTCGCAGGTTGGAATTGGTTCAACTTGGAGAAACTCCAGTGAACCGTCTTTCACCAACCTTTGGATCCTCTTTAGATTTATATGACCCAATCTTAGATGCCAAAGAAGTGTTTCGTTCACGTCTGATGAACGTTTTCTTTTCTCGGAAACAGTTGATGTGTTATAGGATACATTTTCGTGAGTGGTGTGCACAGTTAATTGTATAGAGTTATTCGACAACCATCCATGACAGATAAATTTATCAAAAAGAGAAATGGTAACAAGTTTATTAAAAGTAACTGAATATCCATCATGAAAAAGTTTAGAAACTGAAATTAAATTCTTTCTAAAACTCGGAACATAAAGAACGTCTCTTAAAATTAAAACTTTGTCTTCAAAAGACAGGTGCACTTCTCCCACTGCTTCAGCTGCCACTCTCGTAGCATCGCCCAGTGTGATGAGGATCTCACTCCCACTAAGTTGTCGGGTCCGCTTGAACCCCTGTAATGTGAAACAAACATGATCAGTGGATCCCATATCCACCACCCATAAATGGGAGGCATACGCCGCCAAACAAGTTTCAACAACTAGTGCGTGAGAATTACCTTTCTTTCCATTCCTTTTGGGATTGGAACAGGCTGACCTCGATTGTCCTACTCTCCCGCTTTCCAAAACTTTCCTCATGCTTGATTCCATGCTGTTATTTGATGTTGAGTCTGCTTGGTTCAACTTTCTTCTCTTTTCATCATCCTTATCACCACTTGACCTAGGATGAAAAGAAGATTTCTGTTTTTCCAAGTTCTTTTCCTCGCGCTCCCTTTCCCTTTCAACCAAAGTGAGAGCATTTACAAGATCATCCACTGTAAAATCTAGATCTTCCATTAGATACTCAAGATAGTGGTGATTATAGCTCTTTAGTAAGGATTGGAGAATGAAATCAATCTTAGTCTTGAAATCACATTTTTCGCCGAGGATCTCAAGTTCCTCAAACAGCACCATAACCCTAAGGACGTGTGTTATTTGCGGTCGTCCCTTTTTCCATTTTTAATTCAGCAATTTCTTGCTTCACACTTTGGATTGCCATATGGGTCGATGTGCGAACATCGCCGAGATTCGTAAGATGTCGTGAATCGACTCATATTCTTGATGAAGGTGTCTCAACTCATCTGACAGATGTGCCAGAATTGTATCCTTCATCAATTCATTTGCCAGCTCTCATTCACCATAAATCATCTCATCCCATATTCCGGTGTCCTTAGTTGGTTTTTTGGGTTTTGGTGTATCAAGTCCCATTTTGAAGGTGATGCGGTTAGGACAGGTTTTAATTTGTATTTCCAATCAAAATAGTTTTCACCAGTAAGCAAATTGTCTTTAAGTATATTGGACAAATGGATTAGAAGGTTGCGACATGATGGTGAAATAAACAATAATATGCATAAGCACAAATATATCACAAGGTTCGATCACATGCATCATATTAAAATCTCAAAAAATATGAACATGCATCACCAACATCTCAAAAAGCAGTTTAAATAAGCCGCGTGGGGTGGATCATTATTTAAACACATTCAAAGCAGTCACAAAAAAACGATTTACAAACCTTTAAAATCCAGATTAATAGTTGGCTCCCACTTGACCAATATAAAATTATTGGGGACTTGGGGAAGTATATGCATATCAATTTTATACCTAAGTAATAACCATGATTAAATACAGGATTATTATTTCGTATTGAACGAGCCTCGTGGGGAGGGTCATCGTCGCCACTAATAATAGCCCACAATCATCCATTTGGAATTCATTCATGTGAAAGTTATCTTTTGACCGTCCTGTGGGGGGAATTTCTCCAAAAGAATTCACAAATAAATAAATCATGGAGGTCAAAATTAATTCAATTTTATTATCCGAAATAAAATTGTCAATTAATTATTTAAACATACTTAGTAATTTTTTTGAAGGTGAGATTTTTCATTGGTCAACTCTCATGCAAACACATTTAAACAAATTAAATAAAGCATAAGATAGCACAATAATAAATCAAGCAAAGCAGAAAAATAAACATATTGGGCACAAATTATCCAATTGTCATGGTTTGATTTTCCTTGGCTTGATCTTGAAGAAACGTCGTCTTGAATTTCTCTACCGGCACCCCTCAATCGTCTCGAAAAGATACTCCGTCTCGGCGCGCCACGCCAAGTATTTCCTTGGTAGGGATCTGCGCTATATCCGGCTCAGCCCCACCCTCCGCTCCAGCCAAATTCAACCTCGGACCCGGCACCCCTCGGCGAGTTGTGCCCCGTGCCTCCTTGTACGCCTCGGCTACTCTGGGCGGATTTTATCGGCTTCATACCTCCGATCCGGTTACAATTTATTTACAAAAAATAAAGGCCTAGATCTAGACTAGTCTATTACATTGATCAAATCAAACAAATCCTAATCTACTTCATTGGATTTTCTTCTCGAGCAAGCAAAAGCGAATTCGAGCGAATTTTAATTAAAAACCACAATTTTAACAATGCATAAATAAACACATTAAATTCATGACAATTGGATACTGCCAAAACAGATCTAGCAATTCTACTATCCAATTTCAAATTTAATGTTAGTTTAATTAAATTACAATTTAAAATTGAGCAGAACCACTAAACCTGGCTCGATCTTAATTGGGGAATAAGCCCGACAACTGAGATCTATTAGGGTAAATATTTAAATACAAATTTAATTCTTATAATTATTACTAGAATGAATTAATGTTGGGAAATTTATAGTTTTGATGAAAGTTCAAAAACACATGTAATAGGACGATCAGGACACATTGGATGGCCGACGTATTCAAATCACCTATAAGGAGACGATTGATAATGATTGTATAAAATGGTAGGCTATTATTCTTCCGACAAATCAATATGGTAAAGATAGGTCATATAAAAATCATTCACCACCAAAATCTCAAAGATGGAACTCAATCAAAAGCGTATCTCTTCGATGAAAATGAATGGAAGCCCCAATCGACAAAATGATTCGATGGAAGTCATCGAAGGATAAATCGCTAAGAAATACATGACATAAACGGAATTGATTTTCTAAACGAACTGATCTAATCGACACAAGAAAGAATTCCTCGACACCATCGGTAAGACAATGCACGTTTCTCGGCGCCTCCAAGGCCCACGGCGCCATACGCCGCCCCACGCCGAATCGGTTACGGATTTTATCCTTTAATTCTTCATCTCCGTCTTCGATTTCCGATCCGGTTACAATTTATTTACAAAAATAAATAAACCTAGATCTAGACTAGTCTATTACATTGATCAAATCAAACAAATCTAATCTGCTCGTGGATTTTCTCCCGAGGCAAAAGCAATTCGAGCGAATCGAATTAAAACCACAATTTATATGCATGCATAAATAAACACATTAAATTCCATGACAATTGGATACTGCAAAAAGCAGATCTAGCAATTCTACTATCGATTTCAAATTTAATGTTAGCGAATTAAATTACAATTTAAAATTCAGAGCCCGAAACCGTGGCTCTGATACTAGTTGTTGGGGAATAAGTTGCACAGATCTATTCGGGGTAAATATTTAAATACAAATTTAATTCTTATAATTATTACTAGAATGAATTAATCCTATATTAATTCAAATAATAATCAACAACATATCATGCATATAATTAATTCCGTAAATCCTACATGCATGCGAATTCTACGAGTTTCGTGAAGCGTACCTCTTGGGATGGCAGTGATCTGGCTGATTAGACTAACCAAAAGAACTTCCCAAGTATTCCCTGCATGGCCAGATGGACCAGCTCCATCATCACCACCATCTTCAGGACCACCATCAGGTGATCCTCCCCTGTTGGAGTAGAAAGCAGGATTCTCCAGAAGGTTTTCTGTCTAATCAGAGCATCTATACTGTGCTGGATGGATTTAATTTGATCAGTAATGACAGAGTTAGAAAAAGTGACAATAGGGATACCATTACTTCTGGTGACTGTATATGGAATGTTGCAAGGACAGAATGGGCAACATTTTTACATTTTTTTTGTTCGGGAGGTTCTTCCATAGGTAAATCAACAACACGGTTGCCACTTTTCAGAACTGGGGAAATCCTAAAGCTAGGGATAAAACCACTTATCTTCTCTCCTCTAGGTCTGTCAAACTCTAAATTATCCAAGAACTGACATATCAAGCTTCGATATGGAAACAGTCCACCATCACCATGTTTTCCAGCAAAAGACATCATATTTGTTGGGGAATAAGTTGCACAGATCTATTCGAGGTGAATATTTAAATACAAATTTAATTCTTATAATTATTACTAGCATGAATTAATCCTATATTAATTCAAATAATAATCCAACAACATATCATGCATATAATTAATTCACGCAAATCCTACGCATGCGAAATTCTACGAGTTTACGTGAACGTACCTCTTGGGATGGCAGTGATCTGGCTGATTAGACTAACCAAAAGAACTTCCCAAGTATTCCCTTAATCCTTGTTCGACTATCCGGTGGTAGGACAATTGTGAACAATTAACAAAAGGAAAATAAATTATGTTGCACCACCTTTGTGGATTTACTAATTTTTCCAGCACATGGAATTGTACTTGGGAATGAAAGAATCATCCCCTATTTATAGAGCACAAGTGGTGAAATTTTGGATAAAAAAAATAATGTGGGAAAATCTTTTCTTGATCTCCAAGAAATCTTGAATATATCTCCTATATTCTTTTTCCCATAATTATAATATTCCACAAAATCCCACCTACTCTTTGTTATGGATAATTTCGAAAATTATGAGTCAAGATTCCAAGATTTGGATCTTCTTGAATTTATGAGATATTCTTGTATTTCAAGAAATACATATCTTCCATAATATCTTTTCAAGAAAATCAAGAAAATCTTTATTGCCCTTAATTTATCAAAATTTTTGAAATTCTCTTATAGATAACCAAGTGGGAGATTTCTTGAATTTAATGAGATAATCTTGTATTCCAAGAATACATATCTTCATTCCATAACAAAATTCAAAGAAAATCTTTCTCCCCTTTTATCCATAAATTTTGAAATAAATGAGGAAAAATAAGCAACAATATTTATTTTATTTTAAACATCTTTTTCAGTTATTGGACTATATGTTGGGCTACTCAGGGGGCCTTTAGGAGAATTAAGATTTGACCTTCCAATGGATCTTGAATTATCAATATTGAGCCACAATATTATTCAAGCCCATAAATATTAATTAATCCCACTACATAATTAATATTGCACTATCCATCTTAACCCATATTACAGTCAATATGGCTCCAGGTTATTATTTCCCTTGTTTAAGATTATCTAGCCCATTAATTAATTCAAGCCACTGAAATAGCTTTTCGTTAATTAATATCATTTGTCCTTGGTCAAGGAACAGTTCAACGTTATTATCCATACCGGAAACTAATTCCACTTGTAATATTTGGTATGATAAAGCTTATGAACCTCCCAAGGGGGCAAATCGAACAAGCGTACTTGCACACGATTCTTCGTATTAAATCTTAGCAATCACATGTGACCAATAATATTGTCCAAGATAAAAAGTATTGAATCTCGTTGATTCTCTACCCATGATAAGTCAAAGCAATAGTTACCAACCACACGTGATCCTATTTAAGGAACGAAGATTAAGAAACAACGAACCACTGAGGTCTAATTCTTCCTTGTTCAGTTCTGAAGAATTTATCCTCCTGTAGGTCCTATTCAGTGCATCAGTCATGCACTAGTGTAATCTCTTGGTCAAGACAAGCCAATCTGAGCCTTACACTTCAACCTTTCACGATGGGTTGTTCATTTCCATCTAGGTCGTGAATGGTGTACTTTTAGTTACAAGGGACTGTTAATTTAATCTTCTGTGATCTGGTATCACTAAATTAACTACAATGTAACACGTACTATTTAATGAACAGTTATGCAGTAAATATATGTAACATTCGATGATATTTAAAGCATCAGTGATAAACAATTTATTTCAGTAAATAAGTCCGAAATTCAGTTTTAATTATACAAAGTAAAAAGCTTACTTTCCAGTATAGTCCCAACAAAAGAAAGCTCTGAAAACCCTTCAAGTAGAAAAATAGAAGAAAACTGCTGCTTCTGTATCAGGAGTTCCTGTGATCAGGAAAAAAAAAAGAAGAGCAGAAAAGAAGAAGTGGTTTCAAGAAGTTCTTGAGCAAAAGGAGGGGTACAGAGAAAGCTCAGAAATGGCCGCACATTGACAAATGGATGCCTATTCAGTTCAATGATGCGTGGGAGGAAATCAAGAGAACCTTCTGGTTCTACTATGAGATTCTGAGGGAATGGAGGGGGACCAGCTCGGATATGAATGAAGCCTTCATTGAATACCTTTTGACATTCTATTCTAAGTACCTGCAAAGTTGGATTAACTTGGCAGATGAAGGAAATACGCAGATAGTTGCCCCTAGTCCATATACTTACCCAGCTCCAAGACTCGAGAATGGCTATGTGAATGAGACAGCCATTTCTCAAGAGATTGCTCAGTATGCCATCCAACTTGGCCTAACAGGAAACAACCCAGATATCATCAAAGCAAGGGATGAACTGAAGAAGAGATATTATGGGATGTTCAACCTGGAGGTGCCTGAGGATGAAGTTGATGAAGACTGAAGATGATGAAGACTGAAGACTCTTTGTACTTCTGTTTTTGTTTTTGATTTTTATTGTAATCTGTAACTCTAATCTTACAATCAATGAAAATTTATCTTTATGCTCAAAGATAATATCTCATTATCTTTTTGCATGTCTTTTATGTTTGATATGCCTTATGTTTTGAAATTGTTGAAAAATTGCCATTTTGGATTGTAATAGACAAAACTGAAACCTGAGTATAGGTTATGTTTTTGTAACAAGATGGTTTTGGCATCATCAAAAAGGGGGAAATTGTTGGGAGATGAATTTAATAAAGAAGATTTTGATTAGATCCCAAAACCCCTGAGTATGACATGTTCAGGATAATCTTGATAGTCTGTGTAGTCAGCAGATATAGATCAGGTTAGATTTTGAAGATTACGAAGAATCGAGAAAGTTGTCAAGTAATCAAGACTCTGAGAAGTTATCAAGACACTTTAAGACTCAAGATGAAATCAGAGACTCAAAAAGATGTAATTCAAATCAAGACTCAAGATTGTCTTCAAGACTCTAGTTTACAAGAAGTCATCAAGACATCAAGACTCAGATGTCACAATTAACGGTTATCAAGACATCAAGACTCAATGATGTCACATCGAAGACATGGGGAAAAGACTCTTGAATATAAGACATCAAGACTCAAGATGTCATTTCGAAAAAAAGACATCAAGACTCAAGACATCAAGACTCAAGACATCAAGACTCGTGGAGACATCGAAGACCCAAAGAATTATCGAAGACTCAAGAAGATAATCGAATACTCAAAGATAACTTTCGTAAATGTTCCGGAGGAAAATCAATAATATCTATCATTCAAGACTACAAAACCGAAAACGCTAATATTCGTAAAAAATAGATATTGCCATGCATATTCACATGCGCATAAAAGGAACTAACTAAGTCCAAGTGTTGTTTAAGGTTATCTCTAACCTCGAGAGAGATTGACCAAAAAAAGAGCCGTTATGTTTGTCTACATTTATCAAGACAAGAGCCAATCGAGAGGAAGACAACATTGTACTTTTATCGACCTTTGAAAAGCTGACAGTCCTTTGAAGCATGTCAAGTAGTACTATGTTCGGTTCATCGCAAAAAGTGGTGATTGGCTACATGAAAGCATATATTTCCTAAAACATACAAGGGAGTATTCAAACCCTAAAAATAGTCGTTCATCAAACACCATAAGAGGAAACTCATGAAGTTATCTCCTCCAACGGATAGTTTTTCAAGAGTGACCTTGGTGAAGTTGCCTATAAATACTAGTGACCCTTTACATTAAGAGGTGACGGGAAATTTGAAAGCAACTCAAGAGCTCATTCAGATATTCGCAAATTGAAGCACTCGAAAAACCTAGAATTTCCCAAGTGTTTCACATTGAAGAGAGCTCATTCACTAGCCTAGATTGATAAGATATATCCAAAGCTTAGTAGAGATATCCTAGCCTTTACATTGTTCTTATTTTAAAGGATATCTCATCCTAGTTGGAAACCAACCAGAAACTCAAACCCTTTGTAAGGTAGTTTGTGTGTGCTTTGTTGGTGAGTTGGAGTTGTAAAGAGTTAGTATGCTACAGTGAGTTAGCCAGGAAACTCTAGAGAAGAAGTTAGTAAGCTACTTGTGGTAGTCTGAATACTTGTGTGTGTTGAGTTAGTAAGCTGCAGTGAGTCAGCCAGAAAGCTTTAGGAAGTGGTTAAGGAATTTCTCTGAAGGTCAGAGAGAGTGGACGTAGGAGCTTGAGTCTCTGAACCACTATAATTGCTGTGTTGTTTTGCTTTCTGTACTGCATTATTATATGTTCCATGTTTTTCACTGAAAGCATAATTCACTGATATCCAGTTGGAACCAATCAACTGAACTTGCATCAACTGATCACAACCTTAATCACTGTTTCATTAAAAGGAAGATATTCAGCAAAGCTAAAACGAATATAAACTTAGGGCCAACCATTCCGCACACTTGAGTAGCTAGAACAGATAGTTACCAAACTGAACAAACTCTACTGAGGGTTCAGTAAGATAATTATCTCGATCCAAGCGGCTCGAGGATCTCTGATAAAACTCAGGCTCGAGTTTGGGCTAATCTGAAGCTTCGAAAAAGCAGCTCAGGATCATTGTCTCAGTAGACTTTGACTCAGGGCAATCTGTGCTTCTCAAGGCCAAATCATCAGGACAACCTGACCCATCTGACCTTAGTGAAAGAAAAGTTTCAAAAATCACTGAACAAGTATATTCCCCCCACACGTGTGAGACTCGTTAGCACCGGGACCAACATCCCTATATTAAGGAATTTTCGAAAATATCACATTAAATATGGAAGAAATAGGATCTTTGACTTTTCTTGAATTTATGGGATAATCTTGTATTCCAAGAATACATATTCCATAAAATCTTTCCAAGAAAATCAAGAAAATCTTTTCTCTTTCTTCCTTCAATGTTTTTCGAAAATTATGGAAAAATTAGCAACAGTGATTTATTTTATTTTAAACACTTTTTTCAGTTATTGGACTTTATATTTGGGCTACTTGAGGGGCCTTTAGGAGAATTAAGATTGGACCTTCTAATGGACTTTGAATATATAATATTGAGCCACAATATTATTCAAGCCCATAAATATTAATTAATCCCACTACATAATTAATATTGCACTATCCATCTTAGCCCATATTACTGTTAATATGGCTCCCGTTTATTATTTCCCATGTTTAAGATTATCTAGCCCATTAATTAATTCAAGCCACTGAAATAGCTTTCCATTAATTAATATCTTTTTGTCCTTGGTTAAGGAACGGTTCAACATTATTATCCATACCGAAAACAAATTCCACTTGCAAGATTTGGTATGATAAATTTTATGAACCTCCCAAGGGGGCAAATCAAACGAGCGTACTCGCACATGATTCTTCGTATTAAATCTTAGCAATCGCATGTGACCAGTAATATTGCCCAAGATATAAAGTATTGAATCTCATTGATTCTCTACCCGTCATAAGTCAAAGCAATAATTACTAACCACACACGATCCTATTTAAGAGACGAAGATTAAGAAAAAATGAACCACTGAGGTCTAATTCTTCCTGGTTCAGTGATGAAGAATTTATCCTCCTGTAGGTCCTGTTCAGTGCATCAGTCATGCACTAGTGTAATCTCTTGGTCAAGACAAGCCAATATGAGCCTTACACTTCAACCTTTCACGATGGATTGTTCATTTCCATCTAGGTCGTGAACAGCGTACTTTTAGTTACAAGGGACTGTTAATTTAATCTTCTGTGATCTGGTATCACTAAATTAACTACAATGTAACACGTACTGTTTATTGAACAATTATGCAATAAATATATGTAACATTCAATGATATTTAAAGCATCAGTGATAAATAATTTATTTCAGTAAATAAGACAGAAATTCAGTTTGGTTATACAAAGTAAAAGCATACTTTCCAGTATAACCCCAACAGTTATCAGCTCCATATAGCTGATCAATGATAGCAGCACTTTCTGGGGACATGTTCTCCCTGGTAGGCGTCTTTAACAACTCATCATCAGTGTCATCAGGGCTATCATCAACTGGTTCAGCTTCATCGGGTACAATCTGTTCAGTAGCAGCAACATCATCAACATTGAGTACATCTTCAACAGCTTCATTTACAGTTTCCTTAACAGTATCTTGAACAGCATCATCAACCTCTCTGTGATCAGCAGCATTCTGATCATTTTGTGCAGTACCAGCATCAACATCCTCAGCATCATCATCAGTAGCATTTGGTTGATCATCCTTCTCACCTGCATGGCCAGATGGACCAGCTCCATCATCACCACCATCTTCAGGACCACCATCAGGTGATCCTCCCCTGTTGGAGTAGAAAGCAGGATTCTCCAGAAGGTTTTCTGTCTAATCAGAGCATCTATACTGTGCTGGATGGATTTAATTTGATCAGTAATGACAGAGTTAGAAAAAGTGACAATAGGGATACCATTACTTCTGGTGACTGTATATGGAATGTTGCCAACAGAATGGGCAACATTTTCTGTTTGTTGTTCAGGTTCTTCCATAGGTAAATCAACAACACGGTTGCCACTTTTCAGAACTGGGGAAATCCTAAAGCTAGGGATAAAACCACTTATCTTCTCTCCTCTAGGTCTGTCAAACTCTAAATTATCCAAGAACTGACATATCAAGCTTCGATATGGAAACAGTCCACCATCACCATGTTTTCCAGCAAAAGACATCATATTTGTTGGGGAATAAGTTGCACAGATCTATTCGAGGTGAATATTTAAATACAAATTTAATTCTTATAATTATTACTAGCATGAATTAATCCTATATTAATTCAAATAATAATCCAACAACATATCATGCATATAATTAATTCACGCAAATCCTACGCATGCGAAATTCTACGAGTTTACGTGAACGTACCTCTTGGGATGGCAGTGATCTGGCTGATTAGACTAACCAAAAGAACTTCCCAAGTATTCCCTTAATCCTTGTTCGACTATCCGGTGGTAGGACAATTGTGAACAATTAACAAAAGGAAAATAAATTATGTTGCACCACCTTTGTGGATTTACTAATTTTTCCAGCACATGGAATTGTACTTGGGAATGAAAGAATCATCCCCTATTTATAAAGCATAGGTGGTCGAAAATTATGGCAAAAAATAATGTGGGAAAATCTTTTCTTGATCTCCAAGAAATCTTGAATATATCTCATATATTCTTTTTCCCATAATTATAATATTCCACAAAATCCCACCTACTCTTTGTTATGGATAATTTCGAAAATTATGAGTCAAGTTTCCAAGATTTGGATCTTCTTGAATTTATGAGATATTCTTATATTTCAATAAATACATATCTTCCATAATATCTTTTCAAGAAAATCAAGAAAATCTTTCTTGCCCTTAATTTATCAAAATTTTCGAAATTCTCTTATAGATAACCAAGTGGGAGATTTCTTGAATTTAATGAGATAATCTTGTATTCCAAGAATACATATCTTCATTCCATAACAAAATTCAAAGAAAATCTTTCTCCCCTTTTATCCATAAATTTCGAAATAAATGAGGAAAAATAAGCAACAATATTTATTTTATTTTAAACACCTTTTTCAGTTATTGGACTATATGTTGGGCTACTCAGAGGGCCTTTAGGAGAATTAAGATTGGACCTTCCAATGGATCTTGAATTATCAATATTGAGCCACAATATTATTCAAGCCCATAAATATTAATTAATCCCACTACATAATTAATATTGCACTATCCATCTTAACCCCTATTACAGTTAATATGGCTCCCGGTTATTATTTCCCGTGTTTAAGATTATCTAGCCCATTAATTAATTCAAGCCACTGAAATAGCTTTCCGTTAATTAATATCTTTTGTCCTTGGTCAAGGAACGGTTCAACATTATTATCCATACCGGAAACTAATTCCACTTGCAAGATTTGGTATGATAAAACTTATGAACCTCCCAAGGGGGCAAATCGAACAAGCGTACTTACACACGATTCTTCGTATTAAATCTTAGCAATCACATGTGACCAATAATATTGCCCAAGATAAAAAGTATTGAATCTCGTTGATTCTCTACCCATGATAAGTCAAAGGAATAGTTACCAACCACACGTGATCCTATTTAAGGAACGGAGATTAAGAAACAATGAACCACTGAGGTCTAATTCTCCCTTGTTCAGTTCTGAAGAATTTATCCTCCTGTAGGTCCTATTCAGTACATCAGTCATGCACTAGTGTAATCTCTTGGTCAAGACAAGCCAATCCGAGCCTTACACTTCAACCTTTCACGATGGATTGTTCATTTCCATCTAGGTCGTGAATGGCGTACTTTCAGTTACAAGGGACTGTTAATTTAATCTTTTGTGATCTGGTATCACTAAATTAACTACAATGTAACACGTACGATTTATTGAACAGTTATGCAGTAAATATATGTAACATTTAATGATATTTAAAGTATCAGTGATAAACAATTTATTTCAGTAAATAAGTCTGAAATTCAGTTTTGATTATACAAAGTAAAAGCAAACTTTCCAGATATCTGGTCTCGTACACAGCATTGCATACATAAGGCTTCCGACAGCCGAAGCATAAGGAATGTCTCTCATGTCATCTATCTCCTTTTGCGTCTTAGGGCACATTTTCTTGGATAGATGGATTCCATGCCTGAAAGGTACGAAGCCTTTCTTGGAATCTTGCATGCTGAATCGTTTCAAGACAGTGTCTATGTATGAAGCTTGCGATAAGCCTATCATCCTTTTCTTGGGATCTTGAGTGATCTTGATCCCAAGGATGTGTTCTGCTTCCCCTAAGTCCTTCATATCAAACTGTTTTGAAAGCCATGCCCTTACGTCGGATAACACCTTCACATCGTTCCCGATGATCAGAATATCATCTACGTATAGTACTAAGAATACCAATGCAGTTCCGACATGCTTTTTGCAACACACAACTTTTGAACTAGTTTTGATCGAACCCATAAGACTTTATAACATGATCAAAACATTGGTTCCAAGCTCTGGATGCCTGTTTGAGTCCGTAAATGGACTTCATGAGCTTACAACCTAGGTGTTCTTGGCCTTTTTCAATGAAGCCTTGGGGTTGTTGCATATAGATCTCTTCATCAAGACTTCTGTTAAGGAAAGTTGTCTTGACGTCCATTTGCCAGATTTCAAAGTTGAGATGCGCAGCAATCGATAATTGAATACGGATGGACTTAAGCATGGCTACGGGCGAAAAAGTTTCCTCATAATCGATCCCTTCTTTCTGAGTATAACCTTTCGCCATGAGTCTTGCTTTGAAGGTTTCCACCTTCCCGTCCGGTCCTCTTTTTCTCTTGTACACCCACTTACAACCAATGAGTTTGACCCCATGAAGTGGTTCGACTAGCTCCCACACTCTGTTATGAAACATAGAACCCATTTCGGCTTTCATTGCTGTTTGCCAAGAATCTGCATCCTTGTCTTGGATTGCCTCGTCATATGTCCATGGGTCTGATTCGTCTTGTCTGGGAATCAAGTCTGAGGACTCTCCTATCCCCATGAATCTCTCGGGCTGTTTCACAACCCTCCCACTACGACGAGGCTCCAGTTGTGTAAGTGTGTCATTTGGTATATCATCTTGTACAGTTGGCATTGAGGTTAGCCCCCTTAGCTCACTTAAGGTAATCTCACTTCTGGGTCTTCTTTCGTTCATATAGTCTTCTTCCAAAAATCTAAAGTGGGTGCTTATGACCACCTTTTTATCTTCGGGACCATAGAACATACACCCTTTTGTTCCCTCGGGGTATCCTACAAACAACCTTAATTCTGATCGAGGATCCAATTTTCCGGCTTCCTTGTCCAACACGTAGGTCGGACACCCCCAAATTCTCATTTGTCTCATACTAGGCTTGCGCCCGGTCCACAATTCTTTGGGAGTTTTGGGAACCGATTTGGATGGACCAAGTTCAAAATGTAAGCTGCTATTTCCAAGGCATGACCCCAGAACGACTTGGGAAGATCCGCATAACTCATCATAGATCTAACCATTTCCAAAAGAGTTCTGTTTCTTCGCTCTGTAACCCCATTTTGTTGAGGGGTTCCGGGTGCAGTGAGCTGGGATGCAATCCCTTCATCAGATAAGTAGTTCAAAAACTCATTGCTGAGGTATTCGCCTCCACGATCAGATCATGGAGACTTGATACGTTTTTTCCTATGATTCTCTGCTTGAGCCTTAAATTCTTTGAATTTCTCAAAGGTCTCAGATTTATGCTTCATAAGGAAAATATAACCGTACCTTGAGTAATCATCAATAAAAGTGACAAAATACTCATAACCTCCTCTTGCTTTGGTTGACATTGGACCACATACATCTGTGTGAACGATCTCTAAAACTTCTTTGGCTCTATTCCCCTTGGCTCCAAATGCCCTCTTGGTCATTTTACCCTCCAAACATGATTCGCAGGTTGGAATTGGTTCAACTTGGAGAAACTCCAGTGAACCGTCTTTCACCAACCTTTGGATCCTCTTTGGATTTATATGAACCAATCTTAGATGCCAAAGAAGTATTTCGTTCACGTCTAATGAACGTTTTCTTTTCTCGGAAACAGTTGATGTGTTATAGGATGCATTTCGTGAGTGGTGTGCACAGTTAATTGTATAGAGAGTATTCAACAACGTTCCATGACAGATAAATTTATCAAAAAGAGAAATGGTAACAACTTTATTAAAAGTAACCGAATATCCATCATGAAAAAGTTTAGAAATTGAAATTAAATTCTTTTTAAAACTCGGAACGTAAAGAACGTCTCTTAAAATTAAAACTCTGTCTTCCAAAGACAGGTGCACTTCTCCCACTGCTTCAGCTGCCACTCTCGTAGCATCACCCAGTGTGATGAGGATCTCACTCCCACTAAGTTGTCGGGTCCGCTTGAACCCCTGTAATGTGAAACAAACATGATCAGTGGATCCCGTATCCACCACCCATAAATGGGAGGCATACGCCGCTAAACAAGTTTCAACAACTAGTGCGTGAGAATTACCTTTCTTTCCATCTCTTTTGGGTTTGGAACAGGCTGACCTCCAATGTCCCTTTTCACCGCAGTTGAAGCACTTCCCCTTAGCTGGCTTGTTCACACCTCCACCCTTCTTCACCTTTTCTTTGCCATTGGCAACACTTGAGTTCACTTGCTTGTGGCCTTTGTCCCTTTTCTTGTTCTTGCCTTGGCCTAGAAGAAGAAGAAGGTCCATTTGCCACCAAGGCTTGGCTCTTTTGCCCTAATATCGCCTCCGCCGAGACTAAAGCTTGCAACAGATCAGGAATCGAGAACTTCTGATTATTCATCTAGTAGTTCAGCCTGAACTGTTCAAAACTTTTCGGCAGAGAGTGGAGCACGAAATCGATTTGGGTCTCGATATCGTATTCAGCGCCAAGTACCTCAAGTTTATTAAGGTGAGCCATCATCTGGAGAACGTGCTCCCTTAAGGGCATTCCCTCCACCATTTTCATAGAGAGCAAGTCCCTCATGGTGATCTGACGAGCCACACGGTTCTGATGTTGAAACATCGCTTTAAGACTAGTCATGATGTCTGCAGCGGTCTCAACGTTCAGGTGTTGGTGTTGCAACACATCTGACATAGAAGCCAAGATGGTACACTTTGCCATTTTGTTGGAACGCTCCCAGTCAGTATACTCTTTCTTAACCGTTTTAGTGGACTCATCTTTTGGCTTTTCCAGTTTAGGTGTAGTGAGAACCCAGTTATGGCTTTGTGTGAGGACAATAGTAAGTTTTCGATTCCAATCAATAAAGTTTTCACCAGTAAGCAAATTGTCTTTATGTATATTGAATAGTGAATTAAAAGGTTGCGACATGATGAACTGAAATAAACAATAATATGCATAAGCACAAATATATCACAAGGTTCGATCACATGCATCATATTAAAATCTCAAAAAAAATATGAACATGCATCAGCCAACATCTCAAAACAGTTTAAATAAGCAACGTGGGGTGGGTCATTATTTAAACACATTCAAGCAGGTTACAAACAAGAACAGTTACAAACCTTTAATATTCAGATTAATAGTTGGCTCCCACTTGACCAATATAAAATTGACAGGGACTTCGGGGAAGTATATGCATATCAATTTAATACCTAAGTAATAACCATGATTAAATACAGGATTATTATTTCGTATTGAACGAACCTCGTGGGGAGGGTCATCGTTGCCACTAATAATAACCCACAATCATCCATTTGGAATTCATTCATGTGAAAGCTATCTTTTGACCGTCCCATGGGGGGAATTTCTCCAAAAGAATTCACAAATAAATAAATCATGGAGGTCAAAATTAATTCAATTTTATTATCCGGAATAAAATTATCAATTAATTATTTAAACATACTTAGTAATTTTTGAAGGTGAGATTTTTCATTGGGCAACTCTCATGCAAACACATTTAAACATATTAAATAAAGCATAAGATAGCACAATAATAAATCAAGCAAAGCAGAAAAATAAACATATTGGGCACAAATTATCCAATTGTCATGGTTTGATTTTTCTTGGCTTGATCTTGAAGAAACACCGTCTTGAATTTCTCCCACTCGATCGTCTCGAAAAGATACTCCATCTCGAAATGCCACGCCAAGCAGCTCGCAGTCGGCCGGCCACTTGGCCAAGTTTAGCCTCGGTAACCCGGTACCCCTCGGTCAATCGCGCTGCGTACCCTCAAGCAACCTCGGCGGGGCTCGGTACCTCGACAAGCGACGTGCATACCGTCTGGTCGCGTCGGCTTCGCTTAGCCTTGCCTCGCCCGTGGAACTCAGTTTAGCCAGCGTCCTGCTCATGCTCGCTTCCGCCCGCTGTCCGCTCCGAGACGGCGGCGCCTCGTGCGCTTAGCGCCCGCCCCAAGACGATCGATCTCGACGCGTGCTCGGCCCTCGGCCTCGCCCTGCATCCATGCGTGCCTGCGTGCATCCACATCACACGCGTGCCTCCCTTGGCACATTTCGCGCGACGCACGCCGCCTACGCTCGGTTCTAGATTTTATCCTTTAATTCTTCGTCTCCGTCTTCGTTTCCGATCCGGTTACAATTTATTTATAAAAAATATATAAACCTAGATCTAGACTAGTCTATTACATTGATCAAATCAAATAAATCCTAATCTACTCGTGGATTTTCTCACGAGGCAAAACGAATCCGAATGAATCGAATTAAAAACCACAATTTATATGCATGCATAAATAAACACATTAAATTCCATGACAATTGGATACCTTTAAAATAGATCTAGCAAATTCTACTATCCAATTTCAAATTTAATGTCAGCGAATTAAATTACAATTTAAAAAATTCAGAGCCTGAAACTGTGGCTCTGATACCAGTTGTTGGGGAATAAGTTGCACAGATCTATTCGGGATGAGTATTAAATACAAATTTAATTCTTATAATTACTACTAGCATGAATTAAATACATATCATGCATATAATTAATTCACGTAAATCCTTCGTATGCGGAATTCTACGAGTTTACGTGAACGTACCTCTTGGTATGGCAATGGTCTGGCTGATTAGACTAACCAAAAGAACTTCCCAAGTATTCCCTTAATCCTTGTTCGACTATCCGGTGGTAGGACACTTGTGAACAATTAACAAAAGGAAAATAAATTATATTGCACCACCTTTGTGGATTTACTAATTTTTCCAGCACATGGAATTGTACTTGGGAATGAAAGAATCATCCCCTATTTATAGAGCACAAGTGGTCGAAATTTTGGCCAAAAAATAATGTGGGAAAATCTTTTCTTGATCTCCAAGAAATCTTGAATATATCTCCTATATTCTTTTTCCCATAATTATAATACTCCACAAAATCCCACCTACTCTTTGTTATGGATAATTTCGAAAATTATGAGTCAAGATTCAAAGATTTGGATCTTCTTGAATTTATGAGATATTCTTGTATTTCAAGAAATACATATCTTCCATAATATCTTTTCAAGAAAATCAAGAAAATCTTTCTTGCCCTTAATTTATCAAAATTTTCGAAATTCTCTTATAGATAACCAAGTGGGAGATTTCTTGAATTTAATGAGATAATCTTGTATTCCAAGAATACATATCTTCATTCCATAACAAAATTCAAAGAAAATCTTTCTCCCTTTTATCCATAAATTTCAAAATAAATGAGAAAAAATAAGCAACAATATTTATTTTATTTTAAACACCTTTTTCAGTTATTGGACTATATGTTGGGCTACTCAGGGGACCTTTAGGAGAATTAAGATTGGACCTTCCAATGGATCTTGAATTATCAATATTGAGCCACAATATTATTCAAGCCCATAAATATTAATTAATCTCACTACATAATTAATATTGAACTATCCATCTTAACCCATATTACAGTTAATATGGCTCCCGATTATTATTTCCCGTGTTTAAGATTATCTAGCCCATTAATTAATTCAAGCCACTGAAATAGCTTTCCGTTAATTAATATCTTATGTCCTTGGTCAAGGAACGGTTCAACATTTTTATCCATACCGGAAACTAATTCCACTTGCAAGATTTGGTATGATAAAGCTTATGAACCTCCTAAGGGGGCAAATCGAACAAGCGTACTTGCACACGATTCTTCATATTAAATCTTAGCAATCACATGAGACCAATAATATTGCCCAAGATAAAAAGTATTGAATCTCGTTGATTCTCTACCAATGATAAGTTAAAGAAATAGTTACCAACCACACGTGATCCTATTTAAGGAACGAAGATTAAGAAACAACGAACCACTGAGGTCTAATTCTTCCTTGATCAGTTCTGAAGAATTTATTCTCCTGTAGGTCCTATTCAGTGCATCAGTCATGCACTAGTGTAATCTCTTGGTCAAGACAAGCCAATCCGAGCCTTACACTCTAACCTTTCACGATGGATTGTTCATTTCCATCTAGGCCGTGAATGGCGTACTTTCAGTTACAAGGGACTGTTAATTTAATCTTCTGTGATCTGGTATCACTAAATTAACTACAATGTAACACACATGATTTATTGAACAGTTATGCAATAAATATATGTAACATTCAATGATATTTAAAGCATCAGTGATAAACAATTTATTTAAGTAAATAAGTCTGAAATTCAGTTTTGATTATACAAAGTAAAAGCATACTTTCCAGTATAATCCCAACATCATATTATCAAATATGATTTGTCCCATATTGAATTTGTTCAGATGAACAATCTTGTAAAGCATGAAAGTTTGTTCTTTAGTAAGCACAGTGGAGTTTCTAGATGGAAACCAGTTTGAGACCAATAGTTTATGCATCACAGAATAGAGAGAAGTCAATTTAGCAGCAGAAAATTGTAAAGTCCATTAAGAATATCTTCCTCCAGTATCACAGACATCACTTCCCCAATTTCTAGATCAATAGTGTTGTGTTCGATATAATTATTCAGCATTAATGGAACACGTAAGAGAGACACGTGTAATATTCAACAATTAAAATAATCATGCTCGATGGACAAGTGTGATCGCCGCTTACCGACCAAACAAGTTTGTTCGCCAGCTCGCCACTTGTCAATCAAAGCGAACATGCTCGTTTACTAAAGTAAGTTTTGTTCGCTAGCACGCCGAGCAAGCATCATTTGTTTGGTGGCTCATCGCTCGCCTAAATGAGCAAGTTTGCTCGTCAGTTCCCCACTTACCGAGCAAACAGGAATACTCACCAACTGACCGAGCAAACAGGTATGTTCGCCACTCAGATCAGGAAAGAAGAAATCAGATAAGCTGAGTCAAGTGACCTCAGGGTCAGTATGCTCGATGCACAGATATCCTGAGGGCTCAGACATCCTGAAGGCTCAAACATCCTGAAGGGTCAGTATGCTCGAGGCTCAGACATCCTGAAGGGTCAGTATGCTCGATGCACAGATATCCTGAAGGCTCAGACATCCTGAAGGGTCAGTATGCTCGATGCTTAGACATCCTGAGGGCTCAGACATCCTGAAGAACTCAGAAGTGCTCGATAATATTCCGACATAAAATTGATATGGTTTAATGGGGAGAACAAAGCTTTCAGTCGAGCAAAAGATTGATTTGGACGACCAAAAGAGTGCCTTATAGACAAGAAAATGCAAAGATTAACCAGGAAGACGAAGTTGGAAACGTGGCAGCATTACATGAGTTCTTGCATGGCCCGAAGTCTCCAGCTCATGCATGCCAAACCAGCTCATGCTTGTCAAAGTACTATAAATAGAAGAAAAAACAACAAGATAAAGGTTCAGAAAAATTTCCCAGAGGGGTAAGGTACAGAAAAATTTGAGAGTTCATCCATACACATAAAAAACCCTAGCACTCATATGCTCACTTTCCAAATCATCTTCGTCCATAGCGATTCATCTTCATGAGATGTATCATAAATTGTACGTGTAAAACTCGCAATACTACATCCCTGGCTTGGACTGCCCCCAGAGTAGTCATTTCTTGACGAACTGGGTCAACAAATTCTTCTTATTTACAGTTTATTTCACACGTGCATATTTTGTTTGTGAGTTATCACCGAATTAGCCACATAATACTTTCCATAAAAAATGACTCGCAACAAACTGGCGCTAGAAGGAGGGTGGGTGCCCAAAAAACCAACCCATACGCAATCCCGTAGTTAGTCGAGGCAGAAAAAAGAAATATAATATCTCAATCTAGGAATACACAGACAGAGAGGTCGGGACAAAGTCGACCTCACGACCGGAAAGAGGCTCTGCGCCAGCCTCACAAAGATCAGACAGTGGAGCCCATCAATCTTGAGGATATTGCCAATGATCCGGTGACCACAACAAAGGCCATCACTTTCTTGATACGAGCACAGAAAGAGAGGGCCGAAAAAGAGTTAGCCAAGTTAAAAACTCAAGATGATGATGATCGACGCTCGCATACACCTGATAGCGAGTAAGTTAAGATAAAAGCTGCACGGAAGCGGGCTAATAAAAAAGCTGATGATACGTCTGATGATGAACAGCCTCAAGGGTCCAGACCATCAGCGTTTGGACGTTTGAGGCTCTCCGCCAAAGACCAAATCGGCAATAATAGGCGATAGGATCCCGGAAAGGAACAGCCGATAAACATGCCCGCACATTCAGATCCTCATGATCATCCGCATGCTGAACAAAATTCGGCGGGAACAAAATTGTCTATCCATCATCGATTGGGTAGTCAAGCACGAACTTGGAAAGGGGGACTGCCCCATCATGAGCATGACCCACTGGGTCCTTATGATGGGATACATCCTCGATCCAAGTCTGTCAGTTCCACAAAATTTGCGGAAATGCAGAAAGCCATCGAAGACTTACTGGCCGACCGGGCCACAACTAAAGGACTCCCTCGGGCGAGCACAATACCCTGCTCGCCACTAACACCGGCAATCATGGCGGCCGAAATACAAGAGAAAGTGGCGAAGATCCGACCACCAATCCCCATGTTCGATGCTGAGTCTGACCCACATGTCCATCTCAACAAATACTCAGACTTTATGATCGCCATGGGTGCCACAGACACGACGCAGTGCCGATCATTCCCCATGACTTTGGGTGATCGGGCACATAGATGGTTCTCTACTTTGTCCGCTGTGTCCATCACATCTTTCGCTCAATTGGGACAACAATTCTTGTCCCATTTCCCATACATGTGCGCTCGCCCAGCACCAAAACAAAGGTTGACACATTTTTCCCAACTGAGGGGTGAGTCAGATCGAGCATACATCGAAAGATTTGATAAATGTTTGTATGACGGGGCCCCAGTTGAAGAGGATGCCAAGATCCTCGCAGTGGTCGGAGGCCTGACCCTGAATACTGACATGTGGAAAGCCATGCATCAAGACTGGCCGAACACATATTCAGAATTCCGAGAGCGAGCAGCCAAGATCATAGCCATGCAGGATCTGCTCGCCCAGTCATGATTGGGTCAGGAAACAACAACTAAGAAAGTTTTTGGGAAGAAAGTGATGAATGAAGGGTGGTACAAACCCCCAGGGTCTTTCAAACCATTCGAAGAAAGAGCAGAAGCAAACGCCCTACGAAGTCTTCTGGGCATTTCAGCATAAACAATTTTTAACCAAATCAAAGATCAGGACATGTTGGATAGGCCAAGAAGAATCATAATGGACAAGAATCGGCTTAACGCTTCCAAATATTGTAATTATCACGAGTACATCGAGCATAATATAGAAGATTGTCGCGATTTACTTCGTCAACTTTGGAAGCTATACGAAGATAATTGTCTTACTCAGTTCCTAAAAAAGCCGGCGAGCGGAGGCTCCCGAACAGAAAAAATAGAAGATCGTAGGGGTAAGCGAAAAGCCGAACAAACATCTGACAGTGATCCTGAAGAATCCCGTAAGAGGTCTGAATTACCCAAAAGAGGGCCTCCTACTGTGGGTAGAGGTCGAGAAAGTCAAGAGATCCACATGATACGTCCTGGATATGGTCCAGTGGGTGGATGTTATCAGGCACCAACATTATCGAACAGACGAAAGAAGATGGAAATGCATGCCATGCAAAGCATCCATCAGGTGAAGGTGGCGAGCACATCAGCTAGCACGCCACCCTCTCACCAAATCATGTTTTCAGAAGACGATCTCGATGGTATAATCACCCCCCACAATGACTCTCTAACCATCAGTGCTCGTCTCCTCGGTTTGAAGGTGCACCGCCTCCTGGTTGATACCGGAGCATATGCGAACATTTTATTCGTCAACACTCTGCACCAAATGGAAAAGCAAGTTGGGGACTTGAGCAGTTATATTGAACCATATGATCACACCATTATGGGTTTCGGGGAATCTGTAACCCGGCCCTATGGTATGATTAGGTTAGGAGTCGAGTTAGAATCAACTCTAAATCCGGAGATTCGACGAACTAGAATGCTAGATTTTGTAATTCTCAATGCTTCGTCTACTTATAACGGGTTCCTAGGTCGCCCGTTTATTCAGGAATTTAAAGCTGCTTGTTCTACTTATTATTATTGTGTCAAATTTTCAACACAAGATGGAACGGGTAGCGTAAAAGGAGATCAGAAAAAAGCTCGAGATTGTTTGCTATCATGTGCACCAGAAAAGCAAAATACTGTTAACATGATGGAGCAAACATGGGAGATCGGAGAATCAAGCCAACAGGCAAATACGTTGCCGAAATACCCTTTGACGAGCACACCTCCATGCGCGAACACAGAAAGCGTAAACACAGAATCCGGGATGGTAACTCATGTCCCAGATCTCCCAGATCTAATGAATATTGATCCGCCAAATGAGCTACCGAACCTAGAACCTCACGTAGGTTATGAACCTATGGAGGTAGATGACGAACATCGGGGGTTGATCGAGGATCCTCGGTGGAAACAAAAAAGAAAGCGAGCAACTCCTGTCGAACAACTGGAGTCTATCAACATCGACCCGAACAGACCTGAGTTAGAAGTGTTCATTGGTTCGGAATTACCGGAACCATTACGAACAGAAATAATCGCCTATCTTCAAGCAAACTTGGATGTGTTCGCTTGGTCGCACAAGGACATGGTTGGCATCGATCCTAAAAATGCATGTCACTCCCTCAACCTTGATCCAACACAAACTCCAGTTATCCAGAAGCGAAGAAAGTTCAGTCCGGAAAAGTATGCGGGAATGAATAGTGAAATCAAAAAGTTGCTCGACAATAAACTGATTCGAGAAGTAAAATGCCCAAGATGGCTTGCGAACCCTATGCTCGTCCGCAAGTCTAATGGAACTTGGAGATTATGTATTGATTTCACTGATTTAAACAAGGCATGCCCAAAAGATAATTCCCGATGCCGCATATCGATTATTTGGTCGATAATACAGCAGGCCATGAGCTCATGACCTTCATGGATGCTTTTGCTGGCTATCACCAAATACCCATGCATCCAGACGATCAAAAGAATACAGCATTCTGCAGTGAAAAGAATATGTACTGTTGGCAACGCATGCCATTCGGATTAAAGAATGCCGGAGCAACATATCAACGTTTGGTGAACAAAATGTTCGACGAACACATCGGCCGAACAGTTGAGGTGTATATTGACGATATTGTGGTAAAGAGCGAACACAAGGAAGACCACATCACCCACCTCGCACAAACGTATGATATTCTCAGGGAGTACAACATGAAGCTAAATCCGAAGAAATGCAGCTTTGGGGTTCACTCGGGAAAATTCCTCGGACATATGGTCAGTCGAAGTGGAATTGAAGCGAATCCATCAAAGATTCAAGCCATGCTCGACATGCAGGCCCCCAGGAGTTTGAAAGAGGTCAAAAAATTAACCGGACGTTTGGCATCCATAAGCCGGTTTATATCACGAACTGGGGACAAATGCAAACCTTTCTTTGATGCATTAAAGAAAGGGAAATTCCAGTGGACCGAGCATTGCCAAAATGCATTCGAATCATTGAAGCAGTACCTTGCAGATACTCAGACACTGTCTAAGCCTGACCCAGGCGAACAACTCTATATGTATCTTGCTGCATCCGCGCATGCAATTAGCGCCGTGCTCGTTCGGGCAGAGGGGACGACCCACTTGCCCGTTACTATGTAAGACAAGTACTCAAAGAAGCCGAGCTCCGGTACCCTCCACTGGAAAAATAAGCATATGCTCTTGTTATGAGTGTTCAAAAGTTGCGACCATACTTTTTCGATCACTCAGTCGAGGTACTGACCACATTCTCATTGCGACAAGTCCTCCACCGACCAGACACTGCGGGCAGATTACTCAAGTGGGCGGTGGAGTTAGGCCAATTTGGCATTACGTTCGCCTCGCGAACAGCAATGAAGGGCCAGGCTATGGCCGATTTTATGGTCGAGTTGACATATCCACAAATGCCCGAAAAAGCTGTCGACCAACCATGGCATATGTATGTTGATGGCTCATCAACAAGTTCAAGAGCCGGAGCAGGCGTAGTTCTCATCAGCCCAACTAGACAAACATTCACAACAGCCATCCGTTTTGATTTCCCAGCTACAAATAATGAAGCCGAGTACGAAGATTTGATCGCTGGACTACAGATGGCTATGACAATGGGAATTCAGAGGCTGATGATTTACAGCGATACTCAGATAATTGTTTACCAAGTAACAGGCGAGTACGAGGCCTGAGGCGAACAGATGGCACAATATCAGCAACTAGCAAAGGAGTTGCTTGAGCAATTTGAACAAGTTTTCATAGAACAATTACCACGGTTGGGTAATTCGTTCGCTAATGCCTTGGCACGCCTGGCAACAGCAGAAGGAGTGATGAACACGACGGACATTGTGGTCGTCACAACTTGTTCTCCATCAATTCCCAGAGTTATAATCGCCCATGTAACAGGCGAGCAAGAAACCTGGATGACTCCAATCTTAAATTACTTACAGAAAGGACTTCTCCGTGAAAATAAGGCACAAGCTACTCGCCTCAGATTACAATCTGCTCGTTATACTATCTTAGACGAGCATTTATACAAAAGAAGTTTCTCACTTCCATTATTGAAGTGTATTACTCCTGAAGAGGGTCATGTAATTCTGGAGCAGATTCATGACGGAGTATGCGGAAACCATACAGGTGGGCTCGTCCTGGCACATAAAATTATCAGACAAGGTTATTATTGGCCAACCCTCAAAAAAAATTCGCTCGCGTATGCTCGCGCGTGCCACAAGTGTCAGGTACATGCCCCACTTATTCATAGCCCACCTGGGGAACTAGTGTCAGTTTACAGTCCATGGCCATTTGTTAAACGGGGAATCGATTTGATCGGCCCATTTCCTACTGGCACGTCGGGAGTAAAATATGTTGTGGTTGTCGTTGATTACTATACTAAATGGGCGGAAGCCGAAGCTGTTGTTAAATCACCGTACAAAGAATGTGGAACTTTGTTTGGAAAAACATCATTTGTTGTTTTGGGCTTCCCCAATCATTGGTGACGGACAATGGCAAACAGTTCGATGGAAGTGAATTCCGACAAAATTGTGCTCGCTGGGGCATAAAAAAGCATTACTCAACTCCGTATTATCCCCAGTCAAACGGACAAGTTGAAGTCGTTAATAAAATTATCAGGCATACCCTCAAGGCCAGGCTTGATAATTCCAAGGAGGGAGGATGGGCTGAAGAGTTGCCATAAATATTATGGGCCTATCGAACAACTTTCAGAACATCAACTGCGGAAACCCCGTTTTCCCTGGCATTTGGTGCGGAAACTGTTATACCTGCAGAAATAAAGATTCCGAGTCATCGGACAATGACTTTTGGAGAGCACATTAATGACCAGGCGCTCGCCCTGAGTGCAGACCTACTAGAAGAAAGAAGGACGGAGGCTGATTTCAAGAATGCCATGTACAAAAAGAGATCAGAAAAGTTCTATAACTCTAAAGTTTGAACACGCAGGTTCAATGTGGGCGAGCTGGTTCTAAGACGAGCAACGGGGGTATCAAGTGGTGTGTTCGGCCGAGCATGGGAAGGTCCATTCAAAGTTACGGAATGCTTGTTAAAAGGGGCATATGATTTGGAAGACCTGAATGGAGTCCCATTGTCCTACTCGTGGAATGCGTCAAATTTGAAAAAATATTATTAAGAAGCATAATGGAAGAGCATAATCGAGCCAAATTGAACATAAAGACCGGCTAAGACAGGCAGATAATCCCGAAGAAGAACACATCGTGTTCGACACAAATCTTCTAGAAAAAATTCTAACCAGCACTATTGAAAGATAGAAGATACGTGTCAAAACAAGTTGAGAAGTGGTGGCAACCAAAAAAGGAACATGTCAATCCTTGAATAAGAGCTGGCAAAAAAAACTGAACAGATGTCCAAAGGAGAATTCAAAGCGGACAGATATCAAAAGGAGGAGTTAAAACAAGAAGGCCAGCACCAACTAGCTATGACAGAACCAACTTGGGATATTTCTATAAATAGAGGCATATTGATAGCTGAAGAAAGTATATAAAAAATCGATAAAAAGAAAAAATACTACAGTTATCGGAAGAAAGTTGGTTCAGTATGCCTCCAGACGAAGTATCCAGCACTCGATTCAGCTATAATTCTGCTGAATCGAGCATCTGTCCTAGTACGAGCTTTATACTCCATATGACACTCCGAGCATAGGTTGACGCTCGTTACGGACTCAAGATGCTTGGCAGAGTCATGGTTGCCACTCCACGTTACTCACTGCTTATGCAGTAGTAAATCACTAGTCCCCTACGCATCCCCAAAATCTCCTCCGAAGGGGAGGGATGTCGTGGTATCCGCTCGAAACAACATACGGATGCTAATGCTCAGGCATCTACTGAAGGGGACAGAATGGTGCGAGCTGAGGATTTTGCTCGCGCCTGATATAGGCGAGCAGGCGTGCTAGCCACATGCTCATGTCCGCAGCTGCCCGCATAATCACAACTTGTCCAGGAGGGACAAACGCTTATGTTGCTGCTGCTTGAGCATGTTATTTAAAGAAGGGTAGACAGGATGATGCGCCACATGCTTGTCAACATTAATTCCGCGGACAAGGTGAGGCCAGTTTATGTCTACTCAAGACAAGGTTTAAATTCAAAACCATAGTCTGATGTCTATAGTTGTGTAATAGACAGTCTTCTATAGTTGTGTAATAGACAGTCTTCTTCGAATGTAAAGGTTGTAATAGAATACAACGTGTTGCAAAAATATTTTTGTCTGTTAAGATTTTCTAGTTGAAGCCTATTAGAGATCGCACCTAAGCCGGACGGCCCGAACAAAGACGAACGAGCCGAAGTCTATGTTCTCCTGACGAACGAGTTCGTACTCTGATACCCGCAGCAAAAAGCGAGTAATGGGTACGCAGTCGCAAAAGACGACTCGTACTTACAAATACCCATAGCAAAAGCGAGTGATGAGTGCGGGGTCGCAGCTAAATAAGACAGCCCTAGTACGAAGTGATCACGCCTAAATAAGATGATCGTGAACCAAGAAAGGGGGGGTTGCATAAAGATAACCCATCTGGTCGCACCTAAATAAGACGATCAATCGATTGCATCATAATAAGATAATCAAAAACAAAAGAAGTCAGGAGCGGACATAGGCAAACACAATGTTTGAATTCATTCAGAAGAAAAGAGGCATAAACTAGAAACCAAGGCAAACATCAAGCAACACAAGCATCAGTCATTCATCAGCAACAACATTCATCCTCAACAATCAGGTTAGAGGAAACTGTTCAAAATGTAAATTCAACCATTCAATTTTGAAGTTGTTCAAACAAAAGAGAAAAAGGCAAGAAATTACACGAGTTCAAAAGAAAATTGTTCGAGCAAAAAAGAGAAGAAGACAAATTACACAGCAATTGTTCAGCAGAGCAAAAAAAAAATTACACTAAGGGACAAATTCGTTATTGGGGGTGGGCGAAAGCGAAGTATCGAACAAATCATGCCCCATCTGCTCGGCCCCCTCAGAAACGGCTCCTCCAGCATGGTCAGGCCCAGCCTGCTCGCCAGGAAGTACACTTTGCTCGGTCACAGGAGATCCCCTTTGTTCATCCTGCACCTGATCGAACCCGGGCTCAACTCGGAGAGTTTGATCAGCAACATCAGCAATGTCCGCATCCGAGCCATATTCCTCATCCAGGATAGGATCATCAATTTCGATCCCTTCAGGAAGTTTGGAGAAATCACACAGATCATTCAGATCAGACATTGAAAGGTTGCGATCTAGGGGGTTGTCGATCAGGTACTGCTGAAAACTGGATATGAGCGGGGTAATTTGTTCGCCAGTAAGCGTGTGGCGAGCAGACCAGATGGCATCGACAAAAGTACATATGTAAGAGAAGTTCAACATGGAATCAACATACTCCTCATTGTGCAACCTTGAATTTTCGAGACCCAAACGAGTGTTGGTCTCTTCAGCAATGATGAGTTGTTGGCCGAGCAAATTCTTCTCGCATTCCATGGCCTTGATGTTAGTTCGGAGTTTACGAAGCTCGACATTCATCTCATTCTGAACACTCCGTATGCCGACCACCTCCTCCTGAGCAAGGTTTAGCTCCTCCCTTGCCTGGCGAGCAACTTCCTAAGCCTGGCGAGCATCTTCTTGAGCCTTACGAGCATCTGCTTGAGCCGAGGATATCTGTAATTGAGCCAACCTCAATTCATCCTGAGTTTTGCTCAGCTCGTTCACCTTCTCTTCAAAACTTCTGATCAGAGCCAAGTAGTTAGCATGAAGATTGGCGGACTCAGCGTAAACTTTCTCAAGGATGACCAAAGATTGGCCCTGGTGTACCAGGCCAAGTCGCATGTTTTCCAAAGGTGTTGGACCCGTGGTGGCCTCTTCCAGCTCAGTATTCCATTCTCGAATGGGGGTCTCGCATGCCTTCTGAACATGCTCGGGAATGCCAGGAACCTTGCGAACACTTTCGTGTAACATTCGGGCATCAAGGCAAATTAATCTGCTCAACCCGCAGTGTAAACAAAACAAACATGACCAAAATTAATGAAAAAAAAAAGGAAAAATAACAAAATGTACTGTCCATGGATCCCATCCCAAAAATGATTTATCCTGAAACCGGAGCTCGGATTCAAAGGGTCCAAGTTCGGGGTCCAAAGGGGAGGTGGAGAAGATGTACCAACCTCCATTTCAACCTATCCGACGACCGGACCGACCCACGAGGCGGCCATTCTAATACAAGATGGGGGTCTCCTAACAAAGATTGATGCTCGTCCGAGCCTATTCGCCTTGCCCTTTCGTCGGTTTCCACCCTTGGTCTTTTTGTGATGAAACATTCGCCCTTGCTCGGCGAATGAGTTGTCCTCTTCATTTCGACTCCCGAGGGCAGAATCACGGATGCTCGGCTCACCACGCTTTCGCTTCCCCTCGATTGAGGTGAGCCTCAAACAAGCTCAAGGTCTTT
The DNA here is from genome assembly GCA_037126765.1 of Stenogyne calaminthoides. NCBI lineage: Eukaryota > Viridiplantae > Streptophyta > Magnoliopsida > Lamiales > Lamiaceae > Stenogyne > Stenogyne calaminthoides. Next base: position 16,589,266 of record JBBCBC010000030.1, on the reverse strand, counting down.
TTTCTTTGAGCCATTTCGGTATGCTCGGATGTACTCATGCAACAAAGAATAAAGATGAGGAAAGCTATAGATAAAAAGTTCATTATACAAAAAAGAGAAAAAATGAGCAAAATGTACAAAACATGTGCAAATGCAAAAAATAATCCTTACGGTAGGATTCAAACTCTACAAGATGGTGAGGGGCACGAACAAGCCTCCTCTCTTCCTTTGATCCAGTATTCAAAAGATCGTTCGGCGAGGCTCGAGATCGATTTGCCTGACGCTGCTAAAATAGCCGTCGTTGATCTCTTTGTCCGTTGCAACTTGAATTCCTGAAATGAAGAATAATTTAAAATCAGTTCAAGCTGAAGAGCGAAAGACACAAAAATACTTACTTCGATAAACCCCAAAATCAGTGGGGATGTCTAAACGAGCATCTGGTTCACTTCTAGAAGTCGGGCTCTTCCAATCGCCCCCAACGAACCAGAATTTTTCCTTCCAATCACTGATTTTGTTCGGCACATCCTCAATGATTTTGCACTTGGCATTTGCCTGCATGAACAGCCATCCATGTTCGCCCTTCGGACGGGTCAAATGCACTAGTCGAGCAAGTTCAGCTGCTGTGGGATAATACATGGGCTTCATTTTGCCGAACAAAGTCAAGAAGCTCATAATCATATGTCACCCATTCGGCTTCAGCTGCGTAATGGTAATGTTCCATTCTACGAGCAAACGAGTGATAGCCGGATGGAAAGGGAATCGAAGAGCCGCTTCCATCGTGTATAAATTTACAGCAACACAACCCTCTGGGGGCTGGTCTGCTCTCTCATCGGGACCAGGTGCCCAGAAAAAGACATCTTTGGGGGTTTCGTAATTTCTATACAGGTACTCATTCTCAACCCTAGTCCTACGAGGTTGTTCGGGCCAATCAAAATTATAACGAGCATTATACTCGTTATATGTTGGGCTATGAGGGACACCGATAGGGATATTAAGTTCAGTGTTCGGCTCGCCGTCTATCCCTATGTTAGACTCATCGATATTCACAGCCATCAAGAATTCCTCCCTCACATTATCATCATCCCGATTCACATCAAGACTATCTACAACCCTAGACCTAATTTGGGGTTGGGGCAAAGAATCATCACTCAAATCATCCAAAAAATCACTACGGGCTAAGTCCCTATCCAATTCGTTTAGGGCATCATCAGAATCGGAGGAAAGAACGACAAACGGCTGCCGAACTTGCAACGAGACCTTGATCCCGAAGCATTTATCTCCGACGCATTAGCGTCGCTATGGGGGATTGTACAGAAAGAGGGGGAGGAAGAACTATGGTGGTCCGATTCTATTGAGGCAGAAGAGTTTGAATGAGAAGCCATAATCAGAATAAGAGAGAGAGTGCAATAATTACCTTAATAAAATCTTTCGCCGGAATGATGAAGCCCTTGCCGGAAGTTTCAGACGCGAAAGAGATTGAAGATAGAGATAGAGAGAAGAGGAAAAGAAAGAAAAGAGATTGAGACGGCGAAATGAGGTATTTATAGATACCGAGTTCAATTTTAAAAATCCGGCATGGAATACGAAATGACACTTACTATGGCCCAATCAAATTATAACAGTCGGGCCCCATGATGAATACAAAGCAACCCGGTTGGGGGGTATTGTTGTGTTCGATATAATTATTCAACATTAATGGAATACGTAAGAGAGACACGTGTAATATTCAACTATTAAAATAATCATACTCGATGGACAAGTGTGCTCGCCACTTGCCGACCAAACAAGTTTGTTCGCCAGCTCGCCACTTGTCAATCAAAGCGAACATGCTCGCCTACTAATGTAAGTTTTGTTCGCTAGCTCGCCGAGCAAGCATCATTTGTTTGGCGGCTCGTCGCTCGCCTAAACGAGCAAGTTTGCTTGTCAGTTTCCCACTTACCGAGCAAACAGGAATACTCACCAACTGACTGAGCAAACAGGAATACTCACCAACTGACCGAGCAAACAGGAATGCTCGTCAGTATGCTCGATGCACAGATATCCTGAGGGCTTAGACATCCTGAAGGCTCAGACATCCTGAAGGGTCAGTATGCTCGATGCTCAGACATCCTGAAGAACTCAGAAGTGCTCGATAATATTCCGACATAAAATTGATATGGTTTAATGGGGCGAACAAAGCTTTCAGTCGAGCAAAAGATTGATTTGGACGACCAAAAGAGTGCGTTATAGACAAGCAAATGCAAAGATTAACCAGGAAGACGAAGTTGGAAACGTGACAGCATTACATGAGTTCTTGCATGGCCCGAAGTCTCCAGCTCATGCATGCCAAACCAGCTCATGCTTGTCAAAGTACTATAAATAGAAGAAAAAACAACAAGATAAAGGTTCACAAAAATTTCCCAGAGGGGTAAGGTACAGAAAAATTCGAGAGTTCATCCATACACATAAAAAACCCTAGCACTCATATGCTCACTTTCCAAATCATCTTCGTCCATAGCGATTCATCTTCATGAGATGTATCATAAATTGTAAGTGTAAAACTCGCAATACTACATCCCTGGCTTGGACCGCCCCCAGAGTAGTCATTTCTTGACGAACTGGGTCAACAAATTCTTCTTATTTACAGTTTATTTTACACGTGCATATTTTGTTAGTGAGTTGTCACCGAATTAGCCACATAATACTTTCCATAAAAAACGACTCGCAACAAATAGGTTCTTCCTCTACATTCTTAGTCTTCAGAAAGATATTGATGCGTCTAGGAGTGATGGTAACAACATTATGCCTAAACCTTACTTTCCCATAATTAGAAGATTGTCTATTACCACAACTCTTCTTCAAATTAGCATAGAATTCAGCAACCCAAGGCACAAAGTATGGTTTAGCATATTACAGAGCATGTAAGAGGGATCTACTCTCTAGAAATCCTATCATATTGTTGGCTTCAAATTCAGAACTCTTCAACATGGTTTTCACAACTCTAGACCTCCTATCAAATTCAATTTTATCATTAGGGTTTGAGTCAAGGATTGTTACCTCATCCGAATCAAATAGATCATCAAACTCATCAGCAGTTTGATCTTCAACAGGCTCATCTTCCTGTACATTTTCATCAGCTACATCATCTTCTTCAAAGTCATCTTCCTCAGGTTCTTCTTCCTCAGTATCCTCAGTATGAGGATCAATTTCTGGTTCAGAATCAGATGATTCAGCAATATCTGCAGCAGCATTCACATGAGAATCATTTTTCCTTTTGGTTCTTCTCTCCTTTTTGGCCATCAATTCCTCCATTGTCAGATCATCATCAGAGTCCTTTGGTTTAGTAACAGGACCATCTGGAATCTCCATTTCTTCATCTGAGTCTTCTACAGTGATAGGATCATCAACACCACCATCAGTTCTTTTAGGGCGTTTTCCAGTGTAGTCAACCTTTTTGCCTAGGTTTCTCTGTGACATTTTTCTCTTTCCCCATCTATCAACACCTCTTCTGGGAGCCAATTGCTTCTTTCTTAGCCTAATGTTCTTCAATTTCTCCCTCATTCCTTCTGAATCAGAGGAGTCAGCAGGTTTCATCTCAACATCGGCTGTTTGAGTAGGGTTTTCAACAGGTTTTGGAGAAGGTTCATCAGGAATTTATGTGGCTAAGGGTTTAGCAGAAAGATCAACAAAGTCATTAATGTTGACTTGTCTTTTGCAAACAAAAACATCAGGAAGAACGGGAAGGTTTTTCTCGAGCATCTGTTCGATGATCAGTCGAATCAGAGATTGAGGGATATCTTCAGGAAATTCGTCCGGAGTGGGTTTTGGTACGGATGAAGAAGATGATCCACCAACATTAGTGGAATCATAATCTGGGTTTTGAGTAGTCATTTCTGTAAGTAGGTTCAGAGGATTCGAGTTTGCTGGAGAAGATGGGTTTGAGTGGGTTTGTGAATGTTCAGGAGTAGAAACTGAAGGGTTTTGTTTATCAGCCATTTCACCGCCTTTCTGTCCAATCATATAATGCAAAAGCAATTAAAATAATGGTATATGAAATATAGGAGGGAAAAAGAAGTATATGACCGAAATAATTGAAATAACATAAGTACAATCAACACAAACCTCGATTCCTATGTGCAACAACAAAGTTTTCAGCTTTCAGTAATAAACATCACAAACAAATCAACCATAAATAGAGATCAAAGCGGAGGTTATTATACACACCCACAAAAACCGAATAAGAGTGGGGATAAAAAGTAACCACCCACTAAAATGCAGGTTAGTGATCGTGTGATGTGAAGAAGGCCGCCAAAAACATTTTCAAAACCAGAAAAACATATCCAAAATTAAATAGACACAAGTCAGTTCAAATAACTTGTTTAAACCGCGAATTCAACTTATCCAGAACATTAAATGAATCATGTATGATAGATAAAGTTTGAATCACTTAAGGTTTCACAAAATGTCGGCACACATATATCTCAACACTCAATTTTGCATGAAATTCATCATCAAAGTGTTGCATATTTTGATTTTTTCATTAAACACATGTTCACATTGATCCATCTTTTCAAAAGAGTGCATCGTAGTAGCGAGCTCCGTGCCCCATAGTTACTCAATGGATTGTGAACAAACATGGATGTATATTTAAGCACCTTTTGAAAAGAGAACATCGTAGTAGCGAGCTCCGTGTCCCATAGTTACTCAGTGATTACACATCTAAGTTGTGCTTTATTTTTAATGCATTTAAGAGATATATGCCCAGGACTCTGTATCTAAACCATGACTCAAACAATAAGATCAAAACACTATCATTTAAAGCTCAAAAATAAGAAAAAACAGCAGACAAACTCATTATCAGAACCACAATGTTGCTTCAAATGTTGGAAACATTTGTCACAACATCTAGTGTTTATTTTCACATATAGCAAAGACCAAGAGATTTCCTAAGTGAAGAAAACCTCTCATAATCAAGGGCATTTGTAAAAATGTCAGCAAGTTGTTTTTCAGTAGAAATGTATTCTAACTTCACAACTTCTTTCTCTACAAGATCTCTTATAAAGTGATGTCTTATACTTATATGCTTAGTCAAAGAATGTTGCACAGGATTCTTGGAAATATTGATAGCACTAGTATTATCACAATAAACAGTCAAAATACCACTTTCCAACCCATGATCATCAAACATCTTTTTAAGTCATAGCAGTTGAGTGCAGCAACTTCCAGCAGCAACATATTCAGACTCAGCTGTCGATTGTGAAACAAAACTCTGTTTCTTACTATGCCAGGAGATAATGTTGTTTCCCATGTAGAAACATCCTCCACTAGTACTTTTTATGTCATCACAATCACTTGCCCAATCTGCATCACTATAGCCAACTAAAGAGCAATTAGTATCCTTTGAGTACCAAATACCTAGATCACATGTTTCAGAGTGTTGTTGAAAATGTTATGCAACATGTAAAACAACATACGACAACGGAAGTATAAAAACACAGTGCAAAGGATTTCAAAATTTTGTATAGTCTATAATCAGACTATACGAACCTCATGGTTAAAAACATCACTATAACAAGTAGTGAGATACACACGAATCTCTTACAAGATCCTAAAAGGTGTAGTGAAAAACCACTCACCAAAATCAATCTATCCAATCAAGTAACTAGTGATCTTATTCAACCTAAAACTTGATCTAATAAGACAAAATCAAAACTGATAGGAGAGATTGTATTCCCTCGACCAGTACACATAGAATAACATCGACCCTCTCACTCCTACAAGAAACAATCACTTGGTTGTTCTCTCGGTTGTGTCTTGGATGTTACTCTCTTAAGTTTGGAGTAGAGCAAATGGGATTTCACTTTAACTCAAAACTTGAATGTCGATCAATGCAGTCTATTTTAATGGACTTTAATTTGGGCTACTTGAGGGGCCTTTAGGAGAATTGAGATGGACCTCTCAATTGGCTTCTGAATTTCAATATTGAGCCACAATATAATTCAGCCCATTAATATTAATTAATTTCACTATATAATTAATATTGCACTATCCATCTTAACCTATATTATGGTAATATGGCTCCCGGTCATTATTTCCCATGTTTAAGATTATTTTATCCATTAATTAATAAAGCCACTGAAAAACTTTATATTAATTAATATCTTTATCCTTGGAGTAAGGACAACTCAACATTATTGTTGATGTTGCTCGGATGTTGTTCCAGATGTTGGACAACATTCTGCACAACATCATGAATTTGCCCTTTCTCCTAACACTAACTCTGGTTTAATAGATGTGTTTCTCTATGTTTCCTACATTGTAGGTTGAAGATAATATCGGATATTATCAAGCGATTGCACTGATAATATCGGATATTATCAAGCGGTTGCACTGATGGAGTGAGAATAGAAAGATCATGGGTGGTTACACCAAGATCATGGAGATAGTGGAGGAGATGTTCAAGGTTGTCCACACCAAGTGGATAGGACAATGCAGTTGGTCCGAATGTCTATACATAGGTTAATTCATGCTAGTAATTATCGGAAATTTAAATTTGTGTTTATGAGGTCATCCCGATAGATCTGGCATAGCGTATCCCAACAAGTGGTATCAGAGCGCGGGTCGTGTGTTTGAATTCCGGTGGCAGTAGTTGTTGGTCAAATGAGGGGGAATCCTGCCCGGCAGGACCTTTAGTCCTCACAGGCTGGCAACTGCTGGGGGGATTGTTGGGATATGGGTTCCAGCAGTTCCCAGCTAAGGTCGTGTGCCAGATGATGCGAGTCCTGAATTAAGGCCTGATCGTAGCACGGTTAGGCATCCAAACACAAGGCACGTTAAAAGGAATCGATTAGTACTACTCATACCAACAAGGTACATCTACTTTTCTGGTGTCCATTGTGAGAGAACTCTAAAGTTAAGCGTGCTTGGCTTGGAGTAATTTCATGATGGGTGACCCCCTGGGAAGTTTTCAGGGTGCGTGCGAGTGAGGACAAAGCACGCTAGAAAAGATCTGTGTTGGTTTGCGAGGACAGTACATCAATTCTGATTGTGCTCCCTGTCCAACAGAATCAACCACCACCGACATAGAGTGAAGCCGATCGGTGATGGAATCGACCACCACCGACATAGAGTGAAGCAGATCGGTGATGGAATCGGCCACCGACAAAGAGCATAACGGATCGGTGATGGAATCGGTGGCTACTGACAAAGAGTATAGCGAATCGGTGACGGATCGGGCTAAACCTTGACTCTGTTGCCAATTTTTGAAAGGGAATCAACCATCACCCAATCGGCCCTGACGAATCATGAGAGAGAGAGAAATGGTTAAGGTTCGTGGGTTAGGGTTTGAGGAGCGGCGAGAGAGGATAACTGTGTGGGACTAGGATTCGTGTTGCAGAGGCGAGAGAGACAACAATAGGGACTAGGGTTTGGGGAGAGGAGAGTAAGGATGATTCTAGAAATGAGAGACACATTTGTATTTGTGTGTGTGGAGTGGGTGTATTAATCGCATGGGTACTTAAAACTATTGGGCTAATTAGCTTAGGTTTATTGTTAATTGGGCTGAGTTAGTTTAAGTGGAGTCATTAAATGGGTTTGGTTAGTAATTTAATAGAGTGACATTTTTGCAATTCTAATGATATAGTGACGGTGTAAATATTGATTGTTTTTGTCATTTTAGTGATGTGCACATTATTTGGGACGGACCAAAAAGGAAATGTGCACGTTATCCCGGGACGAAAGGAGTAATATTCTAACATAATAACTTCATGTCGTAATCTGTATAAAAATAAGACAATACTTGTGTAAGACGGTATCACAATGAGACAGAACATAATTTGGGGAATCACACTTTAACATTTTGGAAGAAGTAAATGTTGATTTGTGCTAATTTGCAGCACGTCTCATGTATGAGACCATCTCATACGAATTTTTATCATAAAAATAATTGTAGGCAAAAAATTCTGAAAATCAAATACAAATTTCAGAAATTATATATATATATATATATATATATATATATATATATTATTGTATATACTTTACACATAAATGTAAAAAATTTAAAAATAAATCGTTAAAATATAATTTTGTTTGATTTATTTGATATTTACAATAAGAACTTGGAACTTATTTAATAAAAAAAATATAAATTAATAAAAAGTGAGAAAAATATTTATTTTTTAAATAATTAAATAAGGAAAAGAATTTGTGAAAATATTTAATGTCTATTAATGATATGGTTTTTCGTAAAATAATTTTCTTGCTAAAAAAAATCACTATAAATTTTAACATATATGTGTATTAGTGTGGAGATTTTTGTTAAGGATCATAACTTTGGAAATGGCAAAACAAGGGTAATCATGTCAAATTAGATCGAATGATCCTATTTTGGGCTTCAAATAGGGTCGGCCATTCATGCTAATTCAGTAATTTGTCCTAAAATTGCTATTCTTTAAAGTTAAAGTATTTGTTTTGTCACACACGAGCGAGCGCGCGCGCACACACGCGACCCCAAAGTTATGGTCCTTCAAAAAATTCCCTTCCAAAATACGAAGACAAAAACATTGAGCATAGAAATTCTAAAATAAAGATGAATAAGTTAGAAAATGAGTCTCTCATCTATCACACACCTCCTTAAAAATCAATTTATTATTTCAATTACTAAAACAAAATTCGCTCACAAAAACGCGTGCAAACAGTAAATGTGGCATCCAATTCGGGACGGAGGTATTAACAAATAATAATAAGGAAAAAAATCTTAATCTTTGAGAAAAAATAAAAATCTTTTGCCAAATTAAAAAAATGAATCTTTGAAAAAAATATTAATAAATATTAACAAATAATAATGAATTGAGAAAAAAATCTTTTTTTTAAAAAAAAGAGTGGAATAAATATTAAAAAATAATAAAAAATGAATCATTGAAAAAATATTAAAAAATAATAATAATTTGAGAAATTTTTTTTGAAAAAAAAATAGAATTTTTTTGGAATAAACATTAAAAAATAATAATGGAAAAAAATCTTAATCTTTGAAAAAAAATTAGAGAAAATCCTTTGCCAAATTTAAAAACGAATCCTTGAAAAGAATAGTACTATATAATAATTTTAATGGAAAAATTCAATATTCAAATTATTTTCAAATTTAATCTGGTTTCTATTAAAATATATATAAATTAATTATGATAATTTAAAAGTATGACTTATATTATAAAAGAGTATTTATTGTGATAATTTTAAATTTATAAATATGAAATTAATTTCACAAACTTACTCTAAAAAAATCTTTGTGGGATAGGAGTACTAAATTTGGTTATTGTAAAATTATAATCTATTATGATTTACTTGAATGATGAAATATTCCGCAAATTAGTTGAAAAAGTAAAAACTAAAGGAGCGTTTGACTAGATGTATTTAATATATACTAGTAATTGAACACGTGCGATGCACGGTTATCATTTCACATTATTGGCATTTTTTTTAGAAGTCATGGTAATGCAGATTTCAGAAAACTTTATGATAACAAATTCATTTGTGGCTGAATTCTCTTACTCTATTATTGGGATGAGACTCATTGAGTTAAAAATTTAATATGAGTGGAGTTGCTTTCAAATGGAATCAAACCCAAAATGTGGACTTAAATCTTTTGGCTCTGATACCATAAAATATTTACAAACTGTAACTAACAAAGAACATGTAGTACCCACTTTAATTATAAATTGAGCGAACAAATAAAACAAACATGAAAAATAATAAATATTAAATTAAGCAAATAAATTATAAAAAAAAATTACAAACATAAAAAATATTAAATATTAAATTAAACTAAGAAATTTTTACTAAAAAATTGAGCGAACAAATAAAAAAACATGAAAAATATTAAATATTAAATTAAGCAAATAAATTATAATTAAAAAAAATAAAAATATGTAAAACAATAAATATTAAATTAAGCAAAGAAATTTTTACTAAAAAAAAGTATAAACATGAAAAGAAATTAAAATTAAATAATGCTAAAAAATTATGATAAAAAAAGGAAAGAAGGTATCAAACCTGAATTTTTGGTGTGTGGCGTGAGTTAAAGTATCAGACGTGAGTTTTTGGTGTGTGGCGTAAGTTTTTGGCGTGAGTATTTGTTAGAATGAAAGTGTATTTATATATATAGGCACATCTTCCTTCAATACCAAACGATGATTTAAGATTCCCAAACATTGAATAGAATTTAAGAAATTAATAGAAAACAACTTGTCATTATCTCTAGAGTTGTACTCTGATTTGCAAAGACTGTCGGATCTCAAATATTCTCTTGTATTACCAGGTATCATAGACAATATTTTCTTATTAACACATTCCATTTCGCTATGTATAGGAGCAAATATTGCCCTATCTTCAAAGTATTTAAGATTTTTATTCACGATGCCTGAAAATTTTGTAATCTCATCGAAAATTGTGTGAGAATTATTATTTTTCATGAATCTTGAAAATCCTTCAAGCAATTAGATTCTTCAAGATATTGTAAAATATGGAATAAGATAAAATATTGGCTAAAATATATATACCAATTGTGCATGGATATGATTATCCATAAATCTCAAAAAACTTTTAAACAATTAAATTCTACAAAGATCTAGCATTATATATATGGCTAAAATTGAGTAAGTTTGTCATGTGAGTATTTATTAGAATGAAAGTATATATATATTGTTGTGTTCGATATTATTATTCAGCATTAATGGAACACGTAAGAGAGGCACGTGTAATATTCAACTATTAAAATAATCATGCTCGATGGACAAGTGTGCTCGCCGCTTGCCGACCAAACAAGTTTGTTCGCCAGCTCGCCACTTGTCAATCAAAGCGAACATGCTCGCCTACTAAAGTAAGTTTTGTTCGCTAGCTCACCGAGCAAGCATCATTTGTTTGGCGGCTCGTCGCTCGCCTAAACGAGCAAGTTTGCTCGTCAGTTCCCCACTTACCGAGTAAACATGAATACTCACCAACTTACCGAGCAAACAGGTATGTTCGCCACTCAGATCAGGAAAGAAGGAATCAGATAAGCTGAGTCAAGTGACCCCAGGATCAGTATGCTCGATGCACAGATATCCTGAGGGCTCAGACATCCTGAAGGGTCAGTATGCTCGAGGCTCAGACATCCTGAAGGGTCAGTATGCTCGATGCACAGATATCCTGAGGGCTCAGATATCCTGAAGGCTCAGACATCCTGAAGGGTCAGTATGCTCGATGCTCAGACATCCTGAGGGCTCAGACATCCTGAAGAACTCAGAAGTGCTCGATAATATTCCGACATAAAATTGATATGGTTTAATGGGGCGAACAAAGCTCTCAGTCGAGCAAAAGATTGATTTGGACGACCAAAAGAGTGCCTTATAGACAAGCAAATGGAAAGATTAACCAGGAAGACGAAGTTGGAAACATGGCAGCATTACATGAGTTCTTGCATGGCCCGAAGTCTCCAGCTCATGCATGCCAAACCAGCTCATGCTTGTCAAAGTACTATAAATAGAAGAAAAAACAACAAGATAAAGGTTCACAAAAATTTCCCAGAGGGGTAAGGTACAGAAAAATTCGAGAGTTCATCCATACACATAAAAAACCCTAGCACTCATATGTTCACTTTCCAAATCATCTTCGTCCATAGTGATTCATCTTCATGAGATGTATCATAAATTGTACGTGTAAAACTCGCAATACTACATCCCTGGCTTGGACCGTCCCCAGAGTAGTCATTTCTTGACGAACTGGGTCAACAAATTCTTCTTATTTACAGTTTATTTTACACGTGCATATTTTGTTTGTGAGTTGTCACCGAATTAGCCACATAATACTTTCCATAAAAAACGACTCGCAACAAACTGGCGCTAGAAGGAGGGTGGGTGCCCAAAAAACCAACCCATACGCAATCCCGTAGTTAGCCGAGGCAGAAAAAAGAAATATAATGCCTCAATCTAGGAATACACAGACAGATAGGTCGGGACAAAGTCGACCTCACGACCGGAAAGATGCTCAGCTCCAGCCTCACAAAGATCAGACAGTGGAGACCATCAATCTTGAGAATATTGCCAATGATTCGCGGCCACAACAAAGGCCATCTCTTTCTTGCTTCGAGCACAGAAAGAGAGGGCCGAAAAAGAGTTGGCCAAGTTAAAAACTCAAGATGATGATGATCGACGCTCGCATACACCTGATAGCGAGCAAGTTAAGATAAAAGCTGCACGGAAGCGGGCTAATAAAAAAGCTGATGATACGTCTGATGACAAACAGCCTCAAGGGCCCAGACCATCAGCGTTTGGACATTTGAGGCTCTCCGCCAAAGACCAAATCGGCAATAATAGGCGACAGGATCCCGGAAAGGAACAGCCGATAAACATGCCCGCACATTCAGATCCTCATGATCATCCGCATGCCGAACAAAAATCGGCGGGAACAAAATTGTCTATCCATCATCGATTGGGTAGTCAAGCACGAACTTGGAAAGGGGGACTGTCCCATCATGAGCATGACCCACTGGGTCCTCATGATGGGATACAGCCCCGATCCAAGTCTGTCAGTTCCACAAAATTTGTGGAAATGCAGAAAGCCATCGAAGACTTACAGGCCGACCTGGCCTCAACTAAAGGACTGTCTCGGGCGAGCACAATACCCAGCTCACCACTAACACCGGTGATCATGGCGGCCGAAATACAAGAGAAAGTGGCGAAGATCCGACCACCAATCCCCATGTTCGATCCTGAGTCTGACCCACAAGTCCATCTCAGCAAATACTCAGACTTTATGATCGCCATGGGTGCCACAGACGCGACGCAGTGCCGATCATTCCCCATGACTTTGGGTGATCGGGCACATAGATGGTTCTCTACTTTTCCCGCTGCGTCCATCACATCTTTCGCTCAATTGGGACAACAATTCCTGTCCCATTTCTCATCCATGTGTGCTCGCCCAGCACCAAAACAAAGGTTGGCACATTTTTCCCAACATAGGGGTGAGTCAGATCGAGCATACATCGAAAGATTTGATAAATGTTTGTATGACGGGGCCCCAGTTGAAGAGGATGCCAAGATCCTCGCAGTGGTCGGAGGCCTGACCCTGAATACTGACATGTGGAAAGCCATGCATCAACACTGGCCGAACACATATTTAGAATTCTGAGAGCGAGCAGCCAAGATCATAGCCATGCAGGATCTGCTCGCCCAGTCACGATTGGGTCAGGAAATAACAACTAAGAAAGTTTTTGGGAAGAAAGTGATGAATGAAGGGGGGTACAAACCCCCAGGGTCTTTCAAACCATTCGAAGAAAGAGCATAAGCAAACGCCCTACGAAGTCTTTTGGGCGTTTCAGCATAAACAATTTTTAACCAAATCAAAGATCAGGACATGTTGGATAGGCCAAGAAGAATCATAATGGACAAGAATCGGCTTAACGCTTCCAAATATTGTAATTATCACGAGTACATCGGGCATAATACAGAAGATTGTCGCGATTTACTTTGTCAACTTTGGAAGCTATACGAAGATAATCGTCTTACTCAGTTCCTAAAAAAGCCAGCGAGCGGAGGCTCCCGAACAGAAAAAACAGAAGATCGTAGGGGTAAGCGAAAAGCTGAACAAACATCTGACAGTGATCCTGAAGAATTTCGTAAGAGGTCTGAATTACCCAAAAGAGGGCCTCCTACTGTGGGTAGAGGTCGAGAAAGTCAAGAGATCCACATGATACGTCCTGGATATGGTCCAGTGGGTGGATGTTATCAGGCACCAACATTATCGAATAGACGAAAGAAGATGGAGATGCGTGCCATGCAAAGCATCCATCAGGTGAAGGTGGCGAGCAAATCGGCTAGCATGCCACCCTCTCACCAAATCATGTTTTCAGAAGACCATCTCGATGGTATAATCACCCCCCACAATGACTCTCTAACCATCAGTGCTCGTCTCCTCGGTTTGAAGGTGCATCGCCTCCTGGTTGATACCGGAGCATATGAGAACATTTTGTTCGTCAACACTCTGCACCAAATGGAAAAGCATGTTGGGGACTTGAGCAGTTATATTGAACCATATAATCACACCATTATGGATTTCGGGGAATCTGTAATAATTAGGTTAGGAGTCGAGTTAGAATCAACTCTAAATCCGGAGATCCAACGAACTAGAATGCTAGATTTTGTAATCGTCGATGCTCCGTCTACTTATAACGGGTTCCTAGGTCACCCATTTATTTAGGATTTTAAAGCTGCTTGTTCTACTTATTATTAGTGTGCCAAATTTCCAACACAAGATGGAACGGGTAAAAGGAGATCAGAAAAAAGCTCGAGATTGTTTGCTATCATGTGCACTAGAAAAGCAAAATACTATTAACATGATGGAGCAAACATGGGAGATCGGAGAATCAAGCCAACAGGCAAATACGTTGCCGAAATACCCTTTGACGAGCACACCTCCATGCGCGAACACAGAAAGCGCGAACACGGAATCCGGGATGGTAACTCATGTCCCAGATCTCCCAGATCTAATGAATATTGATCCGCCAAACGAGCTACCGGACCTAGAACCTCACGTAGGTTATGAACCTATGGAGGTAGATGACGAACACCGGGGGTCGATCGAGGATCCTCGGTGGAAACAAAAAAGAAAGCGAGCAACTCCTGTCGAACAACTGGAGTCTATCAATATCGACCCGAACAGACCTGAGTTAGAAGTGTTCATTGGTTCGGAATTACCGGAACCATTACGAACATAAATGATCGCCTATCTTCAAACAAACTTGGATGTGTTCGCTTGGTCGCACAAGGACATGGTTGGCATCGATCCTAAACATGCATGTCACTCCCTCAACCTTGATCCAACACAAACTCCAGTTATCCAGAAGCTAAGAAAGTTCAGTCCGGAAAAGTATGCGGCAATGAATAGTGAAATCAAAAAGTTGCTCGATAATAAACTAATTCGAGAAGTAAAATGCCCAAGATGGCTTGCGAACCCTGTGCTCGTCCGCAAGTCTAATGGAACTTGGAGACTATGTATTGATTTCACTGATTTAAACAAGGCATGCCCAAAAGATAATTTTCCGATGCCGCATATCGATTATTTGGTCGATAATACAGCAGGCCATGAGCTCATGACCTTCATGGATGCTTTTGCTGGCTATCACCAAATACCCATGCATCCGAACGATCAAAAGAATACGGCATTCTGCAGTGAAAAGAATATGTACTGTTGGCAACGCATGCCATTCGGATTAAAGAATGTCGGAGCAACATATCAACGTTTGGTGAACAAAATGTTCGACGAACACATCGGCCGAACAGTTGAGGTGTATATTGACGATATTGTGGTAAAGAGCGAACACAATGAAGACCACATCACCCACCTCGCACAAACGTTTGATATTCTCAGGGAGTACAACATGAAGCTAAATCCAAAGAAATGCAGCTTTGGGGTTCACTCGGGAAAATTCCTCGGACATATGGTCAGTCGAAGGGGAATTGAAGTGAACCCATCAAAGATTCAAGCCATGCTCTACATGCAGGCCCCCAGGAGTGTGAAAGAGGTCCAAAAATTAATCGGACGTTTGGCATCCATAAGCCAGTTTATATCACGAACTGGGGACAAATGCAAACTTTTCTTTGATGCATTAAAGAAAAGGAAATTCCAGTGGACCAAGCATTGCCAAAATGCATTCAAATCATTGAAGCAGTACCTTGCAGATACTCATACACTGTCTAAGCATGTCCCAGGCAAACAACTCTATCTGTATCTTGCTGCATCCACGCATGCAATTAGCGACGTGCTCGTTTGGGCAAAGGGGACGACCCACATGCCCGTTAACTATGTAAGACAAGTACTCAAAGAAGTTGAGCTCCGGTACCCTCCACTGGAAAAATAAGCATATGCTCTCATTATGAGTGTTCGAAATTTGCGACCATACTTTTTCGATCACTCAGTCGAGGTACTAACCACATTCCCATTGCAACAAGTCCTCCACCGACCAGACACTGCGGGCAGATTACTCAAGTGGGCGGTGGAGTTAGGCCAATTTGGCATTATGTTCGCCTCGCGAACATCAATGAAGGGCCAGGCTATGGCCAATTTTATGGTCGAGTTGACATATCCACAAATGCCCAAAAAAGCTGTCGACCAACCATGGCCTATGTATGTTGATGGCTCATCAACAAGTTCAAGAGCCGGAGCAGGCGTAGTTCTCATCAGCCCAACTAGACAAACATTCACAACAGCCATCCGTTTTGATTTCCCAGCTACAAATAATGAAGCCGAGTACGAAGCTTTGATCGCTGGACTACAGATGGCTATGACAATGGGAATTCAGAGGTTGATGATTTACAGCGATTCTCAGATAATTGTTTACCAAGTAACAGGCGAGTACGAGGCCCGAGGTGAACAGATGGCACAATATCAGCAACTAGCAAAGGAGTTGCTTGAGCAATTTGAACAAGTTTTCATAGAACAATTACCACGGTTGGGTAATTCGTTTGCTAATTCCTTGGCACGCATGGCAACAGCAGAAGGAGTGAGGAACATGACAGACATTGTGGTCGTCACAACTTGTTTGCCATCAATTCCCAAAGTTATAATCGCCCATGTAACAGGCGAGCAAGAAACCTGGATGACTCCAATCTTAAATTACTTACAGAAAGGACTTCTCCCTGAAAATAAGGCACAAGCTACTCGCCTCAGATTACAATCTGCTCGTTATACTATCTTAGACGAGCATTTATATAAAAGAAGTTTCTCACTTCCATTATTGAAGTGTATTACTCCTGAAGAGGGTCATGTAATTCTGGAGCAGATTCATGACGGAGTATGCGGAAACCATACAGGTGGGCTCGTCCTGGAACATAAAATTATCAGACAAGGTTATTATTGGCCAACCCTCAAAAAAGATTCGCTCGCGTATGCTCGCGCGTGCCACAAGTGTCAGGTACATGCCCCACTTATTCATAGCCCACCTGAGGAACTAGTGTCAGTTTACAGTCCATAGCCATTTGTTAAATGGGGAATCGATTTGATCGGCCCATTTCCTACTGGCACGTCGGGAGAAAAATATGTTGTGGTTGCCGTTGATTACTATACTAAATGGGCGGAAGCCGAAGCTATTGTTAAAGTCACCGAACAAAGAATGTGGAACTTTATTTGGAAAAACATCATTTGTCATTTTGGGCTTCCCCAATCATTGGTGACGGACAATGGCAAACAGTTTGATGGAAGTGAATTCTGACAAAATTGTGCTCGCTGGGGCATAAAAAAGCATTACTCAACTCTATATTATCCCCAGTCAAACGGACAAGTTGAAACCGTTAATAAAATTATCAAGCATACCCTCAAGGCCAGACTTGATAATTCCAAGGAGGGAGGATGGGCTGAAGAGTTGCCCGAAATATTATGGGCCTATCGAACAACTTTCAGAACATCAACTGCGGAAACCCCATTTGCCCTGGTATTTGGTGCGGAAGCTGTTATACCCGCAGAAATAAAGATTCCGAGTCATTGGACAATGACTTTTGGAGAGCATATTAATGACCATGCGCTCGCCCTGAGTGCAGACCTACTAGAAGAACGAAGGACGGAGGTTGATTTCAAGAATGCCATGTCAAAAAGAGATCAAAAAAGTTTTATAACTCCAAAGTCCGAACACGCAGGTTCAATGTGGGCGAGCTGGTTCTAAGACGAGCAACGGGGGAATCAAGTGGTGTGTTCGGCCGAGCATGGGAAGGTCCATTCAGAGTTACGGAACGCTTGTTAAAAGGGGCATATGATTTGGAAGACCTGAATGGAGTCCCATTGTCCTACTCGTGGAATGCGTCAAATTTGAAAAAATATTATCAGTAATGACGAGCATAACTGGCCGAACAAAATCAGCCACACAGCTGAAACGAGCACAAATGGCCCGAACATAATCAGCCATTCAGCTAAGACGAGCAGGATAATCCTGAAAGAAGAACACATCGTGTTCGACACAAATCTTCTAGAAAAAATTCTAACCAGCACTATTGAAAGATAGAAGATACGTGTCAAAACAAGTTGAGAAGTGGTGGCAACCAAAAAAGGAACGTGTCAATCCTTGAATAAGAGCTGGCAAAAAAACCGAACAGATGTCCAAAGGAGAATTTAAAGCGGACAGATGTCAAAAGGAGGAGTTAAAACAAGAAGGCCAGCACCAACTAGCTATGACAGCACCAGCTTGGGATAGTTCTATAAATAGAGGCATATTGATAGCTGAAGAAAGTAGAGAAAAAATAGATAAAAAGAAAAAATACTACAATTATCGCAAGAAAGTTGGTTCAGTATGCCTCCAGACAAAGTATCCAGCACTCGATTCAGCTATCATTCTGCTGAATCGAGCATTTGTCCTAGTACGAGCTTTATACTCTATATGACACTCTGAGCACAGGTTGACGCTCGTTACGGACTCAAGATGCTCGGCAGAGTCATGGTTGTCACTCCAACGTTACTCACGGCTTATGCGTAGAGTAAATCACTAGTCCCGTGATGCATCAAAATCTCCTCCGAAGGGGAGGGATGTCGTGGTATCCGCTCGAAACAACATGCGGATCTTGATGCTCGTGCATCTACCGGGCGACGAGAATGATGCGAAGTTGAGGATTTTGCTTTCTACCGATTTAAGCAAGCAGCGTGGTTTCACCACATGCTCATGTCGCTTGTTGCCCAAGATAATCACAACTTGTCCGGGGAGGGACAAAACTTATCTTCTTCCGCTTGAGCATGTTATTTAAAGAAGGGTAGACAGGATGATCGCATACATGCTTGTCAACATCAATCCCCGACAAGGTGAGGCCAGTTTATGTCTACTCAAGACAAGGTTTAAATTCAAAACCATAGTCTGATGTCTATAGTTGTGTAATAGACAGTCTTCTATAGTTGTGTAATAGACAGTCTTCTTCGAATGTAAAGGTTGTAATAGAATACAACGTGTTGCAAAAATATTTTTGTCTGTTAAGATTTTCTAGTTGAAGCCTATTAGAGGTCGCACCTAAGCCGGACGGCCCGAACAAAGACGAACGAGCCGAAGTCTATGAACACCTGATGAATGAGTTCAGTACTCGATACCCATGATAAAAAAGCGTGTAATGGGTGCAGCGATCATGCAAAAAGACGACTTCGATTTTACAGATACCCGAGTAAAAAGCGAAAGTGATGAGTGCGTGGTCGCAGATAAATAAGACGGCCCTAGTACGAAGTGATCGCGCCTAAATAAGACGATCGCTAACCAAGAAAGGGGGGTTGCATAAATATAACCCATCTGGTCGCACCTAAATAAGACGATCAACCGATTGCATCACAATAAGACAATCAAAAACAAAAGAAGTCAGGAGCGGACATATGCAAACACAATGTTTGAATTCTTTCAGAAGAAAAGAGGCATAAACTAGAAACCAAGGCAAACATCAAGCAACACAAGCATCAGTCATTCATCAGCAACAACATTCATCCTCAACAATCAGGTTAGAGGAAATTGTTCAAAATGTAAATTCAACCATTCAATTTTGAAGTTGTTCGAACAAAAGAGAAAAAGGCAAGAAATTACACGAGTTCAAAAGAAAATTGTTCGAGCAAAAGAGAGAAGAAGACAAATTACACATCAATTGTTCAGCAAAGCAAAAAAAAATTACACTAAGGGACAAATTCGTTATTGGGGGTGGGCGGAAGCCAAGTATCGAACAAATCATACCCCATCTGCTCGGCCCCCTCAGAAACGGCTCCTCCAGCATGGTCAGGCCCAGCCTGCTCGCCAGGAAGTACACTTTGCTCGGTCACAGAAGATCCCCTTTGTTCATCCTGCACCTGATCGAACCCGGGCTCGACTCGGAGAGTTTGATCAGCAACATCAGCAATGTCCGCATCTGAGCCATCTTCCTCATCCAGGATAGGATCATCAATTTCGATCCCTTCAGGAAGTTTGGAGAAATCACACAGATCGTTCAGATCAGACATTGAAAGGTTGCGATCTGGGGGGTTGTCGATCAGGTACTGCTGAAAACTAGATATGAGCGGGGCAATTTGTTCGCCAGTAAGCGTGTGGCGAGCAAACCGGATGGCATCGGCAAAAGCACATATGTAAGAGAAGTTCGACATGGAATCAACATACTCCTCATTGTGCAACCTTGAATTTTCGAGACCCAAACGAGTGTTGGTCTCTTCAGCAATAATGAGTTGTTGGCCGAGCAAATTCTTCTCGCATTCCATGGCCTCGACGTTAGTTCGGAGTTTACGAAGCTCGACATTCATCTCATTCTGAACACTCCGTATGCCGACCACCTCCTCGTGAGCAAGGTTTAGCTCCTCCCTTGCCTGGCGAGCAACTTCCTGAGCCTGGCGAGCATCTTCTTGAGCCTTACGAGCATCTGCTTGAGCCGAGGACATCTTGTCCTTGAGCCAACCTCAATTCATCCTGAGTTTTGCTCAGCTCGTTCACCTTCTCTTCAAAACTTCTGATCAGAGCCAAGTAGTTAGCATGAAGATTGGCGGACTCAGCGTAAACTTTCTCAAGGATGACCAAAGATTGGCCCTGGTGTACCAGGCCAAGTCGCATGTTTTCCAAAGGTGTTGGACCCGTGGTGGCCTCTTCCAGCTCAGTAGTCCATGCTCGAATAGGGGTCTCGCACGCCTTCTGAACATGCTCGGGAATGCCAGAAACCTTGCGAACACTCGGCGAGCAGTAATAATTTTTCAATTCGGGCATTAAAGGCGCCAATCTGCTCAACCTGCAGGTACACCCGAGTAAACAAACATGACAAAGCGACCAAAATTAATGAAAAAAGGAAATAAAGCGAACAAAATGTACCTGTTTGCCCGAGCCGGATCCCATCCCAAAAATGATTTATCCTCGGGGGACCGGAGCTCAGGGTTCAAAGGGGTCCAAGTTCGGGGTCCAGCAGGAGATGGAGAAGATGTACCAACCTCCATTTCAACTATCTGATCGACCGACCGACCACAGAGGTGGCCATTCTGATCGCTTTAGCAGTGGGGGTTTCCCTAACAGCATTGATGCTCGTCTGAGCCTGTTCGCTTGCCCCCTGCTCATCGGTTTCCACCCTTGGTCTTTTTGGTGACGGAGCCTGTTCGCTCTCCCCTTGCTCGGTCGAACGAGTTGTCCTCTTCGGTCGGCTCGACTCCCCAGGGCCAGATGCAGATGCTCGGCTCACCCTGCTCACCCTGCTCGCTTCCCCTCGATTTGCTCACTGAGCCTCCCGCTCAGCTTGAATTCGAGCAAGCTCCTGAGGTCTTTTTCTTCGAGCCATTTCAGTATGCTCGGATGTACTCACGGCAACAGTAACATCAGGGAAAGCTATAGATAAAACATTTCATTATACAAGAAAGAGAAACAGCGAGCAAAATGTACAAAACATGTGCAAATGCAAAAAATAATCCTTACCAGCGGGATTAACAGCTACAAGATGGTGAGGGGGCACGAACAAGCCTCCTCTCTTCCTTTGATCGGCGGTATTCAAAGTCTTCACAGATCGTTCTGAGCGAGGCTCGAGATCGATTTGCCAGACGCTGCTAAAATAGCCGTCGTTGGTCTCTTTGTCCGTTGCAGCTGGAATTCCTGAAATGAAGAATAAGTTAAAATCAGTTCAAGCTGAAGAGCGAAAGACACAAAAATACTTACTTCGATAAACCCCAAAATCAGTGGGGATGTCTAAACGAGCATCTGGTTCACTTCCAGAAGCCGGGCTCTTCCAATCGCCCCCAACGAACCAGAATTTTTCCTTCCAATCACTAATTTTGTTCGGCACACCCTCAATGATTTTGCACTTGGCATTTGCCTGCATGAACAGCCATCCATGTTCGCCCTTCGGACGGGTCAAATGCACTAGTCGAGCAAGTTCAGCTGTTGTGGGATAATACTTGGGCTTCATTTTGCCGAACAAAGTCAAGAAGCTCATAATCATATGCCACCCATTCGGCTTCAGCTGCGTAATGGTAATGTTCCATTCTACGAGCAAACGAGTGATAGCAGGATGGAGTGGGAATCGAAGACCCGCTTCCATCGTGTCTAAATTTACAGCAACACAACCCTCTGGGGGCTGGTCTGCTCGCTCATCGGGACCAGGTGCCCAGAAAAAGACATCTTTGGGGGTTTCGTAATTTCTATACAGCTGAGCGAACAAATCAACATCAATTATGCTCGCAATTTTGCTCGCCGGGTACTCATTCTCAACCCTAGTCCTACGAGGTTGTTCGGGCCAATCAAAATTATAACGAGCATTATACTCGTTATATGTTGGGCTATGAGGGGCACCGACAGGGATATTAAGTTCAGTGTTCGGCTCGCCGCCTATCCCTATGTTCGACTCATCGATATTCACAACCATCAAGAATTCCTCCCTCACATTATCATCATCCCTATTCACATTAAGACTATCTACAACCCTAGACCTAATTTGGGGTTGGGGCAAAGAATCATCACTCAAATCATCCAAAAAATCACTACGGGCTAAGTCCCTATCCAATTCGTTTAGGGCATCATCGGAATCGGAGGAAAGAATGGAAAACGGCTACTGAACTTGCCAACGAGACCTTGATCCCGAAGCATTTATCTCTGATGCATTAGTGTCGCTACGGGGGATTGTACAGAAAGAGGGGAGGAAGAACTATGGTGGTCCGATTCTATTGAGGCAGAAGAGTGTGAACGAGAAGCCATAATCGGAATAAGAGAGAGAGTGCAATAATTACCTGAATAAAATCTTTCGCCGGAATGATGAAGCCCTTGCCAGAAGTTTCAGACGCGAAAGTGATTGAAGATAGAGACAGAGAGAAGAGGAAAAGAAAGAAAAGAGATTGAGGCGGCGAAATGAGGTATTTATAGATACCGGGTTCAATTTTGAAAATCCGGCATAGAATACGAAATGACACTTACTATGGCCCAATCAAATTATAACAGCTGGGCCCCATGATGAATACAAAGCGACCCGGCTGGGGGGTATTATTGTGTTCGATATAATTATTCAGCATTAATGGAACACGTAAGAGAGACACGTGTAATATTCAACTATTAAAATAATCATGCTCGATGGACAATTGTGCTCGCCGCTTGCCGACCAAACAAGTTTGTTCGCCAGCTCGCCACTTGTCAATCAAAGTGAACATGCTCGCCTACTAAAGTAAGTTTTATTCGCTAGCTCGCCGAGCAAGCATCATTTGTTTGGCAGCTCGTCGCTCGCCTAAACGAGCAAGTTTGCTCGTCAGTTTCCCACTTATCGAGCAAACAGGAATACTCACCAACTGACCGAGCAAACATGTATGTTCGCCACTCAGATCAGGAAAGAAGGAATCAGATAAGCTGAGTTAAGTGACCTCAGGGTCAGTATGCTCGATGCACAGATATCGTGAGGGCTCAGACATCCCGAAGGGTCAGTATGCTCGAGGCTCAGACATCCTGAAGAGTCAGTATGCTCGATGCACAGATATCCTGAGGGCTCAGACATCCTGAAGGGTCAGTATGCTCGATGCTCATACATCCTGAGGGCTCAGACATCCTGAAGAACTCAGAAGTGCTCGATAATATTCTGACATAAAATTGATATGGTTTAATGGGGCGAACAAAGCTTTCAGTCGAGCAAAAGATTGATTTGGACGACCAAAAGAGTGTCTTATAGACAAGCAAATGCAAATATTAACCAGGAAGACGAAGTTGGAAACGTGGCAGCATTACATGAGTTCTTGCATGGCCCGAAGTCTCCAGCTCATGCATGCCAAACCAACTCATGCTTGTCAAAGTACTATAAAATAGAAGAAAAAACAACAAGATAAAGGTTCACAAAAATTTCCCAGAGGGGTAAGGTACAGAAAAATTCGAGAGTTCATCCATACACATAAAAAACCCTCGCACTCATATGCTCACTTTCCAAATCATCTTCGTCCATAGCGATTCATCTTCATGAGATGTATCATAAATTGTACGTGTAAAACTCGCAATACTACATCCCTGGCTTGGACCGCCCCCAGAGTAGTCTTTTCTTGACGAACTGGGTCAACAAATTCTTCTTATTTACAGTTTATTTTACACGTGCATATTTTGTTTGTGAGTTGTCACCGAATTAGCCACATAATACTTTCCATAAAAAATGACTCGCAAAACATATATATATATATATATATATATTTTGGGAGATGAATTTAATAAAGAAGATTTTGATTAGATCCCAAAACCCCTGAGTATGACATGTTCAGGATAATCTTGATAGTTGAGTCAGGATTCAGTTTTAGAGTGTTCAGGATGTTATCTCGCACCATGTATAGTCGCCAGATATAGATCAAAGTTAGATTCTCAAGATTTCAAGACTCAAGAAGTTTATGAAGTTTCAAAGATGAAATCAAGAAATCAAGACTCAAGATGAAATTGAGAACTAAAGACTCAAGATGAAATCGAGAACTAAAGACTCAAGATGAAATCGAGAAATCAAGACTCAAGATATCAATCAAGATATCATCAAGACTCAAGACATCGAAGAATCAAAAGATATCAAGACTCGTAAGACATCAAGACTCGAGGAAGACATCAAGACTCGTAAGACATCAAGACTCGTAAGACATCAAGACACGTAAGATATCGAAGACACGTAAGATATCGAAGACACAAGAGTTATCGAAGACTCAAGAATTCATCAATGCTCAAGATAACCTGAATGTTCCGAGGCACTGAATAATATCTATCTGAAGGCTACAAACTGAGAAAAACGCGAATACTCAGAAAAATAGATATTGCCCAAGACATTCACATGCAGAAAAAAAGGAACTAAATCTAAGTGTTGTTAAGGTTATATCACTCATAGATATTGACCAAAAAGAGCCGTTATGTTCGTTTAGATTTACCGAAGACAAGAACCAATCAAGAAGAAGACAACACTGTACTTTACTGACACTGAAAGCAACAGGTCACTGAAGCATGTCAGTAATATTATGTTCCAGACTGCAAAAAGTGGTGAAAGGCTACATTAAAGCATATTGCCTAAAACATCCTAGGGAGTATTCAAACCCTAAAAATAGTCGTTCATAAAACACCATAAGAGGAAACTCATGAAGCTATCTCTTCCAACGGATAGTTTTTCAAGAGTGACCTTAGTGATTGCCTATGAATACTAGTGACCCTCTACATTGAAGGTTACGGGAAATTTGTAAGCAACTCAAGAGCTCAATCTTATTCTTGAAAAATTGAAGCACTCGAAAACCCAAGAATTTCCCAAGTGCTTTACATTGAAGAGAGCTCATTCACTAAGCCTAGTTTGATAAGATATATCCAAAGCTTAGTAGAGATATCCTAGCCTTTACATTATACTTATTGTAAAGGATATCTCATCCTAGTTGGAAACCAACCAGAAACCCCAAACCCTTTGTAAGGTAGTTTGAGTGTGATTGTTGGTGAGTTGGAGTTGTAAAGAGTTAGTAAACTACATTGAGGTAGTCAGGAAACTCTAGAGAAGAAGTGAGTAAACTATCTTGGATAGTCAGAAAGCTTTTGTGTGTTTGAGTAAGTAAACTACAAGAAGGTAGTCAGAAAACTCAAAGGTAGAAAGGTTAGTAAACTACATTGAGGTAGTCAGAAAACCTTAGGAAGTGGTTAAGGAATTTCTCTGAAGTTCAGAGAGAGTGGACGTAGGAGCTTGAGTCTCTGAACCACTATAATTGCTATGTTGTTTGCTTTCTGTACTGCATTGTTATCTGTTGCATATCTTTAACTGAAAGCATAATTTTCTGATATTCAGTTGGAACCAATCCACTGAACTTGATCTAAACCGATCACGGCTTTAATCCGTTTCATTAAAAGGAAGGTTTTCAGCAAAGCTAAAAACGAGTATAAACTTAGGGTCAACCATTCCGCACACTTGAGTAGCTAGAACAGATAGTTACCAAACTGAACAAACTCTACTGAGGGTTCAGTAAGATAGTTATCAGATCCAAGCAGCTCAGGATATCTGAAAAACTCAGGCTCAGTTGGGATAATCTGAGGCTTCTGAAAGTAGCTCAGGATCATTGTCTCAGGTAGACTTTGACTCAGGGCGATCTGTACTTCTTAGGGCCAAATCATCAGGACAACCTGACCCATCTGACCTCAGTGAAAGAAAAGTTTTAAAAATCACTGAACACATGTATTCCCCCCCATACACGTGTGAGACTCGTTAGCACCGGGACCAATATATATATATATATATATATATATATATATATATATATATAGGTACACCTTCCTTCAATACCAAAATGATTTGCGATTCTCGAGCCTTTAATAGAATTCAAGAAATTAATAGAAAACAACTCGTCATTACCTCCCGAGTTGTACTCTGATTTGCAAAGACTGTCGGATCTCAAATATTCTCTTATATTACCAGGCATCATAAACAATATTTTCTCATTAAAGCATTCCACTTCTCTATGTATAAGAGCATGTATTGTCCTATCCTCGAAGTATTTAAGATTTTTATTCACGCTGTCTGAAAATTTCGCAATTACACCGGAAGTTGTGTGAGAATTATTATTTCCTTGAATCTTGAAAATCCTTCAAGCAATTAGATTCTTCAAGATGTTGTAAAATATAGAATAAGATAAAATTTTGACTAAAATATATATACCAATTGTGCATGGATATTATGATTATCCATAAATCTAAAAAATCTTTCAGACGATTAAATTCACCAAAGATCTTGCATTATATATATGACTGAAATTGAATTTTCTTTTAAACATTAATATTTAAATATTAGTTAAAAATAAATGTGTCCGCAAAAATGTTAGATAGATCTTTGCAATTTGTAGTCATAGTTATGAATTATGGAATCTTAATTAATCAAATATTGCGACTATAATATATAACTAAAATAAATTATATTGCAATGTAATTTTAAAAAATTATTGTTCGTTTCAGTATGTTACAAAATTAATTCAAATTAGGTTACTCATCTATATATTAATATTACAAATCTTTTAAATATTTGTAATTCTAAATGTTTTAGATATCGTTGAATGATTGTCCATATACTAAAATATTTTATTTCAATTTTTTTTACACAAATATTTTCGATAAGATTATCTACTGTCTGAAAATTTCGCAATTTCATCGGAAGTTGTGTGAGAATTATTATTTCCTTGAATCTTGAAAATCCTTCAAGCAATTAGATTCTTCAAGATGTTAAATTCATTTTGGTGGGGAAATTGCTCGGATCCAAAGAAAGGAGTTAAGTGGGAGACTTGGGAAAAGTTGTGTGCTCATAAAAACGATGGAGGAATGGGTTTTCGGAACCTCCAATTGTTTAATTTGGCTATGCTACGGAAGATGGGATGGAGAATCCAGATGTCGCCTAATTCTCTCATTAGTCGTGTCCTGAAGGCTAAGTATTTTCCACGATCTGATTTCTTTCATTCACAGTTGGGTCACAACCCAAGTTATACTTGGAGGAGTATTTTTGCCGCTCGAGACTTGGTTAGACGGGGTACTCGTTGGAAAGTGGGAAATGGAAAGGCAGTATATATGTGGAGAGATGCATGGTTAGATGATGATAACTCTTTTGTTATTAATTTTCCACCGGTTCCAACCTTTGATGATATGCTAGTGAAGGATTTCTTTGTGCCAGGGACACGAAGCTGGGATATGGAAGTAATTGAGGAAGTGTTTCCTAATTGTAATAGGAGTCGTATACTTCGGACGATTCCGGCTCCCGATGATGTTAACGATTTGCAAATTTGGCATTTTAATTCTTTCGGAATTTATTCTGTTAAATCATCATATCACCTGGCGTTGAAAGTAATTAATGACAGATGGGACTACGGAGAGTCGAAGTGGAAGGGTCTTTGGAATCGAAAAATCCCACCGCTAGTCCGAGCGTTTTACTGGAGGCTGTGTCATGGATTCTTAGCAGTTAAGTCGAAGATAGGCCAGTGGTATCCGGGAACGAGATCTCTTTTTTCGGTTTGTGGAGATGCTGATATGGTGGAATCGATATGGCACCTCTTCATTGACTGTAAGATGGCGAGGCAATGTTGGCGCCTTGCTGGGATATGGGAGAAAATGGATGGTTTGTGTTACAATGTAGAAACTCATGGGGAGTTTTTTCTGAGAGTCCTCCAAGATTTTGAGGCTAATGAAGTGGACACAATCATGAGCATAACATGGTCCCTGTGGAGAAATCGTAACAACATTGTGTGGAGGGGAGAACCTTCAAATCCAGCCCAAATAATTCACTCTGCAAAAGTGATTGTAGAGGAATGGTTATCGGGGGGGGGGAAGGACCTGCAGAAGAAGATAGCCCCTCATTGCACGGGAATGCATGTCCCTCCGGAGGGATACGTAACTATAAGTGTAGATGCGGGCGTTTTTGCAGCTGAGTATACTACGGGAGTAGGAATGGTGTTGTGTGATGGAGAGGGCAATTTTGTTGCTGCTAAAACCATGAAGAGGGGAGGACTTATGAGAGTAGCAGATGGTGAGGCATGGGGCGTAGAAGAAACATTAAAGTGGGCGATTATGATGGACCTCCATCGGGTGATTGTGGAGACGGATGCTAAACGTATAAGTGACACTTTTAGTTCCTCGATCACAGACAGATCCTCGTTTGGGGACTACATTTTCAATGGGAAGTCCATTTGTTCGGAGCGGATAGACTTTGTAGTGAAATGGGTTAGTCGGAATGCCAATAAAATGGCACATTTTTTTGCAAGAATTTCTTGTCATTATGAGAATTCTTATTATTGGGATGAGCTTCCAGATCATGTGGATGTCCTTCCTGATATTTGCAATGTTTGCAAATAACCTGGCTGTTGTTTCGAAAAAAAAAAAAAGATGTTGTAAAATATAGAATAAGATAAAATTTTGACTAAAATATATATACCAGTTGTGCATGGATATGATTATCCATAAATCTAAAAAATCTTTCAGACGATTAAATTCTCCAAAGATCTTGCATTATATATAGGACTGAAATTGAATTTTCTTTTAAACATTAATATTTAAATATTAGTTAAAAATAAATGTGTCCGAAAAAATGTTAGATAGATCTTTGCAATTTGTAGTCATAGTTATGAATTATGGAATCTTAATTAATCAAATATTGCGACTACAATTTATAACTAAAATAAATTATATTGCAATGTAATTT
The DNA here is from genome assembly GCA_037126765.1 of Stenogyne calaminthoides. NCBI lineage: Eukaryota > Viridiplantae > Streptophyta > Magnoliopsida > Lamiales > Lamiaceae > Stenogyne > Stenogyne calaminthoides. The sequence continues at coordinate 16,560,173 of JBBCBC010000030.1, read as the reverse complement.
TAACAAATTATTGTTCGTTTCAGTATGTTACAAAATTAATTCAAATTAGGTTACTCATCTATATATTAATATTACAAATCTTTTATATATTTGTAATTTTAAATGTTTTAGATATCGTTGAATGATTGTCCATGTACTAAAATATTTTATTTCAATTTTTTTTACACAAATATTTTCGATAAGATTATATACTACTTTTTTCAATATATTAACTCCCGATAAGATTATCTACTACTTTTTTTAATATATTAACTCCCGATTTAGTAATAATTTTTGGCGGGAAAATCCAATGGTTTCCAAATTTGGGGCGGTTTCTGCTTTTATATATATATATATATATATATATATATATATATATATATATATATATATTAAAAAAGTTTATTTTTATAAAATATTAAAAGTTATTTTTTATAAAATAATATAAATTGAAAAACTATGACTCTATGAGCTCATTGAAACAACTTTTAGGCAAAAACTTGTATGAAATATTGCATACAAGTGAAATGTGCAATTATAGAGCAATTTGACTTTTTCTTATTTATTCATGGAATTAGGGCTTTGCCGGGTTAGGGTAGATTGATGGGCTTTCTTCTTTAAGGCGTTCTTGTTGATTATTCTTGACCAAATTTCTTCTTCTTCCTTTTCTCTTCAGATTGCTGGCGGATCTCATGGGTTTTCTTCTTCCTCGTTCGTGCCCTAATTTCTTGTCCAATTTAATTTTCTTCGATTCGCTCCCACCATTGGATGAAATTAGGTTTGTTCAATTTGGATTCTGGTGTGGATTATGCGAGAAGAAGAGAGAATATGTGTGTGGTGTTGGATTACCCCTCCACACAAAGTGTGTGCTGAAATTCAGATTCTTCTGCACTCTTCTCACGCTGAGGATTTTTTTTTCCGCTTGTACTGGTTTTTGCTCATGTAGTAACACTCTTTTGCTCATAGGGTAACACTCTTTTGTTCATGTAGTAACACATCAAGTTGTTCTTTAAATTTGCAATTTTGGACTGAAAATTTCTTTTCGCACTTGTACTGGTTTTGTTCACGTGGTAACACATTTTTCTTCATATTGTAACATTTTTTGTTCATATAGTAACATTCTTTTGCTCATAGGGTAACACTCTTTTGTTCATGTAGTAACACATCAAGTTATTCTTTAAATCTGAAATTTTGGACTGAGGATTTCTTTTCACGCTTGTACTGGTTTTGTTCATGTGGTAACACGTTTTTCTTCATAGCGTAACATTTTTTGTTCATGTAGTAACACACAAAAATAACTTTAAAAAAAATTAAAAATTATGTGCTCAGTAAAAATTGAACATGCAACCAAATACACTAAAAATAGACTAGAACCATTAAGCTACAACACAATTTGATAAAAATATCATTGCATAAAATGTAATAGGTAAATAGCCAAGTGACCTGCCCAACCCGCTATCTCCGCCCGACCTGCCACATGACCCACAAATTTTTATTTAATTTATCTTAATTGTAATGTATTTCACATACCACTATTGTGCAATATTTCACAAGAGTCCTACTTCAACTTTTATATTATTGATTTCTAATGTAAACACTAGCTTTTAAATTGAGCATGTTATTAATTTGCTTTCGTAAAAAGCACGTTATTAATTTTGTTGGATAATTGAGTTTCATATGTAATTGTTCAAATTTATTTATAATTTAAAATTATGTTGGGTTTGATTTATAATCAATTAAGTTGCTTTAAACAACGATCGGTTTGATCAAAAGTCAAAATTCGAGTAATTTGATATATTAATTATTTTTTCATGCTATTTAGTATTTAGATATATGCATATATTATTTAGATCTTAATATTTATATTTGAGAAACATAATCAACTAAATAATCATGATTTTTTTTTCTATATAACATTGTATAACTACTTTTTATTATTTAGATCTTATTTTAACGGGATTGTAAATATTTTCATGGTATCAGAGTCAAAAGGTTTAGACCCAGATTCGATTCATGTTGAAAGCAACTCCAACTCATATTCAATTTTATACTCTGTGAGCATCTTCCAATGTTAGAGTAAGAGAATTCACCCACCAGTGAGTTTGTTATTATAAAGTATTACGAAATCTATATTACCATGAATTTGAAAAAAAAAATATTAACGAGAATTAATTTTTTGTCTCTCTTTAGAATGAAAAAAACAATACAAATACTTATTAAAATTTATTATTAATTAATTGTTAAAACATAGCCATGCATCTAGAGCTGGCAATTCGGATCGCCCGGCCCACCTAGCCTAGCCCTTCGGGCCATTGGGTGTTCATGGGTTGGGTCGGACTGACCCAAATTCTCATTGGGCCTGTAAAAATGTAGCCTGATCCGATTTTTTACGTTGGCTAGCGAGCCAAAGAAATCAAATGACAACGCTTTAATTTTTTATTTTTTAAATTAAAAAATATGTATATGGGTTAAATTTAATTTTTTGGAGACAAAAATTAGCATAAAAATACTAACTCACCTAGGCTAGAATACATACCCATAGTTAGATAATTCAAAGTTAAATATTGCAAAAAAATATTATATGCATCTGAAGTCCTTGATAATATAAGAAATTGAGAGTAAATTAACATTTTTCTCACGCACAAGGATTTTTGTTGAATCGGATCACATAATTTTAATAAATAGTTTCAATGCTTCATACTAATAATCTATATTTAAAAATATAAATTTCAAATTAATATCCAAATAGGCCAAATAATTTGACCAAGTACACATTTCTATAAAATACAAAGCCCATTAACTCACGGGCCAAATTGACCCGAGTCCATTAAGCCCTGGACCACATGGGTCGTGCCAAATAGGTCTGGATTTTTTTAGGCCTATAATTTTACAACCCAACCCATATTTACCTTCGGTTTGGTTGGGATAGTCCATTGAGTTGAGCTCAAATTACCAGCTCTATATGCGTCACACGGTTCAATTACTAGTTATGTTTATACATAAATCATTATATATCAGCATATCAGTGATAGTATCACAACCGAGATCTACTTGAACATAAAGGTTATGTTTGCAACTACAACTCTAGGTGTAGAAACATTTTTTTTAAACAAAAATTGAGTTGCAGCAACTTCTCAAAAAAGTGCTTCTACACCTTTGAGATGTGAATGCAAACACCACCAAAATAAAGGGAAAAAAATAATAATGGCAAGAGACACAAACAGGTCATTACAAAAGTTAGTTAACAGAATAATTTTTCTTTTTCTTTTTCTTTTTTTAAGAGGAAAGCTAATAGAATCGTTAATGGGGATTTATTGGAAAATTGAAAATGAATATGGGTCCCAAATTCTGAGCGTGAGAGACAAGTTGTAGCATTTGTAGGCCCATATGTTTATTGATACCCTTTTCTTTGCGACAAATTATTCAACTTCCACAATAGCTTTACCTTACCTATCTTTGACTCCTCCATCTCTCTCCCTAAATCCCCCTTTCTCTCTCGCACACTGATTCGCAAAATACACACTCCACTTCATAATACTCCCCCGTCCCAACATTACTTGAACATTTGTTTTATTTAGACATTTAATAACTACTTGAATATTCCCAAAATGGAAACAAACATAAGAGCATTCACAATGGATGGATGAATTTTCATCCATCCATCCACTCTCTCTCATCCACATCATCTCCACATCATTTACTTTTAAATACTTAATTTTTTAAACAAACTCTCACAATGATTCATTTAATCATTCATCCATCCATTCACTATTTATGGGTCCCACCATGACTTCATTCCACTTTATGCATATTATAATTATTAAGAATTATATTATTTTTTAATATTGATATTATTAATTAAAATATTAAAATAAGATAGTAATTAATTATAAAATAATTCCAAGTAAACAAAATTGAGAAAATCTAAGTAGAATATTAAATTAAACATTCAGAAACTTGAAAGTTAGGAAACACAACGTTCAATTAAAATATTACAGTGAATTAAAACATTCAATTATTAAAAAGTTTCGATTCACATGCATATTTGAAATTAATTCAAATTTTAAATATAAAAAATTTATAAGTTTACATATATTAAAAAACATAAATAAAAAAAATAAAAAAGTACTCTCTTATGTCATCATATTTATTTTTTTGCAAAAAATACATTTTCTCTCTTCATCCATTCCATTGAATGGATGACACACTCTCTCCAATTCAATTAAGACCCACAATGGTGTTAAACATCAACTTTCATCCATCCAATGGTTAAACACTCATTGGATTATATATTGTGGATGATCTAATATTAATACACTCAGAATACTTTTATTTTATTACATTCAAACCCACTAAAATTCATTTTACTTAATTTGCATGTCATTAAGGAGAGAGTATTGGTATTTGACATTAACCCCTCCATTCCTCTTTCAATATTCTCAAACCCATTTTCTTCTCTTTCTCTGTTCTTCACATTTCAAAGGTGGGATTGTTACTCTATTCTTTCGCTCTTTACAGTTAAGTACCTCCGTTTATTTTTCTTTTTCCCCGATTGCTGAATTAATAAAAGCCCTAAAAATCGGATCTTTGTGATTTCAGGTTGGGCTTCTTTTCTTGTTCCCTTTTTGAACTGTTCCAGTGGTTTGCTGGGTGGGTTTTTGTTTTTTTAAGCATTGCGAGGTTTTGTGGGGTTCACTGGATCCCTCTTGGTAGGGTTTTACAGAAAAGATGTGGGTCTTTGTTCAAGATCTGTGTGCTATTAATGGACCCATTTCCTTTTTCCAGCTATTTTTATTTCCTGAAATTGTGCTTATCTTTTGCGATGTGGTCATGTTGGAGTATGATGGTGTTTTGAGTGAATGTATATTTGTTTTATGGGTCAATGTAATCTTATTTTGGTGGTGATTTGAAGATCGAATGGTTTTCTAAGTAAATTGTTGTTCTTTCTCAAGTTGAAAAGATTGCATTTTGATGTCGAATCAACGTTGCTTCTACGAAGAGTTGGATAATTTGTTGCTCTTCTGTTTCTTGTATTGATCTCTTGTGCTCCCATATGTATGTGTATATTTTTGTTCACTTTCAAAAGAAGAAGAAGGCTTATTTGCTGTTTGCTTTGCCTTTCATGATCCTTGAATAATATCCCCCATTAAAAAAAAATAAAAAAAATCATTGATTTTAAAACTCATAATCTCCTCATCTTATTGATCATAGTTTTGTCATTTATATTATCTCTCCCGGGAATAACCTTCAGATGTGGATGCAATTGCAGATGATGATGTCTCATTTGAGTATCGAAGGGGGATGTATTTTGTATTTGGGCATTGAGTAATGTTCTTGACTAATCTGGAGGATTTTCAGAATTTATATTCACCCAAATGGCATCAGAACTTCGTAGTAAGGGTTCCTCAGCAAAGCATAACAAAACTCATGGAGGGACGTTGGAAGGAAAGCCTCGAATAGCTGCACATGCTCCAAAGGAATCATTTAACATTATTGAAAACCCTGTCTCTAAGAAGTCTTTGCTAGAAACTAGAACAGATGCTCGATTAGATAATCATCTGCAAAAGGGATCGGTTAATTCTTCGGCTGGTAGATTGGATTCAAGCTTACATTTGGGTAATTCAAAGCAAGCCGTACCAGTTGACAATACTGCTGATCAAGAAAAGAAATTGTCTGCTAATGCAAAAGTTAGTGATGGGGCAAGTAGCCTTGGAAAGTCTAGTGGAAGTGCCAAAATTAGTGATCGAGTTGATTTTGTGGAGAGTGGAAAGAGCAGTTTATGCAGGGGCAGCACGAGCACTGATATAAGTGATGAAAGCTCATGCAGCAGTTTGAGTAGCAGTGTGAGCAAACCCCATAAAGGGAATGACTTAAGATGGGATGCGATAAGGGCAGTTCGTCCTAAAGATGGGACCTTAAATCTGAGGCACTTCAGATTACTGAAGAAGTTGGGTTGTGGTGATATTGGGAGTGTTTATCTTTCTGAATTATGTGGAACAAAGTGTTATTTTGCGATGAAGGTTATGGATAAAGATACGCTAGCTGGCAGGAAAAAACTGCTGCGGGCCCAAACAGAAAGGGAAATATTGCAGTCTTTAGATCATCCATTTCTTCCAACATTGTACACTCATTTTGAGACAGAGAAGTTTTCGTGTTTGGTAATGGAGTTCTGTCCTGGGGGCGACTTGCATACACTTAGGCAGAGGCAACCGGGGAAGCATTTTTCTGAGCAAGCTGTTAAGTATGGTGATTTCTTACTCGTTTCGTTTCTTTTATAATCTGGTCTTGAAAGTTGATTAGTATGTGATATTATTGTTATATGACCGAATGATTCCTTTTGATTTTGATGTTTAATGCTTATCTATTGTGTTAATCTGCTGTCTGGCGAGCTAATCGTTAGGGAGTATTTGTATAAATGAGAATTGTACAAAAGGTGGAATTTTGGTAGATGGTTGGGGTTTAAAAGTAATTTTGAATTTATACTTATTTTGTAAAGGGCGGGGCTATTGACACCTGGGTTCTTGCTTAATACACCCATCTTACCTGTGTTTCATGGTACATTGTGTTATAATGTATTGTGTACAAATGGGTGTTTTGAGCAAAAATCTGGGTGTTAATAGCCTCGCCCTTTTGAAAGTTTAGTGAGAGTCTCAGAGAGATCCCAAAAATTGTAGAAACTTTTTATCAGAATTCCTCTCAATTTCATTATTACTTCCGGCCTAGGACATGGGACTTCTTCTTAGTAAAAAGTTACATTCTTCCATTCGTTTTTGTAAGGCCATCCTCAAAATGTATGTTTAGTGATTGAAATATATTGGAAAAGAATAAAATAACAAATATAGTAAGATTTAGAGTATAGGGTTGAAGATTTTTGAAATAGAGTATAGAGATTTGCATTTTGAAGTTTTCGGCTGAAAATGGTCAAGGGTAAGTCTTAATCTATTCATGACTTTATGCAGCTTAAATGCATTCTTTGCAGTTGGTGTCTTTAGAATGAAGAATGATTGTGAATTAAAATGCCCAAACTCTTCAAAGCTTTTCATGTAATTGCACTTTGATTAATGCCAAAGGTTATGGCAATTTTGAGTAGGAACTTATAGCTCGATATATTTTCAGCGACGAGATTTACTTAAAAGAAAATTCAGTTCTTAGTGTATACACCTGTTTTATTTCGTTAAATCCCTTTGTTATATTTCATTTGAACCCAATCTTCACAAACAAAAAATATATTAAAAGAGAAAATAAATAAATAAACTGGCTTTTAAGTTTTGTTATTAGAAAACACTTGATTTATATGTTTCCACATTTTATTGTACGTTGTACTCTTGTACGTGCAATTACTGCATACTCATGTAGTCATGTGCCCTTTCTTGCTTTGCTCTTTTCAACTTGAGTTTACATGTTCCTACATTTTCCCCATTTTTTCTCTTCGTACTTCAATTTTCTTCTTACTTATGTGCCCTCTCTGCTATGCGTTTTTATTTCCTCATTTTTGCTGGTGTTGTAGTCTTTAGCCAATATAGATAATATATTTGCCTTGTTTCTTCTTGTATAATCATTTTTTGGCTGAGTCAATAAGTTGGACAACATCTGTAATTGTGGGACTTATCTGAAAACTTTCTGAGTTAATAGTGAAAGTATTGAGCAAGATCAGACTAGCCTTTTCAGTTTATATGCTTGTTTTACGAGTACTTAGAACATTTCCTCATCAAAAGCTCTTAATGTTCATTATACTTGTATAAAATCTCAACTAGATAATTTTTCCTGACATAGAGAAACCATAGAATCCTTAAAAGTAAATGGGAAAGGGGAGTCCTGTAAAAGAATTGGAAGAAACAATTACAAATGGCATAATATTCTTAAATATAAATGAACATATGTCTAGACAGAAAATGATGCCGACATACGATCCATATATATGATTCCACATAGTGATGCTTAGTTTGTTATTATAGATAATTTTTGGGACTACATTATCTTCTGGAGTGTGCTTGTATTTCAATATATTCATATTATCTAGTCGAAAAGTAGTACTATGCCTGGTCCCATTTTCTCATATTGGTGCATAAACCTCAAGTGATGTGGTATCCTATAGTTGCTTTCAAGCTTAATATTATGTACCAGTTTCATTGTGCAACTCAAGTGCATTTTTTATGATATTAATAGATTTGCTAAAAGGTATTAGTTGTTTTCACTGAACAGTATTAGTTATGCATCAGTATTAACATATCTTCACGTTGCACTTCAGGTTTTACGTAGCAGAGGTTCTCCTTGCTTTAGAATACCTTCACATGCTTGGAATCGTGTACCGTGACCTCAAACCCGAAAATGTCCTCGTGAGGGACGACGGACATATCATGTTATCTGATTTCGACCTTTCACTACAATGCACCGTCAGCCCCACGCTTGTCAAAACATCAGCCCTCACCTTCCAACCCTCGGGGAAAGCCACCGCTTACTGTGTCCAACCTGCTTGCATCGAGCCATCGTGCATAGGGCCCACCACATGCTTCGGTCCTCGTCTCTTCTCAACTAAATCAAAAAAAGAAAAGAAATCTTCCAAAAACGATATTGGGAATCAAGTTCGACCGTTGCCGGAGCTCATGGCGGAGCCCACGGATGCCCGCTCGATGTCGTTCGTCGGGACCCACGAATACCTGGCCCCGGAAATCATCAAAGGCGAAGGGCACGGCAGTGCTGTGGATTGGTGGACGTTCGGGATTTTTCTATACGAGTTATTGTTCGGTAAAACCCCGTTTAAAGGGTTGGGGAATCAAGCTACGCTTTGCAATGTCGTCGGCCAGCCCCTCCGGTTTCCGGAATCTCCGGTGGTTAGCTTCGCTGCACGAGATCTTGTCAGGGGGTTGTTGGTGAAAGAGCCCCAGAATAGATTGGGGCATAAACGAGGGGCGACGGAAATCAAGCAGCACCCGTTTTTTGAAGGCGTGAATTGGGCGCTGATACGGTGCGCGACTCCGCCGGATGTTCCGAAACCGGTCGAGTTTGAGAAGCTTTCTGCACCTTCTGTAAAAGTTGCCCCTGCTGCTGCACCTATTCCTACTCACAACAATTCTGATAATTATCTGGAATTTGATTTCTTTTAGTGCCTCATTTTCTTGTTTATTTGTTGTATTTAATTTTTCTATTGTTGAGCTGCAATTTGATTATGATGGTTAATGAGAAAGATGGGACTTTTCAATTAATCAAAACTTAACTTGTGATTTGGACAGTTTTTCCATCTCTCTATTTTTATTTTTTATAAATTTAACATGTGCTTGCAAGTTGTACTTGAAATTGCTACTTGGTTTTTCATTTTTTCACTTTATATATGTACAAGATTTTGTTAGGACCAAAATCATGGTAAGATTGTTTTGGCGTCACAGTTTCCTCTGATTGTAAATATATGTTCTAATAATGCTACTCTTTTTCTGAATCTGTAAACATATTATAATGCAAAAAAGAAGTCTAAAATTGAGGGACACTTGTTTTACACGGTGAGCCAGAATATAATTTGGGCATTGACGTTTTAACATTTTAGGAAGAGTGAGTGTTGATTTGTGTTAAGTTGTATCACATTTTATTCATGAGACCATCTCATACGAGTTTTTATTTTTTTTTTAATTGATTCCGTAAATAACATAGCAAATAAAAAGCTAAAAGAGGCTGTTATTTAACTTGTAAATGTGTAATTATGTAACTGCAATTTAAAGGTAAAACTATTGTAAATAAAACACATGAATATTGCGGTGAACGTGGATCGAACACGTGACCTTCAGATCTTCAGAGTTTTGTCGTGACCTTCAGATCTTCAGAGTTTTTGTGTTTTTTTTTTTAATTGATTCCATAAATAACATAGCAAATAAAAAGCTAAAAGAGGCTGTTATTTTGTGTAATTCTGTAACTGCAATTTAAAGTTAAAACTATTGTAAATAAAAAAATATGAATATTGCGGTGAACGTGGATCGAACACGTGACCTTCAGATCTTCAGTCTGATGCTCTCCCAACTGAGCTATCCCCGCTATTGCTAAATTTTAGGACAAAAGCGTATTTAATATATACACTCCAAGTCCAAATGTAGCAAATATACGAAACGAAGGAACAATATTCTCTAAAGTATATTTTTTTCAGATAAATTCATGTACCATGAGATGGTTTAATATTAGATAAATTGTGAGAAAAATTAAATTTTATTAATTTTAATCATTAACTCATTTGTCTAGTGACCCAATTTAATTTTGATAAACTTTAGGGTGAATAAATTTTATTCTATAAAATTAGTTTTTTATTTATGGATATGTGAACCTACTTAAGATAAAAAAAGTGTGTTGAAATAGGTAAAATTAGTAAAATAATTCAATTTTATACTATGAAACTTGAAACTTGTTATTACTCATAGGAGACCAACTATTTAATTTTTCATAACTTTTATTAATTTTGATAACCTTACCTAACACAGCAACACAAAAAAAGCCTAGATAGATTATCTTTTCATTGTACACTTTAGCATGTTTGAAATATGCACATTTCTTGAGTTTCCAACATTTTCTCGTTTATCTTCATGGCATAATGTTCTTGAGGAGTGACTCCACTCACAAGAATTTTGCTGCTACTTTTCCTTTTTTAATATCACGGCGTCGAGTGATTAAAAAATCACCAGTGAAACTCATGGCACGAAATTTATACTATTACAATTATAAAATTAATATTATTATATTTATCAACTAATAACATTACATTTGTAATTAAGATTATAATATTAAATGCTAATGGTATTAATTTATAAAAGTAAAAATATCAACTTTTATATATATATATATATATATAGAGTAATGATATAGAACAAACTATCTGATTTTTTATAGAACCAGATTAATGACGTGTCATGCCAACTCATCATCCACATATTTAATTCTACTTGAATAAATTATAGAATGTTTTATAATATACTACCCTAAACCATGAACCTTAAACCCTAAATTATGAACCATTCGGATCGGGTGAACCATGAACCCTCGGGCTGGGTTTGGGTCCGGGCCGGGTAAAAAGAAAAATTGAACTGAACTGAATAAATAAAACTGAACAGAAAAAAAAAAAAATATTTTTTACCCGGCCCGGACCCAACTTGACCAGAACTGAACTCGGCCCGAGTGGTTCATGGTTCACCCGACCCGAATGGTTAATGATTTAGGGTTTAGGGTTCATGGTTTAGGGAATAGTATATTATAAATCATTCTACAATTTATTTAAGTATAATTAATTATGTGGATGATGAGTTGGCATGACACGTCATTAATCTGGTTCCATAAAAAACCAGATAGTGGGTTCTATATCTATAGAGTAATGATATAGAACCAACTATCTGGTTTTTTATGAAACTACATTAATGACGTGTCATGCCAACTATTCCCTAAACCATGAATCATAAACCCTAAATTATGAACCATTCGGGTTGGGTGAACCATGAACCACTCGGGCCGGGTTCAGTTCTGGCCGAGTTGGGTCCGGGCCGGGTAAAAAAAAATGTAATTTTTTTTTCTGTTCAGATTTATTTTTCAGTTCAATTCAATCTTTTTACCCGGTCCGGACCCAAATTCGGCCCGAGTGGTTCATGGTTCACCCGACCCGAATGGTTCATGATTTAGGGTTTATGGTTCATGGTTTAGGGTTTAGGGAATAGTTGACATGACACGTCATTAATTTGGTTCAATATAAAACCAGATAGTTGGTTCTATACCATTATATATATATATATATATATATAATTGTATCAATTTTATATTATGAATAAGTTTCACAGAAGAATTTGTAAACGGTGTGATTTCAGTTTTCAAGGGAATAGATCGATGTTTTATACACATTTAATAATATTTATTGAATACTTGTAACTGCATTTGACTTAGAGTTTGCAACAGAAATCTGCCATAACAATCCTAAAACTTAGGATTTTCTTGAAATGTTTTGTAAATGATACCGCACTCCGATCTTGATCAATGGACACTACTTATATATTGTTCCCACCCCTCAGTGTCATATTATTAAAATAATTGTTAAGACTGTTTTTATTCATAATCCAATTCAACTCAATCTTTTAATTAATAAAATGTTGATTTTTCTCTCATTCACACATATCCAAATAACCCAACCTATAATTCATTCTAATTTGGAATTATTTCAACTCAACTCAATCCACGTATCTCTCCCAGCCAATTTAAAAGTATCACATATGCAATAAAATTTTCTTTTATGGATGAATTTAAATGCGAATTGACAGTGGGACTCATAACATAATAATAAGTTTAATCATTGTGTAGGCAGTTGTACAATTTATTGGATACTTTATTTTAATGGGACAACTGATTAGACACCGTGCAAAAATGTTTGTGAAGTTTAATTGTTGAAGACCTACTAAAAGTGATATGGATTTCGTTATTAAGTTCATCAAGCAATACGTGTGTTGATAGCCAATTTTGCTAGTATACAAGTATGGCATAATTTGGGAATATTGCTGATACATACAAAAGTTACGCCTACTTGCTATTCGGTACAATTCTATTTTTTCTTACTAATAGATACAAAATTTTATAGACAAAGCAAATAAACTATTTTATAAACGAAAAATAAAAACCTAAAGCTATAAGAACACAAGTCATTCCAGAGGTCGGGACCCCAATAAAAACCTCGCTAAGATAAAACCCTCCTCGGAACAAAACCTTTAATCGACGGAAAATGGGAAACCCCTCTAAAAATTTTATAGACCAAGAGTCATATAAATGCCCCCTCATCAGATTCACTCTCCCACACCCCACCCACTCATCAATAAATTAAGTTTCTTTCTCAATGTAAAATAAAAAAAAGTGTTGTTTACAATTAAAAAAAAAAGTACCAGTAGCCATAAGAAAAGGTATTAGTTTAGTAAAAGCGTGAAATGCATAATTTAGGGTTGTAATTCATCTCATTTCATTCATACAGTGATGTTTACATATATAGAGTAATGTCTTTGATCACCTACATACAAGTGTAAGACTGTGATTCAAAGATTCATTATTCTAAGGAATATTCCCTATTTCTCTAACAGAATCGTACCAGTCTCTGTATGGCTTTTATCCATAACAGCTATAGGTGGTCCTGCAATCTTGGAGCAATCATGTGTATTGCATTCCACACTATTGTGCCCCCTCAATTCAGAAGTAGATAAAGGAAAGACACATAATTTGTTCCTTAATCTAGTGAAGAATTGTCCAGTCAATGGCTTAGTTAAAATATCAGCAACCTGATCAATACTGGGAACATGGAAGACCTGCAACTGTTTTCTACTTAGTCATTCTCTGATGAAGTGTAAATCAAGCTCAAGATGTTTAGTTCTTGAGGGATAAACAGGATTAGTAGCTAGAGAAATTGCACCTTGATTGTCTATCTAAATGGTGAGAGCCTTGGAAGAAGAAAACCGAAGCTCATAAATTAAAGACTGGATCCAGATAACTTCACAAGATGCTTGAACCAAACTTCTATACTCTGCCTTTGTTGAAAATCTGGAAATAATATGTTGCTTCTTTACAGACCATGAAATAAGGTTACCACAAAAAAACACACAATTCTCTGAAGTGCTTCTTCTATCATCAACATTAGTAGTCCAATCTGCATCAGCAAATGCTATGAGATCTATGGATTTTGAAGCAGTGAAGTGAAGTCCAAAATCGAGTGTGCCTGCTAAATACCTCAGAATTCTCTTAACTGTCTTCCAATGTGTGTCAAGTGGATATTGCATAAATTGACTGACCTTATTCATAGCAAAAGCAATATCTGGTCTCTTGATTGTAACATATTGAAGAGCACCAACCAAACTTCTAAACTTTTGAGCATCATTAACTGGTTGTCCATCAAACTTAAAAAGATGATGACCACTTACAATGGGAGTAGCAACACCCTTAGTATCTCCCATATTTGCTTTGAGTAAAAGCTTAATAATGTACTTTCTCTAATTGACAACAAGTTGAGTGGGACCTCATAGAATTTGAACACCCAAGAAATAGTGCAACTCCCCCATATACTTCAAGGAAAAGAAAGACTTTAATGAAGAGATTATCTTCTGAACATAGGCAGTATCAGAACCAGTTATGATGATATCATCTACATAAGCCATCACCAACGCTATGTGACCTTGAAAATGCTTATAATATAAAGAATTACCAGCCTGTGAAGTACAAAAGCCCAAAGTGGTGAGAACTGAAGCAAATTTGGATGTTCATGTTCTAGAGGCTTGTCTCAAGCCATATATTGACCTCCTTATTTTATAAACCAGATTCTGACTTCCTCCCACCTCAAAACCTAGTGGTTGTTGCATATACAACCCATTTTCCAATTCCCCATTTAAAAAAACATTATCAACATCAAGTTGATGTAATGAACAAGAATTAATGAGAGCAATAGACAAAACAATCCTCACAGTAACTGGCCTCACCACAGGACTAAATGTATCAGTAAAGTCCATACCTGGAATCTGTGTGTAACCTTTAGCCACTAACCTTGTTTTGTATCTAGAAATACTGCCATCAACATTCTTTTTCAATTTGTATACCCATTTGCACCCAATGACTGATTGATTTTGAGGTAATGGACATAAGTTCCAAGTTCCATTTCTTAAAAGTGTTGAGTACTCAGTATCCATAACTTGCTTCCATTGAGGGATGAGAACATCATCATTATTAGAGATAGGTTCCTCAAAAAACTTATGCAACAAATGTTTTTGGTTTGATAATCCCATATTTAGATCTAGTGATCCTGGGATGTATGGAAGTAGAGACAGGTAACTGAGCAGGAACTTGTGCACCTGAAATCTCAAAAGTATCATTAGAAGAAGAATGCAAGTTATCAACATTCACATTTGGTGAATCAATAAATAAATGCCCCTATGAGGATGGAGGAGGGTCAGAAGAAGGATTGGTAGAGTTGGAAAAAGTATTAAAGGAAGAGGAAGAAGTATCAAGAGAGGGAGCATTTGGAGCTGAAAAAGAAGAAGTGGATGAATTATAGTGGTACGGAGGTGGAGGGATAGAGAAAACTGTTGGGGTTATACTGAAAAGTATGCTTTTACTTTGTATAACCAAACTGAATTTCTTATTTATTTTACTGAAATAAATTATTTATCACATGTTGCATTAAATATGAATGAATGTTATATATATTTACTGCATACTCGTTCGATAAAGTCAGTACGTGTTACGTTGTAGTTAATTTGGTGATACCAGATCACAGAAGATCAAATTAACATTTCCTCATGACTAAGTACAAATTCACAACCTAGATGGAAATGAACAACCCATCATGAAAGGTTGAAGTGTAAGGCTCAGATTGACTTGTCTTGACCAAGGGATTACACTAGGGAATTATGATGCGCTGAAAATGACCTACATGAGGATAAACTCTTCGGTACTGAATATACAAGAATTAGACCTCAGTGGTGCGTTATTTCTTAATCTCCGTTCCTTAAATAGGATCGTGTGAAATTAATAACTATTGTTTTGACTTATGATGGGAAGAGAATCAATGTGATTCGATACCTTGTATCTTGGGCAATATTATTAATTATATAACGATTGCTAAAATTTAATACGGAGAATCGCGTGCAAGTACGGCTTGCTTGATTTGTCCCCTTGGTGGGCTCAGAATCTTTATCATACCAAATCTTGCAAGTGAAAATTTATTTCCGGTGTGGATAATAATGTTGAGTTGTCTTTACTCCAAGGACAAAGATATTAATTAATATAAAGTCTGTTCAGTGACTTAATTAATTAGTGGACTAAAATAATCTTAAACACGGGAAATAATGATCGGGAGCCATATTATTGTGAAGTCGTAATGTGGGTTAAGATGGATATTTCAATATTAATTTTATAGTGGAGTAAATTAATATTAATGGGCTTGAATAATATTTTGGCTAAATATTAAAGCTTCATAGCCCATTGGAGGTCCAATCTTAATTCTCTTAAAGACCCCTCAAATAGCCCAAATTAAAGTCCAATTAATGAGAAGGAGACGAAAATATTATTGCCTATTTTTCCATGATATTTTCGAAAATTATGAGTAGGAGAGAGAAAAGATTTTCTTGGAAATATTTTATGGAATAAGTATTCTTGAGATACAAGTTTGTCCCATAAATTCAAGAAAAGTCAAAGATAATTTTTCTTCCCTATTTTCATGAAATTTTCGAAAATAATGAAAGGCAAGAAATAGGAGAAGATTTTGTTGGGAAATATTTTGGGAAATAGAATATATTGGATATATTCTAGATTGTATCTTGAGTAAGAAGCAAAGAAATTTCCCAACGCCCAACTAGCCCTAATTTTCGTCCCCCCTTGCTCTATAAATAGGGGATGAATTTTTTATCCTCAAGTGCAATTCCATGTGTTGGAAAAATTAGAATTCCACAAAGGTGGTGGCCAAATATTTTATTTTCTCTTTTAAGATTAAAATCGTTCGTTGATAATCCTCCCACCGGATTACGTTCGTGGACGTGGGACATGTTTGAGAAGGCACTTTGGGTTGATCCATCGTCTCAACGGTTGTCTCTACGAGAGGTTAGTATTTACGTAATTCCTAGATTCCGCATGCTTAGGATTTACGTGAATTACGTGTACGCATGATGTTTATTTGCTTATTAATTATTATGTTGAATTGATTTAGGATTAATTCATGTTAGTAATTAATTAATTAATTTAAATATGTATTTAAATTCACCTCGAATAGATCCGGGCACCCCTAATTTCCCAACAAAAACCTGAGGAAATGTATGAGGAAATGAAGGAGAAGTTTCAGATGAATGTGAAATAATTGGAGTTTTGAAAGGAAAAACTAACTCATCAAAGACAATGTGCCTAGTGATAATCAACTTTCCAAAAGGAAGCAGAGCTTTGTAGGCTTTATACTGAGAACTATACCCCAGAAAAACACAAGAATCAGACGTACTTTGGAGTTTGTGTTTGTTATAAGATCTAAAGTATGGATAACACTAGCAACCAAAGTTTTTAAGATGAGTGTAATCTAGCTTTTGGGTATGAAGAACCTCAAAAGGGGAAGAGCAATGAAGCAATTTGGAAAGGGTTCTATTCATAAGAAAAACAGCAGAAACAAATGCATCATCCCAATATTTCATTGGAACAAAATCATGATAGAGAATAGCAAGAGCCTTTTCAACAATGGGTATGTGTTTTCTCTTAGAAGTGTCATTTTGTTGAGGTGTTTATGGACAAGAAAATCTGTGAATGATACCAGCATTGTGAAATATATGGATTAGAGGTTTGTATTCAGTCCCACCATCACTCTGAAAGCATTTGATGTTAGCATTGAATTGAGTTTCAATGAGATTTTTTAAGTGAGTGAAAGCATTCAACACATCAGATTTCAATTTCAAAAGATAAACCCAAGGGTATTTGGTGGCTGAATCAATAAAACTCACATAATACACAAATCCATTAACAGATTTCACAGGGGCAGGACCTCATAGGTTAGAATGAAAGCAAATGGTTCATTGATAACTGTTCAGAAACAGAAAATGGAAGTTTGTGACTCTTTGATTGCATACAAGCCTTACATATTGAATCAGTAAGATCATCTAAATAACTTATATGACTTCTATCAAGATTTTTTTATGGTAATATTAAAAGAAGGAATACCTAATCTAGCATGTCATACACTAACAAGTGTTTTTCTTGGAACTTGAATAGAAAAAACAGCAGGAGATTTGATCTGGGAAACATAAAGGTTGGACTTGTAACTGAGATGTTGAGATGGAGGAGAAGGCTTAGATGAAGGAACCAGACATAACTTTAGCACTTGATTGACTAGCAAAACTACCAGCTAAACTATCCCAAATAGCCTTGGAAGTAGATAATCCAACAGTGCTTATAAGAATGCTTTCAGTGAGAGATGAAAGAATCCAAGACATTACCAATTTATCTTGCCTGACCTAGTTGGTGTAATCAGTGTTGAGAGTGATGCCATCCTCAGCAAATTTGCTCGGGCATATCTTAATTCCAGTTAAGTAATCATCCAGGCCATATCCTGTCACCATTGCAAGCACCCACCATTTCCATACAAGATAGTTGTTGTCATTCAATTTCACACAGGCTACTGGATTGAAGGGTGGATGAATATATGTGAAATGGTTTGTAACAAGTTTTGGTGTTGTATCTGCCATTCTTGAAATAGGAAAATGCTAAAGAGAAAAGAATGGCACAAAAACTCCAAGATTAACCTAAACCTCTGATACCATGAAGAAAAGTATCAGATCGATGAAAAGTATCAGTAGCCATGAAAAAAGGTATTAGTTTAGTAAAAGCATGAAATGCAGAATTTAGGATTGTAATTCATCTAATTTTATTCATACAGTGATGTTTACATATATAGAGCAATGCCTTTGATCACCTACATACACTGTAAGGCTGTGATTTAAAGATTCATTATTCTAAGGAATATTTCCTATTTCTGTAACAGAATCTTACCAGCCTCTGTATGGCTTTTATCCAAAACAGCTGTAGGTGGTCCTGCAATCTTGGAGCAATCTTGTGTATTGCATTCCACACTATTACCAATTATACTTATTTTACTTTCTCTCCCATCATACCTCTCTCATTCTCTATCTAACAAATACACAAATATGCAGCCACAAACCCATTTCCTCTCTTTACTCTCTTACTCACAAACCCATAAATTTTCAGAGAAAGATGGAGACGAAGGCTACCAGATGAGGTTATTATGGCGGGGACGTGAGGCGGCTGTTATGGTAGAAGTAATTTCATGATACCGGTGGCGGTTGTTGGGGTTTTGGAGCCGGGTGGTAGTGGTTGGGTTTTCAAAGCGACGAAAAAATGATAGTGGGTGGGGCGACAAGGTGGTGGCGGTGGTTTGTGGCGGAGGAAAAAAATAGTCACCACTCCCATTGAGATGACAGAGGCGGTGAGATGGAGGATGGTGGCGGTGGTGGTACCAGAATTTTCATTTTTTAAAAGGGCACATACACAAGACGCAATAATTAATTTTTGATTGTCTTTGTTATAGGATTTGTGGAATTGGATTTGTGGGATATAGAAATTTTTTTTATCTTCCCCAAGATACAATCTTAAATATATCTCATATATTCTATTTTTCATAAATAACTTCCCACAAAAATCTCCCTTTATTTTTTTACTCATTATTTTAGAAAATTGCCCCAAAAAAGTCAAAGTCAGAGATTCTTGAATTTATGAGATAATATTGTATTCCAAGAATATTTATCTTTCATAAAATATTTCCAAGAAAATCTTCTTCTTTCTTTTCTTGTATTTTTCAAAAATTATGGAAAAAATAAGCAATAATATTTTTCTTTTATTTTAATCATCTTTTCATTAATGAACTCATGTTGGGCTATTTGAGGGGCCTTTAGGAGAATTAAGATTGATCCTCCCAATTGACTCTGAATTTCAATATTGAGCCACAATATTATTCAACCAATTAATATTAATTTATTCCACTATAAAATTAATATTGCACTATCCATCTTAATCCATATTACGATAATATGGTTCCCGGTTATTATTTCTTGTGTTTAAGATTATTTTGTCCATCAATTAATTAAGCTAATTAATATCTTATTTCTTGGAGTAAAGATAGCTCAACTTTACTATCCATACTGGAACTTAATCCACATGCATGATTTGGTATGACAAAACTTCTGAGCCCACCAAGGGGACAAATCAAACAAGACTCTCCTTCCACACATTTCTCTATATTAAATCTTAGCAATTGTCATGTAATTAATAATATTGTCTAAAATATAAATTATAGAATCGTTGTCTGATTCTAAACCCAATATAGATCAAAACAATAAATATTAGTTACACACAATCCTATTTAAGTGATAGAGATTAAGAAATCAACAACCAATGAGGTCTAATTCTTCAACCCGTAAGTCAGTACGGAAGAATTTATCCTCTCTGAAGGTCCGCTTCAGCGCATCACAATGCACTAATGTAATCTCTTGGTCAAGACAAGTCAATCTGAGCTTTACACATCAACCTCTATCAATGAAGTGTTCAATTCCATCTAGGTTGTGAAGATGTACTTATTTACAAGGAACTGTTAATGTGGTCTTCTGTGATCGGGTATCACCACATTAACTACAATGCAATATGTATTAATATTGAACAATTTGCAATAAATAAATAACATTCATTCATATTTAAAGCAACAGTGATATAAGATTTAGTCTCAGAAAATAAGTGATAAATTCAGTTTGTTATACAAAATAAAAGCATATTTTCACGTTTGTTGAAGCTATCCAAATCTGCGGGCTCTTATGCAAAGTAAATGCAATATACCCAACATATACATTATCTAAATCTGCGGGCTCTTATGCATCTTCTGCTTAGTTCAAGGCCAAGAAACAGGGGAGTTGAAGCTATGGGGGTTGTTATAGGCACATTTGTTGTTCAAAATAATTGGGCTGATTTTGGATTTTTCTTGTTTGTAAAATATTAATGGTAGTCTAAAAGCTTTGCCTAATAAGGAGATGAGTCGAGGCCACGTGTATATAGCAGTTGCACTATATACATAATTTTGCATATGAAGAATGTGTATGCAATGTATTTTTCGGGGTAAATTTTTTATTTGTTGATATAGATTTTTTGATTTGCATGTGTATAAATTTATATGTTTATATGCAATGTATTATGTGTGTATACAAAACTTGTTTATATGCAATATATTTTTTGTCAATGCATTTTCTGGGCACATATTCATTTTTATTTTGAACAACATATTTTTTTAAACAATGCAACTTTTTTATACACGATGCATTTTTTTGTGCACGTATACATTATTGTTCACTTATGCATTTTTAACGCATAATGCATTTCTTTTTTTCTGCTTAAGCGCGTGTATTTTTCTGGGACTGAAATAGCAAGTATAAGACAATAGATAAATAAATCCCAATTAAAATATTAAAAGTTCTTTTAAAAAATTAAATTAATTTCAAATTAGTTTCGGTTTATAATATAAACAAGAATTATGAAAAATTAAAATTAATTTGGAGAGGTGCAAAGACTTTTTAAATGATTTTTTTTTTTGGGAATGGGGAATGAAATGACAAGACCATAGAGAACAACTTTTTTACAGTGAAAAGTTTTTCTACGATTGACATCAATCATTCAGCTTTTTCTTTTTCTTTTGTAGTGGTTGGTAATATTAATTGGGGGTTGTATTTATCGCAATTTTGAGGGATGAGTTGTAGTAATGAACAAGTTGTCAGCATAATTTGATCCGACTAATCTATAATGTTGATATGGTACAAGAAATTAATCCCTCCATCTCAATTATATAGTCTTGTTTTCTTTTTATAAATATTCCAATTGTACAAATTTTGTTTCCATATAAAATAATATTTATTAATTAATTTATTAATAGATTAAATCTTATATGCACACTACTACACATTTAAACTTGCACAGCTCCACTTGGACAGCCCTTTTAAAAACTGCTCTCCAAAATATAGCTTGGAGAGCGGTTTTAATAAAATATATTAAAAAAATAGATAGCGGTTCAAAACTGGTGTCCAAGAACCAAACTTAGAGAGCGGTTATAAACCGTTTTGCAAATAAAAACCTTAGAGAGGGGTTTCGTATCGCTGTCCAAGGAACCAGCTTGGACAGCGATTTCAAATCGCTGTGTAAGAGGTCAAACCCTCATATATATACTCCCTCAGCTCATTTTAGCTCTCATTTCGCCCCCAGCTGCTGCCTCTCACTCTCCTCCCTCTCTGCTCGCGCTAGCTCCTCCTTCTCTGACCCGTCGTGCCGCTGTCTGCCTGCAGCCGTGCCGTCGTCCTCCCCTACCGCCGTCGCCGCCTTCCTCCGCCTCCACCAGGTAATTTTGCTAACTTTTTTTTTCTTTAATTTTCTAATTACACATGTTTTGAATGCTCTTGTGAGTAGTTGTGTCGATTCAGATGTGAATTCATATATTTTTGAGTTGGTTGGTGATTTTTTATGCTAATTTAGAGATGAACTTGATGCACTCCAGGTGTTTGATCATATGCGTGTGTGCGGATTCAAGCATAAATTAGGATTGGGATACTTTTATGTTTAATACATTAGGATATGCATAAATTTACTTATGTTGGGGAGTCGATTAACTATTTCTTATGTTGGAATTCAAGACATACTGCTTCAAATGCTCTTAAAACTCATATTTTCCTTGAACATTTGTATTGTTCGATAGATATAAAGATGTGCATATATAGCTTATTTAAATAGCTTCTCGTCCAATCTTAGTTGAGTACCTTAACTAGTTTTCCATACTAAAGGGCCAGTTGGTACATATGGTATGAGATA
This sequence comes from Stenogyne calaminthoides, assembly GCA_037126765.1. Lineage (NCBI taxonomy): Eukaryota > Viridiplantae > Streptophyta > Magnoliopsida > Lamiales > Lamiaceae > Stenogyne > Stenogyne calaminthoides. Next base: position 16,537,832 of record JBBCBC010000030.1, on the reverse strand, counting down.
AGGGGTGAACTCATCTCTTCTGCAAGAATCGGTTATACAAAGAAAATGTATCAATGCTTGATTTGATCTTAAAAAATATATAACAATATATGAGCTAAGGTATTGAACATGAGTTGTATCTATTATTTATGTTCTTATATTGATTACAAACTGCACCAATTGTCATCATTCAAAAATCAAAGCTCTCCTAGAAGCCACATACGCATTTATTTGAGTGTAACCTCAGATGCAGCAATCCTGTGAGTAATGCAATTGCTGCATCTGAAATTCAGAATGTGAATGTGTCAGTTTTGCTATGTTTTGCCCATACATCCCAAACAGCAACAAACATTTATTCAATTCCACGATACAATCTCTACCCAATTTTTCTTAATTATTACATAACAAACGTATAAATACTAATCAAATGAATAACATGTAATTAATTATCACAATTCAAACGTATAAATAGAATTAAAAAAATAAGAATCTTGTGACTTTTATGCAGTTCATCAATCAAACTTAAACAAAAATCTGAACAACTATATGGCAATCATATTGTCTTTCATATAGGCATCTCTAGTTCTATATGGATCGAAAGTGGGTTCGAGCAGATCGATTATCAGAGGAGCATAGGAATGGGGTGGAAGAATTTTGTAATCATGCAATTAGACACTGCACCGACCATCGGTACATTCCATGTCCGTGTTGGAAATTTATGAATGGAAAAACCGTTAGTGGTCAAGAAAGTTTGTTCGACCACTTTTATATTTCATTGTATTAATAAAACATATACCGTTTGGACATCTCTTGGAAGAGAATAGATGGATGTAGCTCAAGCAACCTAGGAACTTACTTTAGGTTTGAAGATATAGTGGATGCGGATAGTTTCAGAGATGTACCGAGTGTTGATACATCGAGTGGGGATGACAAAAATCTGTGAGATCACTCTTATATATCAGAGAAGTTAAGGGATGACGTTGGATTACCCCTTTGGCCCGGGTGTAAGAAGGCAACAAAACTGTCAGCTGTGTTGATATTGTTCCACCTAAAAGCAGCTCACCAGTTGTCGATGTGTGCTTCACAAATATGCTGGAAGTAGTTAGTGGTCTATTGCCTGATGGTAATGTACTGCCTACGAGAGCATATGATGCTAAAAAAATACTTAAGTCCATTGGGTTAACACATCAGAAAATTTATGTTTGTCCGGGTGATTGTATCTTATTTTCGAAGGAGTATGGAGACCTCGATGAATGTCCCAAGTGTGGGGAGAAGCGATATAAGAAAAATAAATCTCCCGCAAAGGTGATGTGGTACTTTCCAATAATACCAAGATTCAGGAGAATGTATAGTATTGCTATGGATGCTAGACATTTAACTTGGCATCATGATGATAGGATCAAAGATGGAATGCTAAGACACCCTACTGATTTACCCCAGTGGAAGACATTCGATGTCAGGCATCCAGAATTTGGCAATGAGCTACGACACTTGCGTCTTGCACTCTCAACTGACGGAATGAATCCGTTCAGTATCCAAAGTACCAACCACAGTACATGGCCAGTGATTCTGTTAGTTTATAACCTTTCACCCTAGTTGTGCATGAAGCGAAATTACATGATGTTGTCTATGTTGATATCAGGACCCAAACAAACTGGTAACAACTAACGACATAGATGTATATCTGGCTCCTTTGATAGAGGACTTAAAGCTCCTATGGGATGAGGGTGTCGATGTGTATGATGTTTGTAGAAAGGAGAATTTCAAATTGAAGGTCATGCTGTTTGGAACTATCAATGACTTTCCCGCTTACGGGAATCTATCTAGATATAGTGTGAAGGGGGCCGATGCATGTCCTTGTTGTACCAAGAAGACACATCACATCGCTTGAGTCATTGTAGGAAGACCGTTTATATGGGATATAAGAAGTGGTTGGACCCAACGCATAAGTACAGAACAATGGCCGATGCATTCTATGACACAATCGAGAAAGATGAAGCACCACATTTATTGTCAGGTTCAGATGTATTGAATGAGATGAAGAATATCAACACACGATACAAAAAACACTTCGCAAAGAGTGTCCCCACTAGCAGTTGGAAGAAGGAATCAATTTTTCTTTCAATTGCCCTATTGGAAAGAGCTGTATGTTAGACACTTCATTGATCTAATGCATGTTGAGAAGAATGTTTGTGCTGACTTGCTCAATACTCTGCTATCTTATAAGAAGTCCAAGGATGGTTACAATGTAAGAATGAATATGAATGATATGGGAATAAGAGCAGAACTAAAACCTGTGCCTAGAGAAAGACGAGCACCGTACTTACCTCCTGCTGCACACACCTTGTCCAAAAATGAGAGAAAAGTGTTACTCCATACACTAAAGGATGTGAAAGTACCAAAGGGTTATTCGTCCAACATACAAAGACTTGTATCAGATGATGGCGTGAGACTGATGAATCTAAAATCGCATGACTATCATGTCATCATGGAGACTTTCTTGCCCATTGCAATACGTTCTATCTTGCCTGAAAATGTGCGCATAACCATAACAAAGTTATGTTGGTTCTTCAAGGCAATGAGTAGCAAGGTCATAGATCCTAGAAAATTTCTTGGTTTTCAGAGACAGATTGTGGGGACGCTTTGTGAGCTTGAAATGTATTTTCCTCCATCATTTTTTGATATAGTGGTTCACCTAACCGTTCATTTGATACATGAGACAAGGATGTGTGGTCCTGCTCGTATGCGATGGATATATGGTGTAGAGAGATATATGAAAGTGCTCAAAAGATATGTGATGAATATGTTCAGGCCGGAGGGATGCATTGCAGAACGCTATTTAGTAGAAGAAGCAGTCGAGTACTGGTCTGAATTTATTTCGAATGTCGATGCAATTGGACTTCCAATTACCCGGTACACTAATAGGATGGATGGTGACGCCATTACCGGTGGTCAACCTGTAAGTGTTAGTATGGAGGAACTAACACGTGTAGTCATGATGGCTTCTTTGAAGAGAGCTCGTAGCAAGGGGAAAACACTTAAGGTAATTTTATTACAATTGAACAGTTGAAATTGTAATTATATTGATTGATCGTTGAACCTAATTAAATACTATGTTATTGTAGGTATCATTCAATGAGTATGGGCAGCCGAGATAGGAAAAAAGAGTGAGAAGTTATCCTTCTACCTTGGGGCTGCAGTCAAGAGAGTTATCCCTATCGTGCTACCAACCAAGGACTGGCGTAGCGACAAGCTAGCTCATTTGCAGGAAGTGTTATGGGATGAGCTTGTGGTATGTTAATTATATGCTTATGATACTTATGTAAGCTGGGGTAATGGCCAAGAATTTTCGATCTTGGATGAGAAAATGTACACGAGACCCTACGACTGGTCATTACTCGCCTAGGCTGCCTAAGCTCTATGAGGATTGCCTATGGTGGCCCCGTACTGGGAGGAGTTTGTGCGTATAGCTATGGCTGAGGATTTCCAAGTAAAATTGATATCATTTCCTCTATTCCTAATGCACGATGATTTTTAGTGTTTATTGTATTTGTATTACACTATAGATTCAAAGTAAGAAAAATCGTGAACAAGCTAAGACGATGGAGGCGCGATATCGTGGATCTTCCAGAGGTTATGCACGCATAAGGGAAGATTTGGTGAGATCAAAATCCTAACTTTTAATTTTTTTATATATTCACTTTTAATATATCTAATAAAGGGACATAGTGATGAAGAAAAAAAATAAAGCTTGAAAGAGTGCGCCTGTTTCGAGTTATTTCAGGTTACCAGAAAGACTCGAGACGGGAATATTCCCGATTCCAATACACAGCGTATCATTGAAGAAGCGGTAATCTATCCATTAATTTATATTTGAATTAAAAACTATTATTTCTAAATAAATAATTAAATAATAATCTTTAGTGATTCAGGAGTGCATATCTCAGACCATGATGCCCGATGACCTCCGCATTATCGGGTACTAATGATCTGCTTGCACGGGCTATAGGTCGTCAGGAGCACCCCGGCCGCATATGGAGTACTGGATTATTGGGATTATACTGGAAAGTATGCTTTTACTTTGTATAATCAAACTGAATTTCGGTCTTATTTACTGAAATAAATTGTTTATCACTGATGCTTTAAATATCATCGAATGTTACATATATTTACTGCATAACTATTCAATAAATAGTATGCGTTACATTGTAGTTAATTTAGTGATACCAGATCACAGAAGATTAAATTAACAGTCTCTTGTAACCAAAAGTACACCATTCACGACCTAGATGGAAATGAACAATCCATCGTGAAAGGTTGAAGTGTAAGGCTCAGATTGACTTGTCTTGACCAAGAGATTACACTAGTGCATGTTTAGTGCACTGAATAGGACCTACAGGAGGACAAATTCTTCAGAACTGAACTAGGAAGAATTAGACCTCAGTGGTTCGTTATTTCTTAATCTTCGTCCCTTAAATAGGATCGCGTGTGGTTAGTAATTATTGGTTTGACTTATTACGGGAAGAGAATCAACGAGATTCAATACTTTATATCTTGGGCAATATTATTGGTCACATGCGATTGCTAAGATTTAATACAGAGAATTGTGTGCAGGTACGCTTGTTCGATTTGCCCCCTTGGGAGGTTCATAAGTTTTATCATACCAAATCTTGCAAGTGGAACTAGTTTCCGGTATGGATAATAATGTTGAACCGTTCCTTTACCAAGGATAAAAGATATTAATTAATGGAAAGCTATTTCAGTGGCTTGAATTAATTAATGGGCTAGATAATCTTAAACACGGGAAATAATAACCGGGAGCCATATTGACTGTAATATGGGTTAAGATGGATAGTACAATATTAATTATGTAGTGGGATTAATTAATATTTATGGGCTTGAATAATATTGTGGCTCAATATTGATAATTCAAGATCCATTGGAAGGTCCGGTCTTAATTCTCCTAATGGCCCCTCAAGTAGCCCAACATAAAGTCCAATAACTTAAAAAGGTGTTTAAAAATAAAATAAATTTTTGTTGCTATTTTTCCTAAAATTTCAAAAAATATGAATAAAAGGGGAGAAAGATTTTCTTTGAATTTTGTTATGGAATTAAGATATGTATTCTTGGAATACAAGATTATCTCATTAAATTCAAGAAATCTCCCACTTGGTTATTCATATGATAATTTTTGAAAATTTTGAAAGAAAAAGGGAAAGAAAGATTTTCTTGAAAAGATATTATGGAAGATATGTATTCTTGCAATACAGGTATATCTCATAAATTCAAGAAGATCCAAATCTTGGAATCTTTATCCTTGTTTTTTTCGAAAATAACCATAACAAGAGAAGGTGGGATTTTATGGAATATTTTAATTATGGAGAAAAGAATATAGGAGATATATTCAAGATTTCTTGGAGATCAAGAAAAGATTTTTTCCTCCTTATTCCATGACAAAAATCGGCCACCACCTATCTATAAATAGGGGATGATTTCTCCATCCCCAAGTACAATTCCATGTGCTGGAAAAATTAGTAAATCCACAAAGGTGGTGCAACAAATTTTTATTTTCCCTTTTGTTAATTGTTCGCGAGCTTCCTTCCACCGGATTGACGAGCAAGGACTAGGGAATACTTGGGAAGGCTTTTTGGTGTGTTTTATCGACGAGACAATTGCCACTCCAAGAGGTTAGTTCACGTAAACCCGTAGCAATTCCCCATGCGTAGGATTTATGTGAACTGTTTATATGCATGATTTGTTGTTGAATTATTATTTGAATTAATATAGAATTAATTCATGCTAGTAATAATTGTTAGAATTAAATTTGTATTTAAATATTCATCCCGAATAGATCCGTGCAATTAATTCCCCAATAACTGGTATCAGAGCCTCGGTTTCGGGCTCTGAATTTTAAATTTTAATTTAGTTCATTTTCATTAAATTTGAAATTGGATAGTAGAATTGCTAGATCTTTTTTGCAGGTATCCAATTGTCATGGAATTTAATGTGTTTAATTTATGCATGCATATAAATTGTGGTTTTTTAATTCGATTCGTTCGAATTTGTTTTGCCTCGTGAGAAAATCCACGAGTAGATTAGAATTTGTTTGATTTGATCAATGTAATAGACTAGTCTAGATCTAAGTTTATTTATTTTTGTAAATAAATTGTAACCGGACGAAAAATGAGAGGCGAGACGAAGAATTAAAAGACGGATCCGGAATCGAAGCGTAGTAGCGTGCATCGCGCTTAAACGTGTTAAGGAGGCACGCTACGACGCAGACGCCGGGCCAAGACGGGCGTGGGGCGAGGCCATCGATGAGCGGATGATGAGCAAAGCGCAAGACGGGCGCGCGATTTCGTCTTGTGGGCGGAATCGCCAGCGAGGCGCGAACGGAAGAGCGATGTCGCCGAGGATGCTGCTGGCGGGCGATGCTGCCAAAGGCGATGAGGGGCGAGGCAGTGCGGGCGCACACGTAGATCCACGCGCCGCCGAATTTTACCGAGATCTACCGAAAGCGGCGCTTAAGCACCATTGGCGACGCGGCGTAGGCATCTTTAGCATACGCAAGACGGGCGCCGATCGACACGGACGGGGGAGTGCAAGACGTGCACTCTGACCCGCTAGCTGGTCGATGACATCACTAGACGTGGCGAACCTTTCGAGACGAACGATGAAGGCAAAGAAGACGATTTCTCGAGATCAAGACATGACAAAAATTAACCGTGACAATTGGATATGTGTGCCTAATATGTTTAATTTTTTGTCTTGATGTTTATGCATTATTTTATGCTTATTTAAATTGTGTTTAAATTTGCGATGCATGAGAAAATATTTTGAAAAATCTAACTTTCGAAAATTACTAAGTATGCTTAAACAATTAATTGACAATTTTATGGATAATAAAATTGAATTAATTTGACCTCCATGATTTATTTATTTGTGAATTCTTTTGGAGAAATTCCCCCCACGGGACGGTCAAAAGATAGCTTTCACATGAATAAATTCCAGATGGATGATTGTGGATTATTACTAGTGGCGATGATGACCCTCCCCACGAGGCTCGTTCAAAGCGAAATAATAATTATGTATTTAATCATGGTTATTATTTAGGTATAAAATTGATATGCATATACTTTTCCGAAGTCCCTGTCAATTTTATATTGGTCAAGTGGGAGCCAACTATTAATCTAGTTATTAAAGGTTTGTAACTGTTCTTGTTTGTAACCTGCTTGAATGTGTTTAAATAATGACCCACCCCACGTGGCTTATTTAAACTGTTTTGAGATGTTGGCTGATGCATGTTCATATTTTTGAGATTTTAATATGAAACATGTGATCGAATTTTGTGATATATTTGTGCTTATGCATATTATTATTTATTTCAGTTCATCATGTCGCAACCTTTTAACCCACTGTTCAATATACTTAAAGACAATTTGCTTACTGGTGAAAACTTCGTTGATTGGAGTCGTAAACTTACTATTGTCCTCACTGCACAAAGCCATAACTGGGTTCTCACTACACCTAAACCAGAAAAGCCAAATGATGAGTCAACTAAATCGGTTAAGAAAGAGTATGCTGACTGGGAGCGTTCCAACGAAATGACAAAGTGTACCATCTTGGCTTCAATGTCAGATGTGTTGCAACACCAACACCAGAACGTTGAGACCGCTGCAGACATCATAACTAGTCTTAAAGCGATGTTTCAACATCAGAACCGTGTGGCTCATCAGATCACCATGAGGGACTTGCTCTATATTAAAATGGTGGAGGGAACACCCGTAAGGGAGCACGTTCTCCAGATGATGGCTCACCTTAACAAACTTGAGGTACTTGGCGTTGAATACGACATCGAGAACCAAATCGATTTCGTGCTCCACTCTCTGCCGAAAAGTTTTGAACAGTTCAGGCTGAACTATCAGATGAAAAATCAGAAGTTCTCGATGCCTGATCTATTGCAAGCTTTGGTCTCGGCAGAGGCGATATTGGGGAAAAGAGCCAAGCCTTGGTGGCAAATGGACCTTCTTCTTCTTCTAGGCCAAGGGGTGGTAAGAACAAGAAAAAGGACAAAAGCCACAAGTAAGTGAACTCAAGTGTTGCCAAAGGCAAATAAAAGGTGAAGGGAGGTGGAGGAGTGAGCAAGCCAGCTAAGGGGAGGTGCTTCAAATGCGGTGAAAAAGGACATTGGAGGTCAGCCTATTCCAATCCCAAAAGGAATGGAAATAAAGGTAATTCTCATGCACTAGTTGTTGAAACTTTCTTAGCGGCGTATGCCTCCCATTTATGGGTGGTGGATACGGGATCCACTGATCATGTTTGTTTCACTTTACAGGGGTTCAAGCGGACCCGACAACTTAGTGGGAGTGAAATACTCATCACACTGGGCGATGCTACGAGAGTGACAGCTGAAGCAGTGGGAGAAGTGCACCTGTCTTTTGAAGACAGAGTTTTAATTTTAAGAGATGTTCTTTACGTTCCGAATTTTAGAAAGAATTTAATTTCAGTTTCTAAACTTTACCTTGATGGATATTCGGTTACTTTTGATAAAGTTGTTACCATTTCTCTTTATGATAAATTTATCTGTCATGGAACGTTGTCAAATAATCTCTATACAATTAACTGTGCACACCACTCACGAAATGCATCCTATAACACATCAATTATTTCCGATAAAAGAAAAAGTTCATCAGACGTGAACAGGACACTTCTACGGCATCTAAGATTGGGACATATTATTCCAAAGAGGATCCAAAGGTTGGTAGAAGACGGTTCACTGGAGTCTCTCCAAGTTGAACCAATTCCAACTTGTGAATCATGTTTGGAGGGTAAAATGACCAAGAGGGCATTCGGAGCCAAGGGGAATAGAGTCAAAGAAGTGTTAGAAATCGTTCACACAGACGTATGTGGTCCAATGTCAACCAAAGCAAGAGGAGGTTATGAGTATTTCGTCACTTTTATTGATGACTACTCAAGGTATGGTTATATTTTCCTTATGAAGCATAAATCTGAGACCTTTGAGAAATTCAAAGAATTTAAGGCTCAAGCAGAGAATCGTAGGGAAAAACGTATCAAGTTTCTACGATTCGATCGTGGAGGCAAGTACCTCAGTGATGATTTTTTGAACTACTTGTCAGATGAAAGGATTGTATCCCAGCTAACTACACCCGAAACCCCTCAACAAAACGGGGTTGCAGAGCGAAGAAATGGAACTCTTTTGGAAATGGTTAGATCAATGATGAGTTATGCGGATCTTCCCAAGTCGTTCTGGGGTCATGCCTTGGAAACAGAGGCTTACATTCTGAACTTGGTGCCATCCAAATCGGTTCCCAAAACTCCCAAAGAATTGTGGACCGGGCGCAAGCCCAGTTTGAGACACATGAGAATTTGGGGGTGTCCGGCCTATGTGTTGGACAAGGAAGCCGGAAAATTGGATCATCGATCATAATTAAGGTTGTTTATAGGATACCCCGAGGGAACAAAAGGGTGTATGTTCTATGGTCCCGAAGATCAAAAGGTGGTAATAAGCACCCACTTTAGATTTTTGGAAGAAGACTATATGAACGAAAGAAGACCCGAAAGTGAGATTACCTTAAATGAGCTAAGAGGGTTAACCTCATTGCCAACTATACAAGATGATATACCAAATGACACACTTTCACAACCGAAACCTCATCGTAGTGGGAGGGTTGTGAGATAGCCCGAGAGATTCATGGGGATAGGAGAGTCCTCGGACTTGATTCCCGGACAAGACGAATCAGACCCATGGGCATATGATGAGGCAATCTAAGACAAGGATGCGGTTTCTTGGCAAAAGCAATGAAAGCAGAAATGAGTTCTATGGATCATAACAGAGTGTGGGAGCTAGTCCAACCACTTAATGGGGTCAAACCCATTGGTTGCAAGTGGGTATACAAGAGAAAAAGAGGACCGGACGGGAAGGTGGAAACCTTCAAGGCAAGGCTTGTGGCGAAAGGTTATACTCAAAAAAAAAGGGATCGACTATGAGGAAACTTTTTTCACTGAGAAGCAATGCTCAAGTCCATCCGAATTCTCTTGGAATTCTTTCAAGATCTCGATTTTGAAATCTGGAAATGGATATCAAGACAGCTTTCCTTAACGGAAGTCTTGATGAAGAAATCTATATGCAACAACCCCAAGGTTTCATTGAAAAGGGCCAAGAACACCTAGTTTGTAAGCTCATGAAGTCCATTTACGGATTTAAACAAGCATCCAGAGCTTGGAACCAATGTTTTGATCATGTTATAAAGTCTTATGGGTTTGATCAAAACGAGTTTGAAAGTTGTGTGTACAAAAAGCGTGTCGGAACTGCATTGGTATTCTTAGTACTATACGTAGATGACATTTTGCTCATCGGGAACGATGTAAAGGTGTTATCAGACGTAAGGGCATGGCTTTCAAAACAGTTTGATATGAAGGACTTAGGGGAAGCCAGGCACATCCTTGGGATCAAGATCACTCGAGATCGCAAGAAAATGATGATAGGCTTATCACAAGCTTCATACATAGACACTGTCTTGAAACGATTCAACATGCAGGATTTTAAGAAAGGCTTCGTACCTTTCAGGCATGGAATCCATCTATCCAAGGAAATGTGCCCTAAGACACAAAAGGAGATAGATGACATGAAAGGCATTCCTTATGCTTTGGCTGTCGGAAGCCTTATGTATGCAATGTTGTGTACGAGACCGGATATCTGCTTTGCCATTGGCATGGTGGCAAGATATCAAAGTAATCCGGGAAAAGAACATTGGACGGCAGTTAAAAACATTCTGAAGTATCTGAAAAGAACTCGAGATAAAATGTTGGTTTATCAGTCAGATAGTCTAATCCCCATCGGCTACACGGACTCGGATTTCCAATCAGACTTAGATTCCAAAAAATCTACCTCCGGTAGTGTGTTTTGCATGGGGGAGGAGTCATGACATGGACAAGCGTTAAGCAGAAATGCATCACAGATTCTACCATAGAAGCCGAATATGTAGCTGCTTGCGAGGCAGCGAAAGAAGTAGTTTGGCTCAAGAACTTCCTAGTGGACTTGGATGTAGTTCCGAATTTACCCAGAACAATCACTGTTTATTGTGACAATGCCGGAGCAGTTGCAAATTCAAGGGAACCAAGAGCCCACAAGGCCAGCAAACACATTGAAAGGAAATACCATCTTATACGAGAAATCATTAAGAGAGGAGATATAGAGGTGGCAAAGATCGCGTCAGAAGACAACCTAGCAGATCCATTCACAAAGGGTCTGCCTCAGAATACATTCGAGAGACTTGTGGAAGGAATGGGTGTCAAGACTGTTGCCAATCTGCTTTGAGTATAAGTGGGAGACATTATTAGGTTCGTGTAGGTGACATTATATGTCACTTATTAGGAACTACACGAGACATGTTGTAGTATACTTAAAAGCAGACTTTGAGTATAAGTGGGAGATTGTTGGGATTATACTGGAAAGTATGCTTTTACTTTGTATAATCAAACTAAATTTCGGTCTTATTTACTGAAATAAATTGTTTATCACTGATGCTTTAAATATCATCGAATGTTACATATATTTACTGCATAACTGTTCAATAAATAGTACGTGTTACATTGTAGTTAATTTAGTGATACCAGATCACAGAAGATTAAATTAACAGTCTCTTGTAACCAAAAGTACACCATTCACGACCTAGATGGAAATGAACAATCCATCGTGAAAGGTTGAAGTGTAAGGCTCAGATTGGCTTGTCTTGACCAAGAGATTATACTAGTGCATGTTTAGTGCACTGAATAGGACCTACAGGAGGACAAATTCTTCAGAACTGAACTAGGAAGAATTAGACCTCAGTGGTTCGTTATTTCTTAATCTTCGTCCCTTAAATAGGATCGCGTGTGGTTAGTAATTATTGCTTTGACTTATTACGGGTAGAGAATCAACGAGATTCAATACTTTATATCTTGGGCAATATTATTGGTCACATGCGATTGCTAAGATTTAATACGGAGAATCGTGTGCAAGTACGCTTGTTCGATTTGCCCCCTTGGGAGGTTCATAAGTTTTATCATACCAAATCTTGCAAGTGGATCTAGTTTCCGGTATGGATAATAATGTTGAACCGTTCCTTTACCAAGGATAAAAGATATTAATTAATGGAAAGCTATTTCAGTGGCTTGAATTAATTAATGGGCTAGATAATCTTAAACACGGGAAATAATAACCGGGAGCCATATTGACTGTAATATGGGTTAACATGGATAGTACAATATTAATTATGTAGTGGGATTAATTAATATTTATGGGCTTGAATAATATTGTGGCTCAATATTGATAATTCAAGATCCATTGGAAGGTCCGATCTTAATTCTCCTAAAGGCCCCTCAAGTAGCCCAACATAAAGTCCAATAACTTAAAAAGGTGTTTAAAAATAAAATAAATTTTTGTTGCTATTTTTCCTAAAATTTCTAAAAATATGAATAAAAGGGGAGAAAGATTTTCTTTGAATTTTGTTATGGAATTAAGATATGTATTCTTGGAATACAAGATTATCTCATTAAATTCAAGAAATCTCCCACTTGGTTATTCATATGATAATTTTTGAAAATTTTGAAAGAAAATGGGAAAGAAAGATTTTCTTGATTTTCTTGAAAAGATATTATGGAAGATATGTATTCTTGCAATACAGGTATATCTCATAAATTCAAGAAGATCCAAGTCTTGAAATCTTTATCCTTGTTTTTTTCGAAAATAACCATAACAAGAGAAGGTGGGATTTTATGGAATATTTTAATTATGGAGAAAAGAATATAGGAGATATATTCAAGATTTCTTGGAGATCAAGAAAATATTTTTTCCTCCCTATTCCATGACAAAAATCGGCCACCACCTATCTATAAATAGGGGATGATTTCTCCATCCCCAAGTACAATTCCATGTGCTGGAAAAATTAGTAAATCCACAAAGGTGGTGCAACAAATTTTTATTTTCCCTTTTGTTAATTGTTCGCGAGCTTCCTTCCACCGGATTGACGAGCAAGGACTAGGGAATACTTGAGAAGGCTTTTTGGTGTATTTTATCGACGAGACCATTGCCACTCCAAGAGGTTAGTTCACGTAAACCCGTAGCAATTCCGCATGCGTAGGATTTATGTGAACTGTTTATATGCATGATTTGTTGTTGAATTCTTATTTGAATTAATATAGGATTAATTCATGCTAGTAATAATTGTTAGAATTAAATTTGTATTTAAATATTCATCCCGAATAGATCCGTGCAATTAATTCCCCAACATGGATATGGCGTGACGAAGACATCATTGGTGATGGACCCTGGTCTTGCGACCATGGATATGGTGGGTAGACTTTCGGATCAGGTTGCCATGTTGGTTAAAAGGGTGGAACTTTTAAGTTCTCTGAGAAGATCGAGTCACGGGGAGTCGTTGAGTAGAGCAAGCTGTGAAAATAGTGCCACTGGTGCTATGTTTTCCGCTGATGCTAGGGACGACTTCGATGATCCACTTCAAAACGTCTCCCAGGTATCAGATGTGTCTCACATTTGTTTTAATTAAAGACTAGTATATTAAAATTTTCTAACTAAATATCTTTTTTTTGCTACCTTTATTTGGAGGATCCTACTAGGTTAGTGGCCACAGGAATGTTGCACAATAGCTCCAATGGAATGATTCATGGTCATCCCCTCACTCCTAGTTTCGTGAGGTTCAAGCTCGATGTACCCGTACTCAGACAAGAGAATTCACCGGTGCCAAAACCAATAGATGATGTCGTCACAGTCGGAATAACGGTCGGGCACTTCCTCGAATAGCCGAGCAACTTGGTCTCTCTCACCAAGAAGGTAAAATATATGTTATTAAAGTTCATTATCTTATTTGTCGTTCTAAATAATGTTGCAATTGATTGTAGAAATTTCCGACTCCACAAAAAGCTAAACAGAAATAAAAGGGTGTCGTAGACAGTGAGAGGGAGAGAACGAGGGACTCCACTGCTGGTGTGCGCAGATGACTATTTGGTTATCCCTTGCCAAGAGACTTAGATCACGACATCACTCTACAGACTACGGTGAGCATGCTGGTAACGCCCCCTACTTTCAATGCCGTCACAGTTCCCATACTTGCTCATTTTCATCGGAGTGCTTTTGATGCATGGATCGATCGGGAGCATGTGATTGAAGTCTTGCGCGACCAGTGGTTGAGTGCAACTACCATGACTTTTTACCTCAGGTATGTGTTTACCAATTCTCAGTATTTACTTCCTATATAGTTTAATTTTTGTATTAAATATTAATTAGCGTATGTTGGTTAAAGATATTTGGGTGAGGTATATCTCTCCAGAGATGCCGAGGCAGGTGCAATATATTCCTTTGTCTCCCCCAAGTGTGTTGCTTCTTGGGTGATAGGACACAGTCCATGGAGGGGATGGTTGCACGTATGTTGAATTATACTGGGAGAGACCATCTCGTTTTTTAGCCAACAAATGTAGGGTGAGTACAATAAACATTTTGTTAAAATTTGTATTCATATAAACATGCAGTTAATTTTAATATTCTTAATATAATATAGGAAGCAATGGGTGTTGGTCACCATAAACATGAATACATTATTTGTGTATTTTATGAACCCAACTGTGGATGGGGTAGTTTCAAATCTCCCTGATCTCATGTCATATATGGAAGCATAAGTTAATTTTTAATATTATAATATAATAATTTATTTTACTTTTAAAATTATGCATATGTAATCTATTTTTATTTTTTAATTATAATGATAATAGTGTGATGACGATGTATCGGAGTCGCCTTCCGAGTCAAGGCTCAAGATCTTTCAATAAAGTGAATTGGACAAACATTAAGGTAAATTTACTTTAGAAAATTATCAAATTAATAGAAAATAATGATAATTGTAATACATGATTATAATTGCTAATTAACATGTTCCGAGGCAACAAGATGGTAACCACTGTGGACATTTTGTGTGCTGCTACATTGAAGATATAATCCTCACTTCTCGAACGACCATTCCTTACAATGTAAGTCGATTTATTGATTTACTTAAATTATTACTGATTGAATAAAAATTCATACTATATAACTATATTGATTGATCGTTCTTTGTAGTTTGTCTATGAACGTCCGCTCCATTCTTACCCCAACAAAAGAATGAAGAAATGGAAAAGAGATTGGGCGGGATATTTTTAGAATCGATTCTTGTATTCTATCCAATTATTATAATAACTTTTGGTAACATATAATTAATTGTTGGTCCCGGTGCTAACGAGTCTTACACGTGTATGGGGGGGGGGAAATAAACGTGTTCAGTGATTTTTAAAACTTTTCTTTCACTGAGGTCAGATGGGTCAGGTTGTCCTGATGATTTGGCCCTGAGAAGCTACTGACGCATACGAGTCAAAGTCTACCGGAGATGTGATCCTGGTCGCTTTTAAAAGCCTCGAGATAATCCCAACCGAGCTCGAAGTTTTTCAGAGATCCTGAGCTGCTTGGATCAGATAACTATCTTACTGAACCCACAGTAGAGTTTGTTCAGTTTGGTAACTATCTGTTCTAGCTACTCAAGTGTACGGAATGGTTGGCCCTAAGTTTATACTCGTTTTTAGCTTTGCTGAAAATCTTCCTTTTTAATGAAACAGTGATTAAGGCTGTGATCAGTAAGATGCAAGTTCAGTGGATTGATTCCAACTGAATATCAGTGAAAATATGCTTTCAGTTAAAGATATGCAACAGATAATCAATGCAGTACAGAAAGCAAACAACACAGCAAGTTATAGTGGTTCAGAGACTCAAGCTCCTACGTCCACTCTCTCTGATCTTCAGAGAAATTCCTTAACCACTTCCTAAGGTTTTCTAACTACCTCAATGTAGTTTACTAATCTTTCTACTTTGAGTTTTCTGACTACCTCAATGTAGTTTACTAACTCTTTACAACTCCAACTCACCAACAATCACACTCAAACTACCTTACAAAGGGTTTGGGGTTTCTGGTTGGTTTCCAACTATGATGAGATATCCTTTACAATAAGTACAATGCAAAGGCTAGGATATCTCTACTAATCTTTGGATATATCTTATCAAACTAGGCTTAGTGAATGAGCTCTCTTCAATGTAAAGCACTTGGGAAATTCTTGGGTTTTCGAGTGCTTCAACTTGCAATAATAAGTTTAAGCTCTTGAGTTGCTTACAAATTTTCCGTAACCTTCAATGTAGAGGGTCACTAGTATTTATAGGCAATCACCAAGGTCACTCTTGAAAAACTATCCGTTGGAAGAGATAGCTTCATGAGTTTCCTCTTATGGTGTGTGAAGAACGACTATTTTTAGGGTTTGAATACTCCCTAACATGTTTTAGGCAATATGCTTTCATGCAGCCACTCACCACTTTTTGCAGTCTGGAACATAGTACTACTGACATGCTTCAATGATCTGTCGCTTTCAATGTCAGTAAAGTACAGTGTTGTCTTCTTCTGATTGGCTCTTGTCTTCAGTAAATGTAGACAAACATAACATCTCTTTTTGGTCAATATCTCTGAGTGATATAACCTTAACAACACTTAGTTTTAGTTCCTTTTGTATGCATGTGAATGTCTTGGGCAATATCTATTTATCTGAGTAATCGCGTTTTTCTCAGTTTTGTAGCCTTCAGATAGATATTATTCAGTGCCTCGGAACATTCAGGTTATACTGAGCATTCAGTAGATTACTGAGTCTTTAGTAACTACCGTGTCTTGATATCTTACGTGTCTTGATATCTCGAGTCTTGAGTCTTCGAGTCTTGAGTCTTGAGAGATATCTTGATTGATATCTTGAGTCTTGGTTTCTCGATTTCATCTTGAGTCTTGATTTCTCGATTTCATCTTGAGTCTTAAGTTTCTCAGTTTCATACTGAGTCTTCAATTTCTCGATTTCATCTTGAGTCTTGATTTCTCGGTTTCATCTTGAAACTTCGTAAACTTTCTCGAGTCTCGAGAATCTAACCCTCGATCTATATCTCACGACTATACATGGTGCAGATAACATCCTGAACACTCTAAAACTGAATCCTGACTCAACTATCAAGAATATCCTGAACATGTCATACTCAGGGGTTTTGGGATCTAATCAAAATCTTCTTTATTAAATTCATCTCCCAACAATTTTCCCCTTTTCGATGATGCCAAAACCATCTTGTTACAAAAACACTTAACCTATACTCAGGTTTCAGTTTTTCCGATTACAATCCAAGAATGACAAATTTCCCAACAATTTCACAACAAAGGCATATCAAATATAAAAGACATGTAAAAGATAATGAGATATTATCTTTGAGCATAAAGATAAAGTTTCATTGATTGTAGGAATAGAAGTTACAGAGTACAATGAGCTTTATCAGAAACAAAAACAAAAACAAAAGAAGTACAAAGAGTCTTCAGTCTTTAGTCTTCAGTCTTCTTTAATCTTCAGCTTCAGCTCTTCAATCTTCTTCAACTTCATCCTCAGGTACCTCCAGGTTGAACATCCCATAATATCTCTTCTTCAATGCATCTATTTCTTTGATGATAACTGGGTTGTTTCCTGTCAGTCCTAATTGGATGACATACTGAGCAATTTCTTGAGATATGACTGTCTCATTCACCAGGCCATTCTCTAGTCTAGGAGCAGGGTAGGTATATGGACCAGGGGCAACAATTTGTGTACTACCTTCATCTGCTAAGTTTATCCAACTCTGCAGGTACTTTGGATAGAAAGTTAATAGGTAATCAATGAAGGCTTCATTCGGGTCTGAGCTTGTCCCCCTCCATTCCCTCAGAACTTCATAATAGAACCAGAAGGTTCTCTTAATTTCTTCCCAGGCATCATTGAATTGGATAGGCATCAATTTATCAATGTGCGGCCACTTCTGAGCTTTAGCAGTACCCCTCATTTTGCTCAGGAACTTCTTGAAACCACTTCTGTGTTTCTGCTCTTCTTCTTTCTTCTTCCTTATTAAAGGAACTCCTGATATAGAAGCAGCAGTTTTCTTCTGTTGTTCCACCTGAAGTGATCTCAGAGCTCTTCTTGTGTCGAATACTTCCTTTTCAGCTTCCTCTTCAGATTCTTCAAAATCCATTATCAGCTTTCTTTGAGTAATCTTTGAGGCTTTAGCTTTCTTCTTCTCAGGTTCAACAAATGCCACAACCTTTCTCTTGATAGCTTGCTCTGCACCGGTTTGGCTTGTTTCCACTGTTCTTCTACCACTCAGTTTTTCAGAAAACTTCCTGCATTGTTTCCTCAGAAACATGAGTGTAGATTGGCTCTTCCACTTGCTTGAACTTGAGCTTTTCGGTGGCTTCTACTTCCTTTAAGGCTTCAGCAAGATTTTTCTTTTCAGCTTCTTTGTCTGCCTTCTTCTTCAAGGTATGTGTCAATAACTCCTTCAGCTTGCCTCCAGGCCTTTCCCCCTTCTTGGCACCATACCTTGGAAGAAGTTGAGACAGTGCGGTATCTATGTGATATTGCTCTTTGCTGATACTCCGCACTTCTCCAGCCAACTGGTCTTGCTCTTCCTCTAGCCTCATCAAATGGTTTTTAGCCATCGAGAACTCTTCAGATAAGGGTGCAAACTGGTTGGAGAATACATCTCTCAGCATATCTGTCATCTTGGTCATGAGCAAGGAGCCCATTTCCTCAACAACATTCTTGATCAATTGATCATTCTTCTCCACCAGCTTGGCTTCAACAAATGAAGTCCTCTCCTGATACATTTGCTTCATCTCTGCGTTCAGTTCATCTTTGACTCCATCTACATTCTCTTCCATGGCAGTCATTTTGTCATTCAGAGATGTCTGAAGCTGCATCAAGTCTGAAGTAGAACTCAGGTTCTCTAGCTTCTGGGATTTGTTGGCCAATGTCTCTTCAATTTGAGCAACTTTCTCCACAATTGGCACAACTTTCTCCAGCTTGTCCACTATAGGACTGAAGTCAATCTCCGGAGCATATAAGACTTGTTGTTTCTCCTGAGCTGGTTGCTCCACCTGAGCCTCAGTCTCCATCTGGGCTTCAGTCTCCACCTGAGCCTCAGTTTGCATATCAGACATAACAGAATTAAAGATAGAAACTTCAGTAGCTTTGACATAATGTTTAGTAGTGCCAAAAGTTACCTGAAGAGTACTAACTTCAGTCTGAGGATGTGAGATATCGAAAGTCATCAAACATCGATACTTTCCTCCATTTGAGATTGCTTCTCAGCATTTCCTTGTTGGTCCCCTTCTTGATCTTGATCTTTTGAGCTCGGGGCACCAACATCAGCTTCCCTCCTTCCAGCTACCTTTTTCTTGACCAGCTTATCAAAATTGGCAACTTTCATCCGGAGCTTGGTCTTCCTGAACCCGGAGAACTGAGTCAGTACTGCAGTCTCTTCATTCCACCAGTCCTCTCCTCTGAATGAGGCAATGTTGAGCATCTCTGGCAGAGTCTGGTTCAGGAATGTAGACTGTGGTTCTCAGTCTAAAGAAGAGATCCTGAAGGTCAGGATATGAGCTCAGCTCAGGGTACCTGTCCAAAATGAACTGTCCCCCCTTGCTGCGCCACTCAATCTCTTCTGCTTTGCCCTTCTTCAGCTTCGGGCTTTCAGGTTCAGTAGGAATGGCTTCAGGTGCTGAGGGATCAAAGAAAGGTTCACCCAGGAGCATATCAAGATTCAACAGCTTCTGAGGCTCAGCTTGTTCTGAGGTCTGAGCAGGCATTTCCTCAGTAGAAACCTGAGGTCCCTTGAATATCTCCTGAGAAAATTTGTCTGAGCTCAGAGATGTTTCAAGAACCTCAGAGAACACTTGTTCCTTAGTTTGTTCTTCTGCAGTAGTCACAGCCTGAGCCAGTACTTACAATGGCGATTTCTGACCTTGCTGGCCCTCAGGTTGGACTTCCTCGGGTTCACTCACCTCCTCCTCAGTAGAGATTAGAACTCTTCTACGCTTAGGAGCCAGAGCTTTCTTTTTCAGGGCTTCTCCCTTCTCTCTCTTCACCTCCATCAAAACCTTCCCCTTGGCTTGATGGGCTTGTTCAGCAGCTCCTTCTGCAGCAGTCTCCACTTTCTTCTCTTTCTTTCCCTTCAAAGTCTTCTTTGATGAAGTTGGCTTGAAAAGAATCTTAGACTTTGGAAAGGGTGAGGAGTTGGCAAAAATATCTTCTTCCTCCCTGCACATCTCCAAGATAAATGTTATCTTGGTTTCATGTAGGATTTTGCCTTTGATCACAACCGAACCATTCTCCTTCTTGACTTGTTTTGCCTGGTCACTCACCACTCTGATTAAATACCGCAACCAGTTGAAATCAGTGGTGGGTGAGTCTTCAATAGCCGCCATCAATCTCAGCTTCGGCGTACTGATTTGTTCAAAACTGCCGGATCGACTCATTATACACTTACTTACAATATCCAGCAAAACTCTATATTTCGGCTTCAAATGCCTTTTATTTAAAGTAGCCTCAAACTTAACAGGATGCTCTGTAATCCTATCAAGATATTCTTGTTCCCTACCCATCATATACATCGTAGGGTCTTCTCCTCTATTACTCAACTCATATACATCATTTAGATTCTTAGGAATTATATACAACTCCCTTACAAAATCGACATAGTTTGAGCTATGCTCCAAGTGAGACACTGTAATTTGAGACTCTATACAGTCCTCATCGTCTATTTTCAAATTCAAGATAAATTTGATTACCTCCTTTGAATATTCCGCCTCTGGTTGATTCGCAACCAGGTTTGTGAGCTTTGTTATCCGTATCATGTGCAACACCTCTTCTTCATGGGTTGCATTTTACGAGCTTTTGAGCAAAACAACGTACTCGTACCACAGCTTGTTGGAAATAGCAAGTTTATTATAAACGGAGAATGTTATTTTGAAGGATTTTTGAGTGAAGGGTTTTGAGAATGATGAAGAATTTCTGGGCAAAATGATAGGTTTTTAGTTGCAGAGTATTTGGAAGACGAAGGTTATGAAATGGGGCTTTGAATGAATTCTCAAGGAATATATAGAATTGATTCGTGGGAAATCGTATAGATTGAATAAATCAACGGTTGAGATTAAACACCGACTAATCGGGTATATGAAAGGACGATTTCACGAATATTACACCATCAATTTAACCTTATTGGTGATTAATGAACAGTGCAATTAATTACTGTTCCTGCAGACCATTGACCTCCTTCGGGTATTTCAAAGGTCCCGCCCAAATATTCCCTTCAGGTGTTTTGTTATTTATTGCCAATGATTACTGAGCTTCAGTTTGGACAATAAATGCATTGCATGAGTCATTACTTCTTCAGACTAATTTTCCTCTATCAGTCTTACTGAGTTTTGACCTTGATAAAATGTCAGTATATACTGAGTACTGATCTTCAGGATATCTGAGTTTCCAAAGACTCAGATTTCAGTACTTTCAATTTTATCCTGAGTTTCTCAGTAGAATCCTGAGAAAACTTCATGCATCTGAAAACCTTCAATTTTTCAGATTTGCTCTATACACCTGGATCCAACATCCCTAATTCAACTGATAGTTCCTTAAATCTTGATTCAGCCAAAGGTTTAGTCAAGATATCAGCTCTCTGTTTATCAGTATGAATCTTCTCCATCCTGATGTCTTTCTTCTCAACATGATCTCTGATGAAGTGATGTCTGATATCCACATGCTTACATCTGGTGTGCAATACCGGATTTTGTGTAATAGCAATAACACTATTATTATCACAAAATATAGGTACTTCATTGGCTATAATCTTATAATCCCTCAATTGTTGTCTGAGCCAAAGAATCTGTGCACAACAGCTTCCTGCAGCCATGTATTCAGCTTCAGTAGTACTGGTTGCTACTGAGGTCTGTTTCTTTGAAAACCATGATATCAGCTTACTTCCAAGAAATTGACAAGTTCCTGTGGTAGATTTCCTGTCAATTCTACATCCTCCATAATCAGCATCTGAATAACCAGTTAATTCAAGGTTATCATCAGCTGGATACCATAATCCTCTATTCACAGTGCCCTTAAGATATTTCAGAATCTTTTTGGCAGCCTCCATGTGACTAGTCTTAGGATTAGCTTGGTATCTTGCACATATCCCAACAGCAAATGTTATATCAGGCCTACTTGTTGTGAGATATAGCAGTGATCCAATGATCCCTCTATAATCAGTGTGACTTACTGATTTGCCTTCCGGATCAGGATCCATCTGCATTGCAATTCTGTACACCATACTTGGCAATCAGATCTCTGGTGTACTTTGCTTGATTGATGAAAATTCCTTCCTTAGTTTGTTTCACCTGAAGTCCAAGAAAGAAATTCATCTCCCCCAACAATGACATCTCAACCTTTCCTTTCATCAGGGCTATGTTGTCTTCATTCAGCTCAGTGCCCTTTTCTTTTACCTGAAAAACAGATCAGTTCAAAGGTACCCATTTGGTGTAGGGTCCTACCAGGTTTGCTGTACCTTTTGGAATCCAAATCTGCCTAACAACTCTAATTACTTTAGAGTGGCTGATTTGTCTCCCATAAACATCTACATACACATTTACCACCCTAGGTGCCTTAACAGTATCCTGTGTATGAGTGCCAGCCTTAGCATGAACATGAGCCATATAGTTCTTCTTGGGTACAGGTCTTTTGTTCAAGTGCTTTGGCTTTTGTGCAGCTGGTCTTTGTCTCTGTTGACTTGGGTTCAGGAAACCTTTACCCTTAGGCAAGTGGGGTTTGAGTTGCCTGTACTGAAATTGGGGTCTTTCAGTAATCTGAGGACTTGGTCTTTTCAGTTGAGAATGTCTCTGCTGAGTGTTTCTCTTTTGAAAATTCCTCTGCTGGTTCAGTGCAGATCTCTTCAGGTTTGTATTCTTAGCATGAGGCTTTGAAGTACTGGCCTGAAGATTTCCTACTGAGTGGTCAGGTTTTCTAGCCTTTTCCTGAGGTCTGGGCCTTCTTCCCTGAACATTCAGTTTTTCTGGAACCATAGGTCCTTTACCCTTGTCTAAAACTCTGGGCAATTCTCCAGTCAAAAGATTGGGTGCCACTTGTTTAACAAAGACAGTCTTAGTGCTACTAGAAGCAGCATTCAGAAGACCTTGTGAGGTTCCCCCTGGAATGTATCCCAATCCAGCTTTTATAGTTGCAAGTCCTTGATAACTCTGAATTTCATCTATCACTTTAGATGCAGAATTCAATAGAGCTAACTTTCTCTGCGCACTATCCTCACACTTCTTTAGAGTTTAATGCTTTTCAAAGAGGTCATTGAACTCAGTTCTGATAAGCTGAATCTCCTCAGTGGATTTCTCTAATTTTCCATTTAGGGTCTCTATCAACTTCTCTTTTTCTGAGAGTTGTACTTTCAGAACATCTAGTTAATCAGTAGTTCCCATCAATTGAGAAGTGATCTCAGTATTTTTAGAGTCTTTCCACTTCAGATTCTCAGCAGTCAGTTCTTTGTTCTGCTCTTGAGTTTCATTGAGCAGTTCTTGTAACACAGCATAGTCCTTCATAAGACTCTCAAAAGAATCCATCAGGTCAAAGTTACTGTTTACAGTAGAACTTGAGAACTCATGTGCTTGTGTAGGAGCAACAACAAAGATAGAAGAACTTACCTCCCCTACAGCCATGAGACAGATGTCATCACTGTCACTTTCTGAGAGCATCTCATCTGAGGAACTGGAACTTTCTTCAGACTCTTTTTCTTCCTCAACAATCTCAGCAAGTGTATCCCATGTTTCTTTTGCATTTTCACAGTGAGAGATCATCCCCATAACACCATCATCAATAGTGATATATAGAGTATCTTTGGCAATATAGTCAAGATTGACTAACTTCCTCTCATCAGGAGTAAGTTGATCATCAGACTTTGGAAATTCAGTCCTGGGATCATTTCTCTCAGTTTCAGTAACCCTGGGATTCACAACAGTGAATTTGAATGGTCCTTCAGAAACCACTCTCCACATTCTTTCATGCTTTGAATACAGATGAGCCTGCATTCTTAATCTCCATAAATCGTAGCTCTCAACTGAGAACATAGGAAGTTTCTTAGAAGGCATGATGTCTGAGCCTTTTAAGATTTCAGCAAATAGATCTGTTCAGTAGACCACCGGAGTCTTTCAGCAAATTAGACTATGGTCAACAAAGCGAGTGGTCAAGTTGAACCACTGCTCTGATACCACTTGTTGGTCCCGATGCTAACGAGTCTTACACGTGTATGGGGGGGGAATACATATGTTCAGTGATTTTTAAAACTTTTCTTTCACTGAGGTCAGATGGGTCAGGTTGTCCTGATGATTTGGACCTGAGAAGCACAGATCGCCCTGAGTCAAAGTCTACCTGAGACAGTGATCCTGAGCTGCTTTCAGAAGCCTCAGATAATCCCAACTGAGCCTGAGTTTTTCAGAGATCCTGAGCTGCTTGGATCAAATAACTATCTTACTGAACCCTCAGTAGAGTTTGTTCAGTTTGGTAACTATCTGTTCTAGCTACTCAAGTGTGCGAAATGGTTGGCCCTAAGTTTATACTCGTTTTTAGCTTTGCTGAAAACCTTCATTTTAATGAAATAGTGATTAAGGCTGTGATCAGTTAGATGCAAGTTCAGTGGATTGATTCCAACTGAATATCAGTGAAAATATGCTTTCAGTTAAAGATATTCAACAGATAATCAATGCAGTACAGAAAGCAAACAACACAACAAGTTATAGTGGTTCAGAGACTCAAGCTCCTATGTCCACTCTCTCTGATCTTCAGAGAAATTCCTTAACCACTTCCTAAGGTTTTCTGACTACCTCAATGTAGTTTACTAACCTTTCTACTTTGAGTTTTCTAACTACCTCAATGTAGTTTACTAACTCTTTACAACTCCAACTCACCAACAATCACACTCAAACTACCTTACAAAGGGTTTGGGGTTTCTGGTTGGTTTCCAACTAGGATGAGATATCCTTTACAATAAGTACAATGCAAAGGCTAGGATATCTCTACTAAGCTTTTTATATATCTTATCAAACTAGGCTTAGTGAATGAGCTCTCTTCAATGTAAAGCACTTGGGAAATTCTTGGGTTTTCGAGTGCTTCAACTTGCAACAATAAGTTTGAGCTCTTGAGTTGCTTACAAATTTTCTGTAACCTTCAATGTAGAGGGTCACTAGTATTTATAGGCAATCACCAAGGTCACTCTTGAAAAACTATCCGTTGGAAGAGATAGCTTCATGAGTTTCCTCTTATGGTGTGTGAAGAACGACTATTTTAGGGTTTGAATACTCCCTAGCATGTTTTAGGTAATATGCTTTCGTGCAACCACTCACCACTTTTTTGCGATCGGAACATAGTACTCTTGACATGCTTTGGTGACTGTCGCTTTCAAATTGTCGAAGAAAGTACTGATCTTTGTCTTCTTTCGATTGGCTCTTGTCTTGAAGAAATGTAGACAAACATAACTGCTCTTTTTGGTCAATATCTCTGAGTGATATAACCTTAACAACACTTAGTTTTAGTTCCTTTTGTCTGCATGTGAATGTCTTGGGCAATATATATTTATCTGAGTAATCACATTTTTCTCAGTTTTGTAGCCTTCAGATAGATATTATTCAGTGCCTCGGAACATTCAAAGTTATCTTGAGCATTCAATGAGATTATCGAGTCTTTAGTAACTCATCGTGTCTTGATATCTTCGAAGTCTTGAGAGATATCTTGATTGATATACCGAAGTCTTGATTTCTCGGTTTTCATCGAAGTCTTGATTTTCGGTTTCATCTTTGAGTCTTGATTTCGGTTTCATCTTGAGTCTTGATTTCTCGATTTTCATCAAACTTTGAAACTTTTTAAACTTCTTGAGTTTTTCGTAATCTTCAGAATCTAACCTGATCTATATCTGCTGACTATACATGGTGCAGATAACATCCTGAACACTCTAAAACTGAATCATGACTCAACTATCAAGATTATCCTGAACTTGTCATACTCAGGGGTTTTGGGATCTAATCAAAATCTTCTTTATTAAATTCATCTCCCAACATTAACTTATATATTTGTGATGATATTTCATGTTTTTGGTGTATTTAATTGGTGTGTATGTTTATTTATTTGATGTTTTGGTGTTGGACGTATATATATTATATTGATATAGGTTTTGATTTTTGTTTTGGTTTTGTATAAGCAGGATTTTTAAAATATAAAAAAATTATAAATAAAAATTAAGGTCTTGGAATGCGGTTTTTAACCGCATTCTAAAGTGATGAATATATATATATATATATACATACATTAGACAATATTGTACAGTGGTTGAAAACCGCTGTCCAAGTATCAATTTGAACAGCGGTTAAAAACCACTGTCTAAGTATCAATTTTGGACAGCGGTTAAAAATCGCTGTCTAAGTATCAATTTTGGACAGCGGTTTTTTAACAGTTGTCTGAACTTAGACAACTATCACTTGGACAACCTTTATAACCACTGTCTAAGGTGTAAATTAACTGTTGTGCAAAGCCTAATCTGTATTTGTGGCATCAGGTGCATTGTGCACTTCATAGTAAATTTTAGAATTATGTATTAGTTGCACAATTCAGTGCAAATAAGTTGTATATTTCAATGCAATAAGACGCATGATTTTAAAATAAATTATGGAGTGCATGGTGCACCTGGTGCACATGAGACCCACACTTACTAATATAATTCTATGCATTAATTACATTTAAAAGTATAGTACTCATTAAATAGGATTACAATAAAAAATTTACTTGTTAAATTTATTTTTCAATAACAAAATTAAGGGTGTGTTTGCAAACAATAGTGATTCATTCAAAGTGATTAAAATTGATTGTTAGAGTAAATTTAGAAGTTGGTAGTGTTTTAAAATAAAGTGCTTTTAATCAATTTTGTTTAAATTAGAGTGTTTGTAAAAATGAATCACTTTTTATAACATTACAAAAATACCCTTATAATATTTTACACTTTCTTTTAAAATTGTTAAAATAAAACAATATTCTCCATTTTCCATCCCTATTTTCCATCCCTACTGCGAAAATTCGATGAATGTGTTCAAGATTAATGAATATCAGCAACTCTTTTGCATTAATTTCTTGTTATTCCCCAACATTCAAATAGCATAACACACCATATTGCCTAAATCTATGTTCCCCTGCAACCGTCTTCTATAATTTTGCACCACATCTCTTGTTGGGCATGCTTTTCCAATGGAGCGACTCCATGAACACTTTCTTGAATTGAAGAATTTGTGTGTGCTTTCTCATATTCTTTGGATAAGAAATGAATAAATTTGTAATATTGTAAAATAAGTAAGGATAAAATTATAACAATACTTAATAAAATAAAATAAATCAGATTTAAGCAGATGAAAGTTGGGTTAGTGGTGCTTCTCTAAAAATGCTTTTAAGTATTTATATTAAGTATTTTGTTGAACTTGCAAACACTCTACAAGTGACTGTGACCTAAAAATAAGTGATTTTAATTTGCTAGTGGAGATTGCAAACACTCACTTAATCTTAAAGCCAAACGAGCTTATATTTATATAATTGGGACGGATCCGACTAAATAATTTGATAAACTAGTGGAACTATTAGGTCGATAACGAGCTGGAATTCAATGAAAATTAATCGAGCTCAATTGCAGTATTAATTGTTTTGTTGAAAGTTTGCATTAGACCCAGAAATGATTTGATTATACGGTTATATATACACAACACAAATTAAGTAGGTTACCTCATAAAAGTTGTATTTATAACCAACATGACTTTAGTCTTTAGTAGGTTACCTCATGATCATGGTTGGTAACGTGGAGTTACATATTTAAGGTGTCGGTCGACAATGATGATGCAACTCCTTGCATGACTAACACTTGTCACTACTATAAATTGCATGCAACTATATATACTAACATAATGAAGTGTGGATAGTTGAAGTGATTAATATAATCATCTTTATTTATGTTTAATATAATCATGATCAATTAATAAAAAATTCATTTCGCTCTTCTCTATATACACATTTTACTCTACAACCCAAGTTCATTTTTTTTCATGTTTTATCCATAACCACCCACAACCACAACAACCCTTTAATAAATTATTTCTTTTATAAGCTAACAATCAAATCTATAATTATTTTTATTATATTTAAAATATTTAAAAAAATGTACGCAATTATTTAATATTAAAAAAGTCATAATTATTAATAAAAAAAATTACAATACAGTTAAAATGATGGATTAATTCTAAATAAATACATGATTTTTAGGTCAAATATCTATTTAATCACGACCTTTAGAATTATTGTATAAAAGTTCAACCTTTAATATTATTACAAATTAATACATGTTTTTTTTCCTCCGGCCGCAAAAAGATGATGTGGCTTGTCGGAATTATTTGTTTTGCCATGTCAGTTGCCACGTCAGACTACAAGTAGGATGAAGTGTCCAAACCGTAAATATGAAAAATATTAAAAAGGTGAATTAGAAAAAAAATATTTAAATATAAATTCCAAAACTTTGGGATTCTGGAATTTTTGTGCAAAACCTAATTTTGGGGACTCGCAGAACTCGATTTTGGGGATGGGGGTCTGTGGTTTTGCGATTGTCAGGATTTTGAGTTTTGCAGAATCAATCGACTTTTTGGTGAAGATGCTGCAATGGAAGAGTGAAGATGAAGGTAAGATGAAAATAAACTGTTTGGTTTATTATTTTTTATTTATATTTTAATAGTTTTGTTTGTTTGTTTTAAATTTTACTTCTTTCAATTTATGTTTTGTGTTTAATTTATTTCAAAAGTGTTAATGATAAAGGATGTGAATTATTTAAAAAAAAAGAAATATTTAATAATTCTCATCCTAATCGACAAGTATACACATGCTCCAGTGAGCCATTTCGTCTCTTTCAGGCTGAAAAAAATAAAGCGTGTATCAATTTACAACAATATCAAAGGTTGGGCTTTAATACAATAATATTGAATATCATGATTAAATTGATATTTGACCTAAATGTCGTGTATTTATTTGAAATTAACCCTAAAATGATAAAAATTAGGAGATTTGACACAAGTTAAGAAGAGAAAAGGGAGTGTTTGAGATTGTGATCCAAAATATATCAATATTGGTCTCTATTTATAGAGAATTTTATTTTATAAATTTTGGTGTTTTTTTTAAGTGAATAAATGGAAAATTACAATTATCTAATTAAAATATACCGGACCAATTAGCTAATGACATTTGTCAAGATGGAAGATAAAATATTAAAAAAAATAGAGCAATTGATCATGACCAAGGTCATCCAACAACCTTGGTCATCAAAATTAATTTCATTCTCTCTTTTATTTTTTATCTTTTTTTGTACTTATGCCATGACCAAAGTCATTGGTCATGGATAAATTTAGAGCTTCACTATTTGAGATCTCGAGGTCTTGAGTTCGAGACATAGAGAAATAATATTTATTATCTCTTGTGGTGGTCCCCTTCTTGTGGGGTGGTGGTCCCCTCTTGTGGGATTGCGGTTCCGGTTGCTGTGCGATTGCGGTTCTGAGTTGCAATTTTGGGTAGTCCTCCGGTTAATCCCCCTCTTGTGGTGGTTATGGTTCCGGTCTATAGTGGTATGAAACGATGTTGCTATGTGCTAGGTGGTAGAAATAATTTTTGTAATTGATTATCTTAGAGAACTATTGTAATTGATTACATTTCAAAAAAAAAACTATATATATTGGCATCCTATGTATATATTCCATCGATTCCCCAAAAGTATGCTCAGACTGTTGAAACAAGTTTTATAAAATATATAATGATAATATATATAATTGACCGCGAATAAACTATAATGATAATATAAATACTTAAGTAATGGTTGAACGATAAAAAAAAAAAATTATATCCATAAATGAATTTAATCTATCTTTTCGTAAAATTTATTTTAACCCTTTGAACATACTTTTGGGGTCGAAGAGAGTATAATTTTTAATTCTTTTGAAATCTTCTTGTGCACTATCTTTTTTCTAATTTTCAATTTCAACTTCAATTATTAAGATTAAATATATTTTAGGCTCGATTTTGAGGGAAGCAGATTGCCTACTGCACAGCAGCATGCTGTCCAACCCAATACGGTGTCGTTTGCACCTTAATTCTTATTTCATTTTCTTTAATTTCTTAATCTTTATTTCCTAACATATTTTTATCACGAAATATTTTTATACTACTATATTATATTTTTAATTGTGTCCTCTCCCCTCCAACAAAAAAAAAGTGTTTTGATTTTTATAGAAATGTGCTAATTTTTTTGTTTATGTCGTGTTATTATTTTTGTTTTTGGAATTGAATGGATATTTTTATGTAATGACTAATGATAATAATTTGTGTATTTTATTTGTTTCCATAAAGTTTGCAAATTATTTGGACAACTTATTGTTAACATGTCAAATTCAATTGCCGAATTGAATTATGAAAATTGAAATTGATCGAAAGTTTAGAAAATTCAAACCAAAATTGTATCAACTGTATCAAAATTGGATTATAATCTAATCGAGGTAATCGGTTCGATCGTTTAACCAAATCATAATTATTTTTAATTTGATTTTTTATAACATTTTCCAAAGAAATAGATTTATTTGGATTCAAATAATCAACTATATAAAATTTTAGATTGAAATAAAGCTACATTTTATTTGTATTACTGAAGTTTTATTTGAACTATCCAAATTAAGATTATTATGTGCGAACTAATGTCGTTATGCACGCTCTTATGTAGCGTCGTTTTTTCTAGGGGATTGTCAAGGTCATTTTTCAAAACAAGTATGATAAATTAAGACACACACTTGCGTGAGAAGTTATCACGGTGAGACGGAGTATAATTTGAGTATTAACATTTTAACACTTTGGGAGGGGTAAGTGTAATTTGTGCTAGTTTTTATCCCATCTCATATGAATTTTTATCATAAATTAATAAATGAATTTGACATGTTCACAACGGATAATCCAATTTTTTTTACAAAATGTATCATAACAAATAAAATACACTAACTAATAACATTAATCATTTCTATAAAAAAAACTAATAACATTAAATAAAAATATCCATTCACTTTCAAAAATAAAAATAAGAACATGACGTAAACAAAGACAAAAAAATTTAGCACATTTACATAAATAAATAAAAGCACAATCTTTAATTGGTGGATGATAAAAAGATACAATACAAATATAAAAAGCAACATTCCATTAAAAGAAAAGAAGAAGTAAGAATTAAGGTGCAAACGGCACCGTATTGGGGTGGACAGCAGGCGATCTGCTCCCGATTTTGAGCAAGGTTTAAAGTTGTACTCTACTTTTTCTCTATTGATATTTGTATTTTTGGAGGCATGATTATTAAATTTTTTTTAATTAAATTTAATAAATATACAAATTATCATTGATTAATATAAAGAAGAGTCAAAGTCTAGCTCAACACAAGTCAATCAAGCCAAAAGTATTAGTTCCAACACTATACAGTATTAGTTGAGCGATATGTTCCCTTCCTTATAAATATAGCTGTTGTAGGTTGCTTGTAACTAACTTTCAAATTTCTTCTTTCTTCTTCTCCAATCCATCCTGTATTCTCTCTCTATCTGAGATTGTTACCATGTATATTGAATGATTCTTCATATGGTACTCCCTTCGTCCTGATTTTGATTATCCCATTTCCATAAATAATCGTCCTAATTTTGTTTATCCATTTCCAAATAAAGCAATAAAGCAACATTCAATACTATTTAATACTATTATTTCTCTCCACCAAACCCATTTTACACCATTTAATATTATTATTTCCTTCCACCAAATCCACTTTACTCACTTTACACAATTTAATATTATTATCTCCTATTTTTTTTCTTAATCTCCGTGTCTACAATAAATGGATAATCAAAAATAGGACGGAGGGAGTATTACTTTGTTAACAGGTGCTTTCAGCTCATGGTTATCCACTAGGCTGGAAGGGACCTAGGGGCCCCAAAACAACTGACAATAGAGGTTTTAAGATTGATTCTGCTGCCAATGTGCTGGTCTCAACCTCTACTGAGGAAGATTTTGTTGGTCCCAAAAAATAATTTAATTTTATGAAAAAGGGGAGGGGGAGAAATGGTAACTTAAATTTTTTCTTTTAAACGATGTGTTTTGCTTATAACCAAATGCATATGGTAAGTAAGAACATAAAGCAATAAAGAACACAACAAAATATAGTGGTTCGGAGACTCAAGCTCCTACGTCCACTCTCCCTTATCTGCAGAGAAATTCCTTATGACGACGACTCAAGCTTTCAGACTGAACTCCCGCAGCTTACTAATTTTCCTCTATGAGTTTTCAAGCTAAACTACACCGCAACTTACTAACTCAACTCACACAAGTTTTCAGACTGTCTCAAACAGCTTACTAACTTTTCCTTCAGAGCTTTCTGGCTGAAGTCAACTGCAGCTTATTAACTCTTTACAACTCCAACAATCACACACAGACTACCTAACAAGAGGATTTGGGTTTGATTAGTGTCTCCAACTAGGTTGAGATTTTCCCTTACAATGGTTTAGCCTTTATACTAAGGTTGGTAAAATCTCTCTAAGTTTAGATATATCGTGTGTTACTTAGATTGAGTTTTAGAACACTCATGGATGTATTTGTATATCTACAGATTTGGATTCTATGGTGGGAATGCTTGAGTATATGGCTCTTAGCTCTATAGCATTTTTCCACACTTAAAATGATGGAAGAGCTTGTATTTATAGTGTGGATTTGAATGTTACCGTTGGAGAAAGTCACATTCAAATCCATATCATTCTGTAATTTCTGCAGCTTTTTGTCAGGCTTTTTGACCACCTCTGATTGGTCCACGTCACCTTTCAGCCTTCTGAACTCATGCCTTCTGACATTCAACATTCAGCAATTCAACATTCAGCATTCAGCAATTCAGCACTCAGCACTCAGCATTCAGCATTTCAGCATTCCAGAATTTAGCATTCCAGAATTCAGCATTTCAGCATTCAGGATTTCTCGTTCAGACCATTCTGACATTCAGCGGTATTGGACTTCAGCCATCTTCCTTCAGACCACTTTTCCTTAGGCCTATTTTCCATTCAGGCCACTTGTCTTCAGGCCTATTTTCTCAGTAAACTTCAGATCAGTTCCCCCTCAACTTATTCACTTCCCCCTTAACTAGTTACCTGTAGAAATGAACTTAAACAATACAATATATTAAACATGTTCTGTGGATACATGAGTAGGGTTAGGGCGAGTGTACGGATCTTAGATCTGTGCACCAATTGCACATGAGGCTTTGTCATGAAACTTATGAAATCTATCCTCGTAGTACAATTTATTATCGGCTTATTACAAATTAAATAACCAACTTTTAATGGTTTTGCAAGTTAATTTTATAAACAGTCCCTTTGTGCTCAAATTACACGTGACTTACCAGAATCTTATTAGATTATATTTTTAGAAAAAACATTGTTTAATTAAGGAGGTGTCATGTCGGCAAACCACATCATATTCAGACATCAAAAAGGTCGCTTGAAAAACTAATTTGCAATATTGTTTATATAACTATTTGTCAATCACCCTTTATTCTCTATAAGCTTCTATTTTGAAATAATCTCATTCTATTCATTTGAATTATTTGTGGTTTTAAATCTATTTATATTTTCAAAAGTATATCAAAACTATAAATAAATCTATATATAATATATTTCTCCTAATACCGATACAATATTTTAATCAACACGCTATACAATTGGAAATATATTAAGAGTAGGTCTCTTTGTACCAGCTGTACCGTGCAACTTAAGCGCATTTTTTAAACGCGCAACTTATTATACTGAAACATTCAACTTTTTTAACACTGAAACATGCAACTTGTTCAATTTAAAACAAGTTGAACGTTTCAGTATAAACAAATTGAATATTTCAGTAAAATAAGTTGTACGTTTAAAAAATGCATTTGAGTTGCACGGTGATCTTGGTGCATACAAGATTTTGTCATAAATTAATTTAAAAATACATATTGTTTATAATTTGAGAATAAGTATATTAAACATATAAAATATTAAAAAATAAAAGAACATGAGTATAATTGAACTAAATTAATCAAATTAAAATAATATTTAAAATATTTAATATAATTTTTTTTTCAACCATCGTAAATTGTAATATGCAGGGTTTAACTCTAGTATTTAAAATTGATAATTTATTTGTAATTATTTAATTTAAAATTAAACCTCTATATTTTGTGTCATTTTTTAGTAATTGCTAGATAATAGTGCCCCTCCGTACCTCTGTTATTTTAATATTTACTATAAAAGTCCGTTTCAAAATTAAATGAATGTTTCTATAAATATAAAGGACAAGAAAATATTTTTTTTCATTTATCTATACCCCTCAAACATTTTAATTTTATACCCAATGTCATTATGTTTCTATATTAAAATCATAGTTATCTATTTTAATTTACATAAATATTAACCTCCCTGTCCCACTATAATTACCTCGTTTTTCTTTTATGAACGTCCCACCATAACTTTCTCATTTCATAAAAGGAAAAAATAACTCCACTATCCATAATTTTTATCATCACTTTTCACATAATATTACAAAAAATATCACTCACTACTCCACAAATCTTTTTCCTCTCTCTCAATACTCAAAACTACCCTTAATTTTTTATTATTTTATTTATTCTTTAAATAAAACAATAAAAAGAAATGAGACAATTACACCGGGGACGAAGTGAGTATTATTTTACTATTTAACCTCAATTAATATCCCCTTCAATATTAATAAATAATTATTTTTTTAAAACCATTGCAAATAGGTAAAGAGTTAGTCACTTGTGCACCAATTGCACCCTTGTGCAATTGAATTCAATTTTAATTTGAATAAACTATACACTCTAAACCTTAACCCCTAAACAATGAACTCTAAATTATATATAAACCATTCGGACCGGGTAAACTATGAATCACTTAGGCTGAGTGAATCATGAACCATTCGAGCCGGGGTTGAGTCCGGATCGAGAAAAGAAAAAACAGTAAAATTGAAATTAAAGTTAAAAAAAATTGATTTTTTTTTAAAAAAAACTTCTAAAATTTAATTGCACTAATTTTATTGATGCATTGAGTGCATTGGAGAATTTGCCATAGGTAAATGTTGATTGTAATTGAGGCTCCATTTGGATGGAATGGATTTGAAATCCATGGATTTCACACACAAATTATCACTCTCAAATTGATTTATAAATATTTAAATTTGAGAAGCTAGTTCAAAATAGAGAATTTCAAATCCTCATCAAAACCTAGTAATTTGTGAAATCTCCTCATCTCCACCCCTTCCCCCTCTCTCCCTTCACCATCTTCCTCAAACTCTCACATCTAAGTATTTGTAAATTCACCATCTTCCTCAAACTCTCACATCTAAATATTTATAAATTTATTGGAGAGTATAATTTATATGTAAAATCTATGAATTTTTAAATTCATCCATCCAAATGGAGCCTGAGGGACAAATGGATTAAAATTTGGGAAATCTATCCTCACGTAACAGGCTAACAGCTGTAATTGTACTTTTAAAAGTTCATTTCTCTTTCTTAATTTGATTTAATGGGGGAGGCCGGGACGAGAAAAAATAGGCCCATATATTCACACTCCCCCTGTCGGAATCCCCATCCCACCCACCGTGATGGAACACCACTTTACTGCATAAACAAAAATTGGTGCTCAAGTTCCAATTCTGGGTTCGGATCTAAAGTAAAGAAAAGCAGAATGGTGCTCATTACTGAAGAAATTATCAAACAGTTCGAAACCATAACGGAAAAATGTGAGTTCAATATTTTTATTTTTCTGGTTGTAATTGTTTTGATCGTTGCATTTTCCTTATTTTGATGTTCGATTGCAGTTGATGAACCGTTGAAGAAAAGTTTCCAGGTTTGTCTCTCTTGCTGATCTGTTTTTGTATTGTGTGAATCTTAATTTGATGAAGCTCTACTGGATCCTTCTCTCCCATATGTGATTTTGGGTTTTATGTTTTTGCTAATTTTATGCATAATTCGGTTTAAATGCGATATTTGGATTGTGGCTGCAAATGGTACAATTGTTATTGTGTAGTCAAATTGATGAGTCAACTAACTCGGATTAGTGCTTTTTTTGGATATGAGAAGGATATCTGTATGAATTTCTTCTTGTTAAGTCAACTTGGGTAACTTGGTAATTAGGATTTGGTATAATTGGTCGTTTTACTGAGTTTGTAGTGGAAACTGGGGCCGATTTCTGATCTGATTTCTCATTTTCCTGTAGGTGTTTAAGTAATTTGGTCAAATGTTATATCTATCGAATTCATCGGGCTTTATGTTTTTTTGTTTTGTTTTGCATCTTGAGCTCTTTTCCATTGATGAGTCAGGTTTCATCATTTGATCCCCAAATTAGTATTTAGAATCAACTTGCTCATTTTTCTAATTGTTTTTTTGATTAAAAAGATTGAGAGGTTCTGAATTTATCTGTCATTATGAGAAATAAAAGATCAACTTAGCGGAGTGCCTTATTAAATTTTGTGACGAACAAATATCTGAAGCATCACAACTCATAGATCAACTTAGTGAAGTGTACTTATTGTGAGGTTTATTTTTTGTTAATTAAATTAAACTGCTAATTTGAGCCATGGTTTGCAGAATATGCATAATGGGCATCAACGGGAAGCGTTGATGAGATTTCTTAAAGGAAGAGATGGAAATGTCGAAAATGCACATAAAATGGTCTGTTTTAGTTGATTCTGTCCCTTTTTAATTTTTAATTTAATTTTTTGAAGTTAATCTTTCCTATATTTTTCAGCTTATGGACTGTTTAAACTGGAGGATGCAAAACGAGATTGATAACATACTGGCGGTTAGTTTTCGCTATTATTATCAAATTTAGCCTGCTGTGGTATTACTTTCTTAATTTCCTATTACTAGAATCTTGTGTCACTAGTACTATCCTATAATTGGTGGACATGAGAGAGTTTGATTAATTACAGAAATTTAACTAAAAGGATCTTATAAATTAAGAAACCCTTAGATGCAATTCATTATATATTAGTCTTTTTCTAAAAAAAAATTAGATGTAATTCATTTTTTCTATATTTTGTTTATATTTAATTTTCAAATATGCATAACATAGTTTGTCAAGTTATATAATCATGTAATTTATTACTACTATCTTTCAGAATTTTGCAAAAATCTTTGGGCAATATAGCTGTTCAAATCGGCCAACATTTGCTTCTAAGATATGTTTGGTTCTCTGTTACATAAAATATTCTCATGATTAAAATAGAAATATATGTCATAAGAAGCACAGTTTGTAGTGTCCATGAGATTTTCTGTGGTTTCCTATTCTAATGCTCCACTCCAAATATATTTTCTTTGACCATTTTGTGAGATACAATGCCTGTTGTTATAAATTCATTTTATATGAAGTTATGACTTCAGAAAGATTTTATAAAAGACCTGATGTTAGAATTTTAGTGAAATAAAAATTAAGAGATCTGCTTGTGCAATCTACAGATAAGATGAATCACTGTCTACCCTTTTCAATATGTTTATTTTTACTTTCTCATATTTAATTTTAATTGGTCACTTATGCAGAAGCCAATTAACCCCTCTGAGTTGTATAGAGCAATACGAGATTCTCAGCTTACTGGAATGAGTGGATACACAAAAGAGGTATTGCACATTAATATACTAGTTCAGTAAAAAGAAAATATTCTTTTAACTCCTGCTAATAGTTTATGTATGTAATAATACAGGGACTTCCCGTTATTGCGGTTGGTGTAGGGCGCAGCACATATGACAAAGCGTCTGTAAGATGTTCATACTTATTTATCTGAAAAGCTATGAATACTTTAAATATTGTTAAATTTGGGACTACAAAACTGTATTTGAATTTCTAAATCTAAATCTGATTCTACTTTGGAATTTTAGAACCCGATTTTTAAAAACCCAATATATCTTACGCTACAAATACCTATAAAACTCTACGCATGCCATTTTTTGCTCCATCACACTCTCCTCAATAACCCGTTAAAGCAAATATGATTTTTTTTATTCCCACTCTCTTTTTATTTATCACTTTCCACATATTTTGTCGCACTCTTACAACTACCAATAAAACACACTAACTATTACACAATCACTAAATCACTCAATATAATTATAATCAACAATAATAATACAACATCACACACTCTTACACATCAATTTTATATAAAATTATGTCCTAGCTTTTACTTAAATCTCAAAACAAATGCACACCATTACTATTTATCAGGAAATCCGCTAGATTTTGAAAATTCCAGATTTAAAATGTCCAAAATCCCAAATCAAACATACCTCAAACTTGTTCTTGTTTCTGGTTCACAATATCTAAATAACCCAAACATGAGAAGTGCAGGTTGATTTTCTTCATTTAAAAACTCAAAACTCTCAAACTTGTATTCAGAAATTTTAATCCATACTTGAGAAATGCAATATGAATATGCATTTATTTG
The DNA here is from genome assembly GCA_037126765.1 of Stenogyne calaminthoides. Lineage (NCBI taxonomy): Eukaryota > Viridiplantae > Streptophyta > Magnoliopsida > Lamiales > Lamiaceae > Stenogyne > Stenogyne calaminthoides. Next base: position 16,499,327 of record JBBCBC010000030.1, on the reverse strand, counting down.
GCTTTGGTATGCCATGCCATTCTTGCTAATGCGTGTCTCCTATGTCTCAGATTCACTACTATATTCAGTCACACATCCAAATGAATGAATACAGAGACCGTGTGATATTGGTTAGTTTCAGCATTTGAAGGATCTCAATCCTAATATATATACACACAAACATACTGATATGGAGCCCGACGTTGAGTTTCTTATGGAGGCCATTATCAACATTAACTACTTGAACCATGCTACAATGTACAATTAGTTATGCTGATGTCGGGCTCCATAAGAAACCTACAGTCCACCTACAACATACAAGCAGTTTATGTTGATGTTGGGAGTCATAAGAAACCCACAGTCGGGCTCTATATCAAAACCGTGTGTGTATATATATATATATATATATATATATATGTGTGTGTGTGTGTGTGTGTGTACATATATCTTGAACGACTTTTTTCATGTTATACTTACTATGATTCATGTTATAGCCTTATGCTACTAAAAAGTTTGGCCGGTACATTGGCACATGCATAAAGATTCTTGACATGACTGGTCTAAAGATTTCTGCACTTAATCAACTCAAGGTATATCTTCATATTAATTTTCTCATGTTTTATCTTATTGCAGTCAGTAATCTACATCGATAATTTAATCTTTTATTTCTGCTCCATATATGATCTTGTAATTAAGCTCGATGTCATGGGCGTATAGTAAAATTGTGAAACTATTTTTGTAAGACTTGAAATAAATATACTTCCTGTTGATGCAGTTGTTGTCTGCAATATCCACTATCGATGACCTTAACTATCCTGAGAAATCGGATACGTATTACATAGTCAATGCTCCATACATATTCTCTGCATGTTGGAAGGTTTGGCATAAATACCTATGTCATTCATTCAATTAGTACTCACTAATCCAACATTCAACAATTTACCTAAACCCCTTTTTGTCTTTTTCCAGGTTGTTAGACCTCTTTTGCAAGAGAGAACTAGGAAGAAAGTGCAGGTTCTTTCAGGCTCTGGAAGAGATGAATTATTGAATGTAGGATGCTATTCTGCTTTATACTTTCACACACTAAATACAAGGGAAATATTTATTTTAGTCTTGTAAGTTTGTCGAATCGGTTGCTCGCCCGCTATACCCAGTCAAAAGACTTAAAAGTTGAACTTTGGAAGTTAACAGGATAAAAGTTTCATTGAAGATAGTGGAGTGTCCTGAAACAAAAAAAATGAGCACACTTGCAGGACAAATGAAAAAAGCATTTTCCCCTAAATATATGAAAAGCAGCTCTTTTGCAATTAATTTTCAAGCTTTGGTTGTTCTTATGCAGATTATGGACTATGAATCTCTCCCACATTTTTGTAGAAGAGAAGGCTCGGGTTCATCCCGTCATTTTAGAGGTGAAACAGTTGATGCCTGTTTTACCCTCGACCATCCCTTTCATCAGCAGTTGTATAACTATGTTAAGGAGCAAACTGCACTAGTTGGGCGGGTCCCACCAATCAGACACGGTTCATTCCACGTGGATTTTCCCGAGCCTGATTCAACTGATGTGAAAATAGCACAAACTATAGAGTGCGAGTTTCAGAGAATCGGTAAACAAAACGGGCTTCCCCCCTCGTTATGTGAGCTTAAGGTAAATGGTGACTCAAGGGTTGTATTGTAAAATGCAATGCCTGTGCTTATCTTGATTCAGACTTAGAAGTTGAGTTTTAAGTTTTCTTGAATTGATCGATCTTCTCGGTCCTTGGAGATGCCACAATATTACTCATATACTTTAAAATTTATAGTGCCTCCACATCTTGTGGAGTGGATACAAAATGCTAATGTAATGGATATTGATTTTCACGATGTTCTACAGTTACTTGTGAAATATGATATATACACATAATGAAATTACATTCTCATTTTTTTTAAGTTACAACTTACAATCAGGGAATGGAGATTTGATCTCAAAACTTTTCTCGATTATAGAAATGCATTTACTGTTGGGTTAAGCTTCAGAGAGATCACCCTGCTAAAATTCCACGACTTTATTTACACATACTGAATGCGTGCAGTTTCCAGATCTTTGTATGTAGATCCATCAGCTTCATCTCATGTTTAGCCATTTCAGTAGCAGTAATTGTTGAATTCTTTGATTAGAGCTGTCAGAGCCTCTCGGTTTTGGCGGGCCAACTCACAACGGGCTTGAGCTAAGAACTACTCAATTCAACTCAACCCATATTGGGTAGCGGGCCAACCCACTCCAGCGGATATGTAAATATTCAACCCAGCTAACATCCGCTCCAACCCACTTCAACCTGTTGCCTGCGCGGGCCAATCCATATAAGCTCACTCCTCAGTGGGCCTGTAAATACTCAATCCACCCCATATATAAGCAGGAGGGGATTGGCTCAACGGGCTTGTCCCATTTTTTAAGGTCTATTTGAATTAGCCGAACTTTTTAGCTATCATATTATTTTCTCAACTATGCGTTTAGTAGAGGTCCGAGATTTCCCCATTAGTAGAGAATCTTTAAATATAAAAGGAGAATGTTTTTCCCCACAATCTGCCAAGTGGCACCCTTAACATTCTGACACGTGTCATTTTAAAAAATATAATTGAAGATAATTCCAAATTTTTACCATGACCACCTCTCTTTCCCCTTTAATTAATTATAATTAAGGGAGAATAATTATCTTTTAAGAAACAAAAAACACGTATCAAGAAACGTACTCCTTCCGTCCCAAGAGGACTGCAACACTGAAAACGGCACGTAAACCAAGTAAAGTGAGTTTTAATGGGTTTGAGTGGAATAAAATAAGGGTGTTGTGAGTGTATTAATATTATATTTGTTTTCATTTTAGGAGTGTTGCAGTAATGTTGAGACGTCTAAATAAGGTAAGTGTTGCAGTAATCATGAGATGGAGACGGAGGGAGTATTATACTGACTTCTATTCTCCTGTCTCTACATCTCACGGAGAAAACGTATCGCCGTTGTGATTAGGAAGGAGTATCGCCTTTCTGAGCCACGCTGTTTGGTCGCGTCGGTGCCAGATTCAGATCAGTCGTCACAATACAGAGCACCTCCGCCCAACTCCGCCACCGCCGCATTCCCTAACGCACTGCCGATCCGTGGAAACATAAGCCCACCGCGCCGCCGCCTTTGTCAGATGTCGTCGCTGCTATTTGTGAGTGGCATAAAGCCCCTCCATAAGCTGGTAATTAAATTATTTATACAAAATTCAGAAAATAGTGGAGTACACATCTTCCAGATATATAATTGCATTTAAATGGTAATTATTTGGTTGCATTTATTTTGAATTTTTGCAGGGTTGCAAGTTGACCAGATGCAGGAGGAGTTGAATTATTTGAGACAGGATATTAAGAAAGGTTACTTTAGACTTCATAAGTTATTAGGGAATAGACAAGTCTAATTTCATTCTATATTTCAATTTTCTCCACTTAGTTTGGACGAGCATTTCTACTTTTTGAAAACAGTCATCTTCCATGTATTTGTACGTATTATCATTATATTTATATGGCACATGTATATTTATAAATACACGTGCAATAAGCTACTGCAAATTTGAACATATATGAGTTCTTCGCTGGAGCTGAGAACAAAAAAAAAGGTTATGTTCTTATACTTAATTACATGCATGTGTGATATATATATTCTGCATTATATGTCATCTAAAATGATGTACTTATTGTCTCATTCACAATTTGACAAATTAAGGATAATTGATCTTCTCTTTTATACATGAATTCATGCAATTCTATAATCTACGTTTTGATAATTTTTTATCATCCCAATTCATCAATCAAGTTTTCGGTGTTTTATACTTAGCCCATATGCAAAACCCTTACCACCACCTATCGATCTCTGTAAAGAAATGGTTAAAGCTATGGGTGGAACATACTCCATTGAGGTGCGTATTTACATCTAACATAAATATTAATTTGAGCAAAGTTTAAATATGACAGCTTCCCGTTATCCCATTTGCAAGTTGTAGAGGATAGTCCTTAGATGCTGAAATATCAAACGTGCTATGAGTCATATAATAATCAAGATTCATCGCTCCAGTTTTATCAGGAAAAATATCTGTTGCTTTGTTTAATTTGCTTTTTCTACTTGCTCTCGACATGGAGTATGGGGGGACAAAGAAGTTTCATAACTTTATTATTATATATACTGGATTGATGTAGGCATATTGTGAATCTGAGTTTTAATAAAATTGTCCAATTAAACCTGGGTGGCAGTTAAGAATTTTATGCGGAAGGCAAAGGACGGAATAAAGGTATTTTTTGTTGATTTAGCTAGGACCATTTAATTTGTTGTATACTTTTATGTGTTGGAATATGATATCATTGCTAATTCTATTAGACCTCCAGCAGATGATGCGCCTAATTATACAATCCATGAAAATGATCAAAACAAAAGTGCTATATATTTTTTAATTACATTTATTTATATATTTAATACCAAGTCTTGGCAAAAGTGTTGGGATCTTCCTTGGTGAAGTCATGGCTGTTAAACCTTTTTGAACATCAAGTAGTATATTAGAAGATGAATTTATTTAGTTGTGTGGAAAGTAAACTGGAATGAGGAGGTAAGCATATGATATTTTATCTTGAAATGGTTTACTCTATGATTAGAGAGAGGTGCTAAATAATACTAAGAATATAGATGGATTTGCAGATAGCACAAGCATAAAAAAGAATCCACGCACATACAGAGTTGGATGATGGCAAGACAAAATTAAAACAAATAGATGTTTGCTTTGACAGATAATTGAGAGTTAGCTGTTAATAATTAATAGTAAGGATTCATGCTCCACGTCACAAGCGTTGTTATTGTCTTCCTCTTCAACTTCAAGGAAAAAATATATCTCAGTTGGGATGACAAACCTAAAGACTTGCAAGACTATTGTTTTTCAATGTCATTTGCCTTTGATGCCCCCAATTTTTCCAATGAGCCCATAAAGTTTAGTTATCCGGGCGATGTTCTTAAAGGGGTAAGGTAGTAAAATATGATATTATTTTCTTCGAACTTGACATATATATCCATATATATATATGAATACAAATATTTATAAATGTTGACATTTGAAAAAGAAAATATTAAAATTAGAAAAGATAATTATAAATGTTGACATTTGAAAAAGAAAATATTAAAATTACAAAAGATAAAACTACAATAAGCCCGCGCATTCCTAGTCTTTCATAATGGGATAGTTGAAAAATGATAATATTTTAAATAAAACATAAAAGTTTACTAATTCAGAGTCATACGTTTACAAAATATAATAATACATAACAGACTTGCATCCACAATTCTTATAAATAGACCCACCTAATTTTTATTTTATTTTTCCATTTAAAATTTTCATATTAGTCTTTACTGCTGTAAACATATATATAGTCCCAAAAATTTTAATTTGTAAAACGTTGCCACCTTCCTCCCCAGCGCCATAGTTGCTGCATGCAACCGATGGATTGCAGTCGCAATTTCATAATTCTTTCCCTCTTCTCTTTGTTTCTACCTAAGATGTCTCTCTCTCTCTCTTTTTTTTCTCAAAATTTGAACAAACAAACCAGAGATGGATCATGACTCGATCAAAGTAGTAAAAAAATCGTTAATTTTACGATCAAACTAATTGGGAATTAATTAATTTTTCGATCAAAGTGACCCAAAATATATTAATTTTTCGACCAGTGATCAAACCTTCACGAAGTCATTCGATTCTATTTCAACGAATGCTAGAAAATCAAGAAGTAAAGATGTTGGGATGATCTTTGCAACCTAAAAAATGGGTGACGCAGCAAAAAATATGATAATATGGACAAAGTTAAACCTTACAAAAGATAAATCTCAATTTCATTAATAATAAAACACTAGAGAATAACAATTAAATAGGAGAGTCCTATTTATAGGAAAAACTAGGGCAACACCATTAAATTTATAACTTAATGACCAAGAAAGTATATCCAAGAAATATTTTAGATGCTAAAATATTGAATAGAAAAATAATAAATAAGAAAATTATAATATTCTAACAAATTCACCGGGGCGGAGCCACCCTTTAGTCAAGGGCCATCCCCCACCCCAACCCTATATATATATATATATATATAAAATCCACATGATACTATTGATATAGATCTTTGCACGATCCATATGTTAATATGGTATCAGAGCCATGAGAAGTAAGATATATATAAGTTATATGGTTTCATGATTCAATACATCTTGATTCTAATGAATACATTCGATTAAAAGATCTTTATTAAAACAGTATGACTCAGGAATATGATATTCCTGAAAATCTTGATTTATTGAATAAATGGACTATTCCTAAAATTGAACCTAAAATGGTTTATAAATTAGGAGCTTTTGAAAAAATAGGTTTTAAACAAATTGTTAAAACTACTGAATCCTCTATACCTCTTCATGAAGAAGAGATGATTATTAAATTGCTTAGTAAAAATGATATCGCTTTTAGACCCTTACTTTAAATGGTTTACCAGAAAGCTTTCTAGCTTCTCTTAGGGATGGTAGAAATCTTAATTGGACACAATCCTTAATGGAAATTATAGAGTCTAGTTTGGCTTTAGGACCTGTATATTTTGACGCATATCCTAATTTATCTCTATCTTTATCTGATAGTAATATTCTTGAAGCTTTAACATTAAATGTTAAAACTCATGGTTATAATTACATACCAGGTCTGAGAGGTTATGTGTATATCATTATCGTATTTATTATAAGCCTTTATTTACACTCAATCCTATGTGTAAAAAGAATTGAGAAAGATAATAATGAAACTATTCTTATAGAAACTAATTTTGGTAAATCAAATATTACTACCCGGAAGATCCATTAAGTGGGAATAAATTATTTTTTCACGAAAATTGGATAATAGAACAATCTGTTCCTAAAAATCCTATTATAAATAGTGATTTTAAACATATTACTCAAAGTAATGATGGTATAATTAATATTGGTTTTCAAAATAATCAAAGAAGACATTCGACTTCTTATTCTCGATCAATTTCTAATCATTCTCTTATATCTCCTCTGGATTATGAGGTAGAATTACCTTTTGAATCTAGAGCTTCTACTTCCTCTTATAGAGAAAATTCTTATTGTAAAATTAATAATAACAATGAGAAAATTATTATTAATGAAAATAATATTATCCATAAAGATGGATTTGATCCCGAAATAATTTCGAATTGTAACTTTAAAATATAATTTTATGGATTTTACAAACTTTTTAGATTTTTCTAAAGGTTCTTCTACTAGAGCTCATATTAATGATGAATTTAATAATCCTAAATGGGATAAGTTTAGAATTTGGTATTTTAAATCATTCTCAAAAGATGATTTAGACTACTTTGTTGACAGTTTTTATAAATTCTGTGAAAAACATAATGAAATTACTTATTATGTTCCTTGGTTTATTAAAACCTTTTATATCGATTATATTTCAGTAATTGAACGTGATTATAAAATAATTTCTGGAGGAATACAAAAATCTGTTTACCCTCCTCATGTTCCTTTTCAAATCGAGAAAAATGGGAAGATATTTAGTTTTCTTCCATTCTCCAGAATCATAGAAAATGATGTTTTACAAATTACTGTTAAACATGTCAATCAAATGATTGAGCAAAATAATTTTTGTAATCTTTATCTTTCTATCCTTGGAGAAGAAATTATTTCTTTACATGATAAAGTTGATAAAATAATCTCTAAAATTAATTTTCAGAATAAATCTGAAGATTATGATAATAAAAATAATAATGTTATTATTAAAACAACTTCATCTATTCAATCTCCTATTGAGATAAAAGATTTTAAATCTGAAGCCTCTATTTCTGATCTTGAAAAGATTATTAATGATAAATTTAGTAATCTGAATATTTCAGCTTTAGATGATGACTTAGATGATAATCATGCTATTCAACCCAATAATATTGGTAGTCCTAGTAATACTGATAGTATTAATAAAATGAAATGGGCTGATAGACCTACCATGTCTACTTATTATTATAAGAGACCCACTCTATGGATGTTCTTAATGAAGAAAACAGAAAAACTTTTTCAATAATTCTTATTCTGGAAAAGGTATTTATGAATGGAATATTGATGGTGGAAGTGATAATCATATTTTCACTCAATGTCATCGCATGCTTATGTATAGTTCTGCTTGTCAAACTTGTGGTAATAGTGATATTAGTCTTTTTTCAAGCTATTCTTCTTTGGTTTTATTGGTCAACTTAAAGGTTGGTGGGATAATTATTTGACTCCCCAAAATAGAATGGAAATTTTTAATTCTATTAAAATTGAAAATGGTGAGACTAAAACCAATGCGGTTTTACTCTTTGATTCTTACTATTTTGGATCATTTTTTGGTCAATATACCAATAAATATGAAAATACCGAACTCTTCTTTTTAAATATGAAGTGTAAAAACTCTTCCGATTTCGGATGGTACAAAGATACTTTTTTTGTCTCGTATTTATGAAATTCTGATTATGTCGAGGATATTTGGAAGAATAAATTTGTAGATGGTCTTCCTAATCTATTTCTTTGAAAAGAGTTAAGAAAACTCTTAGAAAGGATTCTGATTCAATCCATTATGGGTCTTATACTTTTGGTCAAATCATTAGTGTTTGTGTTCAGGAAGGATTAAATCTTTGTAATGAACTCAAATTAAAAAATCAAATTAAAAAGGATAATCTTATGGAAAGAAAACAATTAGGTCAATTTTGTGATCAATTTGGATTAGATAATCCTAATTCTAAAAATAAAAATAATTTGACTAAAAATAATAAGAGAGATTATAAAAGTAAATCTACTTATAAAAGAAGAAAACATAATTCTTCAAAACAGAAAGAAAAAGATCATGAAAATGATAAAAGTAAAAGAAAATCTTTTAAAAAAAGAAGATATGATACAATTATTTGTAAAAAATGTAATAGGCCTGGTCATTATGCTAATCAGTGCTATGCAAAAGACAAGATTAAAAATCTTGATATTGATGAAGAGTTAAAAGAAACTCTTTTTAAAATTGTTATGAGTCCTAATATTGATACAGAATCAGAAAAGTCTTATAATGACTGTTCTTCTGTTGAATCCTCTTCGGATGATGATAATTCTGTTAAATCAGATAAAGAAAAATGCAATGAATGTGTACTTGGAAAACCTTGTCTTAATTGTATCAGTAATACTGATAATACTAATAATATTGATAATGAGTTTTATAAACTCATGAGTCAATTTCAAGATATGAATATTAGTGTCTTAACTAATAATAATATTTTAGAATTTCTTAAACATATAAAAGATTCTAGTTTAAGAGATAAAATCATTGAACAATTTCATGATTCTTCTAAGAATGAAGACAATGATAAAACTAGTCTTTCTAAAAAGATTGATGGTAATTATTATAATATAGGTGAATTAGAAAGACTTCTTCGCCTAAACAATATAAAAAATAATCCAGTGACTATAAATGATTTAGTTCATGAGATTAATAATCTCAAAACTGATGTGAAGATTCTTCAAAAATAGAATACATATCTTTCTGTTCGTCTTTCTTTTATTGAGAAAGGTAAAGAAAAAATTGAGGATAGTGAAACTAACTATAAATCTCTTTCACAATACTTTGAAATTGATGACAATGTTAATATTGAGAAAAATCATTTATCTACCATTAATATGATTATATCGCAGAAATGGTATACTAAGATTTCTCTTCTTATAAATAATTCTTATAAGAAAGATTTTATTGCTATGATTGATAGTGGTGCTGATTTAAGTGTCATACAGTTAGGAATAATTCCTACTAAGTATTTTGAAAAAACTACTCATTCACTTTCTCATGCAGGTGGAGGATCTTTAAAGATTAATTATAAGCTTAAAAATGCTTATGTTTGTGTAGATGGTTGTTGTATTTCTAACGACTTTCTTATTGCTGAAGACATCACTAGTCAAATGATTATTGGTCTTCCTTTTTTATTTAAAATATATCCTCTTACCTTTGTTGGTGAAAAAAATATTACAGGTACTTATAATGGTAAACCTATTACTTTCAAGTTTATCACTAAACCTATTCATAAGGTTCTTAATTTGATTCAAGATCAAATTAATAATAAAAATTGTCAAATCAATTTTCTTAAAGATGAGCTTAATTCTATTACTATAAGTGATAGATTAAATAATCCTAAACTACAGGATAAAATCAAATTTTTAATAAATAAATTTTCTATTGAAATTTGTAATGATTTTCCCAATGCTTTTTGGGACAGAAAGAAACATATAGTTTCTCTCCTTATGAAGAAGATTTTAAAGAAAATAAAATTCCGACTAAGTCTAGACCTTGTCAAATGAACTCTGAATACTTAGAGTTATGTAAAAATGAAATATCTTCCTTATTACAGAAGAAGCTTATAACTCCTTCTAAATCTCCTTGATCTTGTACTGCTTTCTATGTTAATAAACATTTTGAGCAGGAACGCGGAGTTCCTCGATTGGTTATTAATTATAAACCTCTCAATAAGGTTTTAAAATGGATTAGACATCCTATTCCTAATAAAAAAGATCTTCTTGACAGATTAGTCAATGCTCTTATTTTCTCTAAATTTGATTTAAAATCAGGTTTTTGGCAAATTCAGATTAATCAACCTGATAGGTATAGAACTGCTTTTAATGTTCCATTTGGTCATTATGAATGGACTATTATGCCTTTTGGTCTTAAAAATGCTCCTTCAGAATTTCAACAAATTATGAATGATATTTTTTATCCTTATAGTGATTTTATTATTGTCTATATTGATGACATCCTTGTATTTTCTAAAGATATTGAAATACATTTTAAACATCTTGATATGTTTAAAAACTTAGTCATTAAAAATGGTTTAGTTATTTCAAAACCTAAAATGGTTTTATTCCAGACTAAAGTAAAATTTCTTGGTCATATTATTGATAAAGGTAATATTATTCCAATTCAAAGAAGTATTGAATTTGGTAATAAATTCCCTGATGTTATAACTGATAAAACTCAGTTACAGAGATTCTTAGGAAGCCTTAATTACGTGTCTTCTTATATTAAGAATCTTGCTGAAGATTCCGCTATCTTATATGATAGACTTAAAAAGAATCATTCTCCTTGGAATGATGATCATACTAAGGCTGTTATCAGGATAAAAGAAAAGGTTAAAAATATTCCTTGTCTTATGCTAGCTAATCCCTCTTGGGAAAAAATGTTGAAACTGATGCCTCAGATTTGGGGTATGGAGGTATTTTAAAACAAATTAATCCTGATAATAAAAAGGATTATATAATTAAATTTTATTCTGGTAAATGGAATAATAGTCAGAAAAATTATTCTGCTACAGCTAAAGAAGTTCTTGCTATTGTCAAATGTGTCCTTAAATTTCATGATGATTTATATAATCAGAAATTTACTATTAAAACTGATTGCAGGGCTGCTACTTTTATGCTCTTCAAAGATTTTGAACATAATGTTTCTAAACAAATGTTTGCCCGATGGCAATCTCATCTTGCTTATTTTGATTTTGATACTGTTTATAAGCAAGGGAAAGATAATCATCTCCCAAATTTTTTAACTCGTGAATTTATTTCTTCATGACAGTTATGAGCCAGTCTGGAAGAAGTTATTCCTCTTATAGAGGAAGGGAAAGCAGAGGATCTCCTATTTTACAACAAGGGAAGAAATCCCTTTACAACCAGAACATTTCTGGTATCGGTTCTTCTTCAAAAGGAGAAAATTTTGATAAGGAATTTCAAGAATTCCTCAAACAACGGAGCAGGTATATTCAAGTTCAGGACAATCCTTCAAAACCTGATGATGAGGAGTCATATTCTTCAGTCACTCAGAAAGAATATAAATTCTTTGATTCTCCTAAGAGAGAATTGATTCTTGTCATCGAAGATGATGATGAAAAATTCAAAGAGTCCCCATGAATTCTTATGAATAAGTATTTTCCAGCTAATAGTTGGAATATGGAAACTTATAAGACGAGAGGATTTTATGAGAATATCCTCATTAGCCTTGGAAGTGTTGATATTCAACATTTTCCTCCTAAGAGTAAAGCGATAAATTACTCTAAATTTATCATTAAAAAAATCATCTCCATCCAAGAATGGGGTAGTTCTCCTTTTGCTGAGAGAAGCATGACTAATGAAGTCACTAAAACAATTTACCAATACAATTAGTGGGATTATCTACAAAGTTTTTATAAAACTTTATTTTATCAGAATGCTAAGCATTCTCACACTTGACTGATAAAAAATTGTGATAATATCAGTAGGAATCAAATTCCTAATTGACTTTTCTCCTGGTGGGGAAATTTTGGTACTATGGCAGATATTTTGCCTGAAGAGATTAAATCTCTATTGGAAGAATATTCTATTAATTTTTCTTCATTAAAAACTCATAATACAAGTAGTAAAACTATTTGTATGTTTTTTGTTGATACCGGAATCCCATGGGTCTCGAAATGGAGACCGTAATTGGTTATCTTGAAGATGGTATACCAAGTTTATGGAGGATCCATACTACGAGATTTTGGAATAACTTAAATGTTATTACTCCTGGCTCCCCATCGTCACCTTTGCGGGGAAAATATCAATAGGATTAAATCCAAAATAGAAGAATATAAAAAGTCTTACGGTGAAGAGACTTCAAATAGTCTTTTCTTCATTTTTCGAATATTCTAAGAAATATGTTGGTTTATTTCCCAAGGAAAAAATTATGGATCTTTATATGGATCATATCAAGAAAGATTTATTCAATGATATTGATTTTTCTGATTCAAAATCAGATGTCTCTATGATTTCCGGTTCTGAATTACAAGATGCTCAGGACCCAAATGAAGACTATCAAGACTTTTCTCTTCAAGAAAGTTTTGATCTTTTGAGAAATTCTCTTAAAGAAAGAAAGTGTTAATGGAAGATTGGAGATTATATCTAAATAGCTCCAAACTACTGCCAGTTTCTAATATTTGGAAGGTCCCTTTTCATGTTATTTTTGATGAAAATAATAATGAAATCCGAGATAAAAATTATCTCAAAGTTCTGAAGAAGAAAATTAAGATTCTTGAAATATGTATTCCTATACTGTAAAAAATGAGATACAGGAATGATATTGATGAAGGAAGACATTATCCTCATTCCTTAAAAGGCTTTAAGAAGACTCTAATTCTTCTGAAGAAACAAGCTTCACTAATGGCGATTTAGAGAAGACTTTGATTTAGCACATTCCAGCAAAATGTGGCTACAGTATCAGACAAAATCAAATTTCGTCATTGCTTGCATCAACAAACAAAGTACTATTCATGAATAGTAATTACTATTCAAACTTTTTTTTGTCTTTTTGTGGCTTTGTTTTTTCTGCACTATTTCTTTTTTATTTTGAAATACGGGGTTTGATGCCCGGCTCTTTCAACTATAAATAGGCTTGTATTTTCTTTTCAGAGGCACGCTCGAGTTTAGACTCACCCCCTCTTTCTCTCTCTAAATCCCTCTCTTGTGTGCAACCTTGTAACCTTGTAATATTATTGTTAATAAACTGGTTTTTGCTTGTGGCTTTTTAAAGGTATATTGTTATTTAAATTCTGTATTTAAATTTTTATTTCTGATGATTGCCGCCTCAATGGTCGGCTAAATTACTTGTATTGAATCATGACCTGACTTAACTATACTCTACTATCATGTGCATTTGGAATTATATTCCTATATTGATCTGTAATTTGATATATCAAAGGTAGAGTTGGTTTAACCGGTAGGTTTGAGCTTTCCAGTGATATTCATGAGTTAACCATGTGGGCTAGCCCTTTTTGCCGTTTTGCCGATGAATAGGCGCAGGCGTTTTTGGGTGTAAAAACTTTTTTCAGGTTAACTCATGGAGTATGGAATTTCTCAGTAATTTCCTATCCGTGTTTGTAAAAGACCCACAAGATACTATTGATATTGATCTTTGCACGATCCTTATGTTAATATGGTACCAGAGGCATGAGAAGTAGGGTATATATAAGTTATATGGTTTCATGATTCAATACATCTTGATTCTAATGAATCTGTTCCGATTAAAGGATACTGTTAAGAACAGTATGACTCAGGAATATGATATTCCTGAAAATCTTGATTTATTGAATATATATATATTTCAGTTTAATCCATTTTAAAGTATATACAAAATATTACGAATATTGCTCATTTTTAAATCTCAGGTTCGAACCTTCTAAGGTGCGATCAATCCTTAAGATGGGGTCAGTCAATACAGAGCTTAGTTTTAGCTTGAAGTGGACGGTGGGTTTTGGTCCTTCCAATTAGTCGATCCTTGGACCGATACTGAGTTATCAAAAAACAAAATATTATGAATATGTGTTTCCATTTATATGAAGTGTAAGCATGATTTTATAGGAAACACTTGCGAATAACAAAAGATAAATCTCAATTTCATTAATAATAAAACACTTGAGAATAACAATTAAATAGGAGAGTCCTATTTATAGGAAAAATTAGGGCAACACCATTAAATTTATAACTTAATGACCAAGAAAGTATATCCCAGAAATATTTTAGATGCTAAAATATTGAGTAGAAAAATAATAAATAAGAAAATTATAATATTCTAACAAATCCACCGGGGCGGAGCCACCCTTTAGTCAAGGGCCATCCCCCACCCCAACCCCATATATATATAGAGTAATGATATAGAACCAACTATCTGGTTTTTTATGGAATCAAATTAATGACGTGTCATGCCAATTATTCCCTAAACCATGAACCATAAACCCTAAATCATGAACCATTCGGGTCGGGTGAACCATGAACCACCACTTTCGGGGGCGGGTAAAAAGAAAAATTGAATTGAGCGAAAAAATAAAATCGAGCGAAAAAAAAATTACATTATTTTTTACCCGGCCCGGACCCAACTCGGCCAGAACTGAACCCGGCCCGAGTGGTTCATGGTTCACCCGACCCGAATGGTTCATTATTTAGGGTTTATGGTTCATGGTTTAGGGAATAGTTGGCATGACTGTAGGTCCCGAACGGGTTTCGTGAGGGCAGAAGTCTAGAGGGGAGGGGTGAATAGACTTCTGAAAACTTTTCGTGCAGATCAGGTGTGATTGCAGTTTGCCTGATCAGAGTGCAAGTGAGTCAGTTTGGACTGATGTTCAATCTTACTAAGTGCCTGAGGGCAGATCAGTTTGATATCTGTCAGTTTAATTGATAGTGCGGAAGCTTGTAAATACTCGTGTGAAAAACCAGTTTTATCAAATCAGATTCTCAAGTCAGTTTTCAATCGGCTGACTAAGGTGTCAACCTGATCAGATCAGTTGCTTGGTGCAGACTGATGTTAACTTAGAATATGTATGCAATTTTAAGCTTAGTTGTGTGAATAGTGTAAAGCAATAAAGAGCAAGTAAATGCACACAAGATTTTATAGTGGTTCTGACGAAACCCGTCTTATGTCCACTCTTCCCTTAACACAAGGGGCAACTTAACCAGCTTAACCGACTTAACCGACTGGACTTAGTTTAATGTGTTAGTCCAACACTCATCAGATGTTTATCGAGTTCACACTCAACCGATCCCAGAAATCAGAAACTAGAATCCCTAGTCTGAAATCTTGCGGTAACAAACTTAACCTAACTTTGAGTTTGGGTAAAGATTTGTTGTGGTTTCAACTGGAAATCTATCCTAGTTTTTATGTAGCCAAATGCTAGAGGATGAGATTTCTATGCTAAGAACAATGGGAAGAACACTTAAGAATAATCTTCAAAAGCTCGAGCGGAAATTCTGCTAGCTTTTGCTTCTTGATAATTTGCGTTAATATCGTTGTTCCGCTTTGCTCAATTGTCCATTTCTTCACTTGACGAGCAATCCCATTTTATAAACCACGAAATCAAAGAGCCGTTGGAGAGCAATTTGAATTTTGGGCTATATTAGGTAGGTTGTAGGATATGATGTGACGTGCTCTGAATATCGGCGTGGCCGTAGGCATGATTAGCGCCGTTTATGTCCGCAGCGTCGAATCCCGCATTGTTAGCTCTTTTTGTGCATGTGTCGCTTTCTCTTTGGCTTTGAGAGGTGGCACTTCAGTATTTGTCCATTTGACGAATGATATTCCTTTTGTAGAATATTCGTCTTGTCTGGTGTACCATTTTGGTTGGACGCCAGCGTGGTGACTTGATCGGATAATCGGTCGATCTACCTTGTAGAGTGTTCTCGATCTGATTGTCTTAGCAAAATTTGCAGACTCGGCTGATGTAGGTCTTCTGGTCTTCTGGTAGTCTTCTGATCTTTAGGTGACTCTGAGCCTCAGTGTCTTCAGTCATACTGAGTCTTCAGGTTTCTTACTGAGTCTTCAAACCTATCTGAGTTTTCAGTTCTATCTGAGTCTCCAGGTTCATCTGAGTCTTCGTGTCTTCTGTATCTTCACCTAATCATCTGACTTCTTGTCTTCTGATCCGTCTTAGTCTTCTGATCATATGACCTTATCTGGTCATCTGATAACTTGACCTGACCTATACATATTGAGTTCCTCCTCAATATGTGACCTATCTTTTACATCAGTTATCTATACATTTCAGCTGGTCATCTTAATCTGATTCTAAGTCATCAATCGCCTAATGATCCGATTTGGACCTATTACAACCTGTTTTGGAACTTCCATCAAAACTAAATACAAATTTCCCAACAATTTCCCCCTTTTTGATGGAACCAAAACACTTAATCGTAAAAAACAGATACCACGAATAGAAAAATGCAGATAATGTAAAAAACAATACATACTTGAAGACAATGAGATGTTGTCTTAGAATCGAGAGAGATGGAATATTTCATTCGGATAGGTGTGTGCATTCTGAGAATACATGAAAAACGTACCTATCATCGATTCCAAGTTGTCTTCCTCAGGTGTACTTGAACATTTGAAGTTCTTTGGGGATACCAAACATCTTGTACATCCTTTGCATCAGCTTGTCCAGATCTTCTCTTCTATGGATCCCTCCTTTGTCAGCAAATCCATAGTAGACATTCTTGAATTGTGACATCTAGCTTGTTGTGCGGGCCTTAAAGGTGGAAGGAGTTGTTCAAAGGAGGAGCTTGGTATCGGTGACATGATCATCCCTTCCTTCATCACCGTCTGGTAGAAGTCTGGGTACTTCGTTTCTAACTAGTTCCGAAATTCATCATCATTTTCTGTTTGGTTTTGATGAATCGGAATCATCTCCGAATGTACATGTCACACAACCATTCTCCTCTCGATCTCGATCCCATTCAGAAGCAGAGATCTAGCCGCACCTGAAGGATGTCTTTAACAGTGTCTTGGGAAGGGCATTCTTTTCCCAAGCAATCTCCTCTGCTGCAGCTTCATTCTTTCTCTTCCTTCGGATGTATGCGATGTTTAGTCCCTTAGCCTATGCTAACTTTTTTGCTTCTTGATGGCTGAGAGACGTAGAACTGATGGCTGATTCTTCCCAGTGCCCAACTGCTCTCCTGACAGCCTCCTTCTTTCTCCATTCTGCCGTCCTCATTCTCTAGCAGCCAGGCTCGTAGTCGACCGCTATCTCCTTCTCGATCCACCTGATCAGATCCTTCAGCTCGCGAACCTTGCCGTAGTGGTTCAGAGTTGCCGTATGGGAGAGCAACTCTCCTCGATGTTTTCATCCGTCTTCGGCTCAGATCCTCTTCACCTTCGAATGCCCCCATCCTCCGATGCGCTGCCTTTCTTTTCCTCCTCAGTTTGCTAACATATGAGTAGATTCATCGGGGATTGTCCAGCAGTTCATCCCTGTTCAAGACGGCCCCAGGTTTTTCTTCATCTCATCCATCCATCGATCGAGATTCCAGACTCCCAGCCCAACCAATCCATTTCCACTCTACCAAGAGTCCTTTCCAATCCACCATCAACGTCCTTCCCAGACTGCATAGAAATTCTGTATCATGTGACAACGATGTCCTTGTTCAAGCCTGACTTTCACAAGCACTGACTTCAATGATTCAGATCCGAGTACTTTATCGTGAATATCACATATTTCTATCAATGATATCTTTCATTGACGGTTGCATAACTTTTTTCTCAGCCCTCGTCAGATATGCCATCAGATGATATGCAATTCAAACCTCACTAAATCAAGTTGAATAGCAAACAAGATAGATCGAATATAAATCACAAACAGCAAACATTAATTTGTAAACCTAAGTGACTGCAGTGAATTGGAAATCAAAGTATTTAAACGAAATTACTAGAAATTGATTCGTAGGATCGAGAAATCGAAAATGTAATCAATCGATTTTTTGAAAAGTAAATTATTGAAGATTTGAAAATTTTGATCTTTATTCTGAAAGACTGACCAGTTTAGGAAATTTTCGCACAATTTCAGAGGCATTATGTCATTGAATACGTTTATCAATGTCGGTGTTTGATCGAACGTCGAGAAAAGTAGTCTCTCGCATTTTCGATTATAAACAAAGTTTAAAGGCATGCTATAGAAAATTGCAGTAAAACTGACTTATTTAAATAAAGACAGATGATAAATTTCGTACAGAAATTGATCACCATTGATAGATCAATAGCACATCGCGATCGAGTCTGCACTTGTCGGCTTTACCAATGGCACTTTTGGCACTTCCCAACAATATCCCACCTATCCCGATCGACTGCTTGATCCACTCGCTACTTCATCCGATCGACTTCATCCTGACTTCTTTATAAGATCCACTCTTATCCTTCCGCCTTTCTCTATTTCAAAATGATTATGTGATTTGTGCCTACCTCGCCAGCCATTCTGGGAGTCAGTCGCTTGATTCTCAAATCGGCAAGCGATTTGACATTCTCGCACATCGGCCAGGATTACCATCGTCAACTCATCCAACCACCTGGCCGGGGATCTTACTGTTGTCGATACTGGTGTCTGAGAAAATAAATTTGCATTTATACTGACTTATAATTAGTTCGGGAAGAACTAGTTTCATCTCTTTAGCTTATACCATGCTGATGAATTTCTTGATTTCCCCGTGAACTTTTCACAAAATTTTCAATTTTTCCAGACCATTTCACTGCAAAGAAGTTGTCATCAAGATTACATGTTTATCAATGCAAAGTTTCACCACCACTGGCGGTGATTTCTGAGGTTAGGCGCATCTTCTTCCTGTCAGATGATCTTGTGCCTATCGGATGATCTAATTGGGACCACTGCACTCACCAAATAAAAATCTTGGGTTTGAGACATCTTGATCGGGATAACAGCCGATCTTCGTATAGTCAACCTCACTTTGTACGCGACACTAGTGGTCGCGATCATCCCATGGCATCGTGCTCATTTATCAGCTGAGCAGCCCACGATTTCGGGGTCTCAGGATTCTCGGCTGTAATCCTCAGGCTTCTTCATCCTCACTCCAAGCTCCGGTGCGGCTCAGATTCTTTAAGGCCTCCTCACGCCCCTCTTAGGCTGGGGGATAAATGAGACATCGTGCCTCTAAAATCTTTAAAACCTCTCCCTCCCTACCGGTTGTGCTTATAGGTTTGCATGGTTTATGAATGACCTCCGCGGTCTTTTGTACTTGTAGCTTCAGGTCAGAGGCCTGATTCTGGATCCTTATCAATAAAGATTATTGTGTTGTTTATCAATTTATGCTATTTTTAAATTTCTTAACTTATATATTAAACTTGCTTTGTCAATCGTAGCCTTAACCGGGACCGGCAAAGTAACCTTCCAACTGACCGGGCCCACCTTTAACTGGAGAGATCTTGGAACCACCGTCTTGTCCCACTGACGGCCTGAACTGATCGTCGATCAGGCTGAGTTTGAACTCAATCGAGCCACCTGTTATTTTAACTCTACTGCTCGAGACTTTTTTTCCATTTCGAGTACTTTCTTTTTCAACATGCAGATGTCGACGCTCGCATCAATCACCCACTCAAACCATCAGCCTCCTGGCACACTGGCAGCTGAGAGCTCTTTTCCTGACTGCCCTCATCGATCCTGGGTCAACTCCAAACCTGGGCCACACCGGCGATAGCTGGGCTCGGGTGATGTCCTTCTGCCGATCAAACCCATCTCGATGTCGCCCATCTGTCAACTGTTCAGCACCCATTTAAGAACGACTTTCACATCCATTCGATATTATTAATAGTCCTTCAGGCACATAGTTCGTTCGTCAACCGTTTCCATTAGAATCTGGGCCATGCTTCTCAGAGCTTTTTCGTTGTTCTTTCTGCATTTACAACAATACACGGCACTTCACCAACTGGCGTCTATCAATTTATCGACGGCCACCTATAATCGACGCTGACGACCGGTAATCCGTGTCCTTCTTTTTGATTTGGCGCCTATTTGAGAACATCATCCTCTTCCGATAGTAGTTCATTATGGATTGGAGGAAGTAATTACGATTCACTTGATAAGAATATTCACCGACGCCGACTCATCATGTGTCGATGTCCGCTCAGAACTTCGATCTCCCCAACCGCATGGTTCACGATCGTCAAATACCACTTCTTCAACGATGCTTGTGCTTAATTAGGTCCATCGACCGTGAATCGCCAGATTCCTGATACACTGCCACGTTCAGATTCTTTCCTGATACTTAAATTCTGATCCATCTTCTCAAACTCTCACAGAGTTCACACTTTTTTGCTTTGTGCTTTTACAATGCAAGAGTTTGTAGTTACCATTCTTTCTGTATATATCAGGTCTGTACTAATTGTCATCCATCGCATTGCCGAGTATTTGCGTCTTCGCCGAGATCGATCGTAATCAAGTTCACTTCCATCGACGCCGGTCTGTATTCCTGAACGGTTTTAACTTGTTTTCTTTCATGGCTACGTTCCGGATCCTATCTTGTTCGTTCGATGACTTCTTTCGCCAGAGTTAACCTGCTACTTTGGAACTCTTGTTTTCAATAATTGTCGCGATAATCGACAGTTATGCTTTCTCGACCTTCTGTTCGATCTGGTAAACCAAACACTGTTCTTCACTTCATGTTGAGCATCCACTATCGATGTGTCGATATTGTAATATTCCTTTGTTGGTCCCATCATGGTTCAAGAATCTAATCGTTTTATTCTGAATCATCCCGGTTAGACATAGATCCCCATGTCAACCCACACCTTGAAGTGGTTCAGCTTGAGACGTAGATCATACCACCCTTTCATTGTCGGCTGCCAGGTCAGTGTTCATATCTTGAACGGTTTTGATGATTGCAGCCTCTGACGCTTCTCGCTGCACTAATCCTCGTGAGATTCGGTGACTCTCTACGTAGCCCACAGCTTCATCAAACTTAGCTTGTAGGATTTGAATATCACAGCTGCTTGTTGATTGCTAGTCACTTTTTATCTCCGATCAAAGATTTAACTTTCTGCCATTTTCTTCATCGGCTGCCGCTTTCTAACAGATCCACATCGCAATCAGTCGATGCCGAACCATGTCTTCGTTCTGCTGTTTCTGTCGCACTTCGAGTCGTCTGGCAATGTCAGAGTGACCCAGCTTCTCGCAGCCAGGTGATGATTCACACCCTGCAGTCACCGTCAGACCGTCAGTGACTTCCTTCTGATTGAAACTGGTCTCCTTCTCGTCAAACCGCTATCCTTTCTCTCTTCGGCTGCATCATCTCTTTCTTATCATCCGATCTTTCTCGGTCATCAGACCGGTCCTTTTTTCGAGATCTGGCCTCTTGTTTTTCTTCTTCCGTCTGATAGTCTCTCGATCTTCATGACATTTTCACTAAGTTTCCTGTTTTGAATGCACTTGACGTCGCCGCTCTCATGCTTTTGAACAGTCAGCTGCTCGGTCTGGCACGTCTTGGCAATCTTTGATTATCGCGATTTCATGTCTCACTTTCTGCGAGAGATCCAACATCCAGCACCGATGCTTATCGACATTCTTCGTTCAGTTCTCCTCTCATGCCTTGTTTCATTGGTCATAAGGATCCTTCCCATCGAGCCAAAGATTTGTTGTGGTTCCAACTGGAAATCTATCCTAGTGTTTATGTAGCCAAATGCTAGAGGATGAGATTTCTATGCTAAGAACAATGGGAAGAACACTTGAGAATAATCTTCAAAAGCGGTGTTATTCGAGAAGAAATTCTGCTAGCTTTTGCTTCTTGATAACTTGCGTTAATATCGTTGTTCCGCTTTGCTCAATTGTCCATTTCTTCATTTGACGAGCAATCCCATTTTATAGACCACAAAATCAAAGAGCCGTTGGAGAGCAATTTGAATTTCGGGCTATATTAGGTAGGTTGTAGGATATGATGTGACGTGCTCCGAATATCGGCATGACCCTAGGCATGATTAGCACCATTTATGTCCGCAGCGTCGAATCCCGCATTGTCAGCTCATTTTGTGCACGTGTCACTTTCTCTTTGGATTTGCGAGGCGGCACTTCAGTATTTGTCCATTTGACGATTGATATTCCTTTTGTAGAATATCCATCTTGTCTGGTGTACCATTTTGGTTGGCGCGGTGTGGTGACTTGATCGATAATAATCGGTCGATCTACCTTGTAGAGTCTTCTGATGCAGATTATCTTAGTACAATTTGCAGACTCGGCTGATGTAGGTCTTCTGGTCTTCTGGTAGTCTTCTCATCTTTAGGTGACTCTGAGCCTCAGTGTCTTCAGTCATACTGAGTCTTCAGGTTTCTTACTGAGTCTTCAGACTTATCTGAGTTTTCAGTTCTATCTGAGTCTTCAGGTTCATCCGAGTCTTCGTGTCTTCTGTATCTTCACCTGATCATCTGACTTCTTGTCTTCTGATCCGTCTTAGTCTTCTGATCATCTGACCTTATCTGGTCATCTGATAACTTGACCTGACCCATACATATTGAGTTCCTCCTCAATATGTGACCTATCTTTTACATCAGCTATCTATACATTTCAGCTGGTCATCTTAATCTGATTCTAAGTCATCAGTCAGCTAATAGATCTGACTGGTCATATTACAACCTATTTTGGAACTTCCATCAAAACTAAATACAAATTTCCCAACAATGACACGTCATTAATCTGGTTCCATAAAAAACCAGATAGTTGGTTCTATATTATCACTCTCTCTCTCTATATATATATATATATCAGTTTAATCCATTTTAAAGTATATACAAAATATTACGAATATTGCTCATTTTTAAATCTCAAGTTCGAACCCTCTAAGGTGCGATCAATCCTTAAGATGGCGTCAGTCCATACAGAGCTTAGTTCTAGCTTGAAGTGGACGGTGAGTTCTGGTCCTTTGAATTAGTCGATCCTTGGATCGATACCGAGTTATCAAAAAACAAAATATTATGAATATGTGTTTCCAATGATATGAAGTGTAAGCATGATTTTATAGAAGAAATATTGGTGTATTTTGGATATCTAAAAAAAATACTAATATTTATGTATTTTGATATAAATATTTTTTTAAAGACACACTTATATAAGACGGTCTCACGGTAAGACGGGTCATAATTTGGTCATGAAGCTTTAACACTTTGGAAAAGGTGGATGTTGATTTGTGCTAGATTGTACCCATCTCATGTATAAGACCGTCTCATATGAGTTTTTGTCATTTTTTTAATTTTTTTTATCAAATACTCTCTCCGTCCCAGAAGACTTAGCACACTTACTTTTTGCTCGTGTTTTTGCGTGCAAGTTGTTTATTAGTATTTGAAATAATAAAATGACTTTTAAAGTGGGATATAATAGTCTTACCCCTCCTCTGTCATACGCATTTTGTAAAATTACTTTATCATTTCAAATAGTAATAAAAAACTCGCTCGCTAAAACACGAGCGGAACAGTAACTGTGCAAAGTCTTCCAGGACGGAGGTAGTATATGGTAATATTTTTATCATTAAATTTTATTCTCGACCGTTGGCCGCCCCCTAATATCAAGTTCTAGCTCCGCCCATGCATCTCCATCATCTCCTCTCTCGGAAAGGATTCACTCTAGACTCCTATTGGATCACATATCCATGAGCAAAAGGGATGAGGTGCTTAATGTTGAAAACATAGGAGTCAGTGTGTCTTCATCAAGATAAAATAATGCTTCCAGATATTTGACCTCAAAAATATCTCCAGTACCTTAGTGGCCCAAGGTCTTGAGACGATAATCAAGTGGAGGCTCCCGAGAAATGACAAAATAGCTATCATTAGCTATTAAAAAAGAATTATTACACAAATCAAAATTTTCCAAGTATTGAAACAAATTTCCACGCTCAAAATCTCTATCGAAGAGGTATGAAGCCCAACTTGCTGCAAAAAGTTAGAGGCCGAACGTCCAAGTTTTTATCATCATTAGACCCGTTTGCACCAAAAATTGTAGTTCCAATAAGCTAAAGGCCCCATTTGTGCATTAAACACAACAAGAGACCCATGCATTGGACACAAAACAACACATAAAGTGTAATGTAATTACTTTTTATTAGAGAAAAAAAGTAATTACAATTGACACTACAATCGCCAAGACTAAAACATTCAATTTACAAGACTCTAATTTTTGTGGAGCACGCAAACTCACTTTTGGAAACACACACTCTTTGAGGGACACACACCTCACTTCACTCTATCTTTCTATCTATTGGAGACTCACTTCCTCACACTTTCTCACGTTAGGGGCTTTCTAATATTTATAGTGTACCATAGAATATTCTAGCTTCTCCTCCAATGTTCTACCTACCAATATGACTTTGATGATACTAGAAGAATCCATAAGCTTGTGACCTTTAATAATTCTAGAATGATCTAGCCAACAATATTGTTGGGAAATTTGTATTTAAGTTTTGATGGAAGTTCCAAAACAGGTTGTAATAGGACCAATCAGACCTGTTAGCTGACTGATGACTTAGAATCAGATTAAGATGACCAACTGAAATGTATAGATAGCTGATGTAAAAGATAGGTCACATATTGAGGGGGAACTCAATATGTATAGGTCAGGTCGAAGTATCAGATGACCCAGATAAGGTCAGATGATTAGAAGGCTAAGATCAAATCAGAAGAAAAAAAGTTAGAAGATCAGGTGAAGACAGAAGACACTGAAGACTTAGATGAACCTGAAGACTCAGATAAACCTGATGACTCAGTAACAAACCTGAAGACTCAGTATGACTGAATACACTGAGGCTCAGAGTCACTTGAAGATCAGAAGACTACCAGAAGACCTAAAGACCTATATCAGCCGAGTCTGCATATTGAGCTAAGACAATCTACATCAGAAGACTCAACAAGGTAGACTGATCAGTTATCTGATCAAGTCAGCTCACACCTGGCGTCAACCAAAAATGGTACACCAGACAAGACGAATCTTCTACAAAAGGAATATCAATCGTCTAACGGACAAATTACTGAAGTGCCGCCTCGTGAAGCCAAGGAGAAAGCGACACGTGCACAAAAAGAGCTGACAATACGGGATTCGACGCTGCGGACATAAACGGCTCTAATCATGCCTACAACCACACTGATATTCGGAGCACGTCACAATCATATCCTACAGCCTACCTAATATAGCCCGAAATTCAAATTGCTCTCCAACGGCTCTTTGATTTCGAGGTCTATAAAATGGGATCGATCTTCAAAATTGAAGAGAGTGACAGTAACACTAAGAACGAACACGGAGACACCGCAAAAGAAGCAAAAACTACAGCAAAATCTCCGCTCGAAGAACACCATATTTGAAGATTATTCTTAGAGTGTTCATCCCATAGTTCTTAGCAAGAAATTCTATCCACTAGCATTTGGCTACATAAACACCAGGATAGATTTCCAGTTGGAACCACAACAAACTTTTACCCAAACTCAAAGTTAGGTTAAGTTTGTTACCGCAAGATTTCAGACTAGGGATTCTAGTTTCTGATTTCTGGTTCAGTTGAGTGTGAACTCAATAAACATCTGTTGGGTGTTGGACTAACACATAAAACTAAGTCCAATTGGTTAAGTTGGTTAAGTGGGTGCCCCTGTGTTAAGGGAAGAGTGGACGTAAGACGGGTTTCGTCTGAACCACTATAAAATCTTGTGTGCATTTACTTGCTTTATTTATTGCTTTACACAATTCACACAACTGAGTTTAAAACTGCATACATATTCTAAGTTAAGCTCAGTCTGCACCAAGCAACTGATCTGATCAGGTTGACACCTTGGTCAGCCGGTTAAAAACTGACTTAAGAATCTGTTTAGATAAACTAGTTTTTCACATGGGTATTTACAAAGCTTCTGCACTCTCGGTTAAACTGACAGATATCAAACTGATATGCCCTCAGGCACTCAGTAAGATTGAACATCAGTCCAAACTGACTCACTAGCACTCTGATCAGGCAATCTGCAAATCACACCTGATCCGCACGAAAAGTTTTCAGAAGTCTATTCACCCCTCCCCTCTAGACTTCTGCCCTCACAAAACCCGTTCGGGACCTACAAGTGGTATCAGAACAGTGGTTATACAGACCACTGGCTTTGAGTATCATCGATTCTTGAGGAAGAATCTTTGTGGTCATTTGAACAGATCTTGAAAAACTGTTTTCAAAACTCATTCGTTTTCAAAATCACTCAGCATGGATAATACCTCTGGTATGTATCATGATTTGCCTATGTTTTCAATTGATGAGTATGCAGATTGGATTATATACATGTGCAACCATCTGGGATCGATAAGCGGCAGAATGATGAAAGTCATTGAACGAGGACCCATCATCATATATCACGATAACCCAGCGGTTGGAGGAGATCCAGATCATGCACCTGGAAGTCTTGTTTGCAAAAGTCTAGCCCTGATGGATGCAGAAGAAAGAAAGCTGTATACTCTAGATACAATCGCCAGGCATATAATCATGAAGACGATGGATAAAGTCACCAAAGAGAAGATAAAGTATCTCAAAACAGCAAAACAAATGTGGGATACTCTTGCTGAAATATGTGAAGGAAATGATCAGATCAAAGACAGCCGACTACAAGCTCAACTGGTGAAGTTCAAAAAACTCAAAATGTTGCCCAACGAGACCATCAACGAGCTTGATGGGAGGATCACCATGTCAGTAAATAAGCTACGAGAACTTGGAAGAGAGATGTCAGACAAAGACATCAATTATAAGATCTTAAGATCTCTCACCAAGAAATGGGACATGAAAGTCATGGTAATCAAGGATTGCCAAGACATTTCCAAGATGAAGCCAAGTAGCTTATTCCTAAGCCTTAAAGCCCATGAGTCCGATTTAATCGAAAGAGGGCAAGCAGATGAAGGCGAGACGCTCTTTGAAGCCTCAACCTCCACATATATCGGGTTGCATTCAAAGCAACCAAAAACAGCAGATCAAAAGGTCATCGAACACATTGGAAACATCATAAAGCTGTTGAGCAGATCGCTTTACTTACCAGAAACTTGAAAGATCAAATATTCAACTCGATAAGTATCCTGCATTCTACAAGGATTATCAAGACAAATGTATGAACAGGAGGCCAACCGACGGATCACTAGAAAGGAATAGATCGATGACCGAAGGATCGAGATGAAAAAGAGATGATCGGTCGACGAGAGAAGAGATAACAGTCGATGAAGGAGTTGGGACTACAATCGAAAGGAAAGTCACCGACAGATCCCTGGTGAAGTGTCTCACCCGCGAGAGGAAGTTCCGTGGATCGTGGATCGTGCTTCAACTTCTTGAAACCAGGTCACTACAGCTCCGATTGCCCAGACCTGACTCCCATAGAAAGGGAAGAGAAGCGGAACAAAAGAGAGCTACGCTTCAAAGATAGAAAAGCCATGGTTGCTGACACATCAGGAATTGATGATTCCTATCCGCCTTACGAGGATTTCCGCTACTCATCCAGAGAAGATTTCGCCCCGATAAGCAAATCTTTGTTGATTTCCTCAACCATGAAGATCGATATTCTCTTCAGATGACGATGAAATCGCCTCGATGGCGGGGAAGAAGACCAACTGAGGTAACCTCCAAACCTACCTTTTTCAATTTCCACACCGGTATTATTAAAGACACTGCTTTAGAGAGATTGACTTGCAGCCTCTACTCGAGCAATTGCTTGATGATCTCTCTGATGCAGTAGACACTTATACAATAGTGGAAGATGAAAATGACAAGCTAAGGATCAGAAATAATCAGCTTGTTAAAGAGAATGTCGATAAAGAAGCAATTTGAATCGAAATCATTTGAAACTTCTCGAGAAGGTAATCGAGGAACTTAACGCTCAAGGTTAAATCTTCGAGCACGGGAGAGAAGAGATCAAAGATCAGCTAGCAATCAACAAACAACAAGCTGAGAGTCTAAAATCTACTGAGGATAATTTGCGCAAGAAAATAGAGGTTTTCACGAAGTCATCAAAAATTGTTCAAGATATGAACACTTATTTTTGAACGCCGACTAACAAGAAGAGAATTGGGTACGAGAACCCTTCTACATCCTCAAAAGCCCCGTTTGGTTCACTTCAGAAGGGTGTAATCAAACGAGTCTCTGACAAAGATACACAATAAGCTAAACATGTATCTGATAAGGGAAAGAGACCTGCTGAGCAAGTAAGGCAAGTGCCTAATCAGAAAGGGAACAGAAATGGACCCCAACTAATTAAGCATCAGACGAGGAATCTTGAAGAACCCGGTTCTTACGAAGAAACCTCAACTGATCGTGAGATTAGGTATCAGAAGAGACAACCTGTAAAAAGGAAATCTAATCTGAGACCCAATCGAGGTCAGTTGCCTAATAAGCAAGCTATAGGTAAACTGCAAAAACCACATATGCCAAAAAGATATGAATCTTTTAATGGTAGCAGTCGTACCTACCCTTATAACCAGAGACCTAGGGCTACTGCACCTGAGTCACACTGGGTTAAATGAAGACAAAATATAAAGAAAAATCCCAAGTCTTCTGATTTACCCAAGGCTCACACGAATAATCATACAAATCAGAAAGCTTATAAAGGGACGTATGATTATGTTGATATGTATGGGAGACAAATCAGGCCTTCTGATCTATCAGATTACAATAGAAGTGCCCAGTTTGTGTGGATCCCTAAATCCAACACTAACCCCTCAGGACCCAATTCCAAAGGGGTACCTAAATCCTGATTCGATTGCAGGTTGGCGTGGGACTGGCCAACAAAGGAGGTGTATAAGCAACTATCTGATACATAGATAGTGGATGCTCAAGGCACATGACTGGAAGCAAACATCTCCTTAGCTCTTACAAAGAACAAGAAGGCCCACTTGTACTCTTCGGTGATGATAACTTTGGTTTTACCAAAGGATTCGGAACCTTAGAGAATGATGATGTACAAGTAACTGGAGTCTCGTATGTCGAAGGATTAAAGCACAATCTACTATCAGTATCACAATTCTGCGACAACGGATTCAGCGTTGAGTTCTCGAGCGACAAGTGTACGATTAGAAATTGAGCTACTCAACAAATCTTGCTAACTGGTTCAAGGAAAGGCCACGATCTACAAATAGATTGAAAACAGTTGCCCAAGAAATGCATGCTTAATTGTTAAGAGTTCCAAAAGTAGCAGTTGGCTATGGCACAAAAGAATGAGTCATCTGAACTTCAAGACTCTTAACAAGATAGCTAGGGTGCCTTTGGTTGAGGGACTTCCGAATGAGGTATTCTCTAAAGATCAGACATGTGCCGCATGTCAGAAGGGAAAACAAGTTAAAGCTTCATTCAAAGGAATACCTGGACTAGCATCCAAGAAAATCGCGAATTGCTCCATATGGATCTATTCGGACCCGATTACACGGTCGATCTCGGTGGGATTAAATATACTCTGGTAATCTGGATGATTATTCCAAGTTTACTTGGGTTGTATTCTTATACAAGAAGAACGAGACAACGACAAAGATACCCGAGCTGCTCAAGAAACTACAAAACGAAAAGGGTGTCAGCATAGTAAAAATCAGATCGGATAAAGGTACAGAGTTCCTGAATTCTTTTATTACTAATTTTTGCACTGAGTTTGGTATACAACATGAGACGTCAGCTGCAAGAACGCCACAATAAAATGGAGTAGCAGAATGGAGAAACAGAACTCTCTTAAGGAAGCTTTCGCCGCACTATGTTAGTGAACATGCAACACCAAGCCGTTTTAAGGCGTAAATCATCAACCTTTGCATGCCACCACTCGAAGCAGATGTTCTCTGACTAAGACTCACTTCAAAACACCCTATGAACTGTGGAAGGGCAGAATACCTCATGTTTCTTACTTCCATATTTTTGGGTGCAAGTGTTTTATTCACAACAATGGGAAAAGTCAGTTGAAGACTTTTGAGGCCAAGTCAGATGAGGGCATATTCTTAGGATATTCCTCATCCAGCAAGACATTCAGGGTTTACAACAAACGAACCCTAGTTGTGGAATAAACACCCCATGTGATCTTTGATGTGACATCTTCTGAACAAGAGAAAGATGCCTCAGAACAAGCGTGCACCGGATCAACCGATACGTCACTGAGAAAATGGATCGACTAAGTATCAAGGAGAAAGAAAGTTGAACACGTAGCGGTGTATATCGAGAACTTGATCTTTGGCGATTCAACAAGTCAATCGGGACCTAAGGTACGCACAACTATCGGTGAAGAAGTTCGGTACAACCGAGGCAAGATCAATCGAACCATCTGGTTCAGGGGGAACTCCTGAAGTTCCTACGAACAGACATCAACACATGATGAGTCCAACATCAGCTGAGACAAGTTCTTATCAAGTGGATCATAATTCTGCACCACTCCCAATCACTAGTAATAAACTACTATCAGAAATGGATGATGTTCTCCAAATAGACGCAAATCAGAGTAGAAGGACCTGGATTACCAGTCATCCAACTGATCTGATTATCGGAGACCCATCTGATAAAGTCAAAACTAGACATCAGATTGGTGAAAGTGCCATGTACTGTTGTTATCTGTCTTTGAAGGAACCAACTATAGTAGAGGAAGCTCTATAAGACACAAGCTGGATTCTAGCCATGCAAGAGGAGCTGGAACAGTTTGAGAGGAATCAAGTTTGGAAACTAGTGGACAGACCAACTCATCAAGACGTGATTGGCACGAAGTGGGTATTCAAGAACAAGAGAGATGAGAATAATGTCATAACCAGGAATAAGGCAAGACTTGTTGCTAAGGGGTATTCACAATCAGAAGGAATTGATTATGATGAGACCTTTGCACCAGTCGCTCGCCTAGAAGCCATTCGGCTGTTTCTGGCATATGCTGCCCACAGAGGGTTCATTGTGTATTAGATGGACGTAAAGAGTGCATTCTTAAACGGGGTACTAACAGAGGAAGTTTATGTTGAACAACCTCCAGGCTTTGAAAAAGGCAACCAAGTGTACCGTTTAAGAAAAACTCTTTATGGCCTGAAACAAGCTCCTCAAGCTTGGTATGATACACTCTCTCAGTTCTTGATAGATAGTGGGTTCACTAAAGGAATAGTGGACATAACCTTATTCAAAATAGAAGATGGAGAAGATATTCTGATGGTTCAGATTTATGTGGACGACATCATCTTCGGATCTCCCAACAAGAAGCTGTGTGAGAAGTTCAGCAAATTGATGCAAGGGAAGTTCGAGATGTCCATGATGGGTCAGATGAATTACTTTCTGGTTTTACAAGTCAAGCAGAGTACAGAAGGGATATTCATCTGCCAGGAGAAGTACACAAGGAATCTACTGGCCAAGTTTGGAGTTCAACATTGTAAGGAAGCCAGAATTCCCATGATGACCGGGTTCAAGATGAATCTAGATGAAGATGGTCAGAAAACTAATCAGAAAGAATATAGGGCTCTGATTGGATCTCTACTATACCTGACTGCCAGCAGACCAGATATCACCTTTGCAGTAGGTGTATGCGCCAGATTTCAAGCAAATCCAATGCAAAGCCACCTAGAAGCAGCTAAGCGGATTCTCAAGTATCTGAAGGGGACAGTAAACCTTGGTTTATTTTACCCATCAGATGATAATCTATATCTTAGTGGGTATTCTAATTCTGATTATGGAGGTTGCAGAATCGACAGGAAGTCAACCTCAGGTTCATGTCAGTTTCTGGGAAATAAACTGATCTCTTAGTTTTCGAAGAAGCAGACATCAGTTGCGACATCTACTACTGAAGCAGAATATATGGCTGCAGGAAGCTGTTGTTCCCAACTGCTCTGGCTAAGTCAGCAGCTGAGGGATTACAATAGCTAAGAACGTACCTATATTCTGTGACAGTAATAGTGCTATTGTAATCACTCAGAATCCAGTTCTACATACAAGATGCAAGCACGTGGATGTCAGACACCATTTTATCAGAGATCACATTGAAAAGAAGAATATCAGATTGGAAAAGATCCATACTGACAAGCAGAAAGCTGATATCTTAACTAAGCCGCTAGCTGAGATCAGATTCAGAGAATTATGCAACGAGCTAGGACTTCTGGATCTCGGAGAAAGTGCACCAGAAATGGTTGGTGGACTGATGTCCAGAACCAGTTGGTTAAAAGACTAACCAGGTTAAGATGAATCAGTTGAGTTAGGAATCTCAACTGATCAGACGACCAGACGAGGAGCGGATTTGAAGTTCAGATAAGGAGCAGATCAGAAAGTCAGACAAGTAGCCGATCTGAAGTTCAGACAAGGAGCAAATCAGTTCAAGATATATCAGATTAAGGGGGAACTGATCAGATTGGAAGATTACTTTATAAGTCGATTAAAGCTGCAGTAAACAAGCAAGTCGTACAAGTTGAAAGCTACAGATCGCATAAGTCAGAAGAGGCAACACAACAATGAAATAACAGAGTTTTTCATTGATAAGGACCCGGAGGTCAGATTTACAAGTTACAAGTGATATCACAAGCTACCTACAAGCTATCTTCAAGTGGTATTACAAGCTTCAAGTACAAGAAGACCCGGAGGTCGCTACATAAACCATAAACCATAAACCCTAAGCCAACCCAAGGCAGGGAAAGAGAGAGAGAGAGTTCAAGGACTTGATGCTCTCATTTTCCCCCGATCCTAAAAGGGGCGTGAGAGGCCTTAAGAAAAATCCTGAGCCACCCTCAGAGCTTCGGAGTGAGGAGCGAGAGCGGCCTTGAAGGATTTCTGTGCCAGGAGCCCCTAGAGCTAAAATCAATGGGCTCCCCAACTGTTAAATGGGACACAATGCCACAGGTTTGGTCACAAGGACCAAACAGACACTAGTGTCGCATGCAAAAATTGAGCTTGATATATGAAGATCAGCTGTTGACTGATGCAGACCATATATCAAACTCATGTTTTGTTTCAGACTGAGTTTGTTGATGCTAATTTCGTCATCTCGATAGGCGCACAAGGTGCATACGGTTAGGAGAAGTGCCTTCTCATTTGCCTTAGCAGATCCGCTTCCACGGTGGTAAATAAGCTTAGCATTGATCATATGTGTAATCTTAGATGACGACGAAAGCAGTGTGAAGGAACACACAGGGTTGATTTGAGAAGCTGAATTCATTGGAAAAGGGTTAAAGTTTTTCACCGAAAGTTTCACCGGAAATAAGGAACTCATCGGAAAGGCATGGAGTATATGCTAAAGAAGATGAATGGTTTATGTTGTGTTGTTTTTGCCTAACACCCCAGGTTAATTTATAGAAGGAAATTAAGGGTACAAATGCAAATTTATTTTCTCAGAAGACCTTAAGAGAAATTTGCATTGACAACGCGTAAGGAACACGTGGTTAATGGTTGGATGAGTTAACGGTGTGAGTAATCACAACGTATCTATGCCATTATTACAGAATGTTAAATCGCGCCGATTTGGGAATCGAGGCAACTTTTTGACTCCCCGAAGCAAATGCTTTGGCGGGAGTTTGACTTAAGTGCATAGTAAATGCAGGCTGAATAAATAAAGATTGAAGGATGAAGTGAATCAGATAAGTGCATTAGATGAGAATATCAGATAAGTGACGAAGTGTTTAAAGCAAGAATCTGATCAGATAAGTAAGATATTGTTGGGAAATGCTTAAGGCTACCATCAGTAAGGTCAACAAGCACCAGATCAGATCACAGTGGTAACTGGTTGATTACAATATCAATCAGTCAGATACGTTCACTTATTTATCCCTTTCTGAATATCTTATATTCGTTATTTAAATAAATTGATTTTACTCTGTTTTCACTTTATGACTCATGCTCTGCAAAACTTTTAATGCGGACTTGGGAATGTGTTTTTAATGCGTTTTATTGCGAATTTTTGAGTTTGAAATACGAGAAGACTACTTTTCTCAACCGTGCGATCAAAATACTTTTTGGCCAACTAATCTCAGCCACCGATTTCAAAACACGGATACTTGAGTACTTTGGAAAGTTGTGCAAAAAGGTTTTCCCTCGTTTTCTATAAAATCCAAATCTTTCTCAGAAAACTTCTTTCCAATACTTCGTCTTCTCAAAGCTCTTTAAAGCTCAAAACTTTCATAATCTTCAGAGAATTACTTTTGAAATCAATTGATTCCAATTTTACGATTTCTCAAATCCTCAAATCAATTTCTGGTAATTTCTCGTTTAAATATTACTTTATTTCAATTCACTCTGGTACCTAGGTTTACAAGTTGTGATGATATATTTCTGTAATTTTTATAAGATCTATACGCTTACTTGCTAAATTGATGCTAAGATTACTGGTTTGACTGAATTTATTGAGATATCTTACTCAACCTAAACATCAATTTGCATATCGTATAAAAATGGCATATCTAATTTCACGACCGGGCCAAGGGAAAAAGTTCTGCAACTTTGCATCGATGAAGAAAGACATCATTGATGAGAAGTATGTAGTATTCACCATCACCTCAGATCCTGAATCACTGGAAATTCTGGAGTGCTTGCGAGCGTGTGGGCTAGAACGATATTGCTCTACACATCAGAACATCGTCCTCACCCATGAAGCCCTTGAATTTTTATACAATCTACAGAGGGATGAAGACATTGATCTTGGGCTCGATTTCCTCCGTTATGATTTGGAAGTCGCGAGTGTCGAATGACGATCTCCAGAGGATATTCGGCCTAACTCGTGGAAGCATCAATCCAGAGACCTACACAACTGATGTAGGAGAAAAAGAATATCTTGAAGCCGAGTTATTGAGACCAGCAAACAAGGAGAACACGACGAACGTCAAAGCCTCCTATCTGAAGAGGAAATATCGCCTTCTCCTTGAGATAGTTCAAAAGGTGATCATGTGCTCAACTTATAGTCTTGATGCTGTCACTTCCTATAAGATCAGTGTCATGGCTGCAATAATAAAGAAGGCTTCAAATATAGATTGGTTGGGTATGGTCAAGGCACGACTGAGGAAAGACTCCGGGAAGTTCGAACTGACCCAGAGCAATGTAGTGTGCTTATCTTCCAAGTGCTCCTTCATCCACAAAATCTCAATCATTCATGCCGATAATAAGCCGCCCGTAAACTATGAATGGAATGAGAATGGAGCAAAGATATATCAAGCAAAACACAAGGCCATATTGGGCAAGGATGAGTCCCTACCTGGACAATCTGATGAAGATCCAACTCCTTATGTGCCCAAACCCAAGGGAGAAAAGAAGGGAAAAGATAAGACAACTGCATCTTCTGAAGCGCAGGGAACGGCCATTCCAGGAAAGAGGATGAAGAGGAAGGATTTGGCCAAGAAACCAGATGCTCAGTGAAAACGTCAGAAGAGAGTGACTTCTCCACTGAAGACTGCTCCAAGTTCTGCCCAGCAAGTTAGCAGAACGAAGGATCTGATGCAAGTTGAATCAAAAGAGGAGATAGCAGTCCGCTCTGAGCCCACTACCAGAGAAGTAAGGGAAGAGCAGATGATCGCAGCAGAAGGAGAGAAATCATCGGGCGACGAAGTGGAGCAACCGAGGAAGAATCACCATCTGATTCTCTGCCTCTCACCACGATCTTCCAGAGAGCAAGATCGCCAACGCCCACTTCCAAATAACCATCACCCTCTCCTCACAAAACCTTCTCACCCTCACCCTCACCTATCAGATCACCCAGATCTCCCACACCACCAATCAATGAACCTGTTCAGGACACTGAACACCCTCAAAATGCTGAAAATGAACCACAAATATCCCAATCTCCATACAAGTCACAAGCACCTGAGAGATCCGACAAGCGAGTGTCCATCTCTCATAATCCCTTCAACACCAGAACCGTGTTTGCTTCACCTGCTCCAGAAAGCCCCATCATAAGGATAATGAAGCAACAAATCAAGGAGTATCTGCTGGATCTATGCCTTGAATTTGATCAACATCCTGGCATCCAGCAACAAACACAAGAGATTGTGTTCTGGAGGGATATCAGACTGAAAAGCATTGAAGAATTTCTGATTCTCATGACAACTCTGGGATCAGATGTCTTTGTAGACTTGGAGATGAAATGCTTAAACACTTCTTTGGGATTGAAAGTCTTTGTTGAATTGACATCGATGATGATATCGGATGGTTGATTCTGAAAGGTTCTAAATTGTCGATAAAAAGGGAGGAAACCGTTCAACCTCCCTACAGATCATGAGGAGTCGCCGATGAACCAAAAATGGGTCTTTGCAGATGAGACCCGACTTGACAAGGCTTCAACATCGACTGATCGCTATGTTGAGCTCTGATTCCCTAGATCGTTATACTGAGAAGATTCAGGATGGGATCAAGACTGCTATTGAAGACAAATTCGCAGCGCTCACAGCAGATCTGATGAAGCGATTTGAAGAAGAGCAAGCAAAACTAGTTAATAGAGAAAGAAGTCACACAGTTGGGATGCACAATGCCATCCTCTCTGAAGTTATGCAACTAGTTAATCCTCTTGCCGAGAAGCTGAATCTCCAGTAGGACAAACTCAAAGTTCAGACATATATGCTCGATCAGACACAGGTACTATTGAAGAATGTCTGGGCATCTTTGGAAAAAACTGACAACCACATGAATATGGGTTGGAAACAATTTATAGCTTTCTACAGAACGAGCAAGACAGGATATTGAAGTTGCTCTCAGACGCTTCTTGAAACCTGCACCTTCTGCCACCGTTCAGATCACTCCTCTTATTGTCGAGGAACTCAGAGAGGAGATCACACGGCAATTCAATGCTCTAAACCGCAGAATGTCCAACCTCTTTGATGAAACCAAAAAGGGGGAAGGACAAGAGAATAAAGAGAAGAAAGAAAAACAGACACAGTTGGTAACAACTACATCTCTACCGTAAAACCATCAGATCGACTTGCCAACCACTTCATATATTGATCTCGTTCCTGAAGTAAAAGAAACTGTGGAGCAACATGGCAAAGAGATCACTAAGCAGAAAATTGCTCTTTCAGAGGTTATTGCCAGAGTCGATAAGATTGAAGACTTTTCTTCGTTCGTATAGAAAAGAATGGAAACTGATGATCTGGCCAAGAGCCTTGAACTCGCTAAGAAATTAGTCAAGAAGAAGACGAACAAGAAGAATCGAAGCGGCACTCGAGGAGAAAGAAAGGCAAAAGGCAAGATGATGAAAGCAACTACGGAAGATCAGAGACAAGGCCAACCATTCTCTACCAAAAGCCAGATGACTCCTGAACAAGTTCAAGAGCAAGCAAGACAGAGAATTAGAGAGGCCGCCATAAAAAAGCAGAAGTTAGCAGAGGCTAAGGGACTGAACATCGCTTACATCCGAAGGAAGAGGAAGAACAAAGCTGCAGCAGAGGAGATTGCTTGGGAGAAGAATGCCTTCCAAAGACTGTTAAAGACATCCTACATGCGGCTAGATTTGCTTCTGAATGGGATCAAATCAGAGGAGAATGGTTATGTGACGTACATCCTGGAGAAGATTCCGATTCATCAAGATCGATAAAAAATGATGATGAATTCCGGAACTGGTTAGAAACGATGTATCCAGACTTCTACCAGACTGTGATGAAAGAAGGGAAAATCATGTCACTAATACCAGAAGCTCCACCCTTTGAACTACTCCTTCAACCTTTGCGTCCAGACAAAAAGCTAGATGCTGTAAAATTAAAAAATGCCTACTATGGATTTGCTGAAAAAGGAGGGATCCATAGAAGAGAAGATCTGGACAAACTAATGCAAAGGATGTACAAGATGTTTGGCATCCCCAAAGAGCTGCAAATGTTCAAGTACACCTGAGGAAGACAACTTGGAATCAGATGATAGGTACGTTTTTCATGTTTTCTATAATGCACACACCTATCTGAATGAAACATTTCATCTCTCTGATTCTAAGACAACTTCTCATTGTCTTCTGAAATATGTACTGCATTTCATTATCTGCATTTCTATTTGTGGCATCTGTTTTTCCGATTAAGTGTTTTGGTTCCATCAAAAAGGGGAAAATTGTTGGGAAATTTGTATTTAAGTTTTGATGGAAGTTCCAAAACAGGTTGTAATAGGACCAGTCAGACCTGTTAGCTGACTGATGACTTAGAATCAGATTAAGATGACCAGCTGAAATGTATAGATAGCTGATGTAAAAGATAGGTCACATATTGAGGGGGAACTCAATATGTATAGGTCAGGTTGAAGTATCAGATGACCCAGATAAGGTCAGATGATTAGAAGGCTAAGATCAAATCAGAAGAAAAGAAGTCAGAAGATCGGTGAAGGCGGAAGACGAAGACTCGGATGAACACGAAGACTCGGATGAACACAAGACTCGGATGAACACGAAAACTCGGATGAACTCAAGACTCGGATAAACCTTAAGACTCGAAGAATAAAACTCAAGACTCAAGATGATCGAATACACTGAGGCTCAGAGTCACCTGAAGATCAGAAGACTACCAGAAGACCTGAAGACCTATATCAGCCGTGAAGACCTATATCAGCCGAGTCTGCACATTGAGCTAAGACAATCTGCATCAGAAGACTAAACAAGGTAGACTGATCAGTTATCTGATCAAGTCAGCTCACACCTGGCGTCAACCAAAATGGTACACCAGACAAGACGAATCTTCTACAAAAGGAATATCAATCGTCTAACGGATAAATTACTGAAGTGCCACCTCGCGAAGCCAAGGAGAAAGCGACACGTGCACAAAAAGAGCTGACAATACGGGATTTGACACTGCGGACATAAACGGCGCTAATCATGCCTACGGCCACGCCGATATTCAGAGCACTGCACAATCATATCCTACAGCCTACCTAATATTGCCCAAAATTCAAATTGCTCTCCAACGACTCTTTGATTTAGAGGTCTATAAAATGGGATCGATCTTCAAAATTGAAGAGAGTGACAACGTAACACTAAGAACGAACACGGAGACACCGCAAAAGAAGCAAAAACTACAGCAAAATCTCCGCTCGAAGAACACCATATTTGAAGATTATTCTTAGAGTGTTCATCCTATAGTTCTTAGCAAGAAATTCTATCCACTAGCATTTGGCTACATAAACACCAGGATAGATTTCCAGTTGGAACCACAACAAACCTTTACCCAAACTCAAAGTTAGGTTAAGTTTGTTACCGCAAGATTTCAGATTAGGTATTCTAGTTTCTGATTTCTGGTTCGGTTGAGTGTGAACTCAATAAACATTTGTTGGGTGTTGGACTAATACATAAAACTAAGTCCAGTTGGTTAAGTTGGTTAAGTTGGTGCCCCTGTGTTAAGGGAAGAGTGGACATAAGACGGGTTTCGTCTGAACCACTATAAAATCTTGTGTGCATTTACTTGCTTTATTTATTGCTTCACACAATTCACACAACTGAGTTTAAAACTGCATACATATTCTAAGTTAAGCTCAGTCTGCACCAAGCAACTGATCTGATCAGGTTGACACCTTAGTCAGCCGGTTAAAAACTGACTTAAGAATCTGTTTAGATAAACTGGTTTTTCACACGGGTATTTACAAAGCTTCTGCACTCTTGGTTAAACTGACAGATATCAAACTGATCTGCCCTCAGGCACTCAGTAAGATTGAACATCAGTCCAAACTGACTCACTAGCACTCTGATCAGGCAATCTGCAAATCACACCTGATCCGCACGAAAAGTTTTCAGAAGTCTATTCACCCCTCCCCTCTAGACTTCTGCCCTCACAAAACCCGTTCGGGACCTACGAATATACATACTAGAATAATCTAGTTACACTATTTATTTGAGTAACTAGAAGGATCCACCAATTATTATCTCAAAATGAGATGTCTGGTCGAGTTAATGTTAGGTAGATTAGACTTCCAACCAATTGTGTGTACATTGCCCCATCTTGCACATCCTTTCCTTCGTGGACACACAACTTGGCATTAACTTCCATAGGTATCAAGATTGGCTTGCATTCTAGCATTTCGAACTTTTGTAGCAAGTCCTTCGCGTACTTATGTTGGCAGAGAAATAATCATTCTTTGCTTCTGTCAACTTCTAATCCCAAGAAATGCTTCAGTTCTCCAAGCTCCTTCATTTGAAAACTTACTGCAAGATTTGCCTTTGTTTGATTAATTTCAGGTTCGTCATCGCCAGTGATGATGAGATCGTCCACATAGACTAGAACGATCAAGATCTTCTCCTCTTTTGTCTTGACAAATAAACTTGAGTCCGCATGTGTCATGACATATCCACTTTCCACCAAGAACTCAACAATTTTCCCATACCACGCCCTTGGAGCCTGCTTTAGTCCATAAAGCGCCTTTCTTAGCTTGCAAACATAATCAGGATGAGCTTTATTCTCGAATCCTCTTGGTTGGACCATATATATTTCTCGATTTAACTCTCCATCCATCTGCCACAATCTCCAATCTTTAATTGCAGCAAGTGCTAGCAGGACCCGTACTGTTGTAATCTTCGCAACTGGCCTAAAGGTTTCATCGTTGTCTATCCCGTATTGCTGAGAGAATCCTCGAGCTACTAATTGAGCCTTATATCTCTCAATAGATCCATCTGGACGAGTTTTTAGTTTTTAAACCCATTTACAAGAGATAGGTTTTACCTCTTTTGGCTTTGGTACCAGCTCCTAAGTCTGGTTCTTCTCCAGGGTGCTTATCTCTTCTTTCATAGCTTCCAGCCACTTAGTATTTGAGACACTTCTTCATATGAATTCAGTTCTCTAGAACTTTCTTCTTGAGCAACTACAACATTTTTCCTTGTCTTATCCACGTACGCTGATTCTCCTATTATCACGTAGACAGACTCTAATCGTTGGCCCTCCATTACTTGTGTTCCGGAGATCTTAACATCTTCATATACTTTAACTTCACTGGGACTGAATATCACGTGGTGACCCGATGCTATAAGTTGTGCAACAAATAGTAAGTTTTTCTTCATACCTGGTATATGATAAAGATCTTGCAGTGAAACTTCTTTCGTACTGAACCGCGACACGAATTTTGTTTAACGACGTGGGCTATTGGTAATCTTGAATTGTTTGCGGTCACCACCACTCGATTGCCTTTATACTCAGTCAAGTTCCACAATTTTTCTTTATCTCCGGTCATATGGTTTGATCAGCCTTAATCGACTATCCAAACATTATTGTAGTCGATCAACTCCGGGACAGTTGCTGTTAGAGCTTTCTCTTCCTCTTCCATAACGAAAGATGCTTCGATGTGTCATTCATCATCACTCGCCCGTCCCGTACTTGACATGGCTACATTACCCTCTACACTTTTCTTCTTTGACCAATAATTCTTAGCTATGTGACCCTTCTTCCCACAATTGTAACACGTTCCATTGAATCTTCTATTTTGTTGAGATTCATTATCCTATTGTTTCTCTGTTGAGCTCCCCCTAATTTAGAGCTCCTCAATCGATTAGAAGGGTCATCGTCTCTTTTGATTCTCCTGTCATTATTCTTGTTGGGCCGACCTCTAGTTTTATTACTAAATAATGCTTCTTCGTCATTCTAGGATGAGGATCCTGAAATTTTCTTAGCTACAGCCTCCTGGTTAGCTAGCAAATTTTCAAACTCGACAAGTGAGGGTTGAGTAGGCCAACCGTGTATAGCAGCAATAAAATTTCTGTTGGGGTTATTCTGGAAAGTATGTTTTTTACTTTGTATAACCAAACTGAATTTCTATCTTATTTACTGAAATATTTATCACTGTTGCTTTAAATATGATTGAATGTTATATATATTTACTGCATAACTGTTCCATAAATAATGCGTGTTACATTGTAGTTAATGTGGTGATACCAGATCACAGAAGATCACAGTAACAAATCCTTGTAAACAAGTACAAATTCACATCCTAGATGGAAATGAACAATCCATCGTGAAAGGTTGAAGTGTAGGGCTCAGATTGACTTGTCTTGACCAAGTAATTACACTTGTGCATTTTGATGTGCTGAATAGGACCTACAGGATGATAAATTCTTCAATACTGAATATAGAAGAATTAGACCTCAGTGATTCGTTATTTCTTAATCTTCGTTCCTTAAATAGGATCATGTAAAATTAATAATTATTGCTTTGACTTATGTTGGGTAGAGAATCAATGTGATTCAATACTTTGTATCTTGGGCAATATTATTAGTTACATGACGATTGCTAAGATTTAATACGGAGAATCGTGTGCAAGTCTTGCATGATTTGTCCTCTTGGGAGGCTCAGAAGTTTTATCATACTAAATCTTGCAAGTGGAATTAGTTTCCGGTATGGATAATAATGTTGAGTCATTCTTAATCCAAGAAAAAAGATATTAATTAAAAGGTGTTTAAAATAAAAGAAATATTATTGCCTAATTTATTTCCTGTTTTTCGAAAATAATAAGGAGGAGAGAGAAAAGATTTTCTTGATTTTCTTGGAAAGATTTTATGAAATAAGTATTCTTGGAGTACAAGTTTATCCCATAAATTCAAGAAAAGTAAAAAATCTTATTCTTCCTTATTTATGTGAAATTTTCAAAATTTTATAGAGTATTGGGAAGAAAAGATATTTTGTGAATATTATGGAAATAGAATATATGAGATATATTCAAGATTGTATCTTGGGAAGATACAAAGAAATTTCCTAACCTTAATATGCCACAAATTTCCGCCCCCTCTTTTTATATATAGGGGATGAATTTTTCATCCCCAACATAATTTCATGCGTTGGAAAAATTAGAAATCCACAAAGGTGGTGCAGCATAATTTTTCTTCTTCCCTTTTTTGTTAAATTGTTCATGAGCATCCTACCACCGGATTATCGGATGAGGACGTGGGAATACTAAAGAAGGACTTTGGGTTTGATAGTTGAACGGGT
Source organism: Stenogyne calaminthoides (assembly GCA_037126765.1). Classification (NCBI taxonomy): domain Eukaryota; kingdom Viridiplantae; phylum Streptophyta; class Magnoliopsida; order Lamiales; family Lamiaceae; genus Stenogyne; species Stenogyne calaminthoides. The sequence goes on along the minus strand of JBBCBC010000030.1, from coordinate 16,456,181 downwards.
ACTCATCTTCTCCACGTTTAATCCGCCAAAAGGTACGCCTTACGTAACTCCTAGAAATCCACATGTGTAGGATTTACGTGACTCTTTGTACGAATGATATGTTGTTGTGATTTAATTGTTATTTGAATTAATATAGGATTAATTAATGCTAGTAATAATTAAATTAAATTTAAATTTGTATTTAAATTGCACCTCGAATAGATCCGGGCACCCTATTTCCCTACAACTGGTATGAGAGCCTCGGTTTCGAGCTCTGTGATTTAGATTGTAATTTAAATTGTTAACCATTAATTTTGAAATTGGATAATAGAATTGCTAGATCTTTTTTGCAGGTATCCAATTGTCATGGTTATTTAATGTGTTTATTTAAATTCATGCGTATGATTGTTTGTTTTTGATTCGACTCGTTCGGATTTATTTTTCTCGTGAGAAAATCCATGAGTAGATTAGGCTATTTTGTTTGCTCAATATAATAGACTAGTCTAGATCATAGGTTTGTTTATTTTTCGTTAAATAAATTATAATCGGATCGAAGTTGGAAGTAGGGAATTGAAGACGAGATCCAAAACCGTGGCGTGGGCGGTGTGCATCGCGCGAGACATGCCAAGGGAGGCACATGTGCAACGCGGACACCGCCGAGCACACGCGGGCGCGGGCGGAGCAGGTCTCCCGTGCACAGGGGCCGAAGGCCCCAGGCGTGCACGCTGGGTCTGGGCAACGCGGGATCGGGCGCCTAGACAGGCGAGCGCTGATGCGTGCGTAGGACCGTGCGGGTGCGGGGTGCACGCTGGAGCGTGTGACTAGGCGCTGAGGTGGGCGAACTCGGGCGCGCGTGTGGGTACGCACGGTGCCTGCCGAGATCTGCCAGGCGACGTGCGCTGGGCACTGAGGCGTGCGCGCACAGGCACCGATCGACATGACCAGGTCGGATGGAAGGCGTGCATTCCGACCCGCGAGCTGGTTGATGCACGAGATGTGAATTGACGCAACGAAATTTTTTTGAGACTTTCGAGTGGGAGAAATTGGAAGACGGACGATTTCTCAAGTTTAAGACTAAGAAGAAATTAAATCGTGACAATTGGTTATATGTGCCCAATATGTGTTTACTTTTTGTTTTGATGTTTGTTGTTTATTTTCTTATGCTTTATTTAATTTGTTTAAATATGTTTGCATGAGAATTATTCCATGAAAAATCTCGCTTTCAAAAAATTACTAAGTATGCTTAAATAATTAATTGATAATTTTATTCTGGATAATAAAATTGAATTAATTTTGACCTCCGTGATTTATTTATTTGTGAATTCTTTTGGAGAAATTCCCCCAAGGGACGGTCAAAAGATAGTCTTCACATGAATGAATTCCATAGGATGATTGTGAATTATTATAAGTGGCGACGATGACCCTCCCAAGAGGCTCGTTCAAAACGAAATAATAGTTCTGTATTTAATCATGGTTATTACTTAGGTATAAAATTGATATGCATATACTTCGCCGAAGTCTTGTCAATTTTATATTGGTCAAGAGTGGGAGCCAACTATTAATTTTGAGTTAAAGGTTTGTAATTGTTTTTGTTTGTAACCTGCTTAAATGTGTTTAAATAATGACCCACCCACGTGGCTTATTTAAAATGTTTTAAGATGTTGGCTGATACATGTTCATATTTTTTTGAGATTTTAATATAATTCATGTTATCAAATTATGTGATTTTTATTGTGTTGATCCGGACATTGACATAAAAAGTATATTTATTTCAGTTCAGCATGTCGCAACCTTTTAACCCATTGAAATATATACTCAAAAAACATCAACTTACTAGTGAAAACTATGCTATTTGGAAACGTAATATAAAATTTAACCTCACTGCACAAGAACACAATTTGGTTCTTGGCGTAACCAAACCTGATAAGCCTACTGAAAGATCAAATAATGCGGAGAGGTCTTTGTATGATGACTGGGAGCATGCCAACGAGCCTATGAAATGTATAATCTTGACTTCCTTGTCTGATGATTTGAGATACATTCATGAAGGTGTTGAATCTGCTGTGAAAATCATGCAGAGTCTGTTGGGGAATTAATTGTCCGGATCTATTCGGGATGAATATTTAAATACAAATTTAATTCTAAAAAATTATTACTAGCATGAATTAATCCTAAATTAATTAAAATAATAATTCAACAACAAATCATGCATATAAACAGTTCACGTAAATCCTATGCATGCGGAATTACTACGAGTTTACGTGAACGTACCTCTTGGAATGACAATGGTCTCGTCGATGAAAACACACCAAAAGACCTTCCCAAGTATTCCCTAGTCCTTGCTCGACAATCCGGTGGAAGGATACTCGCGAACAATTAACAAAAGGAAAAATAAACTTTGTTGCACCACTTTTGTGGATTTACTAATTTTTCCAGCACTTGGAATTGTACTTGGGAATGAAAGAATCATCCCCTATTTATAGATGGGTTAGTGGTCGAAATTTTGGGGAAAAACCAATGTGGAAAAATCTTTTCTTGATCTCCAAGAAATCTTGAATTTACCTCATATATTCTTTTCTCCATAATTAAAATATTCCACAAAAAATCTCACCTCATCTTAGTTATGGAATTTTCGAAATTTTAAGGATCAAGATTCCAAGATTTGGATCTTCTTGAATTTATGAGATATACTTGTATTCCAAGAAATACATATCTTCCATAATATCTTTTCAAGAAAATCAAGAGAATCTTTCTTGCCCTTTATATTTCAAAATTTTCGAAATTATCTATATGAATAACCAAGTGGGAGATTTCTTGAATTTAATGAGATAATCTTGTATTCCAAGAATACATATCTTCATTCCATAACAAAATTCAAAGAAAATCTTTCTCCCCTATGATTCTCTGCTTGAGCCTTAAATTCTTTGAATTTCTCAAAGGTCTCAGATTTATGCTTCATAAGGAAAATATAACCGTACCTCGAGTAGTCATCAATTAAAGTGACGAAATACTCATAACCTCCACTTGCTTTGGTTGACATTGGACCACATACGTCTGTGTGAACGATTTCTAACACTTCTTTGGCTCTATTCCCCTTGGCTCCGAATGCCCTCTTGGTCATTTTACCCTCCAAACATGATTCGCAGGTTGGAATTGGTTCAACTTGAAGAGACTCTAGTGAACCGTCTTTCACCAACCTTTGGATCCTCTTTTGATTAATATGTCCCAATCTTAGATGCCATAGAAGTGTTTCGTTCACGTCTGATGAACGTTTTCTTTTATCGGAAATAGTTGATGTGTTATAGGATACATTTCGTGAGTGGTGTGCATAGTTAATTGTATAGATATTATTCGACCAATGTCCCATAACAGATACACTTATCATTTCAAGAAATGATGTCATTCTTATAAGAAGTAACTAAGTATCCATTAACAGAATTTTAGAAACTGAAAGTGAATTCTTTCTAAAACTGGGAACATAAAGATAATCTAAAAAAAAAACTTCATCTTCAAAAGACAGGTGCACTTCTCCCACTGCTTTAACCACTACTCATGTAGCATTGCAATATCTGCTACCTACGTAGCATTGCAATAACCGTTACTTACGTAGTATTGAAATATCTGCTATTTACGTAGCATTGCAATAACCGCTACTTTCGTAACATCGCCCAGTGTGATGAGGATCTCACTCCCACTAAGTTACCGGATCAGTTTGAACCCGTGAAGCAAACATGATTAGTGGATCCCGTATCAACTACTCACGAATGAGAAGTATACGCTACTAAACAAGTTTCAACAATTAGTGCGTGAGAATTACCTTTCTTTCCGGCCCTTTTGGGGTTGGAACAGGCAAACCTCCATTGTCCTCTTTCACCGCAGCTTAAGCACTTCCTCTTTGGATTTTCCTTGACACCACCAGCATTCGTCATCTTACCATTGCCCTTGGCAACAATTGATTCTGATGGCTTTTGGTCATCTTCTTCTTCTTATATCCCCTTGGCCTAGAAAATGAAGTCAAACCACTTGCCGTCAAAGCTTGAGTTTGGTGCCCCATCAACATCTCTGCCGAGACCAAAGCTTGCAACAAATCAGCTAGCGAGGCCAAAATGCTCAAAAACTTTTGGGCAGAGAGTGAAATACCAAATTCATCTGAGTCTCCAGATTATAATCTGCACTAAGAACCTCAAGTTTGTTCAGATGTGCCATCAATTTTGAGGACGTAATCCCTTATGGGTTTGTCCTCCACCATTTTCAGCGATGACATCTCTCGCAAGGTGATCTGATGGGTCCCGCATTTTTGACCCGTCAGTTGGCTCATCTGATTTTGGTGTGTCAAGAATCCACTTGTGCTTTTGTGCAGTTAGGACAATTATAATTTTTCGTTTCCAACCAATATAGTTTCCATACATATTGTATTGACTTTAAGTATATTAACAGTGGATTAAAAGGTTACGACATGCTGAACTAAAATAAATAACTATATGCATAAGCACAGATATATCACAAGGTTCGATCACATGTTTCATATTAAAATCTCCAAAAAATATGAACATGCATCAGCCAACATCTCAAAACAGTTTAAATAAGCCACGTGGGGTGGGTCATTATTTAAACACATTCAAGCAGGTTACAAACAAGAACAGTTATAAACCTTTAATATCCAGATTAATAGTTGGCTCCCACTTGACCAATATAAAATCGACAGGACTTGAGGGAAGTATATGCATATCAATTTTATACCTAAGTAATAACCATGATTAAATCTGAATTATTATTTCGCTTTGATCGAGCCTCGTGGGGAGGGTCATAAATCGCCACTAGTAATAATACACAATCATCCAATTGGAATTTATTCATGTGAAAGCTATCTTTTTGACCGGTCAGGTGGGGAATTTCTCCAAAAGAATTCACAAATAAATAAATCATGGAGGTCAATAATTAATTCAATTTTATTATCCGGAATAAAATTGTCAATTAATTGTTTAAGCATACTTAGTAATTTTCGAAAGTGAGATTTTTCAAAACATTTTCTCATGCATCGCAAATTTAAACACAATTTAAATAAGCATAAAATAATGCATAAACATCAAGAAAAAAATTAAATAGATTGGGCACATTTATCCAATTGTCATGGTTAATTTTGTCATGTCTTGATCTTGAGAAATCGTCTTCATAGTCTTCATCGTTAGTCTCGAAAAGCTCCGACTTGACCATTTCAAAAAAACGCCTTGTCAAGCCACGTCACCGACTAGCTCACGGGTTGGAGTGCCGCCCAGCACTCGCGCGGTGCGTCCGGATGGCGTTCGTGTCTTGTAGCCGGCGCCCGTAATCTGTCGCCCGGCCCATCTCGGCGGCGTAAGCCCGGCATTAAACAGCCCGGCGCTGGCGCCCTCGGCGACATCACCAGCGTCGCCCGCCCGAGCGCCCGCGTCCCATCCATGCACCCGCATCGCCGCGCTCGCTTCGGCGGTATCGCCCGCCCGCGGCGCACCCGCGTCACCCGCGTAGTGCCTCGGCGGCATCACATCGCCAGCCAGCGGCGTCACTGGCGAGGTCCATGCCGCCTTTCGGCCCCTACTGCATCACCTGCGCGTCGCGTGCCGTAAGCGTCGACTTCGGCGTCGTCTTGCTCCCTTAGCGTTTCGTCTTTCTGTAGTGCCTACGGGTTCGGATCCCGTCTTTTAATTCTTCATTTCTGCCTCCGTTTTCCGATCCGGTTACAATTTATTTAAAAAATAAATAAACCTAGATCTAGACTAGTCTATTACATTGATCAAATCAAACAAATTCTAATCTGCTCGTGGATTTTCTCACGAGGCAAAAATGAATCCGAACGAATCGAATTAAAAAGCCACAATTTATATGCATGCATAAATAAACAAATTAAATTCCATGACAATTGGATACTTGCAAAAAAGATCTAGCAATTCTACTATCCAATTTCAAAATTTAATGACAGCGAATTAAATTACAATTTAAAATTCAGAGCTCGAAATCGAGGTTCTGATACCAGTTGTTGGGGAATTAATTGCCCGAATCTATTCGCGATGAATATTTAAATACAAATTTAATTCTAACAATTATTACTAGCATGAATTAATCCTAAATTAATTCAAATAATAATTCAACAACAAATCATGCATATAAACAGTTCACGTAAATCCTACGCATGCGGAATTACTACAAGTTTACGTGAATGTACCTCTTGGAATGGCAATGGTCTCATCGATGAAAACACACCAAAAGACCTTCTCAAGTATTCCCTAGTCCTTGCTCGACAATCCGGTCGAAGGATACTCGCGAACAATTAACAAAAGGAAAAATAAACTTTGTTGCACCACTTTTGTGGAATTACTAATTTTTCCAGCACATGGAATTGTACTTGGGAATGAAAGAATCATCCCCTATTTATAGATGGGGTAGTGGTCGAAATTTTGGGGAAAAACCAATGTGGAAAAATCTTTTCTTGATCTCCAAGAAATCTTGAATATACCTCATATATTATTTTCTCCATAATTAAAATATTCCACAAAAAATTCCACCTCATCTTAGTTATGGAATTTTCGAAATTTTAAGGATCAAGATTCCAAGATTTGGATCTTCTTGAATTTATGAGATATACTTGTATTCCAAGAAATACATATCTTCCATAATATCTTTTAAATAAAATCAAGAAAATCTCTCTTGCCCTTTATATTTCAAAATTTTTGAAATTATCTATATGAATAACCAAGTGGGAGATTTCTTGAATTTAATGAGATAATCTTGTATTCCAAGAATACATATCTTCATTCCATAACAAAATTCAAAGAAAATCTTTCTCCCCTTTTATCCATAATTTTCGAAAAAAACAAGGAAAAATAGGCAACAAATTTATTTTATTTTTAAACACCTTTTTTCAGTTATTGGACTTTATCTTTGGCTACTTGGGGGGCCTTTAGGAGAATTAAGATTGGACCTTCCAATGGACCTTGAATTATCAATATTGAGCCACAATATTATTCAAGCCCATAAATATTAATTAATCCCACTACATAATTAATATTGCACTATCCATCTTAACCTATATTACAGTTAATATGACTCCCGGTTATTATTTCCCGTGTTTAAGATTATCTAGCCCATTAATTAATTCAAGCCACTGAAATAGCTTTCCATTAATTAATATCTTTTATCCTTGGTAAAGGAACGGTTCAACATTATTATCCATACCGGAAACTAGTTCCAGTTGCAAGATTTGGTATGATAAAACTTATTAACCTCCCAAGGGGGCAAATCGAACAAGCGTACTAGCACACGATTCTCCGTATTAAATCTTAGCAATCGCATGTGATCAATAATATTGCCCAAGATATAGGGTATTGAATCTCATTGTTTCTCTTCCTGTAATAAGTCAAAGCAATAGTTACTAACCACACGCAATCCTATTTAAGGGACGAAGATTAAGAAATAACTAACCACTGGGGTCTAATTCTTCCTAGTTCAGTTCTGAAGAATTTTTCCTCCTGTAGGTCCTCTTCAATGCATCAGTCATGCACTAGTGTAATCTCTTGGTCAAGACAAACCAATCTGAGCCTTACACTACAACCTTTCATGATGGATTGTTCATTTCCATCTAGGTCGTGAATGGTGTACTTTTAGTTACAAGGAACTGTTAATTTAATCTTCTGTGATCTGGTATCACTAAATTAACTACAATGTAACTCATACTATTTATTGAACAGTTATGCAGTAAATATATGTAACATTCGATGATATTTAAAGCATCAGTGATAAACAATTTATTTCAGTAAATAAGTTCAAAATTCAGTCAGTCTGATTATACAAAGTAAAAGCATACTTTCCTGTATAATCCCAACAGAGTCTTGAGGAAATATTTTTACAAGAAAACCGCATGATTAATAAGTTTAAATATGATGGCGTGGCAAGGCTGAGAATAATGGAGGGAACACCCGTAAGGGATCACGTTCTCAAAGTCAAGCGCCATTTTGACAAGCTTTTCTTGGCACTAAACATGGTAATGGGGCACAAATCGATTTCTTGTTCCTAACTCTTTCAAAATATTTCGATGAGTTTTACTGTAGTTTTGTGATGAGCGATCACATGTTCACTATGGACACTCTGTAAGAAGCTTTGGAAACGATAGAGAAATATTTGGAACAAGAGAATGAAGCCTTGATGACTAGAAATCTTCTCTTGAAATCTAGACCAATGGAGGGTAAGATTGATGAGGAGGTAGACAGTCAAGACCAAAGCAACCCCACTATTAAGATAAGTAAAAGAAAAGCAGTCAAATGGAATGGTGTCAAGAAAGATCCTAAGGGAAAATGTTTTAACTGCGGAGAGAAAGGACATTGGAGGTCAGCCTGTTCCAAACCCAAGAGGAATGGAAAGAAAGGTAATTCTCATGCACTAGTTGTTGAAACTTGTTTAGCGGCGTATGCTACCCATTCATGGGTAGTGGATACGGGATCTACTGACCATATTTGTTTCACTTTACAGGGGTTCAAACGGACCCGACAACTTAGTGGGAGTGAGATCCTCATCTCTCTAGGCGATGCTACGAGAGTGGCAGTTGAAGCAGTGGGAGAAGTGAAACTATCTTTTAAAGATAGAGTTTTAGTTTTGAAAGATGTTCTTTACGTTCCTAGTTTTAGAAAGAACCTTATTTCGGTTTCTAAACTATTTTTTGGATGGATATTCAGTTTCTTTTTTTCTAATAGCGTTTCTATTTTTAAAAATAATTTGCTTATCTATCATGAAACGTTGTCGAACAATCTTTACACTATTAACTGTTCACACCACGCACAAAATGCATCCTATAACACATCGACTGTTTCAAGTACTAAAAGAAAATGTCCAGCTAACGTGAACGAGAAATTTCTTTGGCATCTAAGGCTAGGTCATATTAATCCAAAGGTTGGTTCAAGATGGTTCATTGGAGTCTCTCCGAGTTGAACCATTTCCAACTTGTGAATCATGTTTGGAGGGTAAAATGACCAAGAGGGCATTTGGAGCCAAGGGGAATAGAGCCAAAGAAGTGTTAGAAGTCGTTCATACTGACCTGTGTGGTCCAATGTCAATCAAAGCTAGAGGAGTTTATGAGTATTTCGTTACTTTTATCGATGATTACTCAAGATATGGGTACGTCTTCCTTATGAAGCAAAACTCTGAGACCTTTGATAAATTCAAAGAATTTAAAGCTCAACCAGAGAATCATAAGGAAAAGAGTATCAAGTTTCTACGATCCGATCGTGGAGGCAAATACCTCAGCGTTGAATTTTTGAACTACCTGTCATATGAAGGGATTGCATCCCAGTTAACTGCACCCGGAACCCCTCAACAAAATGGGGTTGTAGAACGAAGAAACAAAATCTTTTAGAAATGGTCAGATCAATGATGAGTTATGCGGATCTACCCAAATTATTTTGGGGTCACGCCTTAGAAACAGCGGCTTACATTCTAAACTTGGTGCCATCCAAATTGGTTCCCAAAATCCCTAGAGAATTGTGGACCGGGTGCAAGCCCAGTTTGAGACACATGAGAATCTGGGGGTGTCCGGCATACGTTTTGGACAAAGAAGCCGAAAAATTGGATCCACGTTCAGAATTAAGGCTGTTTATAGGGTACACCGAGGGAATGAAAGGATGCATGTTCTATGGTCCCAAAGATCAGAGGGTCGTAATAAGTACTCACTTTAGAGTTTTGGAAGAAGACTATGTGAGCTAAGAAGGCCAACCCCAACGCCAACTGTACAAGTTGACATACCAAGCGAAATGCTTACACAACCGGAACCTCGTCGTAGTGGGAGGATTGTTAGATAACTCGAGCGATTCATAGGGATAGGAGAGTCCTGAACTTGGTACCTGGTGAAAATTAATCAGACCCCTGGTCCTATAACGAGGCGATCCAAGACAAGGATGTAGATTCTTGGCAAACTGCAATGGAAGCTGAAATGGGTTCAATGGACAACAATAAAGTGTGGGAGCTAGTCGAATCACTTAATGGGGTAAATTCCATTGGATGAAAGTGGGTATACAAGAGAAAAAGAGGATCGGGCGGGAAGGTAGAGACCTTCAAAGCTAGACTTGTGGCGAAAGGGTACACTCAGAAAGAAGGGATCGATTATGAGAAAACCTTTTCCCCGTAGCCATGCTTAAGTCCATCCGTATTCTCTTGTCCATAGCTGCGCATTTAGACTTTGAGATCTAGTAAATGGATATCAAGACATCTTTCCTTAACGAAAGTCTTGAAGAAGAAATCTATATGCAACAACCCGAATGCTTCATTGAAAAAGGCCAAGAGCATCTGGTTTGCAAGCTCAAGAAGTCCATCTATGGACTGAAGCAAGCATCTCATGCTTGGAATCAATGTTTTGATCAGGTTATAAAATCCTACGGTTTTGATCAAAATGAGTTCGAGAGTTGTGTGTACAAGAAGCATGTCGGAACTGCCTTGGTATTCTTGGTACTATACGTAGATGATATTCTGCTCATCGGGGACGATGTAAAGGTATTGTCAGACGTAAGGGCTTGACTGTCAAAATAGTTTGATATGAAGGACTTAGGTGAAGCTGGTCACGTCCTAGGGATCAAGATCACTAGAGATCGCAAGAAAAGGATGATCTGCTTGTCGCAAGCTTCATACATAGACAATGTCTTGAAGTTATTCAGCATGCAGGATTCCAAGAAAGGTTTTGTACCTTTCAGACATGGAATCCATCTGCCCAATGAAATGTGTCCAAAAACACAAAAGGAGATATAGACATGAAAGGTATTCCTTATGCTTCAGCTGTCAGAAGCCTCATGTATGCAATGTTGTGCACAAGACCAGATATTTGCTTTGCTGTTGGCATGGTGGCAAGATATCAGAGTAACCCAGGGAAAGAGCATTGAAATGCAGTTAAAAACATTGTGAAGTATCTGAAAAGAACTTGGGATAGAATGTTGGTTTATCAATCTGACAGTCTAATTTGCGTCGGCTACACGGACTCAGATTTCCAATCAGACTTAGATCCCATAAAGTCTACCTCGGGTAGTGTGTTTTGCATGGGAGGAGGAGCCATGACATGGAGAAGCATTGAGCAGAAATGCATCGCAGTTCTACCATGGAAGCCGAATACGTAGTTGCTTGTGAAGCAGCGAAAGAAGAGGTTTGGCTTGAGAACTTCTTAGTGGACTTGAATGTAGTTCCGAATTTGTCCAACACTATCACGTCTACTGTGATAATGCCGGAGCAATTGTAAATTCAAGGGAACCAGGAGCCCACAAGGCTAGCAAACACGTAGAAAGAAAATACCATCTTATACGAGAAATCATTAAGAGAGGAGACATAGAGGTGACAAAGATCACGTCAGAAGACAACCTAGCAGATCCATTCACAAAGGATCTGCCTCAGAATACATTTGAGAGACATGTGGACGGAATGGGTGTCAAGAGCGTTGCCAATCTGCTTTGAGTATAAGTGGGAGAAATGTTATTAGGTTCGTGTAGGTGACATTAGATGCCACGTAGAACACGAGACGCGTCAGAGTATATAAAAGCGCGGACTTTTGAGTATAAGTGGGAGATTGTTGGGGTTATACTAGATAGTATGTTGTTTACTTTGTATAACCAAACTGAATTTCTGTATTATTTACTGAAATTAAATTATTTATCACTGTTGCTTTAAATATGATTGAATGTTATATATATTTACTGCATAAATGTTCCATAAATAGTACATGTTACATTGTAGTTAATGTGGTGATACCAAATCACAGAAGATCACATTAACAAATTGTTGGTCCCGGTGAGAACGAGTCTTACACGTGTATGGGGGGGGGAATACACGTGTTCAGTGATTTTAAAACTTTTTCTTACTGAGGTCAGCTTGGGTCAGAAAATCCTGAAGATTAGGTTCTGAGAAGCACAGATTGCTCGAGTCAAAGTTCATCGAGACAGTGATCCCGAAGTCGCTTTCAGATACCTCAGATAATCCTAACTGAGTCCTGAGTGTTAGAGATCCTGAGTTGCTTGGATCAGATAACTAACTTACTAAATCCTCAGATGAGAGTTGAGTTTGGTAACTATCTGTTCTAGCTACTCAGTCGTGCGGAATGGTTGGCCCTTAGATTATACTCGTTTTAAGCTTTGCTGAAAACCTTCCCCTTATGAAATAGTGATTAGGCTGTGAATTACTTATGCAACTTTCAGTGGATTGATTCCAACTGAATATCAATGAAAAGTATGCTTTCAAAATCAAGTTGATGCAACAATTAAGCCACGATAATAAAAGCGATAAAAAGAACACAACAGATTATAGTGGTTCGAGAGACTCAAGCTCCTACATCCACTCTTCCTGATTCTTCAGAGAAATTCACTATCAAACTGAGCTTTCTGACTACCTCGTAGTTTACTTACTCAACTCGGCCCTGAGTTTTCTGACTACTCCACGTAGTTTACTTACTCAACCCGACCTTGAGTTTTCTGACTACCTCCGTAGTTTACTTACTCAATCACACACAAGCTTTCAGACTACCCCTGTAGCTTACTAACTTCTTCTCTAGAGTTTTCTGACTACTCCGCGTAGTTTACTAACTCTTTACAACTCTACTTACCAACAAACACACTCCAACTACCTTCTCAAGGGTTTGGGGTTTCTTGGTTGGTTTCCAACTAGGATGAGATATCCTTTACAATAAAGCACAATGCAAAGGGTTAGGATATCTCGACTAAGCTTTTGGATATAACTTATCAAGCTAGGCTTAGTAAAGTGAGCTCTCTTCAATATAAAAGCACTTGGGAAATTCAAGGTATTTCGAGTGCTTTAACTTTCGCAAGAATAAGTTTGAGCTCTTGTTTACAAAGATAAAATTTCCAGAACCTTACTATGTAGAGGGTCACCAGTATTTATAGGCATACACCAAGGTCACTCTTGAAAACTATCCATTGGAGAGATAGCTTCGTGAGTTCCCTCTTATGGTGTGTGAGAAACGGCTATATTTAGAGTTTGAAACTCCCTAACACGTTTTAGGCAATAGCCTTTCATGTAGCCGGTCTTCACTTTTTTGCAGTCTGGAACTTTCGTACATCTGACATCTTTTTCAGCGGCTTGTCACTGTCATTGTCAGTATGGTACAGTGTCATCTTCCTCTTTTTGACTTTTGTCTTCAGTTAAGGGTAGACACCTTTAACGGCTCTTTTGATCACAAACTCTGAGTTTGATATAACCTTAACAATACTTCTGACTTAGTTCCTTTTGTCTGCATTTGAATGTCTTGGCAATATCTAACTTTTTTAAGGCATCGCGTTTCTCTCAGTATTGCATCCTCCAGATAGATATATTCAGTGCCTCGGAACATTCAGGTTCATACTGAGCATTCAAGATATTCTTCGAGTCTTGATAATTATTGGCTTTTTAGTATTCTTGATCTTCGATACTCGGTCTTGATCTTGTGTCTTGTGTCTTGAGTCTTTCGAGTTTTTGATTTATCTTGTTGTTTTTCTTGAGTCTTCATCTTTGAGTCTTGATCTCTCGATTTCATATCGAGTCTTGAGACTATTCAAACTATATCGCACGACTTATACATTTTGCAGATAACATCCTGAATACTCTAAAACTGAATCCTGACTCAACTATCAAGATCATTACTGAACATGTCATACTCAGGGGTTTTGGGATCTTAATCAAAATCATATAATCTTTTATTAAATCCATCTCCCAACAATTTCCCTTTTGATGATGCCAAAACCTATCTTGTTACAAGTATATAACCTATTCTCGTGTTTGCTTTTTTATCTATTACAAGATTGGTTATGTCCCAATGATTTCTTGAATCAGAGAATCTCCCAAAAAGAAATTTCAGAGAGTCTCCCAAGAATTTCATCACCAAACAATCAGTAATCAGGCATATCAAAAGACATGTAAAATAAGATAATGAGGTATTATCTTTTGAGCATAATGATAAATCTTCATTGATGATAAGTGTAGCTTTACAGATTACAATGAATTTATCAAACAAAATCAAAAAGACAAACATTTGAAGAAACACAAAATCTTCTGAGTCTTCAGTTTTTAGTCTTCAGATTTGGTTCTTCAGTCTTCTGCTCTGTTTGCTTCATTTTTGATTTCATCAGTGGGCACTTCTAGATCAAACATTCCGAAGTATCTCTTCTTCAGCTCATTTCTTTCCCTGATGATGTCTGGACTGTTTCCAGTTAGTCCCATCTGACCAGCGTACTGAGCAATTTCTTGCGTAATGGCCTTTTCATTTACCAAGCCATTACCAAGTTTCGGAGGAGGATAGGAATATGGACCGGGGGCTACTATCTGTACTCCACCTTCATCCGCAAGGTTAATCCAGCTTTGTAGATACTTTGGATAAAAGGTGAGAAGATGTTCAATGAAAGCTTCGTTCTGATCAGAGCCTTCCCTTCTCCATTCCCTGAGAACATCAAAATTGAACCAGAAGGTTCTCTTCACTTCTTCCCACATGTCGTTGAGTTTAATGGGCATCCATTTGTCAACATGGGGCCACTTCAGCGCTTTCGATGTTCCCTTCCTCTTGCTCGCAAACTTTCTGAAGTCACTCCTTCGTTTCTGCTCTTCGTCTATCTCTTTTTTCGATCACGAAGTTCACGAGGCCCAAGCAAGAGCTTTCTTAGCTTGTTCTTTTTTGAAGTGTCATCGAGCCTCTCGAGTTGAAGACTTTTTCCGAGGTTGAGACTCGATTCTTCTTCATTTTCCAGAATCAGTTTTCTCTGGGTTGGCTTAGAATCTTTCGTACGCTTGCTTACAGGTTGAACAACGCCCAAGGCTTTCCTCTTCATAGGAAGTTCAGCACCAGCCTGGCTTGTTCCAACCTTAGTTCTATCACTCAGTTTCTCTCTTGCAACCTCAAGCTTGGTTTGCTTAGAAACTCGAATGTAGACAGGCTTCTCTACTTGAGCAAATTTTAACTTCTCAGTAGCGTCGACTTCTTTAAAGGCTTGGGCTAAATTGTACATTTCAAAGATCTTTCGAGCCTTCTTTTCCAAAGTACACGCCATGAACTTCCCGAGGTCCGTGACCTTCCCTTTCCCCTTCTTGGCACCGTAGTTTGGAAGAAGTCTGGAGAGAGTTGTGTCCATATGATACTGTTCTTTGCTCACACAGCGGATCTCTCCTGCTAGCTGATCTTGCTCATCTTCCATTCTTCTAATGTGGTTCTTAGCCACGCATAGCTTCTTCGTAAATGTGGGCAACCGGCAGAGAGTGCATCTTTAAGCATCTCTGTCATCTTGGTCATGAGCACCGAGCTCATTTCCTCAAAAATAGATTTGATCCAAGACCTCATATTTCTCTGTCGGTTTCACCTCTAGTAATTGATCGACTCGGTGCTTTTGTTTCATTTCATCACTTATCTCTCGCATTGACTCCCTCCGGCTTTTTTTTTTTTAGCTTTTCTTCCATGGAGGTTATCGAAAGTGGTCGAGTGTTTTGTATCCGCACTGATTCGAAGAATGGCTAAGTCCTTGCATTGTTCGAGCTTGATTGGCCAATGTTTCTTCCATCCGAGCAATTTTGATTGCCATTGGCTCAATCTTCTCAAGTTTCTCCATTACGGGAGTGAGATCAATCTCAGCAGCCTTCTGCACCTTCTATGCTGTTTGATCATCCTGAGCTTCTGCTTCATCCTGAGCTCCATCCTCCAATTGAGCCTCAGTCTGAAGAGTGCTAGCTTCAGTCTGAGGTTGATCAGCAACAGAAGTCTCTATTTCTTTTTGAGACTGATCCTCAGCTTCTCCCTGTTGGTCCCCATCTCCATCTTTGGATTTGTCTCATTTGCTCGGGGGCTCAACCTCATTTGCTTTCTTCTCGGCTAGCTTCCTCGGCGGCTCATCAAAATCGGAATTTTTCAATCGAGCTTTGTTCTTCGAACCGAGAAGTCGGTCGGGAAGGCAGTGTCTCCTCATTCCACCGTCTCCCCTCTGAATGCAAACAATATCAAGCATCTCGGGAAGAGTCTGATTGAGGATATACACTGTCGTCCTTAATCTAAAGAATATATCTTGCAGATCAGGGTATGAGCTGAGCTCAGGGTATCGGTCAAGGATGAACCGTTCCCCCTTGCTCCTCCATTCGCCTTCTTGATCTCGCCTTTCTTCCATCGGGCTCTACGGTTCAATGGGGAGGCTTCGCTAAAGGGATCAAGCGATGGGTCACTCAGAGCTCATCCAGTACATTTTGCTCTGAGCCTCGTTAGTATATCGAAGCTTGTGCATTCAGTCCTCGGTTTGCATCGAGTGGGTTCGAGACTGGTGGCATTTCGCCGATATAGTGCGAGTTGGCTTGACGGTACGAGCACGCACATCTTCGGATCGACTCGGTGGCGGCTCTTGATCGACTGCACATCTTGGATCGACTCGAGGTGGCTCGTCGGTCGAGCTGTTCATCTGAGGTAGGCATTTCTGAGGTCTGAGCTCCTTTAAAAATTTCCTGAGAAATTTTATCTGAACTGAGTGATGTCTCCAGCACCTCAGAGAAGACCTGCTCCTCAGTCTGATCCTGTGTCCTTGAGATAACCTGAGCCAGCACTTGTAAAGGTGAACTTTGAGCAGTTTGGCCCTCAGGTTGTCTCTCCTCAGAATCACTGCTACCATCGTCGGTGAGAACCACCAATCTTCTGCGCTTTGGAGCGAGGTTCTTCTGCCTCAACAGTTTTGCTCCTTGCTCTATTTTTGCCTCCAACAGAACCTTCCCCCTGGTTTGTTGAATCTCTTTCTCAGCAGCCGCAGAAGGTGATTCTACCTTCTTTTCTCTTTTCCCTCGAATAGCCTGCTTCTTCACAGCAGTGGGTTTGAAGAGAATTTTGGATTTAGGGAATGGGGTTGAGTTGGCGAAGATATCCTCTTCCTCTCTGCACATCTCCAAAATATAGGCAATTTTGGTGGCATGGTGGATCTTGCCTTTCATTGTGATTTCCCCATTGACTCTTTTTATGATCTTGGCTTGCTCCGACACCATCTGGACTAAGAATTTCAGCCAGTTGAAGTCAGTGGTGGGAGATGCCTCGATCGCCGCCATCAGTCTGAGCTTCGGGGTACTAATCTGCTCAAAACTCCCCGCAAGACTCATGACGCTCTTGCTCACAATATCCATCAGCACACGATATTGTGGCTTTAGGTGCTTCTTGTTCAAAGTTGCCTCAAACTTCACAGGATTCTCAGCAATCCTATCTAGGTACTCCTGCTCTCTTCCCGACATATACATCGCAGGATCCTCTCCTCTATCACATAGCTCAAACACATCATTCAGATTTTTGGGGAACAATGCACACCTCCCTCTCAAAATCGACGTATTTTGATGAGTGATCTAGATGAGATACGGTAATCGAAGAGTGCATACAATCTTCTTCATCTGTTTTCAAATTGCAGATGAATTCGATTACCTCCTTTGCGAACTCCTGGTCTGGTCGACTTGCGACTAGATGGGTGAGTTTGGCCAGTCGGATCATATTCAGAGCCTCCTCTTCTGGCTTTGAGTTGGTTGAGCTCTCAAGTGGGACAATGAACTCGTACCATGGCTTATTGGTTATTACCAATCTCTTATACACGGTTGGAGCCATTTTAGAATGTGATTGAAGAATTTGAAGCTTTAGGGTTTTGCGATTTCTGGGCAAAAGGGGATTTTAGTTACAGAGTATTTGGGAACGAAGGGTTTGATAAAATTTTGGCTTGAATGGCTTGAAGAGGTATAGATAGCTTCTAGATCGTGGGGAATCGTGTAGGTTAGGTGAAAAGTAATCGGTTGAGATTAATCTCGATTAATCGGGTATATGAACCGACGATCTCGAAAAAGTAAGCCGCCAAAATATCCTCTCGTGGTCAATAATGTGGCAGAGCATTAAATGGTCCTTCTTCGAATTTAAAACGATCCCTAAAAAAAACATTCCTCGTGTGTTTTGTATTTATTGCAAATGATTCTCGAAGTTTTATTTAAGCAATAAATGGCTCACATGAGTCATTACTTCTTTAGACTAATTTCCTTCTATCGGATCTTATCGAAAGTAATCGACCTTGATAAAATGTCAAGATAATATCGAAAATTGAAAAGGGTTCAAAGATGTTACCGAAAGTACGTCTGACCTATCAAGAACTGAAGTTTCTTGAGACTCGATTCAAGATTTCATTTTATCCCGAAGTTTCTCAAGAGAATTTCGAGAAAGTTTCATGTATCCGAAAATCTTCAATTTTCGATTTACTCTATACACTGGTTCTAACATCCCTAATTCAACCGAAAGTTCTCGAAATCTTGATTCAAATTAAAGGTTTAGTCAAGATATCGGCTCTTTGCCTATCAAGATGAATTTTCTCCATCCTTATGTCCTTTTTCTCGACATGATCTCTCGATGAAGTGATGTCCGATATCCACATGCTTGCATCCGGTGTGCAATAACCGGATTTTGTGAAATAGCAATGGCACTATTATTGTCACAAAATATTAGTACTTCATTGGCCACAACTTTATAATCCCTTAATTGTTGTCCGAGCCAAAGAATCGAGCATAGCAGACTTCGCAGCCCATGTATTCAAACTTGAAGAAGATTGGTTGCTATCGAGGTTTGTTTTTGAAAACCAAGATATCGGTTTGCTTCCTAGAAATTGACAAGTTCTGTTGTGGACTTCCTATCAATTTCGCAACCTCCATAGTCAAGATCCGAGTAACCGTTAATTCAAGGTTATCATCACCGGATACCATAATCCTCTATTCACGCGTGCCCTTAAGATATCTCAAGATCTTTTTAGCGACCTCCATGTGACTAGTCTTAGGATTAGCTTGGTATCTTGCACATATCCCAACAAAGAAATGTTATATCCGCCTACTTGTCTTTGGAGATAGAGCAATGATCCAATGATTCCTCTATAATCAAGATGATTTATCGATTTATTTTCCGAATCGGGATCCATCTTGTAGTTAGTATTCATAGGAATCCTAATCGCATTGCAATTTTGTACACCATATTTGGCAATCGATCTACGGTGTTTTTGCACCGTTGATGAATATTCCTTCCTTTGATTGTTTCACTTGAAGACCTAGAAAGAAATTCATCTCTCCCATCATTGACATCTCAACTTGCCTTTCATCGGTGTTGAAAACTTTTCACACACGGTGATGGTTTGAGATCCAAAAATGATGTCATCAACATATATATCTGAACCAGTAAGATATCTTTCCCATCCTCTATCCTGAACAGAGTTCTATCAACAGTTCCTTTGACAAAACCATGGTCAGTAAGAAACTGAGAAAGAGTATCATACCATGCTCTGGGTGCTTGCTTGAGACCATACAAGGCTTTTTCCGAGCTCAGTAAACTTGGTCATTCTGTTTGAACCCAAGAGGTTGTTCCACATAAACCTCTTCTTTAAGCACACCGCTCAGAAATGCACTTTTCACATCCATTTGATAGATCTGTGAACTTCATGTGGAAAGATATGCAAGAAACAATCTCGATGGCTTCTAGTCTTGCAACCGGTGCAAAAGTTTCATCATAATCCAAGCCTTCTTCTTGGGAATAACCTTGTGCAACTAGCCTTGCCTTGTTTCTTACAATGTTGTTGTTTTCATCTCTTTTATTCTTGAAAACCCACTTGGTTCCAATGACATTGTGCCTTTCAGGTCTATCTACCAACTCCCATACTTCATTCCTTGAGAATTGATTCAAATTTCATCTTGCATAGCAAGAAGAATCCAATACGAATCTTGTAGAGCTTCACCAATCTCTGCGGAGTTCTTTTTCTCCGATAGGAAGCGGTGAGAATAGTGCACTTTCACCATGGAACCTTCTTATCTTAACACCTTCAGTTAGATCACCCACAATCGACTTGTAGGGTGACTATCTAACCATTTCCTTCTTGATGTTACCCCTTCAATAGTATCCTCAACATTTGAAATGTTAGGTTCAGTTGTATCAGTAAACTCAGGGAACAACAGAAAAGGAGAAAGTGAATCATCTTCCTCAGGGAAATTCTATTGTAACATTGTCGAGACATTTGTTCCCCTTTGGTTGATAGATTCAGAATTTGCCTCATTTGTGACCACATCTTCATTGGCATCACATACCGAAGTGTGAACTTGTGTCTGCTCGGATTGGTTACCTTTGGAGTCTTTGGTTTTCCCGAGTCTCACCATCCCGATTTCCATTCTCGAACTTCTTTATTCGAAGTTCGAGTCACTCCAATCATAGATTGTGTGACTTACGCTTTTCGTGTTCGAGAGATGATTTTTTTTTTGTTTCAGCTTAACTGGTGATCCTCTTAGTCGGTTCATCGCAGATCATGTTCTGTTTCTTTTGAACACAAATAGTTTCATCAAAAACAACATGAGGTGTTTCCTCCACAATAAGAGTCCTACAGGTTGTAAACTCGAAGGTTTTTATCGACTTTCGAATATCCTAAGAATATTCCTTCATCACTTTTACTATCAAAAGTTTTCAACCGATCTTTACCATTATTGTGTATGAAACACTTGCAACCAAACACACGAAAAGAAAGAAACAAGAGGCTTCCTTTCATTCCAAAGCTCATAAGGTGTTTTGCCTTGACTCTTAGTCAAGATGGATCTATTCGTGAGTAGTAGCATGCGTTGTTGACTTCAAATTTCAAAATCTTTTAGGAATATCACCACCACTATCATTGTCCTTGCGAACTTCTTTCGAGTCCTGTTCCTTCTTTCAAGAACACCATTTTGTTGAGGGTCCTTGCGGTGATGTTTCATGAGAAATTCCATTTCTACACAATAATCGATATAATATGATTTATAAATTGAGTTCCTTTGTCGATCTCGATTTTGACCACACTCAGATTCTTCTCAATATCGAGCCTTTTCAATTAGTTTCTGGCGCTTTTATTCGAGTCTCTTTCTTACTAAGTAAGAATATGACCTAAGTATATCTCGAGTAGTCATCAACTACTACCAATGTGTATTTCCCGCCATTTGTGCTCACAGTGTTATAGGACCAAAAAGATCCATATGAAGTAATCAAGTATTCTTTCAAAGAGAAACCTCAACTTTAATTTTTAAATGATGCTTTTATCCGTTTTGCATTTTCCGCACGCATCACAAATATGTTCCTTATTGAACACTTCGTTAGGTAACCCTCTCACAAGAGCTAATCTTGCAAGCTTGTTCGTGGTTTTGAAATTTAGGTGATTCATTCTTTTTATGCCATAACCAATCGGTATCTGTGGAACTTTTAGCAACTAAACATGTATCTTTAGGAGTTGAACTCCAATCGCCAGAAGATACACATTCCTTTTCTTGTACCGGTCAAGAATACTTTCTCGTGATGTATCATCTTTCACAAAACATAAGTTCTTAGAGAACTCAACATTAAAACCTTTATCACGTAATTGGGTTAATTGAAAGGGTTATGCTTCAATCCGTATACATATGAAACACCATGGATATGAATCGAGTCGATTTCCAAAGTTCCATATCCTTCACCCATCCTTGGAGTTATCTCCAAAAGTGATCTGTGGGCCTCTATGTTCAACATAGTCACCGAGTAACTTCTTGTATCTGTCATATGTCTTGAACATCCACCGTCAAGATACCATATATCGAGAGTTTTTTCATCTCGCTCATCATTGCCATGTGATCTTTAGTGGGGTTTAGTGCCCTTGTTTTCCTCCCGAAAAACAAATTAATTCTTAGGTACCCAATTTGTATAGGGTCCTACAAGGTTAGATGTACCTTTCGGAATCCAAATCTGCCTGACAACTCTCATTACTTTAGAGTGGCTGATCTATCTTCCATAAACATCAACATATACATCCACTACTCTAGGTGCCTTAGCAGCTTTTTACAGATATGTGTGCTAGCTTTAGCTTGAACATGTGCCTTTGAATTCTTCTTTGGTTCGGGCCTTCGTTTCAGATGCTTAGGCTTTTGTGTCTTGTGGGTCTAAATCTTTGTTGATTCGGGTTCAGATAACCTTTACCTTTAGGCAAGTAAGGTTTAGGTTGTCTCAGACCGAAATCTGGCCTTTCGATTAGATCGAGGACTTGGTCTCTTCGGTTGAGAATATCTCTGCTGAGTGTTTCTCTTCGAAGATTCCTCCGATGGTTCAAATGTAGATTCTTTCAAGTTTGCATTCTTAGCCCGAGGCTTTGAAGTACCGCCACGAATTTTTCTAATCGGGTCTCGGGTTTTCTAGCCTTCACCGAGGTTTGGGCTTTTAACCCGATCATTCGGATTTTTATGAAACCATAGGTCCTTTTCCTTATCTACAACCTTGGGCATTACTTGAGTTTGAAGTGTAGGTGCCTTGGTTTTACAAAGATTGTCTTCTTGCTACATGATGCAAAGATTGAGATGATGACCTTGTGAGGTTCCCCCTGGAATGTATCCCAATCCAGATTTTATAGTCACAGATCTTTGGTAACTCTGAATTTCATCTATTACTTTAGATGCATTATTCAATAGAGTTAACTTCTTCTGTGCACTATCCTCACAGTTCTGTAGAGTTTCATGCTTCTCAGAGAGGTCATTGAACTTAGTTCTGATTAGCTGAGTTTCTTCAGTGGATTTCTCTAGCTTTTCAGTTAGGGTCTCTATCAACTTCTCTTTCTCTGAGAGTTGTACTTTCAGAACATCTAGTTCATCAGTAGCTCCCATAAATTGAGAAGTGATTTCAGTTTTGCTAGAGTCTTTCCATTTTAGATTTTCAGCATTCAGTTCCTTATTCTGCTCTTGAGTTTTATTTAGCAGTCCTTGCAAAACAGCATAGTCCTTCATCAGATTCTCAAAAGAATCCATCAGGTCAAAATGACTGTTTTCAGTGGAACTTGAAAACTCTTGTGCTAATGTAGGAGCAATAACAGAGACAGAAGAGTTTACCTCCTCAATGGCCATCAGACAGATGTCATCACTATCACTGTCTGAGAATATCTCATCTGAAGAGCTAGATTCCTCCTCAGAATGTTCTTTTTCTGCAACCATGGCCTTTGAGAACTTTCGGTCTCTTTTTAGCTTGTCTTTCTCTTCTCTCCTTAGCACTCAACTCTGGACAATCATACTGGAAGTGACCTTTCTTCTGACAATTATAGCATCTGTTGGCATCATCATCCTGATCATTTTCTTCTTTGGACTTGGAGTCCTTCTTTCTGGATGAAGATCCTTCAGCTTTCAGGTCCTTCTTCTTCTCAGTTGATCTGTCCTTAGGTTTCTTCCGCAACTGTTTGTTCTGTAAAAGCTTTTGTATTTTCCAAATCTATTATTAAGTCTGTCAAACCTCCTTGCCATCAGTGCTAGCTTTTCCTCAAGCTCATCCTGATGTTTGGCATGGGGGTTCTCGATTTCTTTAGTTTTCTGTGTTTTATCTTTTTGCTTTTAAAGCCACATTTTTACTTGATGAAGTATCATCTTTGCTGTCAACCTTTTTGGATTTCTTATCAATTACAAATTCATAGGCTTTCAGTTCAGAGAAAACTTGTTGGTATGGCATTGAGCTAATGTTCTTGGTGTTTTCAATCACCATCGCATGAATATCCCATTTCTTAGAAAGACCTCTAAGAATTTTTAATGCCACTTCTCTTTGTGGATATTTATTTCCAAATGCATTTAGATCATTCATGATGCTAGTGAATCTGACTTCCAATTTGTCTATTGATTCACCATCATCCATTTCAAAACTGTCAAACTTTCCAATTGCCACTTAAAGTTTGTTTTTTTTTATATGATCGGCCTTGGCACATAACAAATACCTAGTGTATCCCATATATCTCTTTAGCGAAGATTACAGTGAGAGATCATTCCCATCACACCATCATCAATTGTACTATATAGTGTGTCTTTTGCCATGTAGTCTAGATTGACTAACTTCCTCTCCTCAGGAGTTAGTTGGTCATCAGACTTAGGAAATTCTTCGTTAGGGTCAATTCTCTCCTCTTCTCGTAATTCAGGATTCACCACAAGAAATTTGAATGGTCCTTGAGAGACCACTCTCCACATATGCTCATGTTTGGAATACTGATGTGTACTGATTCTCAATCTCCATAGATCATAGTTTCTCATCGAGAACATGGGAAGTTTTTTAGAAGACATTTTTCTGATCTTTTGAAAAGAAACGAATTTCAGCAAATAAGATCAGTTCAGATAGACCACAAGTATTTTTGAAAATAAAACTTTGGTCAACACAGCAGGTGGTCAAGTTGAACCACTGCTTTGATACCACTTGTTGGTCTCGGTGAGAACGAGTCTTACACATGTATGGGGGGAATACACGTGTTCAGTGATTTTAAAACTTTTTCTTACTGAGGTCAGCTTGGGTCGGAAAATCCTGAAGATTAGGTTCTGAGAAGCACAGATTGCTCTCGAGTCAAAGTTCATCGAGACAAGTGATCCCGAGTCGCTTTCAGATACCTCAGATAATCCCAACTGAGTCCTGAGTGTCAGAGATCCTGAGTTGCTTGGATCAGATAACTAACTTACTGAATCCTCAGATGAGAGTTCAGTTTGGTAACTATCTGGTTCTAGCTACTCATCGTGCGGAATGGTTGGCCCTTAGATTATACTCGTTTTTTAAGCTTTCTTTAAAAACCTTCCCTTATGAAATAGTGATTAGGGCCGTGAATTACTTATGCAACTTTCAAAGGTGGATTGATTCCAACCGAATATCAATGAAAAGTATGCTTTCAAAATCAAGTTGATGCAACAATTAAGCCACGAGATAAGGAAAGCGATAAAAGAACACAGAAGCTTATAGTGGTTCGTGAGACTAAAGCTCCTACATCCACTCTCCCGACTCTTGAGAGAAATTCACTATCAAACCGAGCTTTCGACTACCTCGTAGTTTACTTTACTCAACTCGCCCCGAGTTTTTCGACTACTCCACGAGTTTACATACTCAACCCGACCTT
The DNA here is from genome assembly GCA_037126765.1 of Stenogyne calaminthoides. Classification (NCBI taxonomy): domain Eukaryota; kingdom Viridiplantae; phylum Streptophyta; class Magnoliopsida; order Lamiales; family Lamiaceae; genus Stenogyne; species Stenogyne calaminthoides. The sequence goes on along the minus strand of JBBCBC010000030.1, from coordinate 16,431,321 downwards.
GAGTTTTCGACTACCTCCGTAGTTTACTTACTCAATCACACACAAGCTTTTGGACTACCCCCGTAGCTTACTAACTTCTTCTCTAGAGTTTTACGACTACTCCGTAGTTTACTAACTCTTTACAACTCTACTTACCAACAAACACACTCCAACTACCTTCTCAAGGGTTTGGGGTTTCTTGGTTGGTTTCCAACTAGGATGAGATATCCTTTACAATAAAGCACAATGCAAAGGGTTAGGATATCTCGACTAAGCTTTTGGATATAACTTATCAAGCTAGGCTTAGTAAAGTGAGCTCTCTTCAATATAAAAAGCACTTGGGAAATTCAAGGTATTTCGAGTGCTTTAACTCAAGAAGAATAAGTTTGAGCTCTTGTTGCGTGATAAATTTCCAAAGAACCTTACTATGTAGAGGGTCACCAGTATTTATAGGCATACACCAAGGTCACTCTTGAAAACTATCCGTTGGAGAGATAGCTTCGTGAGTTCCCTCTTATGGTGTGTGAGAAACGACTATATTTAGAGTTTGAAACTCCCTAACACGTTTTTTAGGTAATAGCCTTTCATGTAGCCGGTCTTCACTTTTTTTTTGCGAAACGGAACTTTCGTGACATCCGACATCTTTTTTTTTGGCTTGTCACCGTCATTGTCAAGATGGTACAAAGTGTCATCTTCCTCTTTTTGACTTTTTGTCTTGATTAAGGGTAGACACCTTTAACGGCTCTTTTGATCACAAACTCGAGTTTGATATAACCTTAACAATACTTCTGATTTAGTTCCTTTTGTCTGCATTTGAATGTTTTGGCAATATCTAACTTTTTAAGGCATCGCGTTTCTCTCAGTATTGCATCCTCCAGATAGATATATTCAGTGCCTCGGAACATTCAGTTCATATCGAGCATTCAAGATATTATCGAAGTCTTGATAATTCTTGTGCTTTTTAGTATTCTTGATCTTCAGATACTCAGTCTTCAGTCTTGTGTCTTCAGAGTCTTCTGAGTCTTCAGAGTCTTCTGAGTTTTCAGATTTATCTACGGATTGCTTTTTCTCGAGTCTTCATGCCGAAGTCTTGATCTCTCGGTTTCATATCGAGTCTTCTTGAGACTATTCGAAACTATATCTGCTGACTTATACATTTTGCAGATAACATCCTGAATACTCTAAAACTGAATCCTGACTCAACTATCAAGATCATTACTGAACATGTCATACTCAGGGGTTTTGGGATCTTAATCAAAATCATATAATCTTTTATTAAATTCATCTCCCAACACAAATCCTTGTAAACAAGTACAAATTCAGGGAAATGAACAATCCATCGTGAATGTTTGAAGTGTAGGGCTCAGATTGACTTGTCTTGACCAAGAGATTACACTTGTGCATTATGATGTGCTGAATAAGACCTACAGGAGGATAAATTCTTCAGTACTAATATAGAAGAATTAGACCTCAGTGGTTCGTTATTTCTTAATCTTCGTTCCTTAAATAGGATCGTGTGAAATTAATAATTATTGCTTTGACTTATGTTGGGTAGAGAATCAATGTGATTCAATACTTTGTGTTGGGATATTTTAGTTTTGATGAATTATGCCAAAACATTATCAACTTGTGTTATTGAAGCTAATTTACAGATAACAAGTTGAGGGGGAACGAAAGAACAAGTTGAGGGGGAACTCACGAAATTAGAAGTAGATGATCGAGATCAGACGAGACTACAGACGAGACTGATCGAGATCAGATGAGTTAGATGAGTTCGGAGTTAACTCGATGAGTCGCGGCAAAATCGTAAGAGAAGAAAAGCTAAGCCGGTGATCGTAAGATCGATGACTGTAATCGGCAGACCCGGATCGATGATCGAAGAATGCCAAGCCGATATGGTGATCAAGAGCGCATAAGCCGACGTAAAGAAACCGACCGTAAGATCGTAAGAGAAGGTTGCAGATCGTAAGAGGAGCAGATGAGATCGACGAGATCGACGCGGATCGAGATCGATATGAAGATGAGTAGATGATCAAGATCGACGTGATTGAGATCGACAAAGTAAACCGATATGCTAAACCTAATGTGTCAATTCGATGTTATCCCGAGATATTGATTCGAAGAAGTGTTGATCGATCACGAGCCGATCGATCAAGCAAAGAAGAAATCGATAGCTCGAGTCAAAGTGACTCGAAGGTCGATGTCCAATTCAGAGAATCGAACTCGGGCCACCTCGAGTGTCAAGATGCCCGACGTATAAGGTCCGCCAAGAGAAGTCCGATGAATCAAGTATCCCGAGGCTCGATAAAACCCGAGGCTCGGGATGAGAAATTCGAGACTCGGGGATAAACTCAAGACTCAGATAGAATCAAGACTCAAGATGTCTCTCAAGACACCGAGACTCAGAGAATTTGAATGATTCCAAGGCGAGGAATCTGAGGAATATAGCCGTAAGAATCAGCTGACGTGGATCAATGAGAGGAAGACAACCAGCCTGAATAAGCTGTTGTACTTACAAGAGTAGTATGGATTTGAATGTGATTCTCTCCAATGGTAACATTCAAATCCACACTATAAATACAAGGTCTTTCATCATTCTAATGTGTGGATGCGTGGAGATTATAGCACGAGATACTACAGAGCCAAAGAGAGTTATACCCAAAGCATTCCCACCCTAGAACACAAGTCTGTAGATATACATATATATATTCAAAGAGTGTTCTAGAACCCAACCTAAGCAACTCACGATGTATCATAAGCTTAGAGAAATTTTCCCAACCTTAGCATTGAGGCTAAACCATTGTAAGGGAAAATCTCACCATAGTTGGAGACAACCCCAAACCCAAACCCAAACCCCATTCTCGTAAGAGATAAGTAGTGGTGAAGTGAGGTAGTTGTTAGGCAATCCCGAGTGAGGGTGATAAGTCCTGAAGGAGTGTGAACTCGTTAAACATCTAAGGGGCGAGCCCGAGAGGGTGATAAGTCCAGTTTGAGTTAGTAAACTACAGAGGTAGTCAGAAAGCTCAAGGTCGGGTTGAGTAAGTAAACTACGTGGAGTAGTCAGAAAGCTCAGGGCTGAGTTGAGTAAGTAAACTATGCGAGGTAGTCAGAAAGCTCAGGAAGTGTTTGAAGGAATTTCCCTAGAAACAGGGAGAGTGGATGTAGGAGCTTGAGTCTACGAACCACTATACTTTGTTGTGTTCTTTACTGCTTTACGTTCTTATCTTGTCATACGCATTCGATTATAAGCAAAACACAACACATGAGCTTAAAAGAGAAAAATCTGTAATCACCATTCCCTCACCCATGTTTTATGCATCGCAATTTATGTTTGCTTCAGCACGCGCAAAATGGGTTTTTCACCGGGACCAACACTTTGTATCTTGGACAAATATTATTAGTTACATGACGATTGCTAAGATTTAATACGTAGAATCGTGTGCAAGTATGTCTTGCATGATTTGTCCTCTTGGGAGGCTCAGAAGTTTTATCATACTAAATCTTGCAAGTGAAATTAGTTTCCGGTATGGATAATAATGTTGAGTCGTTCTTAATCTAAGAAAAAAAATATTAATTAATATGAAGCTTTTCAGTGGCTTAAATTAATTAATGGACTGGATAATCTTAAACACAGAAAATAATAACCAGAAGCCATATTACAGTAATATGGGTTAAGATTGATAGTGCAATATTAATTATATAGTGGGATTAATTAATATTAATGGACTTGAATAATATTGTGGCTCAATATTGATAATTCAAGGTCCATTGGAAGGTCCAATCTTAATTCTCCTAAAGGCCCCTTTAGTAGCCCAAAGATAAAGTTCAATAACTGAAAAAAGTGTTTAAAATAAAAGAAATATTGTTGCCTAATTTATTTTCTATTTTTCAAAAATAATAAGGAGGAGAGAGAAAAGATTTTCTTGATTTTCTTGGAAAGATATTATGGAATCATTATTCTTGGAGTACAAGTTTATCCCATAAATTCAAGAAAAGTCAAAGATCTTATTCTTCCTTATTTATGTGAAATTTTCGAAATTTTATAGAGTATTGAGAAGAAAAGATATTTTGTGAATATTATGGAAATAGAATATATGAGATATATTCAAGATTGTATCTTGGGAAGATACAAAGAAATTTCCTAACCCTAATATGCCACAAATCTTTGCCCCCTCCTATCTCTATATATAGGGGATGAATTTTTCATCCCCAACATAATTCCATGTATTGGAAAAATTAGAAATCCACAAAGCTGGTGCAACATAATTTTTCTTCTTCCCTTTTTTGTTAAATTGTTCGTGAGCATCCTACCACCGGATTATCGGACGAGGACGTGGGAATACTAAAGAAGAACTTTGGGTTTGTTCGTTGAACGGGTACTCATCTTCTCCGCATTTAATCCGCCAAAAGGTACGCCTTACGCAACTCCTAGAAATCCACATGTGTAGGATTTACGTGGCTTTTTGTACGCATGATATGCTGTTGTTATTTAATTGATATTTGAATTAATATAGGATTAATTCATGCTAGTAATAATTAAATTAAATTTAAATTTGTATTTAAATTGCACCTCGAATAGATTCGGGCACCCTATTTCCCAACAACTTCTATATTCCGGCTTCAATCTGTGAATGATAATTCTTCTAATTCTTGAGTTGGACATGCCAGCAGAAGAATCCAATGTATAGATTTCGCGAGAGAAAGACTTTACCTTGGCGAAATATTGATTTATTGTCATGACTCCTTGTGTAATTGTGAGAAGTTCGTTCTCAAGAAGTTGTAGCCTCGCATCATTCTATTTGAAAAATAATGTAGCAAAAGTGTCCCATGCGTCATTGGGTGTCTTCGCCTCCCTTACGCGCTCCAACATTTCCTCCTCGATGGTAGTCTTGATCGCAAACAATGCCTTGCCAGCTCTAGTCTTCCATTTCTTCAGAGCGACAACATCTCCTTCTGGTGGTGTGACTGTTGGGGAATTATTTGCACGGATCTATTCGGGATGAATATTTAAATACAAATTTAATTCTAACAATTATTACAAGCATGAATTAATCCTATATTAATTCAAATAATAATTCAACAACAAATCATGCATATAAACTGTTCACATAAATCCTACGCATGCGGAATTGCTACGGGTTTACGTGAACTAACCTCTTGGAGTAGCAATGGTCTCGTCGATAAAAACACACCAAAAAGCCTTCCCAAGTATTCCCTAGTCCTTGCTAGTCAATCCGGTGGAAGGAAGCTCGCGAACAATTAACAAAAGGGGAAATAAAAATTTGTTGCACCACCTTTGTGGATTTACTAATTTTTCCAGCACATGGAATTGCCCTTGGGGATGAAGAAATCATCCCCTATTTATAGATAGGTGGTGGCCGATTTTTTTGTCATGGAATAGGGAGGAAAAAATCTTTTCTTGATCTCTAAGAAATCTTGAATATATCTCCTATATTCTTTTCTCCATAATTAAAATATTTCATAAAATCCCACCTTCTCTTGTTATGGTTATTTTCGAAAAAATAAGGATAAAGATTCCAAGATTTGGATCTTCTTGAATTTATGAGATATACCTGTATTGCAAGAATACATATCTTCCATATTATCTTTTCAAGAAAATCAAGAAAATCTTTCTTTCCCTTATTCTTTCAAAATTTTCGAAAATAACATATAAATAACCAAGTGGGAGATTTCTTGAATTTAATGAGATAATCTTGTATTTCAAGAATACATATATTCATTCCATAACAAAATTCAAAGAAAATCTTTCTCCTCTTTTATTTATATTTTTCAAAATTAATGAGGAAAAATAGCAACAAAATTTATTTTATTTTTAAACACATTTTTCAGTTATTGGACTTTATGTTGGGCTACTTGAGGGGTCTTTAGGAGAATTAAGATTGGACCTTCTAATGAATCTTGAATTATCAATATTGAGCCACAATATTATTCAAGCCCATAAATATTAATTAATCTCACTACATAATTAATATTGCACTATCCATCTTAACCCATATTACAGTCAATATGGCTCCCGGTTATTATTTCTCGTGTTTAAGAATATCTAGCCCATTAATTAATTCAAGCCACTGAAATAGCTTTCCATTAATTAATATCTTTTATCCTTGGTAAAGGAACGGTTCAACATTATTATCCATACCCGAAACTAGTTCCACTTGCAAGATTTGGTATGATAAAACTTATGAACCTCCCAAGGGGGCAAATCGAACAAGCGTACTTGCACACGATTCTCCATATTAAATCTTAGCAATCGCATGTGACCAATAATATTGCCCAAGATATAAAGTATTGAATCTCGTTGATTCTCTACCCGTAATAAGTCAAAGCAATAATTACTAACCACACGCGATCCTATTTAAGGGACAAAGATTAAGAAATAACGAACCACTGAGGTCTAATTCTTCCTAGTTCAGTTCTGAAGAATTTGTCCTCCTGTAGGTCCTAGTCAGTGCACTAAACATGCACTAGTGTAATCTCTTGGTCAAGACAAGCCATTCTGAGCCTTACACTTCAACCTTTCACGATGGATTGTTCATTTCTATCTAGGTCGTGAATGGTGTACTTTTGGTTACAAGGGACTGTTAATTTAATCTTCTGTGATCTGGTATCACTAAATTAACTACAATCTAACACGTACTATTTATTGAACAGTTATGCTGTAAATATATGTAACATTCGATGATATTTAAAGCATCAGTGATAAATAATTTATTTCAGTAAATAAGACCGAAATTCAGTTTGATTATACAAAGTAAAAATATATTTTCCAGTATAATCCCAACAATCTTCCACTTATACTCAAAGTCTGCTTTTAAGTATAATACAACATATCTCGTGTAGTTCCTAATACGTGACATATAATGTCACCTACACGAACCTAATAATGTCTCCCACTTATACACAAAGCAGATTGGCAACGGTCTTGACACCCATTCCTTCCACATGTCTCTTGAATGTATTCTGAGGCAGACCCTTTGTGAATGGATCTGTTAGGTTGTCTTCTGACACGATCTTTGCCACCTCTATATCTCCTCTCTTAACGATTTCTCGTATAAGATGGTATTACCTTTCAATGTGTTTGCTGGCCTTGTGGGCTCTTGGTTCCCTTGAATTTGCAACTGTTCCGGCATTGTCACAATAAACATTGATTGTGCTGGGCAAATTCGGAACTACATCCAAGTCCACTAGGAAGTTCTTGAGCCAAACCGCTTCTTTCGCTGCCTCGCAAGCAACTACATATTCGGCTTCCAACTATAAGATGCATTTCTGCTTAACGCTTCTCCATGTCATGGCTCCTCCCCCCATGCAAAACACACTACCGGAGGTAGATTTTCTGGAATCTAAGTCTGATTGGAAATCTGAGTCCGTGTAGCCGATGGGGATTAGATTATCTGACTGATAAACCAACATTCTATCTCGAGTTCTTTTCAGATACTTCAGAATGTTTTTAACTGCCGTCCAATGTTCTTTCCACGGGTTACTTTGATATCTTGCCACCATGCCAACGGCAAAGCAGATATCTGGTCTCGTGCACAACATTGAATACATAAGGCTTCCGACAGCCGAAGCATAAGGAATGCTTTTCATGTCATCTATCTCCTTTTGTGTCTTAGGGCACATTTCCTTGGACAGATGGATTCCATGCCTGAAAGGTACGAAGCCTTTCTTGGAGTCCTGCATGCTGAGTCGTTTTAAGACAGTGTCTATGTATGAAGCTTGTGATAAGCCTATCATCCTTTTCTTGCGATCTTGAGTGATCTTGATCCCAAGGATGTGCCCGGCTTCTCCTAAGTCCTTCATATCAAAAAATTTTGAAAGCCATGCCCTTACGTCTGATAACACCTTTACGTCGTTCCCGATGAGCAGAATGTCGTCTACGTATAGTACTAAGAATACCAATGCAGTTCCGACACGCTTTTTGTACACACAACTTTCAAACTCGTTTTGATCAAACCCATAAGACTTTATAACATGATCAAAACATTGGTTCCAAGCTCTGAATGCTTGTTTGAGTCCGTAAATGGACTTCATGAGCTTACAAACTAGGTGTTCTTGGCCTTTTTCAATGAAGCCTTGGGGTTGTTGCATATAGATTTCTTCATCAAGACTTCCGTTAAGGAAAGCTGTCTTGACATCCATTTGCTAGATTTCAAAATCGAGATGCGCAGCAATCAACAAGAGAATTCGGATGGACTTGAGCATTGCTACAGGTGAAAAAGTTTCCTCATAGTCGATCCCTTCTTTCTGAGTATAACCTTTCGCCACAAGCCTTGCCTTGAAGGTTTCCTCCTTCCCGTCCGATCCTCTTTTTCTCTTGTATACCCACTTACAACCAATGGGTTTGACCCCATTAAGTGGTTCGACTAGCTCCCACACTCTGTTATGATCCATAGAACCCATTTCGGCTTTCATTGCTTTTTGCCAAAAAACCACATCCTTGTCTTGGATTGCCTCATCATATGTCCATGGGTCTGATTCGTCTTGTCCGGGAATCAAGTCCGAGGACTCTCCTATCCCCATGAATATCTCAGGCTGTCTCACAACCCTCCCACTACGACGAGATTTCGATTGTGAAAGTGTGTCATTTGGTATGTCATCTTGTACAGTTGGCAATGAGGTTAGCCCCCTTAGCTCATTTAAGGTAATCTCACTTCTGGGTCTTCTTTCGTTCATATAGTCTTCTTCCAAAAATCTAAAGTTGGTGCTTATTACCACCTTTTGATCTTCGGGACCATAGAACATAAACCCTTTGTTCCCTCAGGGTATCCTATAAACAACCTTAATTCTGATCGAGGATCCAATTTTCCGGCTTCCTTGTCCAACACGTAGGCCTGGACACCCTCAAATTCTCATGTGTCTCAAATTGGGGTTGCGCCCGGTCCACAATTCTTTGGGAGTTTTGGGAACCAATTTGGATGGCACCAAGTTCAGAATGTAAGCCGGTGTTTCCATGGCATGACCCCAGAACGACTTGGGAAGATCCGTATAACTCATCATTGATCTAACCATTTCCAAAAGAGTTCTGTTTCTTCGCTCTGTAACCCCGTTTTGTTGACGGGTTTTGTAGGTCCCGATTTTTGGAAAACCCATGTGCGCGGAAGATACCATATAATGCATATAAAACAGGGGTGAGGTAATGGTGATACCAAATTTTTGCTTTTAAACCATGTGATGTATGTTTTGTTTAAAATAAAATGCATATGATAGGATAATAACATAAAGCAGTAAATAACACACGATTTTATAGTGGTTCGGACGAAACCCGTCCTACGTCCACTCTTCCCTTAACAAGGGGCACCAACTTAACCGACTTAACCAACTGGACTTAGTTTAATGTGTTAGTCCAACACCCAACATATTTTTATCAAGTTCACACTCAAATGGGACTTATCACCCTCACGGGATCGCTTATAGATGTTTACCGAGTTCACACTCAAATGGGACTTATCACCCTCACGGGATCGCCTATAGATGTTTATCGAGTTCACACTCAAATGGGACTTATCACCCTCATGGGATCGCCTATAGATGTTTACCGAGTTCACACTCAAATGGGACTTATCACCCTCACGGGATCGCCTATAGATGTTTACCGAGTTCACACTCAAACGGGACTTATCACCCTCACGGGATCACCTATAGATGTTTACCGAGTTCACACTCAAACGGGGCTTATCAACCTCACGGGATCGCCTATAGATGTTTACCGAGTTCACACTCACCTACAAACTTAACCTAACTTTGAGTTTGGGTAAAGGTTTGTTTGGTTTCCAACTAGGGTGAGATTTTCCCTTACATTTGTTTAGCCTCAATGCTAAGGTTGGGAAAATCTCTCTAAGCTTAGGATATTACATTTGTGCTTAGATTTAGGGTAGAACACTCTTGAATATATGCGTGTATTTCTTGCTCAGTGTTCTATGGTGGAAATGCTAGATGATTTGGCTCTGTAGCTTCAATGGTGTTTTTCACACACTTCCCACTCCACACGAAAAATGAAGGAAAAACTTGTATTTATAGTGTGGATTTGAATGTTTCCGTTGGAGAGAATTACATTCAAATTCATACTATTCTGTAGCTTTTTGCAGCTTTTTCAGGCTTGTCCTCTTCCTCTTATTGGTCACGTCGAAATTTGAATCTTGGCTAGATTCTTGATTTCTTCCGAGTCTCGGGATCTTCATTTCTATCGAGCCTTCGAGGTTATCGAGCCTTGAGGTTATCTCGAGACTTGAGTTATCCGAGTCTCGGGTTACTCGAGGGGTTCTTGATTCAGACTTCTCTTGGCCGGACCTTATGCGATCGGGCATCTCGACACTCGGACTTCTTGAGTTCGACTCTTACGAATCGGACATCCTAACCTCAGTCACTTGACTCGGGCTATCTCGATTTCTTCTTTTTCGATCCGATCATTTCGACCGATCGGATCAACACTTCTTTAGATCAACATATCAGGATAGCATCAGGTCAGTACATCAGGTTAGCATATCAGGTTATCATATCTGATCTCGATCACGTCTGATCTCAATCAGTCTCATCTGCTCAACTTTATATCTGATCTCGATCACGTCTAATCTTGATCAGTCTCATCTGCTCATCTTCTGATCTGCAACCTTCTCTTCTGGTTTGCTGGCTTTAGCTTTTCTTCTCATTCTGATTTGCACAACTCATCAGTTAACTCTGGAACTTATTTAACTCATCTGATCTCGATCATTCTCGTCTGCAGCCTTGTCTGATCTTGATCATCTTCTTCTGATTTCGTGAGTTCCCCCTCAATTTGTTCTCTCGTTCCCCCTTAACTTGTTATCTGTAAATTAGCTTGAATAACACAAGTTAATAATGTTTTGGCATAAATTATCAAAACTAAAGTATTCTAACAATTTCCCCCTTTTTGATAATGACACCAAAACATTTAAATATATGCATTTATACAGAGATCGAGTTTTTATTTTAAAATAGATTAGTTCAGGTGGTCACTTTGAAACCAGTCTCTTTTGAACTCCTGCTCTGATACCAATTGATGGTATCAGTTCAGAAACGGGGTTTTAAAAAAAAGATCAGCTCAGGCGATCGCATTGAAAAAATGATCTTTTGAGCACCCGCTCTGTTACCAATTGTAGGTCCCGATTTTTGGAAAACCCATGTGCGCGAAAGATACCATGTAATGCATATAAAACAGGGGTGAGGGAATGGTGATACCAAATTTTTTCTTTTAAACCATGTGATGTGTGTTTTGCTTATAATCAAATGCATATGATAGGATAATAACATAAAGCAGTAAATAACACACGATTTTATAGTGGTTCGGACGAAACCCGTCCTACGTCCACTCTTCCATTAACAAGGGGCACCAACTTAAACGACTTATCCAACTGGACTTAGTTTAATGTGTTAGTCCAACACCCAACAGATGTTTACCAAGTTCACACTCAAACGAGACTTATCACCCTCACGGGATCGCCTATAGATGTTTACCGAGTTCACACTCAAACGGGACTTATCACCCTCATGGGATCGCCTATAGATGTTTACCGAGTTCACACTCAAACGGGACTTATCACCCTCACGGGATCGCCTATAGATGTTTACCGAGTTCACACTCAAATGAGACTTATCACCCTCAAATGGGACTTAGATGTTTACCTAGTTCACACTCAAACGGGGATCACGGGATCGCCTATAGATGTTTACCAAGTTCACACTCAAACAGGACTTATCACCCTCACGGGATCGCCTATAGATGTTTACCGAGTTCACACTCACCTACAAACTTAACCTAACTTTGAGTTTGGGTAAAGGTTTGTTTGGTTTCCAACTAAGGTGAGATTTTCCCTTACATTTGTTTAGCCTCAATGCTAAGGTTGGGAAAATCTCTCTAAGCTTAGGATATTACATTTGTGCTTAGATCTAGGGTAGAACACTCTTGAATATATGCGTGTATTTCTTGCTCAGTGTTCTATGGTGGAAATGCTAGATGATTTGGCTCTGTAGCTTCAATGGTGTTTTTCACACACTTCCCACTCCACATGAATAATGAAGGAAGAACTTGTATTTATAGTGTGGATTTGAATGTTACCGTTGGAGAGAATCACATTAAAATCCATACTATTCTGTAGCTTTTTGTAGCTTTTTCAGGCTTGTCGTCTTCCTCTCATTGGTCCACGTCAGCTGAATCTAACAGCTATATTCTTGATTTTTTCCGAGTCTCGGGATCTTGATTCTATCTCGAGCTCTTCAGTTATCCGAGTCTCGAGTTACTCAGATTCTTGATTTAGCAGACTTCTTCTTGGACCTTGATCGAAAGATATCGACATTCGACTTCATCGAAGTTCAACTTCTTACAATTCGACACATCGACCCTCAGTCACTTGACTCAAAGCTATCGATTTCTTCTTGCCGATCCGATCATTTCGACCGATCGATCAACACTTTAGGTCAACATATCAGGATAACATCAGGTCAGTACATCAGGTTAGCATATCAGGTTATCATATCTGATCTCGATCACGTCTGATCTCAATCAGTCTCATCTGCTCATCTTCATATCTGATCTCGATCACGTCTAATTTTGATCAGTCTCATCTGCTCATCTTCTGATCTGCAACCTTCTCTTCTGGTTTGCTGGCTTTAGCTTTTCTTCTCATTCTGATTTGCACAACTCATTAGTTAACTCTGGAACTCATTTAACTCATCTGATCTCGATCATTTCGTCGATCTCGATCATTCTAAATCGCCTCGTCGATCTTGATCATCTTCTTCTGATTTCATGAGTTCCCCCTCAATTTGTTCTCTTGTTCCCCCTTAACTTGTTATCTGTAAATTAGCTTGAATAACACAAGTTAATAATGTTTTGACATAAATTATCAAAACTAAAGTATCCCAACAGGTTCCGGGTGCAGTTAGCTGGGATACAATCCCTTCATCTGACAAGTAGTTCAAAAACTCATTGCTGAGGTACTCGCCTCCACGATCGGATCGTAGAGACTTGATACGTTTTTCCCTATGATTCTCTGCTTGAGCCTTAAATTCTTTGAATTTCTCAAAGGTCTCAGATTTATGCTACATAAGGAAAATATAACCGTACCTTGAGTAGTCATCAATAAAAGTGACAAAATACTCATAACCTCATCTTGCTTTGGTTGACATTGGACCACATACGTCTGTGTGAACGATTTCTAACACTTCTTTGGCTCTATTCCCCTTGGCTCCGAATACCCTCTTGGTCATTTTACCCTCCAAACATGATTCGCAGGTTGGAATTGGTTCAACTTGGAGAAACTCCAGTGAACCATCTTTCACCAACCTTTGGATCCTCTTTGGATTAATATGTCCCAATCTTAGATGCCATAGAAGTGTCTCGTTCACGTTTGATGAACGTTTTCTTTTATCGGAAACAGTTGATGTGTTATAGGATGCATTTCGTGAGTGGTGTGCACAGTTAATTGTATAGAGACTATTCGACAACGTTCCATGACAGATAAATTTATCATAAAGAGAAATGGTAACAACTTTATCAAAAGTAACCGAATATCCATCAAGGTAAAGTTTAGAAACCGAAATTAAATTCTTTCTAAAATTTGGAACGTAAAGAACATCTCTTAAAATTAAAACCCTGTCTTCAAAAGACAGGTGCACTTCTCCCACTGCTTCAGCTGCCACTCTCGTAGCATCGCCCAATGTGATGAGGATCTCACTCCCACTAAGTTGCCGGGTCCGATTGAACCCCTGTAAAGTGAAACAAACATGATCAGTGGATCCCGTATTCACCACCCATAAATGGGAGGCATACGCCGCTAAGCAAGTTTCAACAACTAGTGCGTTAGAATTACCTTTCTTTCCATTCCTTTTGGGTTTGGAACATGCTGTCCTCCAATGTCCCTTTTCACCGCAGTTAAAACATTTTCCTTTTGGCACTTTCTTGACACCCATCCAGCTAGCTGTCTTTCTCTTACTTTTCTTAGTGATTAGTTTGCTTTGGATCTGACCACTTTCCTTTTCTTGAGTCTTGCCTTCCATTGGCCTAGATCTTGAGAAAAGACTTTTGGTCACCAATGCTTCGTCTTTCTTTCCTAAATGCTTCTCTATTTTCTCCAAGGCTTCTTGTAGAGTGTCCATAGTAAACATGTGATCGCTCATCACAAAACTACAGTAAAACTCATCAAAACACCTTGGAAGAGTTAGGAAAAAAATTCGATTTGGGTCTCATCACAATACTTAGTACCCAGATAGGCAAGCTTGTTAAAATGACATTTTATTCTGAGAACATGCTCCCTTACTAGTGTTCCCTCAGCCATTTTTAGCCTAGCCACGTCGTCGTTTTTAAACTGATTGATCATGCAGTCTTTTGTCAAAAATATTTCTTCAAGACTTTGCATAATTTCCGCAGCAGATTCAACACCTTCATGAATGTATCTCAAATCACCAGACAGTGAAGTCAAGATTATACGCTTCATAGGTTCGTTAGCCTGCTCCCAGATATTATACAAGTATCTTTCCGTATCTGATGATCGTTCAGTAGGCTTACGAGGCGTGGGTACATCAAGAACCCAATGATGTTGTATTTGTGCAGTGAGGACAATAGTAAGTTTACAACTCCAATCAACGAAGTTTTCACCAGTAAGAAAATTGTCTTTAAGTATATTGAACAGTGGATTAAAAGGTTACGACATGATGAACTGAAATAAATAATAATATGCATAAGCACAAATATATCACAAAATTCGATCACATGTTTCATATTAAAATCTCAAAAATATGAACATGCATCAGCCAACATCTCAAAACAGTTTAAATAAGCCACGTGGGGTGGGTCATTATTTAAACACATTCAAGAAGGTTACAAACCTTTAATAACTAGATTAATAGTTGGCTCCCACTTGACCAATATAAAATTGACAGGGACTTCGGGGAAGTATATGCATATCAATTTTATACCTAAGTAATAACCATGATTAAACACAAAATTATTATTTCGTTTTGAACGAGCCTCGTGGGGAGGGTCATCGTCGCCACTAGTAATAATCCACAATCATCCATCTGGAATTTATTCATGTGAAAGCTATCTTTTGACCGTCCCGTGAGGGGAATTTCTCCAAAAGAATTCACAAATAAATAAATCATGGAGGTCAAAATTAATTCAATTTTATTATCCATAAAATTTTCAATTAATTGTTTAAGCATACTTAGTAATTTTCGAAAGTGAGATTTTTCAAAACGTTTTCTCATGCATCGCAAATTTAAACACAATTTAAATAAGCATAAAATAATGCATAAACATCAAGATAAAAAATTAAATATATTGGGCACACATATCCAATTGTCACTGTTAATTTTTGTCATGTCTTGATCTCGAGAAATCGTCTTCTTTGCCTTCATCGTTCGTCTCAAAAGGTTAGCCACGTCTAGTGACATCATCGACCAGCTTGCAAGTCGGAGTGCACGTCTTGCACTCACCCGGCCGTGTCGATCGGGCGCCTGCGTCACAGCGTATGCCTAAGTGCCCGCCAAGACGTCGCCCAAATGAGTGCTCGACACCGCTTTAAAGCGAGAACTTCGGCAGGGTTGGCGGCGGTCGGCGGATCTGCAGCCGTAGCGCCTTTGCCTGCTGCCGTGTTGCCTAGGTCAGATCGCCCGCCCACGCACGCCTCGGCCGATCGCCCACCCAGACGCCTCAAGAAGATCACCCCACCCCGTCGATTCGTCGCCGTCGCGCCGTGCCTTATTCCATTCGTTTCCGCCCGAAGCCTCGCCCCATGTTCGTCTTGGCGCCACAAGATCGCGTCAGGCAAGGCCTCCTTTAACGCGTTTCGCGCGATGCACGCTGCCTACGCCCGGTTTTGGATCCCGTTTTTTAATTCTTCGTCTCCGCCTCCGTTTCTGATCCGGTTACAATTTATTTACAAAAATAAATAAACCTAGATCTAGACTAGTCTATTACATTGATCAAATCAAACAAATTCTAATCTACTCGTGGATTTTCTCACGAGGTAAAACGAATTCGAACGAACCGAATTAAAAAAAAACCACAATTTATATGCATGCACAAATAAACACATTAAATTCCATGACAATTGGATACCTGCAAAAAAGATCTAGCAATTCTACTATCAAATTTAAAATTTAATGAAAATGAACTAAATTACAATTTAAAATTCAGAGCCCGAAACCGTGGCTTTGATACCAATTGTTGGGGAATTATTTGCACGGATCTATTCGAGATGAATATTTAAATACAAATTTAATTCTAACAATTATTACTAGCATGAATTAATCCTATATTAATTCAAATAATAATTCAACAACAAATCATGCATATAAACAGTTCACATAAATCCTACGCATGCGGAATTGCTACGGGTTTACGTGAACTAATCTCTTGGAGTGGCAATGGTATCGTCGATAAAAACACACCAAAAAGCCTTCCCAAGTATTCCCTAGTCCTTGCTCGTCAATCCGGTGGAAGGAAGCTCGCGAACAATTAACAAAAGGGAAAATAAAAATTTGTTGCACCACCTTTGTCATGGAATAGGGAGGAAAAAATCTTTTCTTGATCTACAAGAAATCTTGAATATGTCTCCTATATTCTTTTCCCATAATTAAAATATTCCATAAAATCCCACCTTCTCTTGTTATGGTTATTTTCGAAAAAATAAGGATAAAGATTCCAAGATTTGGATCTTCTTGAATTTATGAGATATACCTGTATTGCAAGAATACATATCTTCCATAATATATTTTCAAGAAAATCAAGAAAATCTTTCTTTCCCTTATTCTTTCAAAATTTTCGAAAATAACATATAAATAACCAAGTGGGAGATTTCTTGAATTTAATGAGATAATCTTGTATTTCAAGAATACATATCTTCATTCCATAACAAAATTCAAAGAAAATCTTTCTCCCCTTTTATTTTATTTTTTCGAAATTAATGAGGAAAAATAGCAACAAAATTTATTTTATTTTTAAACACCTTTTTCAGTTATTGGACTTTATGTTGGGCTACTTGAGGGGCCTTTAGGAGAATTAAGATTGGACCTTCCAATGGATCTTGAATTATCAATATTGAGCCACAATATTATTCAAGCCCATAAATATTAATTAATCCCACTACATAATTAATATTGCACTATCCATCTTAACCCATATTACAGTCAATATGGCTCCCGGTTATTATTTCCCGTGTTTAAGATTATCTAGCCCATTAATTAATTCAAGCCACTGAAATAGCTTTCCATTAATTAATATCTTTTATCCTTGGTAAAGGAACGGTTCAACATTATTATCCATACCGGAAACTAGTTCCACTTGCAAGATTTGGTATGATAAAACTTATGAACCTCCCAAGGGGGCAAATCGAACAAGCATACTTGCACACGATTCTCCATATTAAATCTTAGCAATCGCATGTGACCAATAATATTGCCCAAGATATAAAGTATTGAATCTCGTTGATTCTCTACCCGTAATAAGTCAATGCAATAATTACTAACCACACACGATCCTATTTAAGGGACGAAGATTAAGAAATAACGAATCACTGAGGTCTAATTCTTCCTAGTTCAGTTCTGAAGAATTTGTCCTCCTGTAGGTCCTATTCATTGTACTAAACATGCACTAGTGTAATCTCTTGGTCAAGACAAGCCAATCTGAGCCTTACACTTCAACCTTTCACGATGGATTGTTCATTTCCATCTAGGTCGTGAATGGTGTACTTTTGGTTACAAGGGACTGTTAATTTAATCTTCTGTGATCTGGTATCACTAAATTAACTACAATGTAACACGTACTATTTATTGAACAGTTATGCAGTAAATATATGTAACATTCGATGATATTTAAAGCATCAGTGATAAACAATTTATTTCAGTAAATAAGACCGAAATTAAATTTGATTATACAAAGTAAAAACATATTTTCCAGTATAATCCCAACAGTGACATCACTGCCATCCACTATCTCCCAAAATCTTGGCCTTGGAGATACGACTCCATGTACAACGACCACATGTTGTAATTTTGTTTGTTAAGCTTCTTGATTCCACCAACCACTTGAAGGTCACCTATCATCGTGGCTCAACCGAACTTAATGACGTTAAGCAAGCTTGATTTTTGAAGACAAGCTCACAAGTACAAAACTGAACACGACACCGCAATACTAAAATGCACAAATAAATGCAAGAAGCTCGACCAACGGATCTCAAGTATCATCAGAAATTGCCTTGCTCTTATACCGCTTGTTAGATGCAGAGCAACACTCGGAGTGTGATGAAATTACTTTTTATTAGAGAAAATGAGTAATTACAATTGACACTACAATCGCCAAGACTCAAACACTCAATTTACAAGACTCTAATTTTTGTGGAGCACTCAAACTCACTTTTGGAAACACACATTCTTTGAAGGACACACACCTCACTTCACTCTATTTTTCTCTCTATTGGAGACTCACTTTCTCACTTTAGGGGCTTTCTAATCATAAATATATAATAGGAGCTATTTTTTCTTTTATAATTTTGGCTCCATTCGTTTATGACCGTTGATCATTTTTATAAGATTAATCTTGATCGTCAATTTTCTTCCATCAATCACTCCTTTTAATTTTTTTACCACTTTTTGTTTTACCATTTTTGTTTTTGGTGGGAAGCTTTGTGGGCCGTCGATCTATGCATTTGTTTGATCTGAGCCGTTGAAATGTTGAACACAAATTCCACACCACAATTCATGACAATCACCTTAAATCACATTTAATTATTATTTTTTGCCTTCAAACTCTAAAAATACTCTCAATTACAATCATTAATTTCATCTTCTCATTGCTTTGGTTGCATTTCTTTGTATTAGCTACAAAGATATGCTTTATATTCACAATATAGATAGATTCATATGATTTTTTTGTTGTAATGATGTCGAGTTTTATGTATAAATTTTACTATTTAGTTTAGTTTGTAAGGATGTAAAACCCATTCTACAAGATTCATTCCTTATGTTCTATATAAATTTTGAATTACAAATGTTGTATTTTCTTGATTTTTGCCACGTCTTTTTCCATTGACCGCCTACACTTAGATATTCTCCTGTCTATCTATTTTCTTCATTTCAAGAACACATCAAGTGTATATAAAATTACAGGTATTGTGTATTATTTTACGTGTATCATTTATTTGTAATTGAGTTATTACATATATTTCATTTTCATGAACATTCTACCATAGAATTTAATATAATTTTGGTAAAAAACAAAGTAGTACCTTTTAGTGTAACCAACTAATATTGTTCCATTAAACAACTAATACTCTTCGTACAATTTTAATTTGAAACTCTCTAAAAACAACAAAAATGATGGGAGATCATAAGATGGAACCAAAGTAATTCCAAAATTAAAGGGTAGTAACCTAAATTAAGACAACAAATCAGTGCACAATTATAAACAAAAATTGAATTTTGATTCATTCTTATTAAATCTTATAAAATTGTGATATATATATATATATATACACACATATTTGATTATATATATTTTAATGCCTGGTTTATTTAATTATGGAATTTACACTATAGTTGGATGTTACATATTATAAATTTGCATCAATTATACAATCATTTGGAATTTTTTGACCAAACGTATTATTATGATTTAATGCTCATTTAATGTGTGATTTTTTTTTTAAAATAATAGAATTTATATATTTCTCAAACTTATAGTATTATTTATGTGATTAAATATTGTTAGAATTGTCATAATTTAGATTGAATTATTAGATTCATTTAAAAATTATATTAGTTTTAATACTAAAAACTGTAAAATTGGATTTAGTGATATATAATTATTTAACTAGATTTTCATTTTATGCACCTCATCCTCTAATTTATTATTGGTTGGAATCAATCAAGCAAATCATTATGCCACATATTATTTTATCAAATTGTACGTAGATTAACCGTCCTTCAATAAAAACCACCTATTAAAATAAAATTTATGATGTATTTAAATATAAATTTTATATAATGTATTATATTTTAATATTTTTAAAACGTTTAGCACAGTAAAAATTATTATTAATTAAATTAAATTAAACTTATAAAATTTTAAAATTTAATTGGAATATTAACTTCAATGAGTAGGTAAACCATTAAAAAATAATATTATAGATTATCTTTTCATAAAAGTTTCACATAAACTGATTTCAACAACAAATATAATCTTGATCGTCCTAAATTTTCCATCAATTACTTATATTGTTTTTAATCTTCATTTAATAAAATTAAATACCCTTTAATGGCATGCTTAATTCAATTCTACTAATTTGTTGTCTCTCCTATTTAAAGTGAAGTTCCATGATCCAAAATTTTCATTCTCAAACAACAAATTCTTAGTGATTTTGTTTTCGATACGAAGTTTTGTTTCAAGTTGTATGGAAGTTATATATGCTCCATCAATATTTTAAGTTGAGCCTCAATCCAGTTTTTGTTTTCAGTGATGATTTTTGCTTATTATGTCTACTGTAGGGTCTTTTACTCTTCTCTCTTTATCTTTTTTTGGCATGCCCCTGGATTTTGCTATGTTCAATCCTATATGTGGATTTGTGGAAATAGATGCATCCAATTTTGGGAAATTGTAACAGGGGAGAAGAAAGTATTCTTTTCTTGATTAATCCTTACTAATCATTCTTCATCCTTTTGGTAGTATAATATCATTTTTATATTGATCTAAATTTTAGTTTGGAGAAATTCATTGAGTTTAATATGTGTATTTCATATATTTTTTAATGTTTTATCATTAAGAATTGTATAAGTGATATTAGAAGTGTTTTCAAAAAATAAGTGATATTGGGTTTTTTATGTTAATTTTTTATTTTGTCTAAATTTATTTATCAACATTAAAAATTTAAATATCAAATTACTATCTCTATTTAAAAAAATTACTAAATCATCGAATTAATTACTATATAGATTTGTTTAGATATATATAAACACATTAATATAGAAAACTAAAATCTTAACTATTATTATCAAATTGATATATATATATAAGGAAACAATTGATATCAAATTGTGTCAAATTTGACGGAAGTTTAGGAGAAGATGATACTTTTTTTTTTACGAAAATTTACATTGTCTCATTGCCATTATTACGTTTTTTTTTGTATATATTTTAATGCCTGATTCATTTAATTATAGAATGTACATTATAATTTAAGGGGATATTATTGTATATTTTGCATCAATTATAGTTAAGATTTTATTTAGAAAAATTTAAATATCAAATTACTATCTCTATTTAAAAAAAAATTACTAAATCATAGAATTAATTACTTTGTAAATATAGATTTGTTTAGATATATATAAACACATTAATATAACAAATCAAAATCTTAATTATTATTATCAAATTGATATATATATATATATATATATATTGTTGGGATATTTTAGTTTTGATAATTTATGCCAAAACATTATTAACTTGTGTTATTCAAGCTAATTTATAGATAACAAGTTAAGGGGGAACGAGAGAACAAATTGAGGGGGAACTCACGAAATTAGAAGAAGATGATCGAGATCGACGAGGTCGGCAGATTTAGACCGACGAGATCGATGAGTTAGATGAGTTCCGGAGTTAACTGATGAAGCTGTGCAAATCAGAAGAGAAGAAAATCTAAAGCCCGCAAATCAGAAGAGAAGGTTGCAGATCAGAAAATGCATATATGAGACTGATCAAGATCAGACGTGATCGAGATCAGATATGAAGAGGAGTTAGATGAGATCGACGAGATCGACGTGATCGAGATCGATATTATAAACCGATATGCTAACCTCGATGCAGATGACCTCGATGCTATCCCCGAGATGATCCTCGAAGATATGTTGATCCGATCACCGAAATGATCGATCAGCAAGAAGAAATCGATAGCTCGAAATCAAATTACCTCGAGGGTCGATGTCTAAATTCGGAAGAGTCGAACTCAAGAAGTCGAAGTGTCAAGATGTCCGACGCATAAGGTTCGGGCCAAGAGAAGTCTGTTGAATCAAGAAATCAAGGCTCGGATAACTCAAGGCTCGGATAGAATCAAGATCCCGAGACTCGTAAGAAATCAAGATATAGCCGTTAGATTAGATTTGGCGTGGACCAATGAGAGGAAGACGATAAGCCTGGAAAAAGCTGCAAAAAGCTACAGAGTAGTATGGATTTGAATGTGATTCTCTCCAATGGTAACATTCAAATCCACACTATAAATACAAGTTCTTCCTTCATTCTAATGTGTGGAAGAATGTGGAGAATGTGGCAAACGATGCTACAGAGCTAAGAAGACATATACTCAAGCATTCCCACCATAGAACACAGAGCAAGAAATACACGCATATATTCAAGGGTGTTCTACCCTAGATCTAAGCACAAATGTAATATCCTAAGCTTAGAGAGATTTTCCCATCCTTAGCATTGAGGCTAAACAAATGTAAGGGAAAATCTCACCCTAGTTGGAAACCAAACAACCCTTTACCCAAATCAGTTTGATAGGTTAAGTTTGTAGGTGAGTGAGAACTCGGTAAACATCTAGTAATCCCAAAAGGAGGGTAGGCAATCCCGTGAGGGAGATAAGTCCCGTTTGAGTGTGAACTCGGTAAACATCTATAGGCGATCCCGTGAGGGTGATAAGTCCCGTTTGAGTGTGAACTCGGTAAACATCTATAGGCGATCCCGTGAGGGTGATAAGTCCCGTTGCAAGATTTCAAACTAGGGATTCTAGTTTCTGGGATCGTTTGAGTGTGAACTCGGTAAACATCTGTTGGGTGTTGGACTAACACGTTAAACTAAGTCCAGTCGGTTAAGTCGGTTAAGTAGGTGCCCCTGTGTTAAGAGAAGAGTGGACGTAGGACGGGTTTCGTCCGAACCACTATAAAATCCTGTGTGCATTTACTTGCTCTTCATTGCTTTACACTATTCACACAACTGAGCTTAAAACTGCATACATATTCTAAGTTAATATCAGTCTGCACCAAACAACTGATCTGATCAGGTTGACACCTTAGTCAGCCGGTTGAAAACTGACTTGAGAATCTGATTTGATAAAACTGGTTTTTCACACGGGTATTTTCAAGCTTCCGCACTATCAGTTAAACTGACAGATATCAAACTGATCCGCCCTTAGACACTCAGTAAGATCGAACATCAGTCCAAACTGACTCACTAGCACTCTGATCAGGCAATCTGCTATCACACCTGATCTGCACGAAAAGTTTTTCAGAAGTCTATTTACCCCTCATCTCTAGACTTCTGCCCTCACAAAACCCGTTCGGGACCTACATATATACATAACATGTATTAAATATCAATTGACCAATATATTTTTATAATAATTTAATTACAAATCTTTACTGAAAAGGTATAAATATGGAATAATATAATTACATTGGTGGATTTCAATGCATTGATTGATGGAAGACGTTTATGGCGCAAATGCCACATGATAATGTAAATAAAAATATGGTCATAGTCACACCTAAATTAAGGTCATACTCTCTTTGTATTATTTCAATTCTGATTGACGAACGACTTAGAATTTGTTCAATTATTGTTTGTTGGTTCATAACATGTATCGATCAGGAGAACGGAGTATGTGCTTTGGATTTTGTTTTTCATTTTTATATATTTTTTTATATTAAATTTTATGTTTTTTTACATTTCTTTTCAATTGATTTTGGTAGGGGATGATGTGCTTGTGCCTTCAAATTAAGGATAATCATAAGTACACTATGAATGTTTATAAGGAACAAAAGTTCAGGTTTTATCTGCAGTTTAAGAAAGTTAATGAATCTGAGTGTATTGTAAGTTATGAATGTTGTATTTCAAATTTGAATGTGCATTTTTTTAACACATTTATTTATTTTTTATTATGTTGGGTTTTTTTTTAACCTTTACCCTTGCAGTTTCAGAAGAGGTTTAACAACTTGACTAATATTCAAGAATTCAAACTGAGACAACGCTCAATGTCTGATTCTTGGATTCGTGAACAACAAGTTGAAGTTATTTTTAATGAAGGAATGTGGTTTTTAAGATTTAGCATCTGTATAAAAAAAATTATGATGTTCAATCTTAGGACTTTATTTTTTTAGAGGAACAATATGTTGGTGTTTTTTCACATGTAATATTTAATGGTACTGATCTTAGCCTGAAGAAGAATGTTGGTGAACGCTTTCTTAACTTTTCGGTCAAGATTTTGGGTAATGTTTTTATTAATCAAAAATCTTATATTATGAATTTAATGTCGATTTTTATTTTTCTAAATTTTCATGTATGGTTATTTTTTTAATTACTTAATTTGTATATATTTTTTGTTTTGTGATTTCAGGTAATGACATGTTCAACATGATTAAACAACTAATAATCTTCGTACAATTCAATTAATACTCTTCAGTGTAATCAATTAATACCTTTCATAAGTATTACCCCATCTGTCCTAATTTTGATTGACCACTTTCCGTAAACAGCCGTCCTAATTTTGATTGGTCATTTCCTAAAAAGGAAATAAAACAACTTTCAATACTATTTAATATTATTATTTCCCTCCACCAAACCCACTTTACACCATTTAATAATATTATTTTCTATTTTTTCTTAATCTTCGTATCTACAGTATTTAGCCAATCAAAATTAGGACGGAGTGAGTATCTTTTAGTAAAAGCAACTAACATCTTTTAGTGAAAATAAGTAATATCCTTCTAATTGCGCGTATGAGTGATCAACTCACTTCTAAGTTTTTTTTTTTTTTTTTTTAATCTATTATGTTTTAAGAATAAGTTTTGACATTTTCTAATAATATGATTTTATTGTGGTACACTTGAATTTTAACATTTTTATTTATACTTTAATATAGAAACGATATTGATATTAATTGCCTAATGATTGTTGTCGTCCACTAAATAACCTCGCCACGTATAGTGATGTTTATGATTGTGCATTGATTTGGAGTCGAACATTAATTTGGTAACTATCCTTAAAATTTTGATATTACTTCAATTATTATTTTACGTGTGTCATTTATTTGTAAGTGAGTTATTACACATATTTTATTTTTATGAACATTCTATCATAATTGCATGCATAGAATTTAATATAATTTTGTTTATGTTTTTTTTTGATAGATTTACCGTGTTATTTATTTATTTTAATGTATTGTAAAAAAAAAAAAAAACACATGTTGTTCTTATTATTCTTATGGTTTATGGTTGATGTTGCATACTTATCTATATGTTAAATTGCATTTATTCTATAAAAAAAATGTACATTATTCATAATAGAAAATATAATTTCCAAACACATCATCATTAAATCTCTCCCCTGTGTCAAGGGGATTTACTCTATAATTTAGGAGGATTTGTTTCCAATTTTCATATATAGATTTGATAAAATCAACTTTCTATATGGTATCACAAAATTGGAAGATGAATATTTTAGAATTAAAATCTCCATGTATAGAATCTAAAAAAAATAATGTTCTACAATGCATATAAGTATTATAAATTGGGTCATAGTCACACTAAAATTAAGGTCATACTTTTCGTATATTATTTCAGTTTTGATTAACGAACGACTTAGAATTTCTTCAATTATTGTTTATTGGTTCATAACATGTATCGATCAGGAGAACGGAGTATGTGTTTTGGAATTTTTTTTTCCTTTTTATATATTTTATTTTATTAAATTTTATATTTTTTGACATTTTTTTTCAATTGATGCTGCTAGAGATAGATCCAGATCTGTTCACAGACCGTAACTATGCAATTAATTAGAAGTGGAGGCTATGATCCAGGGACGCACAACTTACCTACAGTTGCAGAAGTTGCAGTTGTGATTACTGGTGATCTTGATAATACTATTGAGGTTCATGACATTATCATTCAAACCTTTTTTTTATTCAAGAAAAGAAAACTCCATTAATAACTTTCCAGAAAAATTATCATTCAAACCTATTATGGTATATTGCAACGTATAACAAAGTTGAACCTGTCTTATCTTGCTTTGCAATATACTCTTCTTTTTCCTTATGGTGAGGATGAATACATGGAAAATATACAATTTTCTCAATCTGCAATGGGAATGGTTGGACAAAGGACGTACTGGTATTAGCATCAAAGAGTTTTTTGCATATCGCCTTCAGGAGAGGAATGGGGAGCCGCCTACACTATTATCTTGCAAGAGGTTGACGAAACAATTCATTGTAGATGCATATACAATGGTTGAGTCTACAAAGCTTTTGTACATAAAAAATCATCAAAAGGAACTTCGTTGTGACATATATGTTGGTCTTGAAGATGCTTATTTGAATGGAGAAAGTGAAGAAAGAGCTATTGGTAAACGTATTGTGTTGTCTCCTTCAATTACTGAAGGTCCACGATACATGATGTAAAATTATCAAGATGTCATGGCTATTTGGGCTGGTTATCCACAGCTGTTTATAACATTTACGTGCAATTCAAAATGAGAATAAATTTTTCATTATATGTCGCATAGAGGTCAAAATCTAGAAGATCGACTTGATATTGTGTGTCGCATCTTTAAGGTTAAATTGGATACACTGATTCGTGACATTCACCAAAATAAAATATTTGAAAATTTGTTGGGAGATGATTTTAATAAAGAAGTTTTAATTAGATCCCAAAACCCCTGAGTATGACATGTTCAGGATAATCTTGATAGACTGAGTCAGGTTTCAGCATAGATTGTTCAGGAAGTTATCTGCACCATGTATAGTCAACAGATATAGATCAGGTTAGATCTTTAAGTCGCTGAAGACTCGGTAAGTTGCTAAAGACATCAAGACTCGAAGAAGTCATTGGAAGTCGTCAAGACTCGATAGTAATCAAGACATCAAGACTCGATGAAAGTAACTAAAGACATCAAGACTCGAAGAAGTAATCAAGACACTAAAGACTCAGTAAGTTGTTGAAGACACTGAAGACTCAGTAAGCCGTTGAAGACATCAAGACTCGAGAAGTTATTCAAGACATCAAGACCCAATGAAGTTATTTGTAGACTCGAAAGAAGATACTAAATACTCAGTATAACCTGAATGTTCAGAGGCACTGAATAATATCTATCTGAAGACTACAAAATTGAGAAAAACGCACATGTTCAGAAAAGTAGATATTGCCCAAAACATTCATATGAAGACAAAAGGAACTAAGTGTAAGTGTTGTTTAAGGTTGTCTCATTCAGAGAGATTGACCAAAAATAGCCGTTTTGTTTGTCTACATTCACTGAAGACAAGAACCAATCAGAGGAAGACAACATCGTGCTTTTTTATCCGAATCGAAAGAGACAGAACCCTGAATCATGTCAGTAGTACTAAGTTCCAGACTGCAAAAATTGGTGATTGGCTACATGACTGCATATTTCCTAAAACATGCAAGGGAGTGTTCAAACCCTAAATATAGTCGTTCATCAAACACCAGAAGAGGAAACCCTTGATACTATCTCCTCCAACGGATAGTTTTTCAAGAGTGACCTTGGTGAAGGTTGCCTATAAATACCAGTGACCTTCTACATTGAGAGGTTACGGGAAATTTCAAGCAACTCAAGAGCTCATTCGTATTATTGCAAATTGAAGCACTCAAAAAATCTAGAATTTCCCAAGTTTTTCACATTGGAGAGAGCTCACTATTCTAAGCCTAGATTGATAGATATATCCAAAGCTTAGAAGAGATATCCTAGCCTTTGCATTAGTTCTTATTGTAAAGGATTTCTCACCCTAGTTGGAAACTAACCCAAAACCCAAACCATTTGTTAAGGTAGTTTGTGTGTGATTTGTTGGTGAGTTAGAGTTGTAAAGAGTTAGTAAGCTACATTGAGTTAGCCAGAAAACTCTAGAGAAGAAGTTAGTAAGCTACTTGTGGTAGTCTGAAAACTTGTGTGTGTTTGAGTTAGTAAGCTGCAGTGAGTCAGCCAGAAAACTCAAGGTAGAAAAGTAAGTAAGCTCTGATGAGTTAGCTTTGAAAGCTTTAGGAAGTGGTTAAGAAATTTCTCCGAACATCGAGAGAGTGGACGAGGAGCTTGAGTCTACGAACCACTATAATTCTTTGTGTTGTTTGCTTTTCATCTTTGCATTCTTATCATTGCATGTTTTTTCATCGAAAGCATATTTCACTGATATTCAGTTGGAACCAATCCACTGAACTTGCATCAAATTGATCACAACCTTAATCATTGTTTTATCGAAGGGAAGATTTTCAGCAAAGCTAAATCGAGTATAAACTTAGGGCCAAACATTTCGCACACTTGAGTAGCTAGAACAGATAGTTACCAAACTGAACTAACTCTACTGAGGGTTCAGTAAGATATTTATCTGATCCAAGCTCCTCAGGATCTCTGATAAACTCAGGTTCAGTTGGGCTAATCTGAAGCTTCTGAAAGCAGCTCAGGATCATTGTCTCAGTAAACTTTGACTCAGGGCAATCCGTGCTTCTCAGGGCAAAATTATCAGGATAACCTGACCCATCTGACCTCAGTGAAAGAAAAGTTTTAAGAATCACTGAACACGTGTATCCCCCCCCATACACGTGTGAGACTCGTTAGTACCAAGACCAACAAGTGGTATCAGAGCAGTGGTTCATTTTGACCACTTGCTTTGGTAACCATAGTCTATTTGCTGAAAGACTTTGGTGGTCTACTGAATAGATCTGTTTGTTGATATCTTACAAGGCTCAGTCATCATGCCTTCTAAGAAACTTCCTATGTTCTCTGTTGAGAGCTATGACCTATGGAGATTGAGAATGCAGGCTCATCTGTATTCAAAACATGAAAGAATGTGGAGAGTGGTTTCTGAAGGACCATTCAAATTTAATGTTTTGAATCCCAGAATCACTGATACTGAGAGGAATGATCCCAAAGATGAATTTCCAAAGCCTGATGATCAACTTACTCCTGATGAGAGAAAGTTAGTCAATCTGGACTACATTGCTAAAGATACTTTGTATAGCACTATTGATGATGGTGTTATGGGGTGTTGACGGTCAAATAGTTTACGATTCTGATGTGGCTTGTTGAATTTGACCACCAAACAAATAATTAATCGAACAAGAACACTGAGGGAAGAACCGTAGTTCTTCCCTGAAATATGGTTGTTGGTATATAGGAGGAATGAGGGAAACATTCCAGAGTCTTCTTTACAATGAAAGGTGAGGTCCTTTATATAAAGAGGACCAACACGACAAATCGTAAGCACGATAAATCATTAAGCACGACAAATCATGTTCATAAAGCATGACAAAATATATGCGTAAGCACGACAAATCACTAAGCACGACAAATCATGTGGTCTCGGTGGGACCTGCTGATGTGTGATAATTCGTCCTGCTGACGTATGATAAATCTGGTGATGCTGACGTGTGATAAATCTGGTGACAACAATAGCCCCCAAGATCGGGTTGTGACGTTGTTCAGAGCTCGATCTTGTTTCATATCTCGACCAAATTTTATCTTTTGTTGTATCTGCAGTCACATTGTTTGCCTCCGAGATTGCTTGGGTTCCGTATGAGATCTTGATCGTTCAGAATGAGCCCCTGCATAGAGGATCTTACCTTCGTCGTCGATTTAGTCTGTGCTCGTACTTCGAGGCGAGCCCCATTGTATGAGTCTTTTTCTTGCTTTCGTACTTTGGGGTGCTTTCGTACTTGAGGGAGCCCACAAATCTGAGTCTTTCTATGCTAAACTTGAGGAGCCGTCGTCTGAAGTCTTTTACAGGTTTCGTGCCGAGGGAGCCCATCGTCTGAGTCTTTTACGTCTTTCGTACTTAGAGGAGAGCCCTGTCGTATGAGTCTTTTTTGTGCTCGTACTTTGAGGGATCCGTCGTCGATGAAGTCTTTTTTATGCTCGTGCGGGGAGCCCCATCATCGAAGTCTTTTTTACATTCTCGTGCTTGCGGGGAGCCCTGTCGTCGAAAGTATTTTCTATCTTTCGAACCGGGGAGCCCCGTCGTCTGAGTCTTTTTCAGGCTTTCGTGCCAGAGGAGCCCGTCGTCTGAGTCTTTTACGTACTTTCTCAGATTCTCGGGGGGAGCCCCATCGATGAGTCTTTTCAGGCTCGTGCGCCGAGGGGAGCCCCATCAGATGAGTCTTTTTTCTATGCTCAGTACTTGAGGGAGCCCCGTCGTCTGAGTCTTTTTCTCAGGCTTTTGTGCCGGGGGAGCCCCATCGTACGAGTCTTTTCTGTGCTCGTACTTCGGAGGGAGCCCCATCGTACGAGTCTTTTCTGGGCTCGTAAGAGAGCTAGATGTGATCCTGCTCGGAATGAGCAGGTCTTCAGAGATGGCTCGTAAGTGAGAGCCGAATGGGATCCTGCTCGGGATGAGCAGGTCTTCAGAGATGGCTCATAAGAGAGCTAGATGTGATCCCCGCCGAATGAGCGGAGTCTTCGAGATGGCTCATAAGATAGAGCCAGATGGGATCCTGCTCGGGATGAGCAGGTCCTCAGAGATGGCTCGTAAGAGAACTAGATAGGATCCTGCTCGGGATGAGCAGGTCTTTAGAGATGGCTCATTGGAGAGAGCCAGATGTGATCCTGCTCATCCAGATGTGATCCTGCTCGGAATGAGCAGGTCTTCAGAAATGGCTCGTTGGAGAGAGCCAGATATGATCCTGCTCGGAATGAGCAGGTCTTCAGAAATGGCTCATCGGAGAAAGCCAGATGGGACCCTGCTCGGGATGAGCAGGTCTTCAGAGATGGCTCATCGAGAGAGAGCCAGATGGGATCCTACTCGGAATGAGCAGGTCTTCAGACATGGCTCATTGGAGAGAGCTGGATGGGATCCTGCTCGAGATGAACAGGTCTTCAGAGATGGCTCGTTGGAGAGAGCCGGATGGGATCCTGCTCGGGATGAGCAGGTCTTCAAGGGGAGCTCGTGAGAGAGAGCTTCGATAGGATCCTGCTTGGAATGAGCAGGTCTTCTGAGATGGTGGATGAATGCCATAAAGGAGGTCGATCTCGTCGCCCGGGATGGCGAGGAGCACTTCGCTCGATGAAATACGCATCACGCCGAAATGGAAGGCCAACGCCTAAAAGCGGCGGCAGATCAACGATGTAAAGGTGGATGATCGCCGGGAGGACGAATGATCTTGTCGCCGAGATGGCGAGGAGCGCTTTGCTCGGCGGAATATGCGTCGCCGATGCGGAAGGCCAACGAACTAAAAGGTGGGTAGATCAATGCTGTAAAGGCGGATGAACACCGTGTGGGCGAATGATCTCGTCACGCGCTAAAGGCGGACAGATCAACGCCATAAAGGTGGAATGAACGCCGTGAGGGCGAATGATCTCGTCACTGGGATGGCGATGAGCGCTTCGCTCGGCGGAATATGCTTCGCCGATGCGGAAGGCCAACGCCTAAAAGACGGGTAGATCAACGCCATAAAGGTGGATGAACGCCGTGAGGGCGAATGATCTCGTCGCACGCCTAAAAGGTGGACAGATCAACACCATAAAGGTGGATGTACGCCGTGAGGGCTAATGATCTCGTCGCCAGGATGGCGAGGAGCGCTTCGCTCGGTGGAATACACACGCAGCCGATGCGGAAGGCCAACGCCTAAAAAGGAATGGCAGATTAACGCCAGAAAAAGGCGAGAATACTTCGCTAAAAGGGATCGGACATCGTTGGTGGGGAATTTATTATACCAGCGGAAATCCAGGCCGAGAAGCCGGGCGGTGTCGCCGCCATAAAGGCCGATAAATCACCCATCGCCGATAATTAGAAGGCGGAGAATACTTTGCTAAAATGGCGGACTGGACATCACCGAGGTAGCGGAAAGCCGATGCCGAGAAGGCGGGCTGGTCGTCGCCGTAAAGGCCATCAATCTCATCACCAAGAAGGCAGAGAATACTTTGCTAAAACGGTGGACTGGACATCGCCGAGACAGCAGAAAGCCAACGCCGGTAAAAAGAAGGTGCTGTCGTCACCAGAAGGCCGACGATCTCATCACGGAAGGCGGAGAATATTTTTCTAAAAAATGGTAGATCGACATCACCGAGGTAGCGGAAAGCCGACGCCGAGAAGGCAGGCTGGTTGTCGCCGTAAAGGCCGATGATCTCATCGCCGAGAAAGCGGAGAATACTTTGCTAAAACGGCAGACTGGACATCGCCGAGGTAGCGGAATGCCGATGCCGAGAAGGCGGGCTGGTCGTCGCCGTAAGGCCGGCGATCATCATCGGTAGAAGGCGGAGAATATTTCGCTAAAATGGGGATCGGGTTATAGCCAGAAGGCCGATTTATCTCATCGCCGAGAAGGCAGAGAATACTTTGCTAAAATGGCGGACTGGACATTGCCGAGGTAGCAGAAAGTCAATGCCGAGAAGGTGGGCTGGTCGTCGCCGTAAAGGCCGACGATCTCATCGCCGAGAAGGCAGAGAATACTTCACTAAAGCGGAGGACTGGACATCGCCGAGGTAGCCGAAAGCCGACGCCGAGAAGGCGGGCTGGTCGTCGCCATAAAGGCCGATGATGTCATCGCAGAGAAGGCGGAAAATACTTTGCTAAAATGGCAGACTGGACATCACCGAGGTAGCGGAAAGTCAACGCCGAGAAGGTGGGCTGGTCGTCGCCGTAAAGGCCGACGATCTCATCTCCGAGAAGGCAATGAATACTTCGCTAAAATGGCGGACTGGACATCGCCGAGGTAGCGGAAAACCAACGCTGAGAAGGCGGCTGGTCGTTGCCGTAAAGGCCGACGATCTCATTGCCGAGAAGGCGGAGAATACTTCGCTAAAACGGCGGACTGGACATCGCCGAGGTAGCGATAAGCCGACGCTGAGAAGGCAGGCTGGTCTTCGCCGTAAAGGCCGACGATCTCATCTCCGAGAAGCCGGAGAATACTTCGCTAAAACGGTGGATTGACATCGCCGAGGTAGCGGAAAGCCGACGCCGAGAAGATCGGCTGGTCATCGCCGAAAAGGCGATACTACCATGCCGAGGAGGCGGGCATAATCATCGCCGAAAAGGCGGTATTACCACGCCGAGGAGGCGGGTATAATCATCGCCGAAAAGGCGGTAGTGCCAGCGCCGAAGAGGCGGGCATAATCATCGCCAAAAAGGCGGTATTGCCACGCCGAGGAGGCGGGCATAATCGTCGCCGAAAAGGCGGTAGTGCCAGTGCCGAGTAGGCGGGCATAATCATCACCGAAAGGGCGGTAGTGTCACGCCGGGATATGGCATAATCGTCGCCGAAAAGATAGAAATGCATGGAAGTAGGCGGGCATAATTAGCCCAAGTGGCTTTTTTGTAATTTGGCCACGGTAGTGCCATTTTCTTCTGAATGAATTCGAACATGATCTGTGTCTATGTTCCACCCTGACTTCTTTGGTTTTTTGATTGTCTTATTGAGGTGCAATAATGTTGATCGTCTTATTTAGCTGCGACCAGATGGGTTAACTTATGTGCAACCCCCCCTTCTTATTTCGTGATCGTCTTATGTTATCCGCGATCACTATTCTACTCGGGTCGTCTTATTTAGCTGCGACCCCGTACTCATCACTCGCTTTGTTGCGGGTATCTGTAAGTACGAGTCGCCTTATTTAGTTGCGACTCCGTACCCATCACTCGCTTTTTTATGGGTATCTAAGTACGAATTGTTTCGTCAGGTGAACATAAACTTCTGCTCGTTCGTCTTTGTTCGGGTCGTCCGGCTTAGGTGCGACCATTTGTAGGCACGGCCAAAATAAATGAAAATAAACGAATGAATGAAAAACCACGATGACATAAACATAATAAACCTGGTGGGGTGGGTAAAAGGACTACTCGTAGATTCTTTGAGTAGCTCGCGAGACTCCTAGTGCTCGTCTAATTTTCTTCTCCCGAACTGCTGTTGCTCGTTGCTCTCTTTTTTTTTTTTTGGGGCCGAATTTATTATACCATGGGCCGAACAATTTATTCTTAGCAAAAAAAGAACTGGGCCAAAAAATTTAATGAAAACCGGCCCAGCACTTTTAAAACCCACTGGCTCCACTTAATAATAAATGGCCCAACACTTACTCAGGCCCAAATCACTTTAAAAACCAGCATTTTTATCTTAAAAACCCAATAATTAAAGTAACTGGGCCAGGAACCTTTTGTGTTAATAACACCAGTGGCCCAAATTAATGACCTGGCCGAAACGATGGATAAGATCAGACCAAACCCCACGTTTCTTCTCATTTTCAAGGCACGTGATAGCAAGAAGCACACGCGACGCCATGAACCTTTCCACGTTGGGCGCCATTTAAATCAAGTTCGTGGAGCGTGATGGTGAGGTTTCGACGGCGGTTTCGGGAGAGTGGTGTTGCGGATGCTGAATCGTCGATGGTGCTCGGTACGGCGACACCGTGCGCATGACAAGGCGGAGGTGAGGCGTACGCGGGGGATTTGGAAACCGATTGTTCGCATGCGAAAATCCGCGTTTTTTGGATGATGATGGTGTGCCGAGATTTGATGTCGCGAATCGCCACGCAGTCCGGGCCTTAGTGTAGGGACGACGGGACGCAAGGCGGTGACCTCGTGGTCATCCCAAAAGAATTCTACAAAAAATCGCAATCGAAGATGGCGATCCTGGTGTCATGCGCCGCAACGCCGAAAAGCGGGCGGAGGTGAAAAGCGTCGTGCGGGCCATGTTCTTCCTTTTTTCTT
This sequence comes from Stenogyne calaminthoides, assembly GCA_037126765.1. Classification (NCBI taxonomy): domain Eukaryota; kingdom Viridiplantae; phylum Streptophyta; class Magnoliopsida; order Lamiales; family Lamiaceae; genus Stenogyne; species Stenogyne calaminthoides. The sequence goes on along the minus strand of JBBCBC010000030.1, from coordinate 16,396,690 downwards.
CTTTTTCGAAGGTTACAGTATGTATAAGTGCTTCGTATTTGGGGGTTTTGATTTTGGAATACCGGAATGGAATTTGGAATTTTTCTGGGTTGTGTTCTTGAGATTTTTTCTGGATTTTTTTGTTGTTGTTCTTGACGAACATCGACTTCAATCCTACCATCCTTCTAGCGCCAATTGTTGACGGTCAAATAATTTACGATTCTGATGTGGCTTGTTGAATTTGACCACCAAACAAATAATTAATCGAACAAGAACATTGCGGAAAGAACCGTAGTTCTTCCCTGAAATATGGTCGTTGGTATATAGGAGGAATGAGGGAAACGTTCCAGAGTCTTCTTTACAATGAAAGGTGAGGTCCTTTATATAAAGAGGACCAGCACGACAAATCGTAAGCACGACAAATCATTAAGCACGACAAATCATGTGCATAAAGCATGACAAAACATATGCGTAAGCACGACAAATCATGTGGTCTCGGTGGGACCTGCTGATGTGTGATAATTCGTCCTGCTGACGTGTGATAAATCTGGTGATGCTGACGCGTGATAAATCTGGTGACAACATGGGGACGATTTCTCACTGTGAAACTGGAAAAGAAATATGGGACACACTTGTTGTTATGTGTCAAGGCACAGATCATATTAAGGAAAACAAACTTTCTGTTGCTATTGGAAAGTTTGATAGCTTTGAAATGGAAAATGGTGAATCCATTGACAAAATTGAGGTCAGATTCACTAGCATTATGAATGATCTGCTCTTGGGAAAAGATACCCACAGAGAGAAGTGGCACTGAAAATTCTTAGAGGATTATCTAAGAAATGGGATATACATGTTGTGGTGATTGAAAACACCAAAAATATTGATTACATGCCATACCAACAAGTTTTCTCTGAACTGAAAGCTTATGAGTTTGTGATTGACAAGAAAACTAAGAAATCTAATAGCAAAGATGATTCTTCATCTAGCAAGAATGTGGCTTTCAAAGCCAAAGAGAAATCCTGTAAATCTAGAGAGTCTGAGAACTCACTTGCCAGAAATCAGGATGAGCAAGAGGATAAGCTAGTACTAATGGCAAGGAGGTTTTAAAGACTCAATAGCAGATATGAGAAATATAAGAAATATTACAGGAATCACAGGTACAAGAGAAACTCAGAAGCTGAGGAAAGATACACTGAGAAAAGGAAGTACCACAAAGCCGAAGGATCCTCATCCAAAAAGAAGGACTCCAAGATCAAGGAGGAAAGTGATCAGGATGATGATGCCAACAGATGCTACAACTATCAAAAGAAAGGTCACTTCCAATATGACTGTCCTGAGCTGAGTGCTAAAGAAAGAAAGGAAAGACAAGCCAAGAGAGACAAGAAGATCTCCAGCAAGAAAGCTATGATTGCTGAGGAAGAAGAACATTCTGAAGAAGGTTCAAGGAGATTTTCTCAGATAGTGACAGTGATGATATATTTCTTATGGTTGTGGAGGAGGTAAATTATTCTATGTCTGTTGTTGCTCCTACACAAGCATATGAGTTCTCAAGTTCAACTGTAAACAGTAACTTTGACCTGATGGATTCATTTGAGAATCTTATGAAGGACTATTCTGTGTTACAAGAACTGCTCACTGAAACTCAAGAACATAACAAGGAACTGACTGCTGAGAATCTGAAGTGGAAAGACTCTAAAAATGCTGAGATCACTTCTCTATTGATGGGAACTACTGATGAACTGGATGTTCTGAAAGTACAACTCTCAGAAAAAGAGAAGGTGATAGAGACCCTGAATGGAAAATTAGAGAAATCCACTAAAGAGATTCAGCTTATCAGAACTGGGTTCAATGACCTCATTGAGAAGCATGAAACTCTAAAGAAATGTGAGGATAGTGCGCAGAGAAAGTTAGCTCTAATGAATTCTGCATCTAAAGTAATAGATGAAATTCAGAGTTATCAAAGACCTGCAACTATAAAAGCTGGATTGGGATACATTCAAGGGGGAACCTCACAAGGTCTTCTGAATGCTGCTTCTAGTAGCACCAAGACTGTCTTTGTTAAACCAGTGGCATCAAATCTTCTCACTGAAGAACAGCCCAAGGTTTTAGACAAGGGTAAAGGACCTATGGTTTCAGAAAAACTGAAGGTTCGGGGAAGAAAGCCCAAACCTCAGGAAAAGGCTAGAAAACCTGAACACTCAGTAGGAAATTTTCAAGCTAGTACTTCAAAGCCTCAGGCTAAGAATACCAACCTGAAGAGATCTGTACTGAACTAACAGAGGAATTTTTAGAAGAGAAACACTCAGCAGAGATATTCTCAACTGAAAAGACAAAGTCCTCAGATTACTGAAAGACCACAATTTCAGTACAGGCAACCTAAACCCCACTTGCCTAAGGGTAAAGGTTTCCTGAACCAAAGTCAGCAGAGACAGAGACCAGCTACACCAAAGCTAAGGCACTTGAACAAAAAGTCTTGAACCAAAGAAGAATTCTAAAGCTCATGTTCATGCTAAGGCTGACACTCATGCACAGAATACTGCTAAGGCTCCTAGGGTGGTGAATGTGTATGTAGATGTTTATGGGAGACAAATCAGCCACTCTAAAGTAATTAGAGTTATTAGGCAGATTTGGGTTCCAAAAGGTACAGCTAACCTTGTAGGACCCTACACCAAATGGGTACCTAAGAACTGATCTGTTTTTCAGGTGAATAAAAAGGGCACTACGCTGAATGAAAACAACATAGCCCTGATGAGTGGAAATGAATTGGCTCCCGTTGTATGGTATCTGGACAGTGGATGTTCAAGACATATGACAGGATATAAGCAACTAATCACTGACTATGTTGAGCAAAAAGGCCCTCAGATCACATTTGGAGACAACTCCAAAGGACAAACTGAAGGATATGGAACTCTTGAAGTTGACTCTGTTCATATCCATGGTGTTTCATATGTGTCTGGTCTAAAGCATAATTTGCTTTCTATCTGCCAATTATGTGACAAAGGATTCAATGTTGAGTTCTCAAAGAACTTATGTTATGTAAAAGATAATGCTTCACAGAAAATTTTACTGACTGGAACTAGAAAAGAAAATGTGAATCTTGCTGATTGGAGTTCAACTCCTAAAGATACATGTTTGGTTGCAAAAAGTTCCACTGATACCAGTTAGTTGTGGCATAAAAGATTGAATCACTTAAACTTCATAACCCTGAACAAACTTGCAAGATTAGCACTTGTGAGGGGGTTACCCAATGAAGTGTTCAGTAAAGATCATGTATGTGATGCTTGTCAGAAAGGAAAACAAATCAGAGCATCTTTCAAAAGCAAAGTAGATGTTTCTACTGATAGAATACTACAATCATTACATATGGATCTCTTTGGTCAAAGAACACTGTGAGCACTAATGGCCAAAAATACACACTTGTGGTAGTTGATGACTACTCTAGATACACATGGGTCATATTCTTACTCAGTAAGAAAGAGACTCGAACAAAAGCCTCTGAACTAATGAAAAGGCTCAAGATCTTGAAAAAAAAAAATCGAGTGTGATCAAGATCGGATCGGATAAAAGGAACCGAATTTATCAACCAAATTATATCGATTATTGTGCAAACAAATGGAATAGCTCATGAAACATCACTTTTTGCAAGGACCCCACAAATGAGAATGGTGTTCTTTGAAGAAGAAATAGGACTCTGAAAAGAAGTTGCAAGGACAATGATTGTTAGAAGGTGATATTCCTAAGAGATTTTGAAATTTGGTTATCAACCTTTGCATGCTACTCTCGGTAGCAGATCCATCTTTGACCAAAAATCAAGGAAAAACTCCATATATGATTTGTGGAATGAAAGGAAGCCTCTTGTTTTAACTTTCTTTTCGTGTGTTTGGTTGCAAGTGTTTCATACACAATAATGGTAAAGATCGGGTTGAAAACTTTTGATAGCAAAAGCCGATGAAGGGATATTCTTAGGATATTTCAAGTCAAGAAACCTTCGAGTTTACAAATCTGTAGGACTCTTATTGTGGAAGAAACACCTCATGTTGTTTTTGATGAATCTACTTGTGTTCGGAAGAAACAGAACATGACTCAGAGAACCGATCAAGAGAATCACCGGACTTAGCCTCGAAAAAAGAATGATAAAACATCCTCTCGAACACGAAAAGAAGAAGTCGGTCACTTTCTATGAATTGAGTGAATCGGACTCTACAGACAAAGAAGTTCGAGGATGGAAAACTTCGGGATGGTGAGACTCGGGATGGAAATTCTCCATCAAGGAAAGCCAACACACACTTAAAGTCGACCAATCTAAACATACACCGATTCGGACTCAGGTATGTAATGCCGATGAAGATGTGGTCACAGCTGAGGCAAACTCTAAATCTATCAACCAACGGGGAACAAATGTCTCTGACAATGTTCTGAATAGATTTTCCCCTGAGGAAGATGATTCTCTTTCTCCTTTTTCATTTGTTCCCCGAATTTAATGAAATGCTGAACCTAACATTTCGATGTTGGGGATACTCTTGAAGGGGGAACATCCAGAGAAAATGGTTGGATAGTCATCCTACAAGTCAGATTGTGGGTGATCTATCAGATGTTGTCAAAACAAGAAGGTTCCATGAAGAGAGTGCTTTGTTTTGTTGCTTCCTATCTGAAAAAGAACCTACTGAGATTGAAGAAACTCTACAAGATTCATTTTGGATTACTGCTATGCAAGAAGAGCTGAATCAATTCACAAGAAATGAAGTTTGGGAGCTAGTGGGTAGCGGACTAAAAGGCACAATGTCTGATTGGAACTAAGTGGGTGTTCAAGAATAAGAGAGATGAAAACAACAACATTGTGAGAAACAAGGCAAAAGGCTAGTTCCACAAGGTTATTCCCAAGAAGAAGGCTTGGATTATGATGAAACCTTTGCACTGTTGCAAAGACTAGAAGCCATCGATTGTTTCTTGCATATCTTTGCCCACATGAAATTCATCCATCGGATGGATGTGAAAAGTGCATTTTCGAATGGTGTGCTTAAGGAAGAGGTTTATGTGGAACAAACCTCCTCGGGTTTTTGCACAGAATGACCAAGTTTCTGTGTTCAGAAAGCCTTGTATGGTCTTAAGCAAGCACCCAGAGCATGGTATGATACCCTTTCTCAGTTTCTTACTGAGCATGGTTTTATCAAAGGAACTGTTGATAGAACTTTGTTCAGGATAAAAGATGGGAAAGACATCTTACTTGTTCAGATTTATATGGATGACATCATGTTGGGAAATTTGTATTTAGTTTTGATGGAAGTTCCAAAACAGGTTGTAATAGGACCAATCAGATCTATTAGCTGACTGATGACTTAAAATCAGATTAAGATGACCAGCTGAAATGTATAGATAGCTGATGTAAAAGATTGGTCACATATTGAGGAGGAACTCAATATGTATAGGTCAGGTCAAGTTATCAGATGACCAGATAAGGTCAGATGATCAGAAGACTAACACGGGTCAGAAGACAAGAAGTCAGATGATCAGGTGAAGATACAGAAGACACGAAGACTCAGATGAACCTGAAGACTCAGATAGAACTGAAAACTCAGATAAGTCCAAGACTCAAGAAGAAACCTCAAGACTGTGGATCTGCAAGAAGATGATCAAGACACTGAGGCTCAGAGTCACATAAAGATCAGAAGACTATCAGAAGACCAGAAGACCTACATCGGTGATCTTGAAAAACCGTTTTTAAAGTCCGCAAATTGTGCTAAGACAATCTGCATCGAAGACTTTACAAGGTAGATCGATCGATCCAGTTATCCGATCAAGTCACCACACCGCATCAACCAAAATGGTACACCAGACAAGACGAATATTCTACAAAAGGAATATCAATCGTCAAATGGACAAATACTGAAGTGCCGCCTAGCAAAGCCAAAGAGAAAGCGACACGTGCACAAAAAGAGCTGACAATGAGAGATTCGATGCTGCGGACATAAACGGTGCTAATCATGCCTACGGCCACGCCGATATTCGGAGCACGTCACATCATATCCTACAACCTACCTAATATAGCCCAAAATTTAAATTGCTCTCCAACGGCTCTTTGATTTCATGGTCTATAAAATGGGATTGCTCGTCAAGTGAAGAAATGGACAATTGAGCAAAGTGGAACAACGATATTAACGCAAATTATCAAGAAGCAAAAGCTAGCAGAATTTCCGCTCGAAGAACAACGCTTTTGAAGATTATTCTTAAGTGTTCTTCCCATTGTTCTTTGCATAGAAATCTCATCCTCTAGCATTTGGCTACATAAACACTAGGATAGATTTCCAGTTGGAACCACAACAAATCTTTACTTAAACTCAAAGTTAGGTTAAGTTTGTTACCGCAAGATTTCAAACTAGGAATTCTAGTTTCTGATTTCTGGGATCGGTTGAGTGTGAACTCGATAAACATCTGTTGAGTGTTGGACTAACACATTAAACTAAGTCCAGTCGGTTAAGTCGGTTAAGCTGGTTAAGTTGCCCCTTGTGTTAAGGGAAGAGTGGACGCCGAAAAAGACGGGTTTAAAATCGAACCACTATAAAATCTTGTGTGCATTTTACTTGCTCTTTATTGCTTTACACTATTCACACAACTGAGCTTAAAATTGCATACATATTCTAAGTTAACATCAGTCTGCACCAAGCAACTGATCTGATCAAGTTGACACCTTAGTCAGCCGATTGAAAACTGACTTGAGAATCTGATTTGATAAAACTAGTTTTTCACACGGGTTTTTACAAGCTTCCGCACTATCAGTTAAACTGACAAATGTCAAACTGATCTGCCCTCAGGCACTTAGTAAGATTGAACATCACTCCAAACTGACTCACTTGCACTCGATCGATTCAATTTGAGTCAAACCGCAATCACACCGACCAAGACGAAAAGTTTTTAAGTCTATTCACCCCTCCCCTCTAGACTTCTGCCCTCACGAAACTCGTTCAGGACCTACAAGTGGTATCAGAGCAGTGGTTCTACAGACCACTGGCTTTGAGTATCATCAATTCTTAAGGAAGAATCTTTGTGGTCATTTGAACTAATCTTGAAAAACCGTTTTCAAAACTCATTCGTTTTCAAAATCACTCAGCATGGATAATACCTCTGGTATGTATCATGATTTGCCTAAGTTTTCAATTGATGAGTATGCAGATTGGACAATATACATGTGCAACCATCTGGGGTCAATAAGCGGCAGAATGATGGAAGTCATTGAACGAGGACCCATCATCATATATCACGACAATCCAGCAGTTGGAGGAGATCCAGATTTTGCACCTGGAAGCCTTGACCGAAAGAGTCCTACCCTGATGGATGCAGAAGAAAGAAAGCTGTATACACTAGATACAATAGCCAGGTCTTTAATCATGAAGACAATGGATAAGATCACCAAAGAGAAGATAAAGTATCTCAAAACAGCTAAACAAATGTGGGATACTCTTGCTGAGATGTGCGAAGGAAATGATCAGATCAAAGACAACAGATTGCAAGCTAAATTGGTGAAGTTCGAGAAGCTAAAGATGTTGCCAAACGAAACCATCAATGAGCTCGATGGGAGGATCACCATGTCAGTAAACAAGCTACGAGAACTTGGACGAGAGATGTCAGATAAAGACATCAATTATAAGATCTTGAGATCTCTCACCAAGAAGTGGGACATGAAAGTCACGGTAATCAAAGATTGCTAAGACATTGCCAAGATGAAGCCAAGCAGCTTGTTCCTAAGCCTTAAAGCCCATGAGTTCGATCTAATCGAAAGAGGGCAAGAAGATGAAGACGAGTCGCCTGCTGAAGCCTCAACCTCCACATCAAAATCAGTTGCATTCAAAGCAACCAAAAAGACAGATCAAAGGCCTCAACTGAACTCGTTGGAAACATAATAAGTTTGCCTTCTTTTGAAGCAGATCGCTCGCTTACAAGAAACTTGAAAGATCGAACATTCAACTTGCTAAGTATAGCAGATTCTATAGAGACTATCAAGACAACAGAGGAAGAAACAGGAGGCCAACTGACAGATCTCCAGAAAGGACCAGATCTGATGACCGAAGAGATCACAGAGATGATAAGAAAAGAGATGATCGGTCAGAAGAGAGAAGAGACAACAGACCGGATTGTTCTCATGAAGGAGTTGATTTCAATCGAAAGGAAAGTCACCGAAAGATCCTACGAAGACGGAGTGACTCACCGGGCAGAGGAAGTTTCCATGGATCGTGGATCATGCTTCAATCGCGAAACCAGTCACTACAAAGACTAAAACCCAAACCTAAACTACGCCTAACCTGACCTTCATCCAAGCCCAAACCCCGACTCCTAAGAGAGAAAGAGAAGAGAAGCAAAAGCGAATAGAGCAACGCTTCAGAAGAGACGTAAAAGCCATGGTTGTTAGCGACACATCGTCGAATTGATGATTCCTATCGACTTCGATGATTCCGCTACTCATCTCAGAGAAGATTTATGTCCGATAAGCAATGCCGATGATTTCTTCGACCATGAAGATCGAATCTCGATATTCTTTGATGATGATGATGAAATTGGCTCGATGGCCAAGGAGGAAGACCATTCGAGGTAACCTCCAAACCTTTCGCCTTTTCAATTTCCACACCGCCTATTATTAGCACAGATTTCTTTGGAGAGATTGACTTGCAGCTCTACTCGAGCAATTGCTTGATGATCTCTAACGCAAGAGAGACACTTATACAATAGTGGAAGCTAAAAACGATAAGCTAAGGATCGAAATAATCAATTTTGTTAGAGAAAAACGCCGTCAAGAAGTTGAGCTTGAACTAAAATCATTTTAAAAACCGCTCAAAAGGTAACTGAAGAACTTAAAGTTTTGAAAGTTAAATCTTCTGATCAGGAGAAGCAGATTAAAGAACAGCTAGCAATCAACAAACAACAAGCTGATGATTTCAAAATCCTATAAGCTAAGTTTGATGAGCTATTCCGACTACATGAGAGTCTAAAATCTATCGAGGATAGTCTCAAATTCAAAAGAAAATAGAGGTTTTTACGAAATCATCAAAAATCGTTCAAGATATGAACACCTATTTTCAAACACCGACTAACAAGAAGGGAATTGGGTATGAGAACCCTTCTACATCCTCAAAAGTCCCATTTGGTTCACTTCAAAAGGGTGTAATCAAACGAGTCTCTGACAAAGATACACAAAAAGCTAAACATGTATCTGATAAAGGAAAGAGACCCGCTGAGCAAGTAAGGCAAGTTCCTAATCAGAAAGGGAAAATGTAAATGGACCCTAATCGATTAAGCATCACCGAGGAATCAACAGAAGAACCTTGATTTTTCCAAGAAACCTCAACTCGATCGGCCAGATTAGGTATCAGAAGAGATAACCTGTCAAAAGGAAGTCTAATCTGAAACCCAATCAAGGTCAGCTGCCTAACAAGCAAGCTATAGGTAAACTGCCAAGACCATCTATGCCAAGAAGATATGAATCTTTTAATGGTAGCAGTCGTACCTACCCTTATAATCAGAGACCTAGGGCTACTGCACCTGAGCCCCACTGGGTTAAAAGAAGACAAAATATAAAGAAAAATCCCAAGTCTTCTGACTCACTCAAGGCTCGCACGAATAATCATACTAATCATAATGCATATAAAGAGACGTATGATTATGTTGACGTTTATGGGAGATAAATCAGGTCTTCTGATCTATCTGATTATAATAGAAGTGCCCTATTTGTGTGGATCCCTAAATCCACCTCTAACCCCCCAGGACCCAATTCCAAAGGGGTACCTAAAACCTGATTCGATTGCAGGTTCGCGTGGGATTGGCCAACAAAGGAGGTGTACAAGCAACTATCTGGTACGTCGATAGTGGATGCTCAAGGCACATGACTGGAAGAAAACATCTCCTTAGCTCTTACAAAGAACAAGAAGGCCCACGTGTACTCTTCGGTGATGATAACTTTGGTTTTACCAAAGGATTCGGAACCTTAGAGAATGATGATGTACAAGTAACTGGAGTCTCGTATGTCGAAGGATTAAAGCATAACCTGCTATCAGTATCACAATTCTGCGACAACGGATTCAGTGTTGAGTTCTCGAGTGATAAGTGTACGATTAGGAATCGAGCTACTCAACAAATCTTGCTAACTGGTTCAAGGAAAGGCACGATCTACACAACAGATTGGAACAGTTGTCCAAGAAATGCATGCCTAATTGTTAAGAGTTCCAAAAGTAGCAGTTGGCTCTGGCACAAAAGAATGAGTCATCTGAACTTTAAGACTCTTAACAAGATAGCTAGGGTGCCTTTGGTTGAGGGACTTCCAAATGAGGTATTCTCAAAGGATCAGATATGTGTCGCATGTCAGAAAGGAAAACAAGTTAAAGCCTCATTCAAGGAATACCGACCAAAGATCCGAAGAAATAATCGTGAATCGCTTCATATGGATCTATTTGGACCCGATTACCACAATCGATCTCGGCCGGACTCAAATACACTCTGGTAATTGTGGATGATTATTTCAAGTTTACCTTGGTTTCTTATACAAGAAGAATGAGACAACTACAAAGATACCCAAGCTGCTCAAGAAACTACAAAACGAAAAGTGGGTCAAAGATAGTGAAAATCGATCGATAGAGGTACAAAATTTCAACTCTTTATTATCGATTTTTTAATCGAGTTTGGTATACAAAGATGAGACGCCACCGCAAGAACGCCACAATAGCATAGTAATGGAGTAGCAGAACGGAGAAACAGAATCTCTCAAGGAAATTCGAACATGCAATACCAAGCCATTTTCAAGCGAAGCCATCAATATCGTGATGCCACACTCGTAAAAGTGGATGTTCTTCTCGACAAAGGCTCACTTCAAAACACCCTATGAACTGTGGAAGGGGCAGTAAAACCTCGTGGTTTTTACTTCCATATTTTTGGGTGCAAGTGTTTCATACACAACAATGGAAAAAAGTCGATTTGAAGACTTTTGAGGCCAAGTCGATGAGGGTATATTCTTAGGATATTCCTCATCCAAAGAAGGCTTTTCGTGGTTTACAACAAACGAACCCTAGTTGTGGAAGAAACACCCCCATGTGGTCTTTGATGGGACATCCTCCTAACAAGAGAAAGCTACCTCGTAACAAAAAGATGCAGATCAATTCCAGATCTCGACACGCAGTAAAATGGATCACCTAAGTATCAAGGAGAAAGAATCAACACATCAAGAATAATGAGGTGTATATCCTGTATCTTGATCTTTGCCGATTCATCAATTACAGTCAATCGTAACCTAAGGTACGCACAAATGTAAATGAAGAAAGTTCGCATAAAACCGAGATAATATCAATCGAACTAACCGTTCGGGGAACTCTGAAGTTCCTATTTAATGGACATCAAGACATGATGAGTCCAACATCAGCTGAGACATGTTCTTATTAAGTGGATCATAATTCCGCACCACTCCCAATCACTAGTAATGAACTACTATCAGAAGAGGATGATGTTCTCTAAATAGACGTAAATCAGAAAAGAAAGACCTGGATTACCAGTCATCCAACTGATCTGATTATCGGAGACCCATCTGATAGAGTCAAAACTAGACATCAGATTGGTGAAAGTGCCATGTATTGTTGTTATATGTCTTTGAAGGAACCAACTAAGGTAGAAGAAGCTCTACAAGACGCAAGCTGGATTCTAGCCATGCAAGAATAACTGGAACAGTTTGAGAGGAATCAAGTTTGGAAACTGGTGGACAGACCAACTCATCAAGACGTGATTGGCACGAAGTGGGTATTCAAGAACAAGAGAGATGAGAATAATGTCATAACCGGGGAATAAGGCAAGACTTGTTGCTAAGGGGTATTCACAATCGGAAGGAATTGATTATGATGAGACCTTTGCACCGGCCGCCGCGCTAGAAGCCATTCATTTATTTCGCATATCTTGCCGAGAGGGTTCATTGTGTATCAGATAGATGTAAAGAGTGCATTCTTAAACGGGGTACTAGCAGAGGAAGTTTATGTTGAACAACCTCTAGGCTTTGAAAAAGGCGACCAAGTGTACCATTTAAGAAAAGCTCTTTTATGGTTCTAAACAAGCTCCTCGAGCTTGGTATGATACACTCTCTCGATTCTTGATACAAATGCGGTTTCACTAAAGGAATAGTGGATGTAACCTTATTCGAATAGAAGATGGAGAAGATATTCGATGGTTCGATTTACGTGGGCGACATCATCTTGGATCTCCCAACAAGAAGTTATGTGAGAAGTTCAAACAAATTGATGCAAGGAAGTTCGAGATGTCCATGATGAGTCGGATGAATTACTTTTACGGGTTTACAGGGTCTTGCGAGAATCTGTAAGGATATTCATCGCCAAAAAGTAAATATACCAGAATTTATTGGCCAAGTTTGGAGTTCAACACCGTAAGAAGAAGCGGAATTCCTATGATTACCGGGTTCAAGATGGATCCGGATGAGGACTGGTCAAAAAACTAATTAGAAAGAATATAGGGCTCTCATTGGATCTCTACTATACCCGACCGCCAGCCGGACCGGATATATCACTTTTGTTTAAAAAGAGGGTGTATGTGCGGATTTCAAGCAAATCCAATGCAAAGCCACCTAGAAGTCATGCAAACCTAAAGCGGATTCTTAATATCTGAAGGGAGTATGGTAAACTAGTGGAAAAGGATGGTTTATTTTACCCATCGATGATAATCTAGAGCTTAGTGGGTATTACGATTTCGACACGGAGGTTTGAGAATCGAATGTGAAGTCAACCTCGGTACATGCCGGTTTTGGGTAATAAACGGATCTCTTGGTTTTCGAAGAAAGGACGTCGATTAGAAGAAGCGACATCTACTAATGAAGCGTATAATATATGGCTGCAAAGGAATTATTTGTTCCTATTTGCTTTGAAAAGCTAAGTCGAAAGTGAGGATTACAACATCGCAGCCTAAGAACGTATCTATATATTCGTGATGAATAATAGTCTTTATTGCAATCACCGTAATCATCATGTTCTACATACAAGATGCAAGCATGTGGATGTCGGACACCATTTCATCGAGATCATGTTGAAAAGAAGAATATCAGAATGGAAAAGATCCATACTGACAAGCAGAAAGCTGATATTTTAACTAAGCCGCTACCTGAGATCAGATTCAAAGAATTATTTAACGAGCTAGGGCTTCTGGATCTCGGAGAAAGTGCATCAGAAATAGTTGGTGGATCGTCTCCGTAACCAAGTTGGTTAAAAGACTAACCAAAGTTAAGAGGAATCGGGTTGAGTTAGGTATCTCAACTGATCAGACGATCAGACAAGGAGCCGATCTGAAGATCAGATAAGGAGCCGGTCAAAAATCGAAGAAAAGCCGATCCAAGATCGGGACAAGGAGCCGATCAGTTCAAGATATATCAGATTAAGGGGGAACTGATCAGATTGGAAGGTTACTTTATAAGTCGATTAAGCTACAGTCAACAAGCAAGTTGTATAAGTTTAAGGCTACAAATCGCATAAGTCAGTAGAGGCAACACAACAATGAAATAACAGAACTTTTCATTGATAAGGACCCGGAGGTCAGATCTACATTACAAGCTACAAGTATAAGAAGACCAGGAGGTCATTACATAAACCATAAACCATAAACCCTAAGCCTAACCCAAGGTAGGGAGGGGGGGAGAGGCTTTAAAGATTTTAGAGCCTGATGCTCTCATTATCCCCCGACCCTAAGAGGGGCGTGAGAGGCCTTAAGGAAATCCTGAGCCACCCTCAGAGCTTCGGAGTGAGGAGCGAGAGCGGCCTTGAAGGATTTCTGTGCCAGGAGTCCCTAGACCCAAAATCAATGGGCTCTCCAGCTGTTAAATGGGGCACCAGTGCCATAGGTTTGGTCACAAGGACCATACGGCCACTAGTGTTGCATGCAAATATTGAGTTTGATACACGACGATCAGCTATTGTCTGATGCAGACCGCGTACCAAACCCATGTTTTGTTTCAAACTGAGTCTGTTGATGCTAATTTCGTCATCTCGATAGGCACACAAGGTGCATACAGTTAGGAGAAGTGCCTTCTCATTTGCTATAGCAGATCCGCCGCCTTGGTGGTAAAGAAGCTTTGCATTGATCGTATGTGTAATCTTCGATGACGACGAAAGCAGTGTGAAGGAACTCATAGGGTTGATTTGAGATGTTGAATTCATTGGAAAAGGGTTAAAGGTTTTTGCCGGAAGTTTCATCGGAAATAAGGGATTCATCGGAAAGCATGGAGTATAAGCTAAAGAAGATGAATGGTTTATGTTGTGTTGTTTTCCTAACACCCCAGGCCAATTTATAGGAGAAATTCGGGAGTATAAATGCAAATTTATTTTCTCAAGAGACCTTAAGAGAAATTTGCATCGACAACGCGTAAGGAACACGCGGCCGATGGTTGGATGAGTTGACGGTGTGAGTAATCACAACGTATCTATACCATTATTACAGAATGTCAAATCGCGCCGATTTGGGAATCGAGGCGACCTTTTGACTCCCCAAAGTAAATGTTTTGGCGGGAGTAGACTTAAGTGCATAGGAAATGCGGCCTGAATAGAAGAAGACTGAAGGATGAAGTGGATCAGATAAAAGAATAAGATAAGTGGATCAGATAAATGGATCAGATAAGTAACGAAGTGGATCAAACAGAAATCTGATCAGATAAGTGAAATATTGTTGGGAAATGCTTAAGGCTACCATCAGTAAGGTCAACAAGTACCAGATCAGATCACAATGGTAACTGGTTGATTACTATATCAATCAGTCAGATACGTTTCTTATTTTTCCCTTTCTGAACATCTTATATGCTTTATTTAAATAAATTGGTTTTTACTATGTTTTCACTTTATGACGCATGCACTGCAAAACTTTTAATGCGGACATGGGAATGTGTAGTTAATGCGTTTTATTGCGAATTTTGAGTCCGAAATACGAGAAGACTACTTTTCTCAACCGTGCGATTAAAACTTTTTCGGCCGACTAATCTCAGCCACTGATTTCAAAACACGGACACTTGAGTACCTCTGGAAAATTGTGCAAAAAGTTTTCCCTCGCTTACTATAAGTCCAAATCTTTCTCAGAAAACTTCTTTCCACTACTTCGTCTTCTCAAATTCTTAAAAGATCAAAATTTTCAAATCTTCAGAAATTTACTTTCAAAAATCAATTGATTCTATTTTACGATTTCTCAATCCTACGAATCAATTTCTGGTAATTTCTCGTTTAAATACTGCATGATTTCAATTCACTCTGGTCACTAGGTTTACAAGTCGTGCTGCTATGTTTCTGTGATTTATATTCGATCTATACGCTTACTTGCTTAATTGATGCTTAGATTGCTGATTTGACTGAGTTTATTGAATAATTTACTCAAACTAACATCAATTTGCATATCATACAGAAATGACATATCTTGTTCCACGACAGGGCCAAGGGAAAAAGTTCTGCAACTTCGCATCAATGAAGAAAGATATCATTGATGAGAAATATGTAGTATTCACAATCACCTCAGATCATGAATCGTTGGAAATTCTGGAGTGCTTGCCAGCGTGTGGGCTTGAACAATATTGCTCGAGACATCAGAACATTGTCCACACACATGAAGCCCTAGAATTTCTATACAATCTACAGAAGGACGAGGACATTGATGCTGACCTAATTTCTTCTGTTGGTGGATTGGAAGTACTAGTATCGAATGATGATATGCAGAGGATTTTCGGTCTAACTCAAGGAAGCATCAACCCAGAGACCTACACGACTGATGTAGGTGAGAAGGACTTTCTTGAAGCCGGGTTGTTGAGACCAGCAAACAAGGAGAATACAACGAATGTCAAAGCCTCCTACCGGAAGATGAAATATCGCCTTCTCCTTGAGATTGTTCAGAAGGTGATTATGTGTTCAACTTACAGTCTTGATGTTGTCACTTCCTATAAGATCAGTGTCATGACTGCAATCATCAAGAAGGCTTCAGATATGGATTGGTTGGGTATGGTCAAGGCACGATTGCGGAAAGACTCGGGGAAGTTCGAACTGACTCAGAGAAATAAAGTGTGCTTATCTTCCAAGTGCTCTTTCATGCACAAAATCTCAATCATTCTGTCAGATAAGCTGCCAAAGAATTATGAATGGAATGAGAATGGTGCGAAGATATATCAAGCAAAGCACAAGGCCATCTTGGGCAAGGATGAGCCCCTGCCTGGACAATCTGATGAGGATCCTACTCCTTATGTGCCCAAACCCAAGGGAGAAAAGAAGGGAAAAGAAAAGGCAACTGCATCTTCAGAAGTGCAGGGAACTGCCATTCCAGAGAAGAGGTTGAAGAGGAAGGATCTGGCCAAGAAACCAGATGCTCAACGAAAATGTCAGAAGAGAGTTACTTCTCATCTGAAGACTGCTCCTAGTTATACTCAGCAAGTTCACAGAACAAAGGATCTGATTCAGGTTGGATCAGAAAAGGAGATAGCAGTCAACTCTGAGCACACTGCCAGAGAAGTAAGGGACTAGCAGATGATCGAAGAAGAAGGAGAGAAAGCTGTCAGAGGAACAGAAGTGGAGCACTCTGAGGAAGAATCACCATCTGATTCTCTGCCTCTCACCAAGATCTTCCAAAAAGAAAGATCGCCTATGCCCACTTCCAAATCGCCATCACCCTCTCCTCAAAAATCATCACCACCACCCTCTCCTCACAAAACATTCTCATCCTCACCTTCACCAATCAGATCACCCAGATCTCCCACTCCCCCAACCATTGAACCTGTTCAGGAAACTGAACCCCCTCAACAAGTTGAAAACGAACCTGAACCACAAATATCCCTATCTCACTCCCAATCTCCAAACAAGCTACCATAACCTGAAAGATCTGACAAGCGTGTGTCCATCTCTCATAATCCCTTCAATACTAGAACCGTGTTTGCTTAAACTGATTCAGAAAGCCCGATCATAAGGATAATGAAGCAACAAATCAAGGAGTATCTCTTTGGACCTATACCGAATCGATCAACATCCCGCATCCAAAGATCGATAGAAGAAATTATGTTCTGGAGGGTTATCAGACTGAAAAGCATCGAGGAATTTCTGATCCTCATGAAAAATCTGGGATCTGATTTCTTTGTAGACTTGGAGATGAAGTGCTTGAACAATGCTGGGATTGAAAGCGTTGTTGAATTGGCCTCTGAAGATGATATCAGATGGTTGATTCATGAAAGGTTCGGAATTGCTGATAACAGGGAGGAAACTGTTCAACCTCCTACAGATCTTGAGGGAGCTGCCGATGAACCAAGAATGGGTGCTGCAGATGAGACCCGACTTGGCAAGGCTTCAACATCTGACCAGACTGCTATGTTGAGCTCCGATACCCTAGATCTTTATGCTGAGAAGATTCAGGATGGGGTCAAGGCTGCTATCGAAGACAAATTCACAGCTCTCACAGCAGATCTGATGAAGCGGTTTGAAGAAGAAAAGCAACAACCGGGTTGACAGAGAAAGAAATCACAGTTGGGATGCATAATGCCATCCTTTTCAAGTAATGCAACTAGTAAATCCTCTTGCCGAGAAGCTCAATCTCAAACCGATAAACTCAAAGTTTAGATGACATGCTCAATGAGACACAAAAAGCATCGAAAATGTCTGGGCATCCTTGGAGAAAACTGACAACCACATGGATATGGGTTGGAAACACTTTGCAGCTTCTAAAGAATGAGCAAGAAAGGACATAGAATTTGCTCTCAGACACGTTTTAACTCCTCGCAGACCTTTTCGCCATCAATTTCCGATCACTCCTTTTGTTATTGAGGAACTCAGAGAGAGGAGATCACGGCTACGCTTTATTTGCTCGAATCGCAGGGGTTGTCCAACCTCTTTGATGAAACCAAAAAGGGGGAAGGACAAGAGAAGAAAGAAAAACAGACACAGTTGGTAACTATTGCATCTTTTTCCGTAAACCATCAGATTCGACTTGCAGCCACTCCATCTATCGATCATTCTTTGAATTAAAAGAAAATGTGGAGCAACACAGCAAAGAGATCACTGAGCAGAAGATTGCGCTTTCAGGTGTTATTGCCAGAGTCGATAAGATTGAAGACTTCTCTTCATTTGTGCAGAAAAGAATGGAAACTGATGATCAGGCCAAGAGCCTTGAACTCGCTAAGAAATTAGCGGAAGAAGACGAACGAGATGAACCTGAGCAGACTCTGAAGAGAAAGAAAGGCAAAGGCAAGATGGTGAAAGCTACTGCGGAAGTTCAGAGACAAGGACAATTATTCTCTACCAAAAGCCAGATGTCTCCTGAACAAATTCAAGAGCAAACCAGACAGAGAATAAGAGAGGCTGCCATCAAGAAGCAGAAGTTAGCAGAGGCTAAGGGACTAAACATCGCATACATCCGAAGGAAGAGAAAGAATGAAGCTACAGCAGAGGAGATTGCTTGGGAAAAGAATGCCCTTCCGGCACCTGTTAAAGACATCCTTTGTGCGCGGCTAGATCTACTTCCTGAATGGGATCAGATCAGAGGAGAATGGTTGTGTGACGTGTACATTCCGGAGATGATTCCGATTCATCAAAACCAAACAGAAAATGATGATGAATTTCGGAACTGGTTAGAAACGAAGTACCCAGACTTCTACCAGACGGTGATGAAGGAAGGGAAGATCATGTCACCGACACTCAAGCTCCTCCCTTTGAACAACTCCTTCCACCTTTCAAGGCCCGGACAACAAGCTCGATCTGTGTCAAATTCAAGAATGCCTACTATGGATTTGCTGACAAAGGAGGGATCCATAGAAGAGAAGATCTGGACAAGCTGATGCAAAGGATGTACAAGATGTTTGGTATCCCCAAAGAACTTCAAATGTTCAAGTACACCTGAGGAAGACAACTTGGAATCAGATGATATGTACGTTTTTCATGTATTCTGTAATGCACACCCCTATCTGAATGAAATATTCCATCTCTCTGATTCTAAGACAACATCTCATTGTCTTTCAAGTATGTCTTTATTTTACATTATCTGCATTTCTATTCGTGGTATCTGTTTTTCTGATTAAGTGTTTTGGTTCCATCAAAAAGGGGGAAATTGTTGGGAAATTTGTATTTAGTTTTGATGGAAGTTCCAAAAAAAGTTGTAATAAGACCAACAGATCACATTAGTCGATCGACCGATGTAAAGATAGGTCACATATTGAGGAGGAACTCAATATGTATAGGTCAGGTCAAGTTATCAGATGACTAGATAAGGTCAGATGATCAGAAGACTAAGACGGACCAGAAGACAAGAAGTCAGATGATCAGGTGAAGATACAGAAGACACGAAGACTCAGATGAACCTGAAGACTCGGATAGAACTGAAAACTCAGATAAGTCTGAAGACTCAGTAAGAAACATGAAGACTCAGTATGACTGAAGACACTGAGGCTCAGAGTCACCTAAAGATCAGAAGACTACCAGAAGACCGTAAGACCTACATCACCGAGTCCGCAAATTGTGCTAAGACAACTGCAGATCGAAGACTCTACAAGGTAGATCGACCGCTTATCCGATCAAGTCACCACACCAAGGCCAACCAAAATGGTACACCAGCCAAGACGAATATTCTACAAAAGGAATATCAATCGTCAAATGGACAAATACTGAAGTGTCACCTCGCAAAGCCAAAGAGAAAGCGACATGTGCACAAAAAGAGCTGACAATGCGGGATTCAACGCTACGGACATAAACGGCGCTAATCATGCCTACAGCCACGCCGATATTCGGAGCACGTCACATCATATCCTACAACCTACCTAATATTGCCCGAAAATCAAATTGCTCTCCAACGGCTCTTTGATTTCATGGTCTATAAAATGGGATTGCTCGTCAAGAGAAGAAATGGACAATTGATCAAAGCGGAACAACGATATTAACGCAAATTATCAAGAAGCAAAAGCTAGCAGAATTCCGCTCGAAGAACACCGCTTTTGAAGATTATTCTTAAGTGTTCTTCCCATTGTTCTTAGCATAGAAATCTCATCCTCTAGCATTTGGCTACAAAAACACTAGGATAGATTTCCAGTTGGAACCACAACAAATCTTTACCCAAACTCAAAGTTAGGTTAAGT
The DNA here is from genome assembly GCA_037126765.1 of Stenogyne calaminthoides. NCBI lineage: Eukaryota > Viridiplantae > Streptophyta > Magnoliopsida > Lamiales > Lamiaceae > Stenogyne > Stenogyne calaminthoides. Next base: position 16,376,616 of record JBBCBC010000030.1, on the reverse strand, counting down.
TTGTTACCGCAAGATTTTAGACTAGGGATTCAAGTTTCTGATTTCTGGGATCGATTGAGTGTGAACTCGATAAACATCTGTTGAGTGTTGGACTAACACATTAAACTAAGTCCAATCGGTTATATCGGTTAAGCTGGTTAAGTTGCCCCTTGTGTTAAGGGAAGAGTGGACGTAAGACGGGTTTCGTCTGAACCACTATAAAATCTTTGTGCATTTACTTGCTCTTTTATTGCTTTTTACACAATTCACACAACCGAGCTTAAAATTGCATACATATTCTAAGTTAACATCGATCCGCACCAAGCAATCGACCGCTCAAAGTTGACACCTTAGTCACCGATTGAAAACTGACTTGAGAATCTGATTTGATAAAACCGGTTTTTCACACGGGTATTTACAAAAGACTATCGTTAAACCGACAGATATCAAACCGACCGCCCTCAGCACTTAGTAAGATTGAACATCAATCCAAATCGACTCATTTGCACTCGATCGTGTAAACCGCAATCACACCGATCAAGACGAAAAGTTTTTTAAGTCTATTCACCCCCCCTCTAGACTTACGCCTCTCGAAAAACCAGATTCGGGACCTACACATCATATTTGGATCTCCAAATCATCGGCCAGTGAAAAGTTTTCTACCTTGATGAAAGGAAAGTTTGAGATGTCAATGATGGGGAGATGAATTTCTTTCTTGGACTTCAGGTGAAACAAACTAAGGAATATTCATCAATCAAGCAAAATACACCAGAGATCTGATTGCAAAATATGGTGTACAAAATTGCAATGCAGTTAGAATTCCTATGAATACTAACTACAAGATGGATCCCGATCTCAAGGCAAATCAAGAAATCACACCGATTATAGAGGATCATTAGATCATTCTATATATCTCTCGCGGCACTGATATAACATTTGATGTTGGGATATGTGCAAGATACCAAGCTAATCCTAAGGCTAGTCACATGGAGGCTGCCAAAAAGATTCTAAAATATCTTAAAGGCACTGTGAATAAAGGATTATGGTATCGGTGATGATGATAACCTTGAATTAACCGGGTTATTCGGGATGTCGATTATGGAGGATGTAGAATTGAGAAGTATACCATAGGAACTTGTCAATTTCTTGGAAGTAAACCGATATCATGGTTTTCAAAGAAACAAACCTCAAAAGACAAACCAAGATTACATCAAGTTGAATACATGGTCTGCAGGAAGTCAGCAGTACGCATTCTTTCGCTCGCATAACAATTAAGGGATTATAAGATTATAGCCAATGAAGTACCTATATTTTGTGATAATAATAAAGGCAATTGCTATTACACAAAATTCAAGATTGCACACCAGATGTAAGCATGTTGATATTAGACATCACTTCATCAGAGATCATGTTGAGAAGAAAGACATCAGAATGGAGAAAATTCATACTGATAAACAGAGAGCTGATATCTTGACTAAACCTTTGGCTGAATCAAGATTTCAGGAACTATCAGTTGAATTAGGTATGTTGGATCCAGGTGAATAAAGCAAATATGAAAAATTGAAGGTTTTCAGATGCATGAAGTTTTCTCAGGTTTTTACTGAAAAACTCAGGATAAAATTGAGAGTCCTGAACACTGAGTCTTGGGAAACTCAGTTATCTCAAGTTCAAGATCAAAAGATTATAATCGACATTTTATCAAGGTCAAAACTCAGTAAGACTGATGGAGAAAATTAGTCTGAAGAAGTATTTACTCATGCACCACATTTATTGTCTATCTGAATCTCAGTAATCATTGGCAATAAATGACAAAACATCTGAAGAAATAATTGGGCGGGACCTTTGAAATCCACGAGAAAAGTCAATGGTCTGCAGGAACAGTAATTAAATGCACTGTTCATTAATCACCAAAATGGATAAATTGGCGGCTAAGTATTTGTGAAATCGTCCTTTCAAATACCCATTTTTGCTGGTGTTTAATCTCAACCGTCGATTTCTTCATCTATGCGATTTTTCATAAATCAAAATCCTATATCCATTACAAAGACTCCATTCAAGCCCTAATTCAAAAAGTCCTTCGTCTTCATAAATCCTCTGCTTCAAAACCTTTGATTTCCCAGAAATATCTTATCTCAAAAACCCTTCACTCAAAATAAAAAAAAATAAAAATAAAATGACACTCTCTATATACGACAAACTCGCCATTTCCAACAAACCATGGTACGAATATGTTGTTTCTCTGGAAAGCACATCCAATGCACCTCACGAGGAGGAGGCGTTGTATATGATTCGTATGGCAAAGCTTACTTGTCTGGTCGCAAATCAACCAGATGCTGAATATGCCAAGGAGGTAATTGAGTTTGTTTCTAATATGCAATTGGATGACAAAAATTGCATAGAATCTAAGATTACGATGTTGCATTTGGAGCATAGTACAAAATATGTGGATTTTGTTAGGGAATTATATATTATTCCTAAGAATCTAAATGCCATATATGAGTTAAGTGATTGAGGTGAAGACCCTACAGTATACATGATGGGTAGGGAACAAGAGTATTTGGATAAAATTACTGAGCATCCGGTAAAGTTTGAAGCTACTCTGAATAAGAAGCATTTGAAGCCTAAATATCGTGTATTGTTAGATATTATTAGCAAATGCATCATGAGTAGATCTAGTAGTTTCGAGCAGATAAGCATGCCTAAGTTAAGGCTAATGGCGGCGATTGAAGATTCTCCTACTACTTCATTCAATTGGTTGCACTATTTGATCAAGGTGGTGAGTGATCAAGCCAAACAAATTCAGAAGGTGAATGGCTCTGTAGTTGTTAAGGGAAAAATTCTACATGCAACCAAGATTGCATTTATCTTGGAAATGTGCAGAGAAGAGGAGGACATTTTTGCCGATTCCACTTCCTTTCCAAAGTCAAAAATCATGTTCAAACCAACGAAGAAGACTTTGAGAGAAAAGAAAGAGAAAAACACTGAGTCTCAGGAGGAGACTGCCGAAGAGGAAACGGAGGAAGATACAACAGTGGTGGAGAAGGTCAGGGAAACAAGACAATCCGCTCAGAAATCCACTTAGGAAACTGATGAAGAAGCCAAACAAGCTAGGGGGAAAGCCCTGATGAAAATTAAAAGGGAGAAAGGAGAGAAACTGAAGAAGAAAGCACTGGCTCCTCAGAAGCGCAGAAGGCTTCAAACAATTGCGGAATAGGAGGCCAGTGAAACTGAAGAAACTCCACCTGAAGGCCAGCAAGGGCTGAAATTTCCACTACAGGTTCTTGCTCAGGTGGTAACAACTGTGCAGGAACAAGAAACTGAGGAACAGGTTTTCTCTGAGGTACTCAAAACTTCTCTGAGCTCAAATAAAATCTCTCAGGAAATCTTCAAGGACCCTCGATCCCCATCGAAAAGAGACATTCAGACTCAGATCACCAACCTCGTGAATTGCTGAACTTGGATGCGCTTCTGAATGAACCATTTATTGATCCATCAACTATGGAACTCATACACTCTGAATCTAATGCTCCTAAAAGCCCAAGATTGAAGAAGGGAGAAGCCGAAGAGACTGAATGGAAAAGCAAGGGGGAACGGTTCATCTTGGACAGATACCCTGAGCTGAATGCCTATCCTGACCTTCAGGATATATTCTTCAGGCTCAGAACCACTGTGTATATTCTGAATCAATCACTTCCTGAAATGCTGAATATTGCCTCATTCAGAGGAGAGGACTGGTGGAACGCTGAAACTGCTGTGTTGACAGAGTTTTCAGGCTTCCGAAAGACAAAGCTCAGGATGAAAGCTGCTAATTTTGATGAATCGGTGAAAAGAAGCTTTACCGAAAAGAAAGCTACTGAAGGAGTAGATGCTTCCAGCTCTCATGATCAAAACAAAGATAAGGATAAGGGAGATGATGCAGAAAAGAAATCTGAGGGGGAGAAGGAACCTCAGGCCGATGCTGAGAAAGAGAAGGAAACTGAGAGTCTAATGGTGACAGATACTGATGTTGAACCAACTGATATCACACAACCTCAGACTGAAGTTAGCACTTTTCAGGTACCTTTTGGCACTGTTACACATTATGCCGAAGTTACTGAAGTACCTAGCTTTAAATCTGATGTTTATGATATGCAGACTGAAGTTGGAGCACCCAGCTCAGTTGGAAAATATTGAACAAATTCCAGTGGTTGATCTCACACCAATCTTGGATGAGTTAAAGAAAATAGAGCCAAGGATGGAAGAGATACTGGCAAGTCAATCTCAAAAGATTGAGAATCTAAGATCTTCATCAAGCATGCTGCAAACAATTCTCACAGACAAAATGACTCAGATGGAGTTAGTCCTGGCTGCTCAAAATCAGAAAATGGAGAACCTGAGTTCATCATCTGATACGCTTCAAACAACTCTATCAGGTAAATTTGCTTCATTAGATGAAAAGATTGATGGAGTGTATACAGAGCTTAATGCCAACATGAAGCAGATGTATCAAGAAAGAGCTGCCTATCTTGAAGCCAAGTTGATTGAGAAGAATGATCTGATGATCAAAACAGCTGTTGAGGAAATGGGCTCTCTGCTCATGACCAAGATGACAGAGATGATGCATGATGTCTTCTCAAAGCAGTTTGCTCCTCTTTTGGATGAATTCTCAATGGCCAAGAACTACATGATGAGGCTAGAAGATGAGCATGATCAGTTGGTAGGGGAAGTGCGTAGTATGGGCAAGGAGCAATACTATATGGATACTGCACTGACTCAACTACTCCCAAGGTATGGTGCCAAAAAGGGGGAAAGGCCTGGTGGCAAATTAAGTGAGTTGTTGGCACAAACCTTGGAGAGAAAGACTCAAAAAGAAGCTGGTTAGATTGAAGCCACTGAGAAACCAAGTTTCTGTGGTTAAGAAACCTACCTTCACTGCATAAATGATCGATCACCCAAGAAGTAATTATCGAGAAACCGAAAGTGATAGAAGGATGATTGAGACAAGCAAAGCCGGTGAAGATCAAGTCGGACAAAAAGAGAAAGGTCAGGGCATTTGTAGAACAAGAAAGGAAGAAAATAGCAAAAAGCTCAAAACCTACTCAGAGGAAGCTGATAATGGAATTCAAAGAATCTGAGGAAGAAGCTGAAACCTAGAAAGAAGCCTTCGATACCAAGAAAACTCTGAAAGCTCTTCAGATTTGAAAAGGAAAAGAAAACTGCTGCTTCAAAGATCGTGTGTTCCAACGATCGGGGAAGAAGAAGAAAGAAGAAGAGCAGAAAAGAAGAGGTGGTTTTAAAAAGTTTTTAAGCAAAAGGGGGGGTACGGTAAAGACTCAGAAGTGGCCGCACATTGATAAGTGGATGCCTATACAGTTCAATGATGCATGGGAAGAGATCAAGGGAACCTTCTGGTTCTATTATGAGATTCTGAGAGAATGGAGGGAGCAAATTTCGGATAAGAATGAAGCCTTCATTGAGTACTTACTGATTTTCTATCCTAAGTACCTGCAAAGTTGGATCAACATGGCAGATGAAGGAAACACTCAGATAGTAGCTCCTGGTCCATACATGTACCTAGCTGCTAGGTTTGAGAATGGCTATGTAAATGAGGCAGCCATTTCTCAGGAAATAGCACAGTATGCCATCCAGCTAGGCCTAACAGGAAACAACCCTGATATCATCAAGGCAAGGGATGAACTGAAGAAGAGATACGGGATGTTCAACCTGGAAGTGCCAGAGGATGAAGTGGAAGAAGACTGAAGACTTTGTATTTCTGAATTTCTTTTGGTTTTCATTGTAATCTGTAATGTTTATCTACTGATCAATGAAAATTTTATCTTTTATGCTCAAAGATAATATCTCATTATCTTTTTACATGTCTTGATATGCCAGATTGTTTAAGAAATTGTTGGGAGGAATACCATTTTGGTTGTAATAGATAAACTAAAACCTGAGGATAGGTTAGGTTTTCTTAAATGTAACAAGATGGTTTTGGCATCATCAAAAAGGGGGAAATTGTTGGGAGATGATTTTAATAAAGAAGTTTTGATTAGATCCCAAAACCCCTGAGTATGACATGTTCAGGATAATCTTGATAGACTGAGTCAGGTTTCAGCATAGATTGTTCAGGAAGTTATCTGCACCATGTATAGTCAGCAGATATAGATCAGGTTAGATCTTTAAGTCAGCCAAGACGCCAAGAAGAAGTTTGTCAAGACATCAAGACTCGAAGAAGTCATACCAAGACTCAAGACTCGAAGTAAATCAAGACTCAATAAGTAACTGAAGACACTGAAGACTCAGTAAGTAACTGAAGACACTAAAGACTCAGTAAGTTGCTGAAGACACTGAAAACTCAGTAAGTCGCTGAAGACACTGAAGACTCAATAAGTTATTGAAGACAATGAAGACCCAGTAGTTACTGTAGACTCAGTAAGATACTGAATACTCAGTATAACCTGAATGTTCAGAGGCATTGAATAATATCTATCTGAAGACTACAAAATTGAGAAAAACACACATGTTCAGAAAAGTAGATATTGCCCAAAACATTCATATGAAGACAAAATGAACTAAGTGTAAGTGTTGTTTAAGGTTGTCTCATTCAGAGAGATTGACCAAAAAGAGCCGTTTTGTTTGTCTACATTCACTGAAGACAAGAACCAATCAGAGGAAGACAACACTGTACTTTACTGACACTGAAAGCGACAGGACCTTGAATCATGTCAGTAGTACTAAGTTCCAGACTGCAAAAATTGGTGATTGGCTACATGACTGCATATTTCCTAAAACATACAAGGGAGTGTTCAAACCCTAAATATAGTCGTCCATCAAACACCAGAAGAGGAAACCCTTGATACTATCTTCTCCAACGGATAGTTTTTCAATAGTGACCTTCTACATTGAGAGGTTACGGGAAATTTCAAGCAACTCAAGAGCTCATTCGTATTATTGCAAATTGAAGCACTCAAAAAACCTAGAATTTCCCAAGTGTTTCACATTGGAGAGAGCTCACTATCCTAAGCCTAGATTGGTAGATATATCCAAAGCTTAGAAGAGATATCCCAGCCTTTGCATTAATTCTTATTGTAAAGGATATCTCACCCTAGTTGGAAACCAACCCAAAACCCAAAACCTTTGTTAAGGTAGTTTGTGTGTGATTTGTTGGTGAGTTAGAGTTGTAAAGAGTTAGTAAGCTACAGTGAGTTAGCCAGAAAACTCTAAAGAAGAAGTTAGTAAGCTAGTCTGAACACTTGTGTATGTTTGAGTTAGTAAGCTGCAGTGAGTCAGCCAGAAAACTCAAGGTAGAAAAGTAAGTAAGCTACTGATTGAGTTAAATTTGAAAGCTTTAGGAAGTGGTTAAGGAATTTCTCGAAGATCGAGAGAGTGGGACGAGGAGCTTGTGTCTACGAACCACTATAATTCTTTGTGTTGTTTTGCTTTTCATCTTCGCATTATTATTTGTTGCATGTTTTTCACTGAAAGCATAATTCATTGATATTCAGTTGGAACCAATCCACTGAACTTGCATCAAACTGATCACAACCTTAATCATTATTTCATTAAAAGGAAGATTTTCAGCAAAGCTAAAACGAGTATAAACTTAGGGCCAACCATTCCGCACACTTGAGTAGCTAGAACAGATAGTTACCAAACTGAACTAACTCTACTGAGGGTTCAGTAAGATAATTATCTGATCCAAGCTCCTCAGGATCTCTGATAAACTCAGGTTCAGTTGGACTAATCTGAAGCTTCTAAAAGCAATTTCAGACCATTGTCTCAAAAGAGACTTTGACTCAGGGCAATCCGTGCTTCTCAGGGCAAAATTATCAGGATAACCTGACCCATCTGACCTCAGTGAAAGAAAAGTTTTAAGAATCACTGAACACGTGTGTCCCCCCCCCATACACGTGTGAGACTAATTAGAACCGGGACCAACAAAATTAAATTTGCTATTTAGTAATATTTACCATTTCTTATAAGATTAATTTTATAATTTCTTTTTCTATATGTGTAGTGTTGGGAAATATAGAGTTTTGATGAGAGTTCTAAAACACATGTAATAGGACCAGTCAGACCTGTTAGCTGACCGATGTTTTTAATACCAGTTATAAGATGACCAGTTGATAATTATTGTATAGAACAACTGATGTATAAGATAGATCACATATTGAGGGGGAACTCAATATGTATAGGTCAGATCTAGAGACCAGCTTAGAACAAAAGATCAGCAGAAGTCCGACTGGCCAGAAGGCAAGAGAAGGACAGAAGATTGGACCATCTTATAAAGTCAGATAATCATGTGAAGTCATGAAACATAAATTCAGAAGACCTGAAGATAAGATGACTACCAGAAGATCAGACCAAGAGACCTACATTAGTCGAGTCTGCTAGTTGAGCTAAGACAACTGGCACCAGAAGACTCTATCAGGTAGACTGATCAGTTGTAACTGATCAGGTCAGCTCACACCAGGTGTCAACTAATGTTTCACCATGCCATACGTTGCTGATCTGAACAAGAAGAATGTCAACTTTAGTTGGTGAACAAACTCTGATATGCTGTACTTGTTAACCAATAAGAACAAGACACGTATGACCTGAGCTGACAATGTGGATTTCGGCGCTGCATAGTCAAACGGCTAGAAAAATGACATACACGCTTTCGGCCATGCCGTACCTAGAAGCACGTCACATCAAATCCTGCATATCTACCAAATATAGCCGGAAATTCAAATTGCTCTCCAACGGCTCTTTGATTTCGAGGTCTATAAATATGGGATTACTCTTCAGAGTGAAGACACGGAAATTATCAAGAAGCTCATACTACAGCAAAATTTTCGTACGAAGAACACAACCTTGAAGATTAATTTCTAAGTGTTCATCCCATAGTTCTTAGAACATAAATCTTATCCTCTAGTTGTTAGGCTACTTAAATACTAGGAAAGATTTCAAAGTTTGAACAAACAACAAATCTTACCTAAAACCCAAAGTTAGGTTAAGTTTGTTTAGCAAGATTTCAGACTAATTTTTCTAGTTCTGATTTCTGGGATCGGTTGAGTGAGAGCTGTATAAATATCTGTTGGTGTAATGTGTTGGACTAACACAATAATCTAAGTCCAGTTGGTTAAGTCGGTTAAGTTGGTGCCCCTTGTGATAGGGAAGAGTGGACGTAGGACTGGTTGTCCAAACCACTATAAATCTTGTGTGCATTTACCTGTTTGATTAATTGCTTTACACTATTGCACACAACTTGATTAAATCTGCATACATATTCTGAGTTAGGATCAGCTAGCACCAAGCTACTGATCTAATCAGATTGACTCCATAGTCATCTGATTGAAAATAACTTCGGAATCTGATTTGTTATATACTGGTTTTTCACACGGGTATAAACTAGGTTCCGCACAATCAGTTAAACTGATAGACACCAAACTGATCTCCCTCAGGCGATCAGTAAGTTGGATATCAGTCAAAACTGATTCACTTGCACTCTGATCAGGCAAACTGCAATCACACCTGATCTACACGAAAAAGTTTTCAGAAGTCTATTCACCCCTCCCCTCTAGACTTCTGCCCTCACGAAACCCGTTCGGGACCTACAAGTGGTATCAGAGCAGTGGTTCTCCAGACCACTGGCTTTGAATATCATCGGTTCTTGAGGAAGAACATTTGTGGTCACTTGAACTGATCTTGAAAAACCTTTTCAAATCTCATCTATTTTCAAACACACGATCAGCATGGATAATACTTCGGGTATGTATCATGATTTGCCTAAATTTTCCATTGATGAGTATGTAGACTAGACGATATACATGAGCAATCATTTGGGATCAATAAGTAGCAGGATGATGGAAGTTCTTGAACGAGGACCCATCATCGTCTACCATGACAACCCAGCTGTTGGAGGTGATCCAGATTTTGCAGTTGGAAGTCTTGTCAGAAAGAGTCCCGCCCTGATGGATGCTGAAGAGAGAAAGTTGTACACTCTGGATACGATAGCCAGGCACATAATCATGAAGACCATGGACAAGATAACCAGAGAAAAGATAAAGTATCTCAAGACATCCAAACAGATGTGGGATACGCTTGCTGAAATGTGTGTAGGAAATGATCTAATTAAAGATAGCAGACTGCAAGCTGAACTGGTGAAATTCGAGAAACTTAAGATGTTACCAAATGAAACCATCAATGAGCTCGATGGAAGAATCACCATGTCAGTTAACAAGCTTCGGGAACTTGGACGAGAGATGTCAGATAAAGACATAAATTACAAGATCTTGAGATCTCTGACCAAGAAGTGGGATATGAAAGTCACTGTAATAAAGGATTGTCAAGATATTTCCAAGATGAAGCCAAGCAACCTGTTCCTGAGTCTTAAAGCCCATGAGTTCGATCTGATCGAAAGAGGACAAGAAGAAGAAGACGAGTCGCCTGCTGAAGCCACACCTGCCACATCAAAATCAGTTGCATTCAAAAGAGCCAGCAGCAACTCAAAGTCTACTGAACCAGTTGGAAATATTATACGCCAAACTGAACTGATTGCTTTGCTAACCAGAAAACTTGAAAAATCTAACATTCAACTTGGCAAGTATCGTAGATTTTACAGGGATTATCAAAACAGAGGAGAAAGAGATAGGAGGCCAGCTGACAGATCTCCAGAAAGGACCAGATCTGATAACTAAAGAGATGATCGATCTGATGAAAGAAGAGACAACAGACCTGAGAGAAGAAATTCTGATTACAATCAGACAGGTAAGTCACCTGACAGATTCTACAGACGGAATGACTCACCTGGCAGAAGAAGTTCCGTGGATCGTGGAGCATGTTTCAACTGTGAGAAATCAGGTCATTACAGTGCAGATTGCCCAGACCTGACACCAAAAGAAAGAGAAGAGAAGCGGAACAGAAGAGAGCAACGCTATAGAGACAGGAAAGCCATGGTTGCTGATACATCATAAATTAATGATTCTTATCTGCCTTCTTAGGATTCAGGCTACTCATCTGTAGAAGATTTCTGTATGATAAGCAACGCTGATGATTTCTACCAATACGATGATCAGATATTCTCTTCTGATGATGAAATATGTCTGATGGCAAAGGAGGAAGACCAATCTGAGGTAACCTCTAAACCTTCTGCTCTTTCAGTTTCCACACCAGCTATGATTAACACACCTGCTGGAGAGATTGACTTGCAGCTCTATTCTGAGCAATTGCTTGATGATCTCTTTAACGCAGTAGACACTTATACGATAGTGGAAGCCGAAAACGATAAGCTAAGGATTTAAAATACTCAACTTGTTAAGGAAAATGCTATCGGTAGAACAGCTGAACTAAAATCAGCTGAAGCTACTCAGAAGATAAATGAAGAACTGAAAGTTCTGAAAGTTAACTCTTCTGCTCAGGAGAAGCAGATTAAGGAACAACTAGCTATCAATAAACAGCAAGCTGATGATTTTAAAATCCTACAAGCCAAGTTTGATGATTTCTTCCGACTACATGAGAGTCTGAAATTAACTGAGGATAGTTTACGTAAGAAAATACAGGTTTTCACGAAATCTTCGAAAACCGTTCAGGATATGAACAACTATTTTCGAACGACAATTAATAAGAAGGGGATTATGTATGAAAACCCTTCTACATCCTATAAAGCCCGTCTGATTCACTTCAAAAAGGTGTAATCAAATGAGTTTCTGTTAAAGATACAAATAAAGCTAAAACTGTATCAGATAAGGGGAACAGACCAGCTCAACAGGTAAAGCAGATGCCTAATCAGAAAGGGAACAAAAATGGACCCCAACTGATCAAACATCAGCTGAGGAATCAACAAAAGAACCCAGTTCTTCTGAAGAGACCTCAACCTGATCAGCAAATTAGGTATCAGAAGAGACAACCTCTAAATGGGAAATCTGATCTGAAACCTAATCAGGTCGAGCTGCCTAACAGGCAAGTCAAGGATAAACTGTTGAAACCAGATATGCCAATAAGATATGAATCTTTTAATGGTAGTAGTCGTACATACCCTTATAATCAGAAACCTAGGGCTGCTGCACCTGAGCCCCACCGGGTTAAAAGAAGACAAACTGTAAGGAAAAATCCCAAGTCTTCTGATTCACCCAAGGCTCGCACAAATAATCATACTGATCAGAATGCATATGAAGAGATATATGATTATGTAGATGTTTATGGGAGATAAATCAGGCCTTCTGATCTATCTGATTACAATAGAAGTGTCTTGTTTGTATGGATCCCTAAAACCAACTCTAACCCCTCAGGACCCACTCCTAAAGGGGTACCTAAAACCTGAGTTGATTGCAGGTTCGCGTGGGTTTGGCCAACAAAGGAGGTGTACAAACAACTATCTGGTACATCGATAGTGGATGCTCAAGGCATATGACTGGAAGCAAACATCTCCTTAGCTCTTATACAGAACAAGAAGGCCCACGTGTACTCTTTGATGATGATAACTTTAGTTTTAACCAGAGGATTCGGAACCTTAGAGAATGATGATGTATAGGTTACTGGAGTCTCGTATGTCGAAGGTTTAAAGCATAACCTGTTATCAGTTTCACAATTCTGCGAAAACAGATTCAGTGTTGAGTTCTCGACTGATCAGTGTACTATCAAGAATCGAGCTACTCAACAGATCTTGTTAACTGGTTCAAGGAAATGAACGATTTATACAGCAGATTGGAACAGTTGTCCAAGAAATGCATGTCTGATTGTTAAGAGTTCCAAAAGTAGCAGTTGGCTCTGGCACAAAAGAATGAGTCATCTGAACTTTAAAACTCTTAACAAGATAGCAAGGATGTCTTTGGTTGAGGGACTTCCGAATGAGGCATTCTCTAAGTATCAGACATGTGTCGCATGTCAGAAGGGAAAACAGGTTAAAGCCTCAATCAAGGGAATCCCTGGACCAGCATCCAACAGAGTATTGGAACTGCTCCATATGGACTTATTTGGACCAGTTACACCAGTCAGTCTCAGCGGACCCAAATATACTCTGGTAATCGTGGATGATTATTCCAAGTTTACCTGGGTTGTATTCTTGTATAAGAAGAATGAGACAACAACAAAGATACCTGAGCTGCTCAACAAACTACAAAACGAAAAGGGTGTCAGTATAGTGAAAATCAGATCAGATAAAGGTACAGAATTTCTGAACTCTTTTATTACTGATTTTTGCACTAAGTTTGGTATACAGCATGATACATCAGCTTCAAGAACGCCACAACAGAATGGTGTAGCAGAACGGAGAAACAGAACACTCAAGGAAGCTGCTCGCACTATTTTAGCTGAACATGCAACACCAAGCCATTTTTGGGCAGAAGCCATCAATACTGCATGGCACACTCAGAACAGATGCTCTTTGACTAAGGCTCACTACAAAACACCCTATGAACTGTGGAAGGGCAGAAAACCTCGTGTTTCTTACTTCCATGCTTTTTTGTGCAAATGTTTCATACACAACAATGGGAAGAGTCAGTTGAAGACTTTTGAGGCCAAGTCAGATGAGGGTATATTCTTAGGATATTCCTCATCCATCAAGGCTTTCATGGTTTACAACAGTCGAACCCTAGTTGTGGAAGAAACACCTCATGTGGTCTTTGATGAAACATCTTCTGAACAAGAGAAATCTGCCTCAGAACAAGAAGTACCAGATCAACCGGTACCTGATGCACAGAAAATGGATCAGCTAAGTATCAAGGAAAAAGGATCAGAACACGTAACAGTGTATATTCCAGATCTTGCTGATTCACCAGGTCAATCAGACCCTAAGGTACGTACAACTGTCAATGAAGAAGCTGGTACAGCTGAGACAGTATCAACTGAACCATCTGGTTCAGGGGGAACACCTGAAGTTCCTACGGACAGACATCAGCACATGATGAGTCCAACATCAGCTGAGACTTGTCCATGTCAAGTGGATCATAATTCTGCACCACTCCTAATCACTAGTAATGAACTACTATCAGAAGAGGATGATGTTCTCCAAACTGATGCAAATCAGAAAAGAAGGACCTGGGTAACCAGTCATCCAACTGATCTGATCATCGGAGACTCATCTGATAGAGTCAAAACTAGACATCAGATTGGTGAAACTGCCATGTATTGTTGTTATCTGACTTTGAAGGAACCAACTGAAGTAGAAGAAGCTCTACAAGATGCAAACTGGATTCTAGCCATGCAAGAAGAACTGGAACAGTTTGAAAGGAATCAGGTTTGGAAACTGGTGGACAGACTAACCTATCAAGATGTGATTGGCACAAAGTGGGTATTCAAGAACAAGAGAGATGAGAATAATGTCATAACCAGAAATAAGTCAAGACTTGTTGCTAATGGGTATTCACAATCAGAAGGAATTGATTATGATGAGACTTTTGCACCAGTCGCTCGCCTGGAAGCCATTCGGCTGTTTTTGGCATATGCTGCCCACGGAGGGTTTATTATGTATCAGATGGATGTAAAGAGTGCATTCTTAAACGGGGTACTAGCTGAGGAAGTTTATTGTTGAACAAGCTCCAGGCTTTGAAAAAGGCGACCAGGTGTACCGTTTAAGAAAAGCTCTTTATGGCCTGAAACAAGCTCCTCGAGCTTGGTATGATACACTCTCTCAGTTCTTGATAGACGATGGTTTCACTAAAGGAATAGTGGACAGAACCTTATTCAGAATAGAAGATGGAGAAGATATTCTGATGGTTCAGATTTATGTGGACGACATCATCTTTGGATCTCCCAACAAGAGTTTATGTAATAAATTCAGCAAGCTGATGCAAGGGAAGTTCGAGATGTCCATGATGGGTCAGATGAGTTACTTTCTGGGTCTACAAGTTAAGCAAAGTACAGAAGGGATATTCATCTGCCAGGCGAACTACACTAGGAGTTTATTGGTTAAGTTTGGAGTTCAAAACTGTAAGGAAGCCAGAATTCCTATGATAACTGGATTCAAGATGGATCCAGATGAGAATGGTCAGAAAACTAATCAGAAAGAATATAGGGCTCTCATTGGATCTTTACTATACCTGACTGCCAGCAGACCAGATATCACTTTTGTAGTTGGTGTATGTGCCAGATTTCAGGCAAATCCAATGCAAAGCCACCTGGAAGCAGCTAAGCGGATTCTTAAGTATTTGAAGGGAACAGTAAACCTTGGTTTATTTTACCCATCAGATGATAATCTAGAGCTTAGTGGGTATTCTGATTCTGATTATGGAGGTTGCAGAATTGACGGGAAGTCAACCTCAGGTACATGTCAGTTTTTAGGTAGTAAATTGATCTCGTGGTTTTCAAAGAAGCAGACATCAATTGCGACATCTACTACTGAAGCAGAATATATGGCTGCAGGAAGTTGTTGCTCCCAATTGCTCTGGCTTAGTCAGCAGCTGAGGGATTATAACATTGTAGCTAAGAACGTACCTATATTATGTGACAGTAATAGTGCTATTACAATCACTCAGAATCCTGTTCTACATACAAGATGCAAGCATGTGGATGTCAGACACCATTTTATAAGACATCATGTTGAAAAGAATAATATCAGAATGGAAAAGATCCATACTGATAAACAAAAAGCTGATATTTTAACCAAGCCACTAGCTGAGATCAGATTCGGAGATTTATACAATGAACTAGGACTTCTGGATCTCGGAGAAAGTGCACCAGAAATGTTTGGTGGACTGATCTCCAGAACCAGCTGGTTAAGAGGCTAACTAGGTTAAGAGGAATCAGTTGATTTAGGTATCTCAACTGATCAGAAGATCAGTCAAGAAACTGATATGAGAAGGCTTTATCAGATTAAAAAGGAACTGATCAGATTAAAGAATTATCAGATTAAAGGAACTGATCAGTTTGGTTGTTTCATACTTTGTAAGTCGATTAAGTTAATGTTCAACAAGCAAGTTACATAAGATTAAAGATTCAAACGCATAAGGAAACAGAAAATACACAACAATGAAATAATAGAAATTTTCGTTGATAAAGACCTGGAGGTCAGATTTACATTACAAGTTACAAGTACAAAAGGACCCGGAGGTCAGTGCATAAACCATAAACCGAAAACCCTAAGCCTAACCCTAGAAGAGGGGGAGAGAGGCTTTAAAGATTTTAAAGCCTGATGCTCCCATTTTCCCCCCACTTAACCCTAAAAGGGGTGTGAGAGGCTTTGAAATAATCCTAAGCCACCCTCAGATCTTCGGAGTGAGGAGCGAGAGAGGCATTGAAGGATTTCTAAGCCAGGAGCCCCTAGTCCTAAAATCAATGGGCTCTCCAGCTGTTAAATGGGACACAAGTGCCAAAGATGTGGTCCAAAGACCATATGGCCACAAGTGTCGCATGCAAATATTGAGTTTGATATACGATGATCAGCTGTTAATTGATCAAAATCGGATACCAAACTCATGTTTTGTATCAGACTGAGTCTGTTAATGCTAATTTCGTCATCTCGATAGGCACACAAGGTGCATACGGTTAGGAGAAGTGTCTTCTCATTTGCTATAGCAGATCCGTCGCCTCGGTGGTAGAGAAGCTTGGCAATAATTGTATGTGTAATATTCGATGACAACGAAAGCAGTAATAAGGGACGCACAGGGTTGATTTGAGAAGCTGAATTCATTTGAAAAGGGTTAAAGGTTTTTGTCGGAAGTTTCACCGGAAATAAGGGTTCATTGGAAAACATGGAGTATAAGCTAAATAAATAAGATGAATGGTTTATGTTGTGTTGTTTTGCCTAAAACCCCAGATCCTTTTATAGAAGAAAAACAGGGGTATAGGTGCAAATTTAATTTCTCAAGACCCTTAAGAGAAATTTGCACCACAAGGACAGCGCGTAGGAAACACGCGACTGGTGATTGGATAAGCTTATGGCGATTGATATCCCAAAGTATCCAGACTATTATTACGAATGTTAAATCGTGTCGACTTAGGAAATCGAGACGAATCTCCAATTTTCCATGACTAAGTTTAAGCGGTAACACTTATTCCAAGAATTGACTTGTCTGAGTAGAATCAGATTAGGTCAACTGAAATCTGATTAGATAAGAGACTGATCAGATGAGGAAGATCAGTTGAGTATGATACCTCAACAAATCAGATAAATCAGTCAATAAGTAATCAGAAATAACAGTTGAAGGGGGAACTTCAACTGATCAGGGAGGATCAGAAAAGGGAATATCAGACGCAGAGTGGAGCGGATCAGTTAAAAGGGACAGTTGGGAAATTATAAGGATTAGGCAGAAAACTAAGATCAACAGTGGTACAAACAGACTACAAGTGGTATTGACTGATTACAATATCAGTCAACCAGATACGCATTTCTATTTCTTTGTTTACTGTTTACATATCTGAAATTATCTGATAATATTTGCCTTTACTATACACATACTTTTGTGACGCATACCCTGCAAATTATTTAATGCGGACGTGGGGTATATGTATTAAATGCTACTAAATGTGTTTTTAAATCCAAAAAGGTAATCGTGCGTGCATATCCTGACCACACGATCAAAACCGCTCAATCTGGATCGTTTATCCTTTTCAAACGTTTGATCTTCTAGTCTTGATTTTCCCTCCTTCCTTTTATAAGCTTCATCAAAACCCTACCAGAGTACTTTTCTCAAAATTCTTGCGATTTATTTTTCTGCAAGCTCACAATTATCCTTCTGCGATTCAAAGTGTTCTTACGATTCAACCTATTTCAAAAAATCGAAAAGCAGAATCTGGTAATTTCTGGTTGTTTGATGAATTACTTTCCTAAATTCCATTGATCATATAGATTACGTCTATTTATGTTATCCTGTGTTGTGACTTGTAATTTCTTGATATTCGTATGTATTCATGGATTACTAGGTCTGAGAATAGGCATGATAATCAATATATGATATCTTTATGGTTATGCACAAATTTTAATCGAGTCTATCTTATTGTAGATGGCCACTCATGGAATGGGCAAAATTATGTGTAACTATGCGGATTTGGCAACCAAAATTGTTGAAGACAAATTTGTAAGGTTTGGTGTTACACGGGATCCGGAATCAATGGAGGTGGAACAGATTCTGAGGAAGGGTGGTCTCAAAAATTACTGTGCTGCTTACTGCAATCCAGTAATGCAGTATGAAGCACTGGAATTCTTGAGGAGTTTGAAGGTTGACGAGGAGAATCCTGGACATGAACTGATATCTTCAGTAAATGGAGAGGAGATCAGACTTACAAATGATGATATATCTCGACTGTTCAACCTGCCCAAAGGAAAAATCTCTCATGCTCACTACAGGGAGAATGAAGACGAACTGATCAGGAATGAACTCTTCAGAGAGGCTGATAAACACCAGACCGTAGGCTTTGTCAGGCCTATGTTGAAAAGGAAATACTGTTTGTTGTTTGACATTCTGTCAAAAACAATCATGGGTATTTCGTTCAGCCCAGATGGATTAACAGCTGTAAAAATGTATAGTATGGCTGCTATTATCGATGAAGCCAAAAATATTAATTGGCATGGTTTTTCTGAAGGCTATTCTACTCCAAGAACATGACAAGTTTGGAGTTAGTGAACAGAGACAAGTCTATCTGAAGAAGAGAATCAGCAATCTCAACAAGGTTGCAAAAGTACCATTTCAAGGACAAGATGCCCAATGTCGAATGGGATCGAACGGATCAAGTCCTACAAGGCCTTTTCTCAACCACAATCGCCATCTATGGGCCATCGATGATGATATGCGCCCAACCCCCTAAGACTAAGAAAGGGAAAAATAAGGAGACAATTACGCTCAGAATCGATGCTCCTCAAAAGAAGAAGAGAAAATCGGTAAAGGCCTGCGAGAAGAGGCCAAAGAAGGTAAAAAACAGCCGCCATGACTTTTTTTCCGAAGACGAGTCGATGAAGAAGGAGTGCAGATCAACTCCTCAAGCAGCAGAGATCTCAATAAACATCGATAGGCAAGCTTCTCAAGTTGAGAGCTCGCCAGAACAACTGAGGGAAGAGCAAGGGACTTAACGATCTCCTTCACCTCAATCTCGCTAACGATTCACCTCTCGACTTCTAAATTATCAGCATATTTCTCCTCCTCCTTCACCTGCTCGCGAACCTGAAAGTTCACCAATTCACGAACCAGTAAGATCACCTGCTGCAGAACCAGACGCACTTGCTGCTACAGCAGAACATCTACAGATTCAGCCAATCGGCCAACATCCAGCTACTCAGACGCCACCAGAACCCTCTACATCTCATCAACCGGAACCTGGTCGATCTGAACAGGTGATTCCCCGAGTCCAGATCATCCAAGACCATCACAGGGAAAATGGTCAGAATAAGAATTGAACGCGATATTGATGAGTTGTCCAGAGTTGGAAGCCCATCCTGTTAT
Organism: Stenogyne calaminthoides; assembly: GCA_037126765.1. NCBI lineage: Eukaryota > Viridiplantae > Streptophyta > Magnoliopsida > Lamiales > Lamiaceae > Stenogyne > Stenogyne calaminthoides. The sequence goes on along the minus strand of JBBCBC010000030.1, from coordinate 16,357,303 downwards.
TCGGGAAGAAGTAATGGAGATCCTCACCTGGAAAGATCTCCGTTTGAAGAACTTCTCATATTTCATGATCATTACTGAACAGATGGGAGGTGCTGATGCATTCGCAGATTTTGATTTCGACATGAAGAAATTGCGCCAGTAGGATCACCAAATTGAACCGATAACTCCCCAAGCGATCAAAGCTCTGATCCACGGAAAGCTGGGAATAATTGAATAAGTCGAATCGAGATCACAAGAAACTCCTAAGGAAGATGATCCTATGAAGGATGTGGGAGTTGCCGATGATAGTGGAACTGGTGCTGCAGTTCATGACCAGCCACTGGAGGCGCAAACAACTAGAAATGATCAGGTGATGCAAAATATTCCTGCAACACACATCACCACTGATCAACTTCGTAAGATCGATCTTGTTTTAAAGATCTTCCGAAAAGAAGAAGTTGAGGGAGTGTTGGCTAATGAACTTAGCAACACAATAGCCGATCGAGGCAAATTGGCCTCAAAGAGATAACGGATCAACGGAATTGGCTATTTCCCAAATTGAAGCAATCAAAGATCGGGTTCTCTCAAACCGTGACCAACCCGATCGCTGAATTTAAGAAGACAGATTGACGACAAGTTAGTTCAGTTGATCAACAACAAGTTTCTCTTCCGATGGTCACAAAAAGCTTGAAATGATCAAGAAAAACTTGATAAACTCATTCTTACCTCTCTATTGCCGTTGAATGGCCAAGACCGAAATGATCTCAAAGATTCAAAATCTATCTACTCAAGCTCAAGGTTTATCTGTTGAAGATCTTAACAAGGATATATCGATCCACTTTGGATCTCTCGACTTCCCACTCAACGCTTTTTTGATCAAACCAAAAAGGGGAAGGAAAGTTGAGAAACCAATCGACTTTTATCGTAACAATGTAAGAACCGATTCGACGGCTTGAATCTATGGCCGAGAGACTAGACCATCCGGATCTGTTTTGCTAATGAAATTTCGGGAAGATGGAGAAGTCAATGGCAAGAAAGTTATTTGTGGGGTCTTTGGGACATCAAAACATGTACCAAACCCACTCGACTAAGAGAGTCACGAGAAAACAAATTTAATGATATACAAAGCCGATAAGAAACTGGCTGAGAAACTGTCTAAGGAGCAGATTGCTGAAGAAGCTCGAATTAGTGAAGAAGAAAGAAGAGCAGAAAAATTGGCAGAGGCAGAAGGCCTGAAAAAGAAATACAGATCGAGGGCGAAGAAAGGCAAAGTCAAAAAATCTGGGCCAGAACCTCAGTTGGGAGCAAGAGTTGATGAAATCATTCCAAAAACTGCTGCACATGCTGATAGGTTCGAGGAATGGAATAAGATCAGAAGTGAATGGCTTCTGGATGCATTTATTCTGGACCTAGTGCCACAAGAAGAATCACCAGATGCAAAATTTCTCAACTGGTTGGAGAACAAGCACCCAGATTTTCTGAAATATCTGGAAAATGAGGCCAGAGTAATCAATGTGAGAATATCTCGTCAAGAGTATGACGTGATGGAATACTCGAAGAAGGCAATTGGCTCATTTGACAGACTGGCATTTCAAAGGTTCTATTTTGACTTCCTGAACAAAGCTCGCATAATTGATCCTCAGCAGATCAATGATGTCAAATGGAAGCTATACCGGATATTCAACATTCCTCAGGATCAACGAGAAATGCCAGAGGGATATAAGCCAAGAGATTAAAGATCAGAAGACTGTTTAAGATCAGCTGAATTTAAACCCAAACTTTTCTGATGTAATATGTAATCAATAAATCTGATGAATGAAAAGTTTATTTTTTTTCTGATCCTAAGACAAAATCTCATTGTCTTCTGATTATGTGTTCTTTATTGTTTTATATTTATCAACTGTGTTGGTTTCTCAAGTGTTTTGGTTTCATCAAAAAGGGGGAAATTGTTGGGAAATTTAGAGTTTTGATGAAAGTTCTAAAACACATGTAATAGGACCAGTCAGACCTGTTAGCTGACCGACGTTTTTAATACCAGTTATAAGATGACCAGTTGATAATTATTGTATAGAACAACTGATGTATAAGATAGGTCACATATTGAGGGGGAACTCAATATGTATAGGTCAGATTAAAGACCAGCTGAGAACAAAAGATCAGCTGAAGTCCGACTGGCCAGAAGGCAAGAGAAGGACAGAAGATCGGACAATCTTATAAAGTCAGATAATCAGGTGAAGTCATGAAATATAAATTCAGAAGACCTTAAGATCAGATGACTACCAGAAGATCAGACCAAGAGACCTACATCAGCCGAGTCTGCTAGTTGAGCTAAGACAACTAGCACCAGAAGACTCTATCACAGGTAGACTGATCAGTTGTAACTGATCAGGTCAGCTCACACCAGGTGTCAACTAATGTTTCACAATGTCATACGTTGCTGATCTGAACAAGAAGAATGACAAATTTAGTTGGTGAACAAACTCTGATATGCTGTACTTGTTAACCAATAAGAACAAGACACGTATGACCTGAGCTGACACTGCAGATTTCGGTGTTGCATAGTTAAACGGCTAGAAAAATGACATACACGCTTTCGGCCATGCCGTACCTGGAAGCACGTCACATCAAATCCTACATATCTACCAAATATAGCCGGAAATTCAAATTGCTCTCCAACGGCTCTTTGATTTCGAGATCTATAAATATGGGATTACTCTTCAGAGTGAAGACACGGAAATTATCAAGAAGCTCATACTACAGCAAAATTTCCGCACGAAGAACACAACCTTGAAGATTATTTTCTAAATGTTCATCCCATAGTTCTTAGCACATAAATCTTATCCTCTAGTTGTTAGGCTACTTAAATACTAGGAAAGATTTCAAAGTTGGAACAAACAACAAATCTTACCCAAAACCCAAAGTTAGGTTAAGTTTGTTTAGCAAGATTTCAGATAGGGTTTCTAGTTCTGATTTCTGGGATCGGTTGAGTGAGAGCTCTATAAATATCTGTTGGTGTAATGTGTTGGACTAACACAATAATCTAAGTCCAGTTGGTTAAGTTGGTGCCTCTTGTGATAGGGAAGAGTGGACGTATGACTGGTTGTCCGAACCACTATAAATCTTGTGTGCATTTACCTGTTTGATTAATTGCTTTACATTATTGCACACAACTTGATTAAATCTGCATACATATTCTGAGTTAGGATCAGCTAGCACCAAGTTATGGATTGGATCGATTGACTCCATAGTCATCTGATTAAAAACAACTTCGGAATCTGATTTGTTATAAACTGGTTTTTCACACGGGTATAAACTAGCTTCCGCACAATCAGTTAAACTGATAGACACCAAACCGAATCGCCTCAAAGCGACAAGAAGTTGGATATCAGTCCAAACTGATTCACTTTCACTCTGATCAGGCAAACTGCAATCACACCTGATCTACATGAAAAAGTTTTCAGAAGTCTATTTACCCCTCCCCTCTAGACTTCTGCCCTCACGAAACCCGTTCGGGACCTACATGTAGGTTGGTGATCACTAGGTTGAGTGATAGAGTAATCGAAGTTAAAGTTTTTACTGGTAGCAGCGCTGGTGAACTAGCATTTATACTTAGATTGTCACTGACTCCTTATGATCCTAGGTTACCTTTCAAGTTTACACGCATACAGCTTTCTTTGATTGTTTCGTATGTTATGTCTATAAATAAAAGTCAAAGACAATCTTTTTCCCATGTTGAAGTCGGTGTTCAGCCAATTTAGAGTCGACAATTTCGGGTCGGCCCTGCCAACCCGAGGCTAAGTATGGGTTGTGCTAAAAAATTAGAGGACCCAAAAAAAGTCGGTCCTATTTGGCCCGACCCATTTGGCCCATGGGCCTGATGGCCTTGGTCCGATGGGCCACGGGCCGCCCAGCTAGCCCGACCAATTTTCTATTTTTTATTTTTTTATTATTGTATTAATTGTTTAATTACTATAATTATTTAATATTGATAATTAATACTAATGACAATGGACCTTTATTTGTAAAATAAACACACCCAGACCTAACCCAATTTTTGTAAACTTAACACCACATAATATACAAAAGTAACATAATAGAATTACAGTTCATGAGAAACCCAAAAAATTAAGGCACGCATTGTGAAGTTTATGATGAACTGATGACGATCATGACCTTTAATTTTATTTAATAAATTATGTTAGGAATTTTTATTTTTTTTTTATTCTATTTGATATATTAGTAGATGTTGCTAATAATGAAAAATTTGTAAAGTAGATGAAGTAATTAAAAAAAATAAAAAAATTCATGAGCCGGGTTGGCCCATGGCAGTGAGCCCATATTATTTGAAATTTGGGCACCATTTTAGGGGTCCGATCAAAAGATGGACTGGCCCAACCTAGCCCATGAACATGACTTGGTTCGATGGGCTGGGCCTGGTCGGGCTGCCTGATTTGCCACCTCTATTAGCTATGATCAGCTTTATGTCGCACTTTCGAGGGTTACCAGTCAACATGATTTGAGGATTATGTTGTGTAATAATGATAGTTTTGAACACAATACAACAAAGAATGTTGTACTTCAAGAAGTTTTCCGAAATGTTTAGATTTTAGGAATTATATTATAATTTTTTTTTTTTTTTTTTGTTTATTTACATTGTTTTTATTTGAAAGGGTGAATGTTATTTTTTTATAAATGGTTGTTGTTATTTTATTTTTATATATTTTTTAAAAATATAATTACTGCTATATGTATGTTTATTAATTAATGTTTAATATATTATATCTTTTTTTTATATTAAGTGTTAGAGAATAAGAATTACTTATGCATAATAAGTGTCGTTTTTAAAATCAAATTGTCAAATTGTAAACGGAAGTTCTAATTATTAGATCTTGTGCAGTTGAAATTTCGAGAACTGCAATAATTATTAAAATTCTTTTTAACTAATATATATTTTAGTAAAAAAAATTATTTTTTCATGATTAAATTACCAATTAATATTTAAAAAATTATTTATAATCTATAACTTGAAATGATATTAAAAATAAAAAAAAATAAGGTAACAAAATATAGCAATATCAATGACTTTTGTGCAACGCACGGGATAGCAAAAAACTAGTATTTATAGTGTACCTTAGAATATTCTAGCTTCTCCTCCAAAGTTCTACCTGCCAATGACTTTGTTGATACTAGAAGAATCCATAAGCTTGTAATCTTTAATAATTCTAGAATGATCTAGCCAATAATATACATACTAGAATAATCTAGTTACACTATTTATTTGGGTAACTAGAAGGATCCACCAATTATTGTCTCAAAATGAGATGTCTGGTCGAGTTAATGTTAGGTAGATCAGACTTCCAACCAATTGTGTGTACATTGCCCCATCTTGCAGATCCTGTTGGAATATAGAGGCACGTAAACACGTAATACATGCGCAGCGGAATTAAACAGTTCACCAACAACGAACATATAATTGCATAAACAATTACAATAATCATAATAAGAAATCTCCAGTAATTTGAAAGCAGATTTCTCAATTATAGTATCCACGTAATCCCCAATCACGGACTTGCACGGATTTGCCAGCGTCGAATCCCGAGATGAATTTGCTAGGAAAATTCTAACTCTAGATCTTATGGAGAAAATATGAATTAACGTTGTTTGTGAATTCCCAAGAGCTCATATATATAGGGAGACACAGCTTAAAACCCTAAGCTGGCCTGATTGGGAAATAAAATCCCTAATCTTTATTTAAATAAATCTCTTAGATTTATTTCCCACATATAAAATCTCTACGGATTTAATTCCCATATATGTCAAATCTCTACGATTTGATTCCATATATAATAAATCCTATAATAATATTCCATATTATTATTGGGAATTCTTTTTTAATTAAATCCAATTTAATTAAACACTAATAATATTTAATTCTAAATTAATATATTATTAATTAATTTTCCATAAATTAAATATTAAATCCAATTTAACATTTAATCAACCAATAATAATCCGTAAAAGGGAACTAATTATTGTGTGACCCATATTCCCTCATATATCGAGCGATTAGTCAAACTAATGGTCTTAATTGAACCCTAGAAAATAAATCAGACATTCTCAATATATGAGGTACGTTGCGAGAAATGTGGAACTACTTGTAACTGTAACATGGGCTATTACGATTTCCTCCTTTCATTCACCAATACTCGTTAGTCTTGAACATTATGAAGTGTCTATTCAAATAACTTAATCAATTTATCTTTAATCACTAATTGATCACTCATGTCACACTTGGCCACAAAGTCCAAGTTGACGTGCATTGGTCAATGACTTTGATCCAATTATGATGAGAAGATTAGTATTCTCTCTAAATCCACTTTGAGGAATGAATCATTTTCTTGGCTCAACTACCAAGCACATGCACTTCGTGATGAACCCAATCGAAGTCATATCTTCCCATGGAAGGGTGCAAGTGTCGGTCATGGTCAAAGTTCATCACTCCACACATGTCGTGCGTATTGACCTCAAGTGAAAGGAGTATCGCATCACTCCCACTAACCAAGACACCTGTAGACACATATAGTGGAACTACATCAAACAATTTCTCGGATGGGTATACCAATACCCTCCAAGGTATTTGTGCATCCATCATGAGATACCTAGTATCTCGTAGCAAGTGAGATCTTACTACACTCTCTAAGAGTATGATGCATATTACACATCAATCTCCATTGCATCATCAATATCCCATTCTTGATGATCCTCGATCGGGACTATTTGAGAATCATGCTTAAGTCCTCTAAGTTCTCACACACTCAATGACAACAGTGACTCAAGGGAACACAGATAAGAACAAATATAAAAAATCAAACATAATATTCTAGCAAGTGTAATGTCATACATTTAATATTAAATAAATAATAATATTAAACCAATATTGAATATTATCTGAGTATTATGTCCTTACAATGGATTGTCTCTAGGACACTAACACTAACAATCACCCACTTGAACTGAGCCAATCACCTACATGTCTAACCCCTAGACCATCAAAATGTCTAGTGTGTACATGAACACTCAAAGCCTTGGTGAAAGGATCAGCCAGATTATCCTCCGTGGGGACACGTTCTAACGTTATCTCTCCTCTAGCGATTATCTCTCTTATTAAGTGATAACACCTCGGTACATGCTTGTTTCTGTTATTGGATCTCGGTTCCTTAGCTTGCGCAACCGCACCAATGTTGTCACAATACAACTTTATTGGACTGCTGGCACTCGGAACTACCTCTAGTTCATTTAAGAACTGCTTTATCCAGACAGCTTCTTTGGCAGCTTCTGCCGCAGCAATGTACTCAGCTTCGGTTGTTGAATCCGTTGTAGTCTCTTGTTTGGAACTATTCCAACTAACCGCCCCAGCAATGAGAAAAAAAACATAGCCCGACTGTGATTTGTAATCATCACAGTCAGATTGAAAACTTGCGCCAGTATAGCCAGTTGCAACTAGCTCCGACTGTCCTCTGTAGACCAAGAAGCAATCTTTGGTACGTTTGAGGTACTTAAGAATGTTCTTGACAGCAATCCAGTGAGGTTCATCCGAATTCTGCTGGTATCTACCATCGGTGCTGACAGTGAAGACCACATCTGGTCTAGTGCACGTTATGATGTACATGATGGAGCCAATTGCAGATGCATATGGTATATCCTTCATGAGCCGGATATTAGCGTCTGTGGAAGGACAATCCTTCTTAGACAGCTTTATCCCATGACATGCCAGTAGAGAACCTCTCTTAGAGTTCTCCATCACAAATCACTTCAACATCTTATCTACGTAGGTTGACTGTGACATCCCCAACATATTCTTAGATCTATCCTGTGGATCTTGATCCATAAGATCAAGGGTACAGAAGTCGAAAATCGCTAGGCGGGCGGATTCTGACCGCCTAGCGCCTAGGCCGCCTAATCAGCGCCTAGGCGCCGCCTAATTTTTTTTTTTATACATAAATAATTTTATATCTAATAAAATAAATGATAATTAAAATTTGAATAGAACGTACAGACCCGTGAGCAACCTTCACTAGTTGTCTAGTCCTAATCAGTAGTCAAGTACGCAACTTTCACTATTCCTATCACTCTATCAGTAGTCAAAGACTAAAAATATGCCTCAAAACAACTATATTTCCTAAAACCAAGTCAAAGATTCAAAAACTAAATCCCTAGAAACTAGTAAAATCAAATCTTCATCTGGCACCCTTTCAAAATAACGCTTTCAAAAACCAAATCCTAAAAACTAGTAAAAAATCAAATCTTCATCGCATGATGGGCGACGCAGACGGCGAGCGGCGGGAGATGCAGGCGGCGAACGCGGTGGGCGACGCAGGCGGCAGCCAACGGCCGGTGAACGGGGTATGGGCGCAGCGGTAGGCCAGGTGGATTTAGGGTTTGATTTTTTTTTTCTCTTTTCTTCTCTATGAACGTGAACGAAACTGACTGTATCTTCTTCTTTTCTTTTTAAATTTTTAATTTATTAAAAAAAATGCCTAAATCGGCCGCCTAGGTGGCGTCTTGGCCTCCTAGGTGGTGACTAGCGGCGAGGACGATTTTCTTGGACGATTATGCAAAAATCGGGGTGGCCGTCGGCCGATTTTTGCACCCTTGCCTAAGATGTAGCAGGCCTCACCAAGATCCTTCATCATGAAGGTCCTTGATAGCCCATCTTTTACCGACTGCATAAGAGGGATATTGTTTCCCATAATTAATATGTCATCGACATACACAACTATGAAAACAATATTTCTCCCACTGCATTTACGATAAATGCATGGATCTTTTGAATTTCTGATGAAGTCAAACGATTTGACAACTTCATCAAATCGAATATTCCAACTCCTAGAAGCTTGCTTCAGTCCATAAATGGACCGTTTAAGCTTGCACACAAGATTAGATTTTGGATTAGATACAAAACCTTTCGGTTGAGTCATAAACACTTCCTTATCAATGTTGCAATTGAGGAAGGTTGTTTTGACATCCATCTGCGAAATCTCATAATCTATATGTGCTGCTACCGCAAGTAAAATTCGAATGGACATGATTTTGGCAACAGGTGAGAAAATCTCGTTATAGTTAATGCCTTCGCATTGACTATAACCTTTTGCCACCAACCTAACCTTGTAGGTTTGTACTTTACCATTTGCATCAGTCTTACGTTTGTAGACCCATTTGCAACCTATGGGTTTGACCCCTTTCGGCAACTTAACCAAGTCCCAGACTTGATTGGTGTATATCGAGTCCATCTCGGTGTTGGGAAATTAGGGGTGCCCAGATCTATTCGAGTTGAATTTAAATACATATTTAAATTAATCAATTAATTACTAACATGAATTAATCCTAAACCAATTCAACACAATAATTAATAAGCAAGTAAACATCATGCGTACAAGTATTTCACGTAAAACCTAAGCATGCGGAATCTAGGAATTACGTAAATACTAACCTCTTGTAGAGACAACCGCTGAGATGTTGGATCAACCCAAAGTTCCTTCTCAAATATGTCCCACGTCCACGAACGTAATCCGGTGGGAGGATTATCAACAAACGATTTTAATCTTAAAGGAGAAAAGAAAAATATTTGGCCACCACCTTTGTGGATTTCTAATTTTTCCAACACATGGAATTGCACACTCACAATTGCAGTTTTTCGAAAATACACAGTCTGTCGACGTTTCAAAATATTTGATATTTTATCGACGCTGATATTTTTCCGAAAAACCAATTTTCGTGTTGTCTTGGAGATAAAAAATTCATCTCCTATTTATAGACTAGGGGAACGAAAATTTAGGTCTAGTTGGGCATTGGGAAATTTCTTTGCTTCTTCCTCAAGATACAATCTAGAATATATCCAATATATTCTATTTCCCAAAATATCTCCCAACAAAATTTCCTCCTCCTTTCTTGTTCAATATTTTCGAAAATATCTCATGGGATAGGAGGAAACAAGATCTTTTTCCTTTCTTGAATTTATGGGATAAACTTGTATCTCAAGAATACTTATTCCATAAGATCTTTCCAAGAAAATCAAGAAAAAATCTTTTTCTCTTTCCTACCTAACTTTTCGAAAATATTGTGGAAAAATAAGTCAAAATATTTTCTTCTCCTTTTCATTAATTGGAAGGGGCCTTTAGGAGAATTAAGATTGGACCTCCAATGGGCTATGAAGCTTTAATATTTAGCCAAAATATTATTCAAGCCCATTAATATTAATTTATTCCACTATAAAATTAATATTGAACTATCCATCTTAACCCACATTACGACTTCACAATAATATGGCTCCCGGTTATTATTTCCCGCGTTTAAGATTATCTTAGTCCATTAATTAATTAAGTCATTGAACAAACTTTATATTAATTAACATCTTTGTCCTTGGAGTAAAGACAACTCAACATTATTATCCATACCGGAAATAAATTTCCACTTGCAAGATTTGGTATGATAAAGATTCTGAGCCCACCAAGGGGACAAATCAAGCAAGTCGTACCTGCACGCGATTCTCGATATTAAATCTTAGCAATCGTCATGTAATTAATAATATTGCCCAAGATACAAGGTATCGAATTGCATTGATTCTCTTCCCATCATAAGTCAAAGCAATAGTTATTAATTTCACACGATCATATTTAAGGAACGAAGATTAAGAAATAACGAACCACTGAGGTCTAATTCTTGTATATTCAGTACCGAAGAATTTATCCTCCTATAGGTCCTTTTCAACGCATCATAATGCACTAGTGTAATCCCTTGGTCAAGACAAGCCAATCTGAGCTTTATACCTCAAACTTTCATGATGGGTTGTTCATTTCCATCTGGGTTGTGAATTTGTACTTAGTCATGAGGAACTGTTAATTTGATCTTATGTGATCTGGTATCACCAAATTAACTACAACGTAACACGTACTGACTTTATCGAACGGGTATGCAGTAAATATATATAACATTCATTCATATTTAATGCAACATGTGATAAATAATTTATTTCAGTAAAATAAATAAGAAATTCTCTAGGTCCCGAACGGGTTTTGTGAGGGTGGAAGTCTAGAGGGGAAGGGTGAATAGACTTCCAAAACTTTTCGTGCGGATCAGGTGTGAACTGCAGATTACCTGATCAGAGTGCTAGTGTATCGATTTAGATCGATGTTCAATCTTCTTGAGTGCACGAGGCGATCGGTTTGATAACTGTCAGTTTAACTGAATGGTGCGGAAGCTTGTTTTTACCCGTTTGAAAAACAAGTTTTATCAATCAGATTCTTAAGTCAATTTTTAACCATTGATGTATGTGTCGATCGATCGATCGATTGTTTGGTGCGCATGAACTTTAACTTTAGAAATATATATGATTTTTAAACTCAGTTGTGTGACTTGTGTAAAGCGATAAGAAAACAAGTAAATGAACACAAGACGTTTTATAGTGGTTCGGACAAAACCTGTCCTACGTCCACTCTTCCCTTAACACAGGGGAACCTTAACCTACTTTAACCTGCGGGACTTATATCCTTTTTCGGGATGGCCGAGATGTTTACCGAGTTCCCACTCAAGCTTAACCTTACGGGACTTATATCCTTTTCGAGGATAGCGAGATGTTTATCGAGTTCCCACTCTACAACGTAACCATCGGGACTTATATCCTACAAAGAGGATAGCCGAGATGTTTAATGAGTTCTCACTCTACAGACTTGACCTAACTTGCGTTTGGGTAAAGAATGATTGAGGGTTCTAACTGGAAATCTATCCTGGTGATTTAGATAGCCAAAATGTTAGTGGATAGGATTTCTTGCTAAGAACTATGGGATGAACACTCTAAGAATAATCTTGATTCAGTGGTGTTCTTTGTGGTGGAGATTTTTTGTAGCTTTAGCTTCTTTTGCGATGTCTCCGAGTTTGTTCTTGTGTTTTTCACTTGTTGAACCTCTTCTTCAAAATGAAGAACGATCTCATTTTATAGACCTCGAAATCAAGAAGCCGTTGGAGAGCAATTTGAATTTTGGGCTATATTAGGTAGGCTGTAGGATATGATTGTGACGTGCTGTGATTTTCGGCGTGGTCGTCGGCATGATTAGCGCCATTTTTGTCTGCAGCGTCGTATCCCGTATTGTCAGCTCTTTTTGTGCACGTGTCGCTTTCTCTTTGGCGAGGTGACAACTTTTAAATTTTCCGTTAGGCGATTGATATTCCTTTTGGAGAGGATTCGTCTTTGTCGGTGTATCTTTTTATTGTCACGTGTGTGGCCGACTTGATCAAATGGCGATCGATCTACCATGTTCGATCTTTGGTTGCACATTATCTTAGCTTCAATATGCAGACTCTGCTGAAAGTAGGTCTTCAAGTCTTTTGATCTTCAGGTGTCTCTGAGCCTCAGTGTATTCAGTCGTACTAAGTCTTGGGTTTGATCTTTGAGTCTTCAGGTTTATCTGAGTCTTCAGGTTCATCTGAGTCTTCAGTGTTATCTGAGTCTTCAGGTTCATCTGAGTCTTCAGTGTTATCTGAGTCTTCAGGTTCATCTGAGTCTTCAGGTTCTTCTGAGTCTTCAATGTCTTCTTGTCTTCACCTGATCTTCTGACTTCTTATCTTCTGATTTGCGCTTAGTCTTCAGATCATCTGACCTTCTCTAGGTCATCTGATACTTCGACCTGACCTATACATACTGAGTTCCCCCTCAATATGTGACCTATCTTTTACATCAGCTATCTATACATTTCAGCTGGTCATCTTATTCTGAATCAAAGTCATCGATCACCAATGTGTCCGATTTGGTCCTATTACAACCTGTTTTGGAACTTCCATCAAAACTAAATTACATATTTCCCAACAAATTCAGTTTGGTTATACAAAGTAAAAGCATACTTCTCAGTATAACCCCAACACTCGGATTTCATGGCTTCATGCCACTTCTCTGAGTCAACATCTAATGTTGCCTCAGTGTAAGTTCTAGGATCGTCTTTATCCGGGATCTCCATGTCATCATGTTCCTCTACGAGGAAACCATAATATCTAGTGGGTGGATTACTAATCCTAGTAGACTTACGGAGCTGTGGTTGTGTAGGCTGTACATTCTGATCGTGAAAATTTTGTGGTGCATCGATTTCATCAATGTCCGGAGAGTCCTCAAGAGCAACACTTTCAGATGCCTCTTTGGCGGGAGTTTGAACTATGATGTTCTCATTCAGCCCACTTGGAGTTTGTTGTGAAGGCAATGCAACTCCAATTACGCTCCCACTGGCTGAAAGATGATCACTAAGTGATAAACTTCCACCATGAGAGCTGTTGAATGCTCCCACTGATTCCTTATCACGTTTCTTTGATAAGTTATCAGTCTCCTGGTTATCCATGGGTTCTTGAATTTCTTCAAGTTCTATCATCTTACGACCTTGTTCCTTGAAGACATAGTCTTCTTCGAGGAATCTGGCCTGCCTAGAAACAATTATTGTTTGTTTCTTAAGTAGATAGAAGTAATATCCTCTAGTTTCCTTAGAATATCCCACAAGGTAACCCTTTTCACCTTTGGATTCCAACTTATCGGTAATCATCTTTTTCACAATTGCGGGGCAACCCCACGTTTTGATGTGTGAAAAAGGTGGCTTCTTGCCACATCATAGTTCATACGGTGTATGCTCAACCGATTTGGATGGAATCCTATTCAAAATGTAAATTGAGGTTTGTAACGCATATCCCCATAAGAATGTCGGAAGAGAGGAAAAGCTCATCATGGACCTCACCATGTTTAACAAGATTCGGTTTCTCCTCTCGGATACTCCATTCATTTGCGGTGTTCCGAGAGGAGTCTATTGTGATTGGATTCCGTGTAACTTTAAGTAATCATTGAACTCATGGCTAAGGTATTCACCTACTCGATCTAGTCGAAGAGTCTTGATACTCTTACCAAGTTGCTTCTGTACTTCAGCTTTGAACTCCTTGAATTTCTCAAAAGATTCGGATTTGTGTCTCATAAGATACACATATCCGTACCTCGAGAAATCGTTAGTAAAAGTGATGAAGTAGCCGAAGTGACCTCTAGCTAGAGTGGACAATGGTCCACAAACATCACTGTGGATCAACTCTAGAACTTATTTGGCGCGAACCCCTTTCCCAGAAAAGGGTTTGTTGGTCATTTTTCCCTTGAGATAGGATTCACAATTTCCATAAGACTCAAAGTCGAATGGGGTTAAGTAGCCTAACTTCATTAACCTTGCAATCCTATTCTCATTTGCATGACCAAGCCTACAATGCCACAAGTAAGTCTGGTTTTCATGATTACTAAGTTTGAGTCGTTTGTTTTGTATATTAAGAATATTATATCCACAATGCAACAAGTATAAACCATTCGATAAAGGAGCATTCCCATACACATCACCATTAAGCGAAAAATAATAATTATTATTTGCAAAATGGAAGGAAATCCCTTCAATGTCTAACATAGGAATATAAATAATGTTGCGAGTAATAGAGGGAACAAAATAACAATTATTCAGTTCAAGTCTAAAACCAGAGGGTAAATCTAAAACGTAAACGCCAACACGTTCAGCAGCAACCCTTGCTCCATTCCCAACGTGTAGGGCGACTTCACCCGGCCTAACTGCCCTGCTATACTTGAGACCCTGCACATTAGTACAAATGTGTGAGCCACAACCGATATCTAATACCCAGCAGTTAGTATCATTTGTGGACATGTTTATCTCAATAACAAACATACTTGTTCCAGTGGCTGAGACACCTTGTGTCTTCTTTTCAGCTGCTAGAACCTTACAGTCCTTCTTCCAACGCCCCTTCTGCTTGCAGTAGAGGCATACATCCTTGTCCACTCTCTTCTTCTTTTGAATTCCACCTTTGGGCTTAAGGAAGCTTGGCTTGGAGCCTTTCTTTGCCTTGCCCCTTCGCTTCTTATTCCCTTTCGGAGTAGAAGAAGTAGAGGCACTCACCATGAGCACGGGTTTTTCCTTAGCAGTGGAAGACTCAAAGGTCTTTAGCATGTTATGCAACTCGGACATAGTCAATTCCGTCTTATTCATATTGAAGTTTACAACGAAACTCGACTATGAATCGGGAAGTGACTGAAGAATGGCATAAACAGCAACATTGGTCTTGATCTCAATGCCCAGACGACCAAGTTTCTCGATTAGCCCAATCATCTTACACACATGAGGAGAAACCTTCCCTCCCTCAGACAACCGGCATCTAAACAGATATCTCATTACTTTATAAATCTCAGAACGAGATTCATAATCAAAAAGATCCTTCAGATGTTTGATCATCTCGAAGGGAAACATCTTCTCATTCTGCCTTTGCAATTCGCGAGTCATCCAGAGTAGCATAACACACTGAGCCTGGGAAGCATCCTCTTGATGTTTCTTTTCTGAGTTGTGGCGTCAAACACCTCAGCCTCTTCAGTACCAGTCTCCGGGGTAGCAGTGATTGGCATGTCCAACATGTACTCAATCTTTTATTGCCTAAGCACAAAATGCACGTTTCGGTGTCAGTCGAGAAAATTTGGCCCAGCCAATTTGTTCGTTTCCAGAATGCTTCTCAGTGATAATGTTCAGTTTTAAAAGGATTAATAAAATTTCACTGGTTAACCTGTTTATTTAATTACGTTAACGCATTTATAGTCCGCATTATAATTGTTTGGGTAGGCGGTGCCCAATAATTGTCGGACCGTATTAAATGTTTGGTTAGATGGCGCCCAAATATCTGTTAGTCTGTATGTGTCATGTTTGGGTAGGCAGCGCCCGATAATTGCTCAAATGTGATATAGTAAACTTTTTGGATCTCGTTTAAGCAATTAATACCCCGACTTTAAAATGTTCCTCACTAAAAGTTGGTTTTTCATTGAAATGAAACGATGTCTTCCATCGAAATTAAAAGTAAACTGGATATTTCGTTCCAATGATATTTAAGGCCCAAGTCTTTTGCTCGGATCTACATCTAACGGGACTTTTATAGGGACATGTAAAGTCGTCGCTCGATGGTTGTAAACCAACTTAATTTTATTTCACCAGCCCAAGCAGGGAAACAAAAATTAAGGGACATCCGATTGAACTAGGTTCAATCAACTAGGAATTGCAGTTATGCAATTGGTTTGGAGACCTACCAGTTCTGCTATTATAGTAATCAGCCCAAACATATATTATAATAGTAGGAATGAGGATCCTAGTCTATTATGCTTTATATTGGATATAAATTTGTATTCTTCTGATGAGGTCGTTGAATATGTGAAAATAATGGAGACAAAATAAAAACAAAAGAAAGGCCATGTTTATTTTGATTGCTGAATATTGATCATAGGAATTATGTGTTTTAATTCCCGTTTTATTTTATTTCTCTAGGCTTGTTTTTAATCCAATTAATTATAAAATAAAATCCAATTTTATTTCAAGTCTTAAAATTAGTCCTTTTAATTTTAAAACCAAGTTTTAATTATTTTATTTTCAAGGGCTCAAGTGCAATTTCTAAAATTTTGCACGGAGGGGCCTGTTTGAAATCCAATTTACAAAATAGCCCCTCCCTCATCACTGCCCGGAAACCATCTGTCAATCGGGACAACCGATACCAACAATTCAACAATAGTTCATCAGGGATAATCCAATTAATCATCTGAACAGTGATTTGGTCAAGATTCATCATTCAAACCAATTGAAAAGACGAAGGTAGTACACGAATGGGACCCAAATGAAGGAAACCAGTTGCGTGCAAACCCGGAAAATGATGAATCCCATAAATATCGAATTCCAAAAGCAAACGAAAAAACTAAAAAAATGCACGAAAATGGGACGAGCATCGAAACCAGAATACGCAAAAATCGCAAACCCAGAAACCAGAAACCAAAACCAGAGAAGTGAATCGAAAACCAGAAATCGGAAGAGGAAAACTCATCGTACGAATTGGGGTCCGACGCGAGTCGCCACATCGCTAATAACGTCTTGTGACGACTTCGCCGCCAGAATCGAGGGATCGCCATGAGTCGCGACCCAAAGAACCGGGTTCCAAACCAAAATGAAAAGAAGACGATCGAATCGGCGGCGCGCTGCCACTTATTCATGTCGATTCTAGTGGCGCGTCCCCTCGACTCATGTCTAGGGGCGCACCGACGAGAAAATAGATGAAGAACAGAGGCGGAGCGAAGAAATCGATGATTGGGCGGAAGTCAAGACGGGCCAAACAGCGTCGAAGTCACGAGGCAACTGGTGCCTAAGCGCCCGCCTCGGCGTCGCTGACCATGTGAAGGACATGAGTAACGCGGCGGTTTCTCCCGAGAAAACCCTAAAATCAATTTGGGAGTTTTTGTGTGAAGAAGGCGACCGAAAATAAACAAATAAGGGGTGCGGTCATCTTTTGTCCAACAAATCGTCGAACGTGCCCCAGGTTTTGAATAAAATTTTTTTAATTCAATTCAAAACCAATTTTAATTATGCAATTAAAACAAAGAGTATGAAGCTCTGATAAACAAATAAGGACATGGTGCAACGGCGGGTTTCTCCCAGAGAAAACCCTAAAATCAATTTGGGAGTTTTGTGCGTGAAGAAGACGACCCGAAAATAAACAAATAAGGGGTGCGGTCATCTTTTGTCCAACAAATCGTCGAACGTGCCCCAGGTTTTGAATAATTTTTTTTAATTCAATTCAAAACCAATTTTAATTATGCAATTAAAACAAAGAGTATGAAGCTCTGATACCACTGTTTGAATATAGAGGCACGTAAACACGTAATACATGCGCAGCGGAATTAAACAGTTCACCAACAACAAACATAGAATTGCATAAAGGATTACAATAATCATAACAAGAAATCTTACAGTAATTCGAAAGCAGATTTCTCAACTATAGTATCCACGTAATCCCCAATCACGGACTTGCACGGATTTGCAAGCGTCGAATCCCGAGATGAATTTGCTAGAAAAATTCTAACTCTAGATCTTATGGAGAAAATATGAATTAACGTTGTTTGTGAATTCCCAAGAGCTCATATATTTAGGGAGGCCCAGCTTAAAACCCTAAGCTGGCCTGATTGGGAAATAAAATCCCTAATCTTTATTTAAATAAATCTCTTAGATTTATTTCCCACATATAAAATCTCTACGGATTTAATTCCCGTATATGCCAAATCTCTACGATTTGATTCCATATATATTAAATCCTATAATAATATTCCATATTGTTATTGGGAATTCCTATTTAATTAAATCCAATTTAATTAAACACTAATAATAATTAATTCCAAATTAATTTATTATTAATTAATTCTCCATAAATTAAATATTAAATTCAACACTACTTGTTCTGTGACCCATAGGCCCTCATATATCGAGCGATTAGTCAAACTAATGGTCTTAATTGAACCCTAGACAATAAATCAGACATTCTCAATATATGAGGTACGTTGCGAGAAATGTGCAACTACCTGTAACTATAACATGGGCTATTAAGATTTCTCTCCTTTCATTCACGAATACTTGATTGGTCTTGAACATGATGAAGTGTCTATTCAAATAAATTAATCAATTTATCTCTAATCACTAATTGATCACTCATGTCACACATAGCCACAAAGTCTAAGTTGACGTGCATTGGCCAATGCCTTTGATCCAATTATGATAAGAAGATGAGTATTCTCTCTAAATCCACTTTGAGGAATGAATCATTTTCTTAGCTCAACTACCACGCACATGCACTTCGTGATGAACCCAATCCAAGTCATATCTACCCATGGAAGGGTGCAAGTGTCGGTCATGGTCAAAGTTCATCACTCCACACATGTCGCGCGTATTGACCTCAAGTCAAAGGAGTATCGCATCGCTCCTACTAACTGAGACACCCGTAGACACATATAGTGGAACTACATCAAACGGTTTCTGGGATGGGTATACCAATACCCTCCAAGGTATTCGTGCATCCATCATGAGATACCTTATATCTCATAGCAAGTGGGATCTTACTACACTCTCTAAGAGTATGATGCAGATCGCACACCAATCTCCATTGCATCATCAATATCCCATTCTTGATGATCCTCGATCGGGTCTATTTGAGAATAATGCTTATGTCATCTAAGTTCTCACACACTCAATGACAGCAGTGACTCAAGGGAACACAGATAAGAACAAATGCAAACAATCAAACATAATATTCTAACAAGTGTAATGTCATACATTTAATATTAAATAAACAATAATATTAAACCAATACTGAATATTATCTGAGTATTATGTCCTTACAATGGATTGTCTCTAGAACACTAACACTAATAGATCCTTTCCTTCATGGACACACAACTTGACATTAACTTCCTAGGTGTCAAGATTGGCTTGCATTCTAGCATTTCAAACTTCTGTAGCAAGTCCTTCGCGTACTTATGTTGGCAGAGAAATAATCCTTCTTTGTTTCTGTCAACTTCTAATCCCAAGAAATGCTTCAGTTCTCCAAGCTCCTTCATTTGAAAACGGACTGCAAGATTTGCCTTTGTTTGATGAATTTCGGGTTCGTCATTGCCAGTGATGATGAGATCGTCCACATAGACCAGCACGATCAACATCTTCTCTTCTTTTGTCTTGACAAATAAGCTTGAGTCTGCATGTGTCATGCCATATCGACTTTCCATCAAGAACTCAGCAATTTTCCCATACCACGCCCTTGGACCCTGCTTTAGTCCATAAAGCGCCTTTCTTAACTTGCAAACATAATCAGGATGAGTTTTATTCTCGAATCCTCTTGGTTGGACCATATATATTTATCGATTTAACTCTCCATCCATCTGCCACAATCTCCAATCTCTACTTGCAGCAAGTGCTAGCAGGACCCGTACTGTTGTAATCTTCGCAACTGGACTAAAGGTTTCATCGTTGTGTATCCCGTATTGCTGAGAGAATCCTCGAACTACTAATCGAGCCTTATATCTCTCAATAAATCCATCTGGACGAGTTTTTAGTTTTTAAACCCATTTACAAGAGATAGGTTTTACCTCTTTTGGCTTTGGTACCAGCTCCCAAGTCTAGTTCTTCTCCAGGGCGTTTATCTCTTCTTTCATAGCTTCCAGCCACTTAGTATTTTGAGACACTTCTTCATATGAATTCGGTTCTCTAGAACTTTCTTTTTGAGCAACTACAACATTTTTTCTTATCTTATCCACGTACGCTGATTCTCCTAACATCACGTAGACAGAGTCTAATCGTTGGCCCTTCATTACTGGTGTTCTGGAGATCTTAACATCTTCATATACATTAACTTCACTGAGACTGAATATCACGTGGTGACCCGATGCTGTAAGTTGTGCAACAAATAGTAAGTTTTTCTTCATACCTGGTATATGATAAAGATCTTGCAGTGAAACTTCTTTCGTACTGAATCGTGGCACGAATTTTGTTTAACGACATGGGCTATTGGTAATCTTGAATTGTTTGCGGTCACCACCACTCGATTGCCTTTATACTCAGTCAAGTTCCACAATTTTTCTTTATCTCTGGTCATATGGTTTGATCAGCCTTAATCGACTATCCAAACATTATTGTAGTCGATCAACTCCGGGACAGTTGCTGTTAGAGCTTTCTCTTCCTCTTCCATAACGAAAGATGCTTCGATGTGTCATTCATCATCACTCGCCCGTCCCGTACTTGACATGGCTACATTACCCTCTACACTTTTCTTCTTTGACCAATAATTCTTAGCTATGTGACCCTTCTTCCCACAATTGTAACACGTTCCATTGAATCTTCTATTTTGTTGAGATTCATCGTCTCTATTGTTTCTCTGTTGAGCTCCCCCTAATTTAGAGCTCCTCAATCAATTAGAAGGGTCATCGTCTCTTTTGATTCTCCTGTCATTATTCTTGTTGGGCCGACCTCTAGTTTTATTACTAAATAATGCTTCTTCGTCATTCTTAGATGAGAATCCCGAAATTTGCTTAGCTAACGCCTCCTGGTCAGCTAGCAAATTTTCAAACTCGACAAGTGTGGGTTGAGTAGGCCAACCTTGTATAGCAACAATAAAACGTCTATATTCCGGCCTCAATCCATGAATGATAATTCTTCTAATTCTTGAGTCGGACATGCCAGCAGAAGAATCCAATATATAGATTTCGCGAGAGAAAGACTTTACCTTGGCGAAATATTGATTTACTTTCATTACGCCTTGTGTAATTGAGAGAAGTTAATTCTCAAGAAGTTGATGCTTCACATCATTCTTCTTGGAAAATAACGTAGCAAAACAGTCCCACACATCATTGGGTGTCTTTGCCTCCCTTATGTGCTCCAACATTTCCTCCTCGATGGTGGTCTTGATCGTAAACAATTCCTTGCCAACTCTAGTCTTCCATTTCTTCAGAGTGACAACATCTCCTTCTGGTGGTGTGACATCGCTGCCATCCACTATCTCCCAAAGTCTTGGCCTTGGAGATACGACTCCATGTACAACGACCACGTGTTGTAATTTTGATTGTTAAGCTTCTTGATTCCACCGATCACTTGAAGGTCACCTATCATCGTGGCTCAACTGAACTTAATGATGTTAAGCAAGCTTGATTTTTGAAGACAAGCTCCGCAGTACGAAACTGCACACGACACCGCAGTACTAAAATGCACAAATAAATGCAAGAAGCTCGACCAATGGATCTCAAGTATCACCAGAATTTGCCTTGCTCTGATACCACTTGTTAGATGCAGAGCAACACTCGGAGTGTGATGTAATTACTTTTTATTAGAGAAAATGAGGAATTACAATTGACACTACAATTGTCAAGACTCAAACACTCAATTTACAAGACTCTAATTTTTGTGGAGCACTCAAACTCACTTTTGGAAACACACACTCTTTGAAGCACACACACACCTCACTTCACTCTATTTTTCTCTCTATTGGAGACTCACTTTCTCACTTTAGGGGCTTTTTAATATTTATAGTGTACCTTAGAATATTCTAGCTTCTCCTCCAAAGTTCTACCTGCCAATGACTTTAATGATACTAGAAGAATCCATAAGCTTGTAACCTTTAATAATTCTAGAATGATCTAGACAACAATATACATACTAGAATAATCTAGTTACACTATTTATTTGAATAACTAGAAGGATCCACCAATTATTGTCTCAAAATGCCATCTTGTGTACCTTGTGTTTTTCTTGATCATTCTAGAAAGTTTCAAAGTCGGTGGTGACATTATTCAATACCATGTCCATAAAAAAAGTCAGTTGGCCCATCTTCATACAAATTATCAGTTGGCCCAAATTGTGTTAGGGTATCACGATCCCAAATACCAGAGCTTCCTTTTATCTTTTTGTAGGGACAACGACCAACATTGGCGGTGTTCGGCGCTGAAGAAGTGGTGGTCGGGTGGGATGATGGTGGAAACAGGTGGGGTGGCGTTTTGTTGGTGGTGGTCGTGATGTGGGTTGGAGGTGTGAGTAGTGGCGGACGCATAAACTAAACTTAATGAGGGCATAAAACTATGAAAAAAATATTTAAAATGAAAATAAATTTACAATTAACTTGAAATTTAATAATAAAAATTAAGTTGTGTTTGAGATGGCTCAAGATGGAACATAGTTGGAGAATTACATTTCAATAATTTTGAAAAAAGGAATGTTAATTTGTGAATCGTCCCACACAAAAATTGACCTATAATATGTGTTGTATTTCTATTAAGTAAAACATGTGATTAAAAACAACGATATATAAAATAAAATATAAAAGTTTATAACATTGTTAAAAAAAATATTCGATTTATATTGTGTAGCAAATAAAAAAATAAGTAGAAATTATAGCAATTACGTAAAGTTGCACTCCAAACATTGCCCTTTGTATATAAAAAAAATCACTTAAAGCAAAATAATGAAAAAAATGTAATCAGTTAAAGCAAAATAAAAGAAAAGGATGAGTTTATAAATAGCCTAACATAAAAATAAAAGTTCTTTTTTGTCACAAGATTTATAATCACTTTTTTTAGCTAAGAGAATATATTTTTTTCCAACTTTATCCTTTTTTTATTCTTTTATTATTTTAGTTCGTACCACCATACACATCTCGTACCAACTGTTGGAATTTAGAGGCACGTAAACACGTAAAACATGTGCAACGGAATTAAACAGTTCACCAACAACGAACGTATAATTGCATAATTAAATTACGGGTAAACGTAAATAGAATCCTTACAGTGATTCGTACACTGATTACTCTACTATGGTACCCACGTAACAGCCGTTTACCAATTCGCACCGATTCACCAGCGTTGAATCCCCGAGATGAATTTGCTAGGAAAATTCTTAACTAGAGATTTTATGGAGAAATATGCAGTCGTCAATAATGAATCCCCAAGGTCTCATATATATAGGGGAAGTCCAGCTTAAATCTTAAGCTAACTTTATTAGGAAATAAAATCCCTAATCTTGCAAATTAAATCCCATAGATTTAATTCCCTTATATATGAAATCCTACGGATTTAATTTCTATATATATCAAATCCTACAATAATATTCCATATATTATTATTGGGAATTCTATTTAATTAAATCTAATTTAATTAAATAATAATAATAATTAATTCTAAATATAATTATTATTATATTCTCCATAAATTAAATATTAATATCCAATATAATATTTAATCAATCAACTATAATCAGTAAACAACTGTTACTTGTTGTGTGACCCATAGGCCCTCAGATATCGAGCGATTAGTCAAAATAACGGTCTTAATTGAACCCTAGACAATAAATCAAACATTCTCAATATATGAGATACGTTGCGAGGAAACGTGCAACTACCTGTAACTGAAACATGAGCTATTGCAATAACTTCCTTTCATTC
Organism: Stenogyne calaminthoides; assembly: GCA_037126765.1. Taxonomy (NCBI): domain Eukaryota; kingdom Viridiplantae; phylum Streptophyta; class Magnoliopsida; order Lamiales; family Lamiaceae; genus Stenogyne; species Stenogyne calaminthoides. The sequence continues at coordinate 16,333,489 of JBBCBC010000030.1, read as the reverse complement.
GCGAATACTCGATTAAATCTTGAACATGATGAAGTGTCTATTCAAATAACTTAATCATATTATCTCTAATCACTAATTGATCACTTATGTCACACTTGGCCACAAAATCCAAGTTGACGTGCATCGGCCGATGACTTAGATCCAATTATGATGAGAAGATGAGTATTCTCTCTAAATCCACATTGAGGAATGAATCCTATTCTTGGCTCAACTACCACGTACATGCATTTCGTGATGAACCCAATCCAAGCCATATCTACCCATTGAAGGGTGCAAGCGTCGGTCATGGTCAAAGTTCATCACTCCACACATGTCGTGCTTATTGATCTCAACTCAAAGGAGTATCACATTGCTCCCACTAACAGAGACACCGTAGACACATATTGTAGAATTACATCAAACGGTTTTTCGGATGGGTATACCAATACCCTATAAGGTATCAGTGCATCCATCATGAGATACCTAGTATCTCGTAGTAAGTGAGATCTTACTACACTCTTTAAGACAATATTCTTCCCGCTACGTTTATGATAAACGCAAGGATCTTTCAAATTTCTGATGAAGTCAAAGGATTTAACAGCTTCATCAAATCGGATATTCCAACTCCTAGAAGCTTGCTTCAATCCATAAATGGATCGTTTAAGCTTACACACAAGATTAGATTTTGGCTTTGATATAAAACCTTCCGGTTGAGTCATAAACACTTCCTTATCAATGTTACCATGGAGGAAAGTTGTTTTGACATCCATCTGCCAAATCTCATAATCGAGGTGTGCTGCTACCGCAAGGAAAATTCAAATGGATTTGGTCTTAGCAACTGGTGAGAAAGTCTCATCATAGTCAATACCTTCGCGTTGACTATAACCTTTCGCCACCAACCTAGCTTTGTAAGTTTGTACTTTGCCATTTGAATTAGTCTTACGCTTGAAGACTCATTTGTAACCTATGGGTTTAACCCCTTTCGGCAACTCAACCAAGTTCCAGACTTGATTGGTGTACATCGAGTACATCTCGGATTTCATAGCTTCATGCCACTTCTCTGAGTCAACATCTAATGTTGCCTCAGTGTAAGTTCTAGGATAGTCTTTGTCCGGGATGTCCACGTCATCATGTTCCTCTACGAGGAAATCATAATATCCAGTGGGTGGATTACGAGTCCTAGTAGACTTACGGAGCTATTGTTGTGCAGACTGTACATTCTGATCGTGAAAATTTTATGGTGCATCGATTTCATCAATGTCGAGAGTCCTCAAAAGCTACACTTTCAGATGCCTCTTGGGCGGGAGTTTGAACTTGTTGGGATTATACTGGAAAGTATGGTTATACTTTGTATAATCAGACTAACTGAATTTCGAACTTATTTACTGAAATAAATTGTTTATCACTAATGCTTTAAATATGATTGAATGTTACATATATTTACTGCATAACTGTTCATTAAATAGTATGTGTTACATTGTAGTTAATTTAGTGATACCAAGATCACAGAAGATTAAATTAATAGTTCCTTGTAACTAAAAGTACACCATTCACGACCTAGATGGAAATGAACAATCCATCGTGAAAGGTTGTAGTGTAAGGCTCAGATTGGTTTGTTTTGACCAAGAGATTACACTAGTGCATGACTGATGCATTGAAGAGGACCTACATGAGGATAAATTCTTAATCGAATCGGGAAGAATTAGACCTCAGTGGTTAGTTATTTCTTAATCTTCGTCCCTTAAATAGGATTGTGTGTGGTTAGTAACTATTGCTTTGACTTATTATGGGAAGAGAATCAGTGAGATTCAATACCTTATATCTTGGGCAATATTATTGGTCACATGTGATTGCTAAGATTTAATACGGAGAATCGTGTGCAAGTACGCTTGTTCGATTTGCCCCCTTGGGAGGTTCATAAGGTTTATCATACCAAATCTTGCAAGTGGAACTAGTTTCCGGTATGGATAATAATGTTGAATCGTTCCTTTACCAAGGATAAAAGATATTAATTAATGGAAAGTTATTTCAGTGGCTTGAATTAATTAATGGGCTAGATAATCTTAAACACGGGAAATAATAACCGGGAGCCATATTAACTGTAATATGGGTTAAGATGGATAGTGCAATATTAATTATGTAGTGGGATTAATTAATATTTATGGGCTTGAATAATATTGTGGCTCAATATTGATAATTCAAGATCCATTGGAAGGTCCAATCTTAATTCTCCTAAAGGCCCCCCAAGTAGCCCAAGATAAAGTCCAATAACTGAAAAAGGTGTTTAAAAATAAAATAAATTTGTTGCCTATTTTTCCTTGTATTTTTCTAAATTTATTGATAAAAAGGGGAGAAATATTTTCTTTGAATTTTGATATGGAATGAAGATATGTATTCTTGGAATACAAGATTATCTCATTAAATTCAAGAAATCTCCCACTTGGTTATTCATATAGGTGTTTCGAAAATTTTGAGAAAAAAGGGGAAAGAAAGATTTTCTTGATTTTCTTGAAAAGATATTATGGAAGATATGTATTTCTTGAAATACAAGAATATCTCATAAATTCAAGAAGATCCAAATTTTGGATTCTTGTTCCCCCTATTTTTTCGAAAATAATCCATAATATGATGTGGTGGGATTTTTGTGGAATATTTTAATTATGGGGAAAAGAATATAGGAGATATATTCAAGATTTCTTGGAGATCAAGAAAAGATTTTCCCACATTGTTTTTCTTCCCAAATTTTCACCCAACACCCATCTATAAATAGGGGATGATTCTTTCATTCCCAAGTACAATTCCATGTGCTGGAAAAATTAGAAAATCCACAAAAGTGGTGCAACAAAGTTTATTTTTTCCTTTTGCTAATTGTTCGCGAGTATCCTTCCACCGGATTGTCGAGCAAGGACGTGGGAATACTTGGGAAGGACTTTCGGTGTGTTTTCACATACAAGACTATTGCCATTCCAAGAGGTACGTTCACGTAAACTCGTAGTAATTCCGCATGCGTAGGATTTACGTGAATTGTTTATATGCATGATTGGTTGTTGAAATTATTATTTGAATTAATATGGGTTAATTCATGCTAGTAATAATTGTTAGAATTAAATTTGTATTTAAATATTCATCCCGAATAGATCCGGGCAATTAATTCCCCAACAACTGGTATCAGAGCCTCAGTTTCGGGCTCTGAATTTTAAATTGTAATTTAATTCGTTTTCATTAAATTTGAAATTGGATAGTAGAATTGCTAGATCTTTTTTGCAGGTATCCAATTGTCATGGAATTTAATGTGTTTATTTATGCATGCATATAAATTGTGTTTTTTAATTCGATTCGATTCGGATTCGTTTTTGCCCTCGCGGAGAAAATCCACTAGTAGATTAGTATTTGTTTGATTTGGATCAATGTAATACTAGTCTAGATCTAGGTTTATTTATTTTGTAAATAAATTGTAAACCGGATTTAAAACGGGGCGAGACGAAGAATTAAAAGATGGTATCCTAAAACCGGGCGAGGCGCGCTGCGGCGTCGCGCAACTTGTTGCGGAGGCAGGAGGCGATGCGTCGCCATGCAGCATGCACGGCGTAAGGGCGAAGCCGAGGGACCGAAAGACGGGCGTAAAGGGCGAGGCGGAGGGGCCGAAGCGCGACGCTGATCCGACGGCGACGCGGGCGCTGCAGCAGCGGAATCGCTTAAAGGGCGGCCGATGATGGCGTACGCTGGCATGCACGGGCGACGCGGGCGGCGCGATAAGCGACAGGGTGCAAGACGGCCGGCGAGGCGCGGCGTAGGGGCACTTTCGGGTGAAGCTTGCCGACGGGAAGCGACGTGAGCGGGCGCCGCCCGCGTGCATGCATCGGGCAATTCGACACGGCCGGGGGAGTGCTAGGCGGGCACTCGACCCACGAGCTGGTCGATGACGTGTCTTGACAAGGCATTTTTTTTTAAACGGTCAAGTGGGAGCCTTTTCGAGACGAACGATGAAGGCAATGAAGACGATTTCTCAAGATCAAGACATGACAAAATTAACCATGACAATTGGATAAAAGTGCCCAATATGTTTAATTTTTGTCTTGATGTTTATGCTTATTTAAATTGTGTTTAAAATTTGCGATGCATGAGAAAATATTTTGAAAAATCTCACTTTCGAAAATTACTAAGTATGTTTAAACAATTAATTGACAATTTTATTCCGGATAATAAAATTAAATTAATTATTGATCTCCATGATTTATTTATTTGTGAATTCTTTTGGAGAAATTCCCCCCACGGGACGGTCAAAAGATAGCTTTCACATGAATAAATTCCTAACGGATGATTGTGGATTATTACTAGTGGCGACGATGACCCTCCCCACGAGGCTCGTTCAATGCGAAATAATAATTTTGTATTTAATCATGGTTATTACTTAGGTATAAAATTGATATGCATATACTTCCCCGAAGTCCCTGTCAATTTTATATTGGTCAAGTGGGAGCCAATTATTAATCTGGATATTAAAGGTTTGTAACTGTTCTTGTTTGTAACCTGCTTGAATGTGTTTAAATAATGACCCACCCCACGTGGCTTATTTAAACTGTTTCGAGATGTTGGCTGATGCATGTTCATATTTTTTTTGGAGATTTTAATATGAAACATGTGATCGAACCTTGTGATATATTTGTGCGTATGCATATTATTATTTATTTTAGTTCAGCATGTCGCAACCTTTTAATCCACTGTTAATATACTTAAAGTCAATACAATATGTATGGAAACTATATTGATTGGAAACGAAAAATTATAATTGTCCTAACTGCACAAAAGCACAAGTGGATTCTTGACACACCAAAATCAAATGAGCCAACTGACGGGTCAAAATTGCGGGACCCGTCAGATCACCTTGCGAGAGATGTCGTCGCTGAAAATGGTGGAGGACAAACCCGTAAGGGATTACGTCCTCAAAATTGATGGCCCATCTGAACAAACTTGAGGTTCTGAGTGCAGATTACAATCTGGAGACTTAAATGAATTTGGTATTTCACTCTCTGCCCAAAAGTTTATGAGCATTTTGGCCTCGCTAGCTGATTTGTTGCAAGCTTTGGTCTCGGCAGAGATGTTTATGGGGCACCAAACTCAAGCTTTAACGGCAAGCGGTAAGTCTTCATTTTCTAGGCCAAGGGAAGGCAAGAAAAAGAAGAGGACCAAAAGCCATAAGCAATAAAACTCAACTGTTGCCAAGGGCAATGGTAAGATGAAGAATGCTTGTGGTGTCAAGGAAAATCCAAAGAGGAAGTGCTTAAGCTGCGGTGAAAGAGGACAATGGAGGTTTGCCTATTCCAACCCCAAAAGGGACGAAAAGAAAGGTAATTCTCACGCACTAGTTGTTGAAACTTGTTTAGCGGCGTATACTTCTCATTCATGGGTGGTTGATACGAGATCCACTAATCATGTTTGCTTCACGGGTTCAAACTGATCCGGCAACTTAGTGGGAGTGAGATCCTCATCACACTGGGCGATGTTACGAAAGTAGCGGTTATTGCAATGCTACGTAAATGGCAGATATTGCAATGCTACGATAGTAATGGTTATTGCAATGCTACGCAAGTAGCAGATATTGCAGTGCTACATGAGTAGTGGTTAAAGCAGTGGGAGAAGTGCACCTGTCTTTTAAAGATGAAGTTTTTTTGAGATTATCTTTATGTTCCCAGTTTTAGAAAGAATTCACTTTCAGTTTCTAAAATTCGATTAACGGATACTTAGTTTCTTCTAATAAGAATGACATCATTTCTTCAAATGATGAGTGTATCTATTATGGGACATTGGTCAAGTAATCTCTATACAATTAACTGTGCACACCACTCACGAAATGCATTCTATAACACATCAACTGTTTCCGGTAAAAGAAAACATTCATCAGAAGTGAACGAAACACTTCTATGGCATCTAAGATTGGGACATATTAATCCAAAGAGGATCCAAAGGTTGGTGAAAGACGGTTCACTGGAGTCTCTCCAAGTTGAACCAATTCCAATCTGCGAATCATGTTTGGAGGGTAAAATGACCAAGAGGGCATTCGGAGCCAAGGGGAATAGAGCCAAAGAAGTGTTAGAAATCATTCACACAGACGTATGTAGTCCAATGTCAACCATGGCAAGAGGAGGTTACGAGTATTTTGTCACTTTTATTGATGACTACTCGAGGTACGGTTATATTTTCCTTATGAAGCATAAATCTAGGACCTTTGAGAAATTCGAAGAATTTAAGGCTCAAGCAGAGAATCATAGGGAAAAACGTATCAAGTCTCTACAATCCGATCGTGGAGGCGAGTACCTCAACGATGAGTTTTTGAACTACTTGTCGGATGAAGGGATTGCATCCCAGCTGACTGCACCCGGAACCCCTCAACAAAACGGGGTTGCAGAGCGAAGAAACAGAACTCTTTTGGAAATGGTTAGATCAACGATGTGTTATGCGAATCTTCCCAAGTCGTTCTCGGATCATGCCTTGGAAACAGCAGCTTACATTCTGAACTTGGTGCCATCCAAATCGGTTTCCAAAACTCCCAAAGAATTGTGGACCGGGCGCAAGCCTAGTATGAGACACATGAGAATTTGGGGGTGTCCGGCCTATGTGTTGGACAAGGAAGCCGGGAAATTGGATCCTCGATCAGAATTAAGGCTGTTTATAGGATATGCCGAGGGAACAAAAGGGTGTATATTTTATGGTCCCAAAGATCAAAAGGTGGTCATAAGCACCCACTTTAGATTTTTGGAAGAAGACTATATGAACGAAAGAAGACCCAGAAGTGAGATTACCTTAAGTGAGCTAAGGGGGCTAACCTCATTGCCAACTGTACAAGATGATATACCAAACGACACACTTTCACAACCGGAGCCTCGTCGTAGTGGGAGGGTTGTGAGACAGCTCGAGAGATTCATGGGGATAGGAGAGTCCTCGGACTTGATTCCCGGACAAGATGAATCAGACCCATGGACATACGATGAGGCAATCCAGGATAAGGATGCGGTTTCTTGGCAAAAGGAAATGAAAGTAAAAATGGGGTCTATGGATCATAACAGAGTGTGGGAGCTAGTCGAACCACTTAATGGGGTCAAACCTATTGGTTGCAAGTGGGTATACAAGAGAAAGAGGGGACCGGACGGGAAGGTGGAAACCTTCAAGGCAAGGCTTGTGGCGAAAGTTTATACTCAGAAAGAAGGGATCAATTATGAGGAAACCTTCTCACCTGTAGCAATGCTCAAGTCCATCCGGATTCTCTTGTCGATAGCTGCGCATCTCAATTTTGAAATCTGGCAAATGGATGTCAAGACAGCTTTCCTTAACGGAAGTCTTGATGAGGAAATCTATATGCAACAACCCCAAGGCTTCATTGAAAAGGGCCAAGAACACCTTGTTTGTAAGCTCATGAAGTCCATTTACGGACTCAAACAGGCATCCAGAGCTTGGAACAAATGTTTTGATCATGTTATAAAGTCTTACGAGTTTGAGAGTTGTGTGTATAAAAAGCGTGTCGGAACTGCATTGGTATTCTTAGTATTGTACGTAGATTACATTCTGCTCATCGGAAATGATGTAAAGGTGTTATCAGACTTAAGGGCATGGCTTTTAAAACAGTTTGATATGAAGGACTTAGGGGAAGCCGGGCACATCCTTGGGATCAAGATCACTCGAGATCGCAAGAAAAGGATGATAGGCTTATCGCAAGCTTCATACATAGACACTGTCTTGAAACGATTCAGCATGCAGGATTCCAAGGAAGGCTTCGTACCTTTCAGGCATGGAATCCATCTATCCAAGAAAATGTGCCCTAAGACACAAAAGGAGATAGATGACATGAGAGACATTCCTTATGCTTCGGCTGTCGGAAGCCTTATGTATGCAATGCTGTGTACGAGACCGGATATCTGCTTTGTCGTTGGCATGGTGGCAAGATATCAGAGTAACCCGGGGAAGGAACATTGGACGGCAGTTAAAAACATTCTGAAGTATCTGAAAAGAACTCAAGATAGAATGTTGTTTTATCAGTCAGATAGTCTAATCCCCATTGGCTACACGGACTAGGATTTCCAATCAGACATAGATTCCAGAAACTATCTGCCTCAGTTAGTGTGCTTTAATTTGGAAAGTGTAGCCATGAAATGGATGAGTGTGAAGTAGAAATGCATCACTGACTCAACCATGGAAGCCGGGTAAGTAGCTGCTTGTGAAGCAGTGATAGAACCAGTTTGGCTCTAGACCTTCTTAGTGGACTTGGATGGAGTTCCGAATTTGTCTAGCAATATTTGCTAGGGGCAGTTGCAAATTCAAGGGAACCAAGAGTCCACGAGTCAAACAAGCACACTGAAGGAAAGACATCTTATACGAGAAATCGTTAAGAGAGGAGATATAGAGGTGGCAAAGATCGCGTCAGAAGACAACCTAGTTGATCCATTCACAAAGGGTCTGCCTCTGAATACATTCGAGAGACATGTGAAAGGAATGGGTGTCAAGACCGTTGTCAATCTGCTTTGAGTATAAGTGGAAGACATTATTAGGTTCGTGTAGATGGCATTAGTTGTCATGTACTACACGAGACATGCTGATGTATACTTAAAAGCAGACTTTGAGTATAAGTGGGAGATTGTTGGGATTATACTGGAAAGTATGATTTTACTTTGTATAATCAGACTAACTGAATTTCGGACTTATTTACTGAAATAAATTGTTTATCACTGATGCTTTAAATATGATTGAATGTTACATATATTTACTGCATAATTGTTCAATAAATAGTACGTGTTACATTGTAGTTAATTTAGTGATACCAAGATCACAGAAGATTAAATTAACAGTTTCTTGTAACTAAAAGTACACCATTCACGACCTAGATGAAAATGAACAATCCATCGTGAAAGGTTGTAGTGTAAGGCTCAAATTGGTTTGTCTTGACCAAGAGATTACACTAGTGCATGATTGATGCATTGAAGAGGACCTACAGGAGGATAAATTCTTTAGAACTGAACTGGGAAGAATTAGACCTCAGTGGTTAGTTATTTCTTAATCTTCGTCCCTTAAATAGGATTGTGTGTGGTTAGTAACTATTGCTTTGACTTATTATGGGAAGAGAATCAGTGAGATTCAATACCTTATATCTTGGGCAATATTATTGGTCACATGCGATTGCTAAGATTTAATACGGAGAATCGTGTGCAAGTACGCTTATTCGATTTGCCCCCTTGGGAGATTCATAAGGTTTATCATACCAAATCTTGCAAGAGAAACTAGTTTCCGGTATGGATAATAATGTTGAACCGTTCATTTACCAAGGATAAAAGATATTAATTAATGGAAAGCTATTTCAGTGGCTTGAATTAATTAATGGGCTAGATAATCTTAAACACGGGAAATAATAAACGGGAGCCATATTAACTGTAATATGGGTTAAGAGGGATAGTGCAATATTAATTATGTAGTGGGATTAATTAATATTTATGGGCTTGAATAACATTGTGGCTCAATATTGATAATTCAAGATCCATTTGAAGGTTCAATCTTAATTCTCCTAAAGGCCCCCCTAGTAGCCCAAGATAAAGTCCAATAACTGAAAAAGGTGTTTAAAAAAAATTTGCCTATTTTTCCTTGTATTTTTCGAAATTTATTGATAAAAAGGGGAGAAAGATTTTCTTTGAATTTTGTTATGGAATGAAGATATGTATTCTTGGAATACAAGACTATCTCATTAAATTCAAGAAATCTCCCACTTGGTTATTCATATAGGTGTTTCGAAAATTTTGAGAAAAAAGGGGAAAGAAAGATTTTCTTGATTTTCTTGAAAAGGTATTATGGAAGATATGTATTTCTTGAAATACAAGAATATCTCATAAATTCAAGAAGATCCAAATCTTGGATACTTGTTCCCCCTATTTTTTCGAAAATAATCCATAATATGATGTGGTGGGATTTTTGTGGAATATTTTAATTATGGGGAAAAGAATATAGGAGATATATTCAAGATTTCTTGGAGATCAAGAAAAGATTTTCCCACAATGTTTTTCTTCCCAAATTTTCACCCAACACCCATCTATAAATAGGGGATGATTCTTTCATTCTCAATTACAATTCCATGTGCTGGAAAAATTAGCAAATCCACAAAAGTGGTGCAACAAAGTTTATTTTTTCCTTTTGTTAATTGTTCGCGAGTATCCTTCCACCGGATTGTCGAGCAAGGACGTGGGAATACTTGGGAAGTACTTTTGGTGTATTTTCACATACAAGACCATTGCCATTCCAAGAGGTACGTTCACGTAAACTCGTAGTAATTCCGCATGCGTAGGATTTACGTGAATTGTTTATATGCATGATTTGTTGTTGAAATTATTATTTGAATTAATATGGGTTAATTCATGCTAGTAATAATTGTTAGAATTAAATTTGTATTTAAATATTCATCCTGAATAGATCCGGGCAATTAATTCCCCAACAGAACTATGATGTTCTCATTCAGCCCACTTGGAGTTCGTTGCGAGGGCAGTGCAACTCCAATTACGCTCCCACTGAATTAAAGAGGATCACTTAGTGATAAACATCCACCATGAGAGTTGCTGAATGCTCCCACTGATTCTTTATCATGTTGCTTTGACAAAACATCAGTCTCTACATTAATATGTGGTTCTTGAATTTCTTCAAGTTCTATCTTCTTACGACCTTGTTCCTTAAAGACATAGTTTTCTTCGAGGAACCTGGTCTGTCTAGAAACAATCATTGTTTGTTTCTCAGTGAGGTAGAAATAATATCCTCTAGTTTCCTTAGGATATCCCAAAAAGTAACCATTTTCACCTTTTGATTCCAACTTATCAGTGAGCATTTTCTTCACAAACGCGGGGCAACCCCATGTCTTTATGCGTGAGAAAGTTGGCTTCTTGCCATGCCATGGCTCGAATGGCATATGCTCAACCGATTTGGATGGAATCATATTCAGAATGTAGATTGAGGCTTGGAGCGCATATCCCCATAAGAATGTTGGAAGAGAGGAAAAGCTCATCATGGACCTTACCATGTCTAATAGGGTTCAGTTTCTCCTTTCAGAAACTCCATTCATCTGGGGTGTTCCGGGAGAGTCCATTGTGATTGGATTCCATGTAACTTCAGATAATCAGTGAACTCATGGCTGAGGTATTCTCCTCCTCGATCTGATCCAAGAGTCTTAATACTTTTACCAAGGTGCTCCTCTACTTCAGCTTTATACTCTTTGAATTTCTCAAAAGATTCAGATTTGTGTTTCATAAGATACACGTATTCGTACCTCGAGAAATCATCAGTAAAAGTGATGAAGTAACCAAAGTAACCCCTAGCTAGAGTGGCAATGGTCCACATACGTCACTGTGGATCAACTCTAGAACTTCTTTGGCACGTACCCCTTTCCCAGAAAAGGTTTTGTTGATCATTTTGCCCTTGAGACAAGATTCACAATCTCCATAGGACTCAAAGTCGAATGGGGTTAATGTTGGGAAATAAGGGGTGTCCGGATCTATTCGAGGTGAATTTAAATACATATTTAAATTAATCAATTGATTACTAACATGAATTAATCCTAAATCAATTCAACATAATAATTAAACAAGCGAATAAGCAACATGCGTACACGTAATCCACGTAAATCCTAAGCATGCGGAATCTAGGAGTTACGAGATAACATACCTCTTGTAGTGACAACCGTTGAGATGATGGATCAACCCAAAGTGCCTTCTCAAATATATCCAACGTCTATGAACGTAATCCGGTGGAAGGATTCTCAACTAACGATTTTAATTAAAGGAGAAAATAAAATTATTTGACACCACCTTTGTAGATTTCTAATTTTTCCAACACGTGGAATTACATTGGGGATGAAAAATTCATCCCCTATATACAGGACAAGGGGGGGCAAAAATTTGGTTAAGTTGGGCATTGGGAAATTTTCTTGCTTCTTCCTCGAGATACAATCTAGAATATATCCAATATATTCTATTTCCCAAAATATCTCCCAACAAAATCTTCTCCTCCTTTCTTGCTCCTTAATTTTCGAAAATCTCAGGCAAGTAGGAAGAAAATAAGATCTTTTTCCTTTCTTGAATTTATGGGATAAACTTGTATCTCAAGAATACTTATTTCATAAGATCTTTCCAAGAAAATCAAGAAAAAAATCTTTTTCTCTCTCCTACCAAATTTTTCGAAAATTATCATGGAAAAATAGGTAAAATATTTTCTTCTCCTTTTCATTAATTGAACTTTAATTTGGGCTATTTGAGGGGCTTTTAGGAGAATTAAGATTGGACCTCGAATGGGCTATGAAACTTTAATATTTAGCCAAAATATTATTCAAGCCCATTAATATTAATTTATTCCACTATAAAATTAATATTGAACTATCCATCTTAACCCACATTACGACTTCACAATAATATGGCTCCCGGTCATTATTTCCCGTCTTTAAGATTATCTTAGTCCATTAATTAATTAAGCCACTGAACAGACTTTTTATTAATTAATATCTTTGCCCTTGGAGTAAAGACAACTCAACATTATTATCCATACTGGAAATCAATTTCCACTTGCAACATTTGGTATGATAAAGATTCTGAGCCCACCAAGGGGACAAATCAAGCAAGACGTGCTTGCACACGATTCTCCGTATTAAATCTTAGCAATCGTCGTGTAACTAATAATATTGCCCAAGATACAAGGTATTGAATCGCATTCCCATCATAAGTCAAAGCAATAGTTATTAATTTCACACGATCCTATTTAAGGGACGGAGATTAAGAAATAACGAAACACTGAGGTCTAATTCTTGTATATTCAGTACAGAAGAATTTATCCTCCTGTAGGTCCTATTCAGCGCATCATAATACACTAGTGTAATCTCTTGGTCAGGATAAGTCAATTTGAGCCTTACACTTCAACCTTTCATGATGGATTGTTCATTTCCATCTGGGTTGTGAATTTGTACTTAATCACGAGGGACTATTAATTTGATCTTCTGTGATCTGGTATCACCAAATTAACTTTAACGCGATACATACTTTCTTATCGAATAGGTTTGCAATAAATATATATAACATTCATTCATATTTAGTGCAACAGTGATAAATAATTTATTTCAGTAAATAAATAAGAAATTCAGTTTGGTTATACAAAGTAAAAATTATAATTTTCAGTATAACCCCAACAGTTATGTAGTCTAACTTCCTTAACCTTGCAATTCTTTTCTCGTTTGCATGACCATGTCTACAATGCCACAAGTAAGTCGGGTTTTCATGATTACTAATTTTGAGTCTTTTATTTTGTATATTAAGAACATTATATCCACAATGCAACAAGTATAAACCATTCGATAAAGGATCATTTCCATAAACATCATCATTAAGCGAAAAATAACAATTATTATTTGCGAAATGGAAGGAAAAACCCTCAATGTCTAACATGGAAATAGAAATAATGTTGGGAGTAATAGACGGAACAAAATAACAATTATTTGGTTCTAATCTAAAACCAGATGGTAAGTCTAAAACATAAGTGCCAACACATTTAGCAGCAACTCTTGCTCCATTCCCAACGTGTAAAGCGACTTTACCTTGCCTAACTGCTCTGCTATGCTTGAGACCCTGCACATTAGTACAAATGTGTGAGCCACACCCAGTATCTAAAACCCAGCAGTTAGTATCATTTGTGGACATGTTTATCTCAATAACAAACATACATGTTCCAGTGGCTGAGACACTTTGTGCCTTCTTTTTAGCTGTCAGAACCTTACAGTCCTTCTTCCAATGTCCCTTCTACTTGCAGTGGAGGCATACATCCTTGTCCACCCACTCTTTCTTTTAAATTCCACCTTTGGGCTTAAGGAAATTTGGCTTAAAGCCCTTCTTAGCCTTGCTTCTTCGCTTCTTCTTTCCTTTCGGAGCAGAAGAAGTAGAAACACTCACCATGAGCACGGGCCTTTCCTTAGTAGTGGAAGACTCAAAAGTCTTGAGCATGTTATGAAGCTCAGGCATGGTCGATTCCGTCTTATTCATATTAAAGTTTACCACGAAACTTGAATATGAATCGGAAAGCGACTAAAGAATAGGATAAACAACAACATTGGTTTTGAGCTCAATGCCCAAACGACCAAGTTTCTTGATTAGCCTTATCATCTTCAATACATGAGGGGAGACCTTCCCTCCTTCAGCTAGCTGACATCTGAACAGATCTCTCATCACTTCATAAATCTCAGAGTGAGATTCAGAATCAAAGAGATCCTTCAGATGCTTAAGCATCTTGAAGGGGAGCATCTTCTCATGTTGCCTTTGCAACTCGGGAGTAATGCTGAGCAACATAACGCACTGAGCCTAGGAAGCATCCTCTTGATGCTTCTTCTGAGATGCAGCATCAAACGTTTCAGCCTCTTCAGTACCAGCCTCAAGGGTAACAGGGATTGGCGTGTCCAACACGTACTCAATCTTTTCTTACCTAAGCACCAAATGAATGTTTCGGTGCCAGTCCAAAAAATTTGGCCCAGCCAATTTGTTTGTTCCAAAGCACTTCTCAAGGACAGGTTATTCACTTCAATAATCCTAGAGAAATAAAATAAAACGGGAATTAAAACACATAATTCCTATGATCAATATTTAGCAATCAAAATAAATATGGCCTTTCTTTTGTATTTATTTTGTCTCCATTATTTTCACATACTCAACGACCTCATCGGAAGAGTACGAATTTATATGAAATATAAATTGTAATGAACTAGGATCCACATTCCTACTATTACAATATCTGCGAGGGTTGATTACTGTAATAACATAACTGGTATGTCTCCAAACCAATTGCCAAACTACAATTTCTAGTTTATTGAACCTAGTTCAATTGATGTCCCTTAACTTTTGTTCCCCGCGAGGGCTGGTGAAACAAAATTAAGTTGGTTTACAACCATCAAATGGTGACATTACATGTCCCTATGTAGGTCCCGAACGGGTTTTGTGAGGGCAGAAGTCTAGAGGGGAGGGGTGAATAGACTTCTAAAAAACTTTTCGTGCAGATCAGGTGTGATTGCAGATTGCCTGATCAGAGTGCTAGTGAGTCAGTTTGGACTGATGTTCAATCTTACTGAGTGTCTAAGGGAAGATCAGTTTGATATATGTCAGTTTAACTGATAGTGCGGAAGCTTGAAAATACCCGTGTGAAAAACCAGTTTTATCAAATCAGATTCTCAAGTCAGTTTTCAACCGGCTGACTAAGGTGTCAACCTGATCAGATCAGTTGCTTGGTGCAGACTGATATTAACTTAGAATATGTATGCAGTTTTAAGCTCAGTTGTGTGAATAGTGTAAAGCAATAAAGAGCAAGTAAATGCACACAAGATTTTATAGTGGTTCAGACGAAACCCGTCTTACGTCCACTCTTCCCTTAACACAGGGGCAACTTAACCGACTTAACTGACTTAACCGATTGGACTTAGTTTAATGTGTTAGTCCAACACCCAACAGATGTTTATCGAGTTTACACTCAACCGATCCCAGAAATCAGAAACTAGAATCCCTAGTCTGAAATCTTGCGGTAACAAACTTAACCTAACTTTGAGTTTGGGTAAAGATTTGTTGTGGTTCCAACTGGAAATCTATCCTAGTGTTTATGTAGCCAAATGCTAGAGAATAGGATTTCTATGCTAAGAACAATGGGATGAACACTTAAGAATAATCTTCAAATTCGGTGTTCTTCAAGCGGAAATTTTGTTATAGTGTTTGCTTCATTTTCAGTCTGCTCGATCTGGTCTCTTCTTCAATTTTGAAGAGCAATCCCATTTTATAGACTACGAAATCAAAGAGTCGTTGGAGAGCAATTTGAATTTTGGGCTATATTAGGTAGGTTGTAGGATATGATTGTGACGTGCTCCGAATATCGGCGTGGCCGTAGGCATGATTAGCGTCATTTATGTCCGCAGCGTCGAATCCTGTATTGTCAGCTCTTTTTGTGCACGTGTAGCTTTCTATTTGGCTTCGCGAGGCGGCACTTTAGTATTTGTCCATTTGACGATTGATATTCCTTTTATAGAATATTCGTTTTGTCTGGTGTACCATTTTGGTTGACGCCAGGTGTGAGCTGACTTGATCAGATAACTGATCAGTCTACCTTGTAGAGTCTTCTGATGCAGATTGTCTTAGCACAATTTGCAGATTCGGCTGATGTAGGTCTTCTGGTCTTCTGGTAGTCTTCTGATCTTTAGGTGACTCTGAGCCTCAGTGTCTTCAGTTATACTGAGTCTTCAGGTTTGTTACTGAGTCTTCAGGTTTATCTGAGTCTTCAGGTTCATCTGAGTCTTCAGGTTTATCTGAGTCTTCAGTGTCTTCTGTCTTCACCTGATCATCTGACTTCTTGTCTTCTGATCCGTCTTAGTCTTCTGATCATCTGACCTTATCTGGTCATCTGATAACTTGACCTGACCTATACATATTGAGTTCTCCCTCTATATGTGACCTATATTTTACATCAGCTATCTATACATTTCAGCTGGTCATCTTAATCTGATTCTAAGTCATCAGTCAGCTAACAGGTCTGACTGGTCCTATTACAACCTGTTTTGGAACTTCCATCAAAACTAAATACAAATTTCCCAACAATTTCCCCCTTTTTGATGGAACCAAAACACTTAATCAGAAAAACAGATACCACAAATAGAAATGCAGATAATGTAAAACAATACTTACTTCAGAAGACAATTAGATGTTGTCTTAGAATCAGAGAGATAGAATATTTCATTCAGATAGGTGTGTGTGTTACAGAATACATGAAAAACGTACCTATCGTCTGATTCCAAGTTGTCTTCCTCAGGTGTACTTGAACATTTGAAGTTCTTTGGGGATACCAAACAACTTGTACATCCTTTGCATCAGCTTGTCCAGATCTTCTCTTCTATGGATCCCTTCTTTGTCAGCAAATCCATAGTAGGCATTCTTGAATTTGATAGCATCTAGCTTGTTGTCTGGATGCAAAGGTGGAAGGATTTGTTCAAAGGGAGGAGCTTCAGGTATCAGTGACATGATCTTCCCTTTCTTCATCACCATCTGGTAGAAGTCTGGGTACTTCGTTTCTAACCAGTTCCGAAATTCATCATCATTTTCTATTTGGTTTTGATGAATTGGAATCATCTCCAGGATGTACACGTCACATAACCATTCTCCTCTGATCTGATCCCATTCAGGAAGTAGATCTAGCCGGGCACAGAGGATGTCTTTAATAGGTGCCGGAAGGGCATTCTTTTCCCAAGCAATCTCCTCTATTGCAGCTTCATTCTTTCTCTTCTTTCGGATGTATGCGATGTTTAGTCTCTTAGCCTTTGCTAACTTCTGCTTCTTGATGGCAGCCTCTCTTATTCTTTGTCTGGTTTGCTCTTGAATTTGTTCAGGAGACATCTGGCTTTTGGTAGAGAATAATTGGCCTTGACTCTGATCTTCAGCAGTAGCTTTCACCATCTTGCATTTGCCTTTCTTTCTCCTCAGAGTTTGCTCAGGATCATCTTGTTCGTCTTCTTCTGCTAATTTCTTAGCGAGTTCAAGGCTCTTGGCCTGATCATCAGTTTCCATTCTTTTCTATACAGACGAAGAGAAGTCTTCGATCTTGTCGACTCTGGCAATAACTTCTGAAAGAGCAATCTTCTGCTCAGTGATCTCTTTGTTGTGTTGCTCCACAGTTTCTTTTAATTCAGCAACAAGATCAGTAGATGGAGTGGCTGACAAGTCAGATACAGTGGTTTTTGGTGGAGATGCAATTGTTACCAACTGTGTCTGTTTTTCTTTCTTCTCTTTATTCTCTTGTCCTTCCCCCTTTTTGGTTTCATCAAAGAGGTTGGACAGCCTGCGATTCAGAGCAATAAATTATCGTGTGATCTCCTCTCTGAGTTCGTCAACAGCAAGAGGAGTGATCTGAGCGGTGGCAGAAGGTCCAGGAGTTAAAAAGCGTCTGAGAGCAAATTCGATGTCCTTTCTTGCTCGTTCTGTAGAAGCTGCAAAGTGTTTCCAACCCATATTCATGTGGTTGTCAGTTTTCTCCAAGGATGCCCAGACATTTTCCAATAGCACCTGTGTCTCATTGAGCATGTATGTCTGAACTTTGAGTTTATCAAACTGGAGATTGAGCTTCTCGGCAAGAGGATTTACTAGTTGCATTACTTCAGAAAGGATGGCATTATGCATCCCAACTGTGTGATTTCTCTCTCTGTCAACCAGTTTTGCTTGCTCTTCTTCAAACCGCTTCATCAGATCTGCTGTGAGAGCTGTGAATTTGTCTTCAATAACAGCCTTGACCCCATCTTGAATCTTCTCAGTATAAAGATCTAGGGTGTTGGAGCTCAGCATAGCAGTCTGGTCAGATGTTGAAGCCTTGCTAAGTTGGGTCTCATCTGCAGCACCCATTCTTAGTTCATCGGCAGCTCCCTGATGATCTGTAGGAGGTTGAACAGTTTCCTCCCTGTTATCAGCAATTCCGAACCTTTCATGAATCAACCATCTGATATCATCTTCAGAGGTCAATTCAACAGCGCTTTCAATCCCAGCATTGTTCAAGCACTTCATCTCCAAGTCTACAAAGAAATCTGATCCCAGAGTTGTCATGAGGATCAGAAATTCCTTGATGCTTTTCAGTCTAATATCCCTCCAGAACACAATCTCTTCTATCTGATGCTGGATGCCAGGATGTTGATTCAATTCAGGGCACAGGTCCAGCAGATACTCCTTGATTTGTTGCTTCATTACCCTTATGATCGGGCTTTCTGAAACAGGTGAAGCAAGCACGGTTCTGGTATTGAAGGGATTATGAGAGATGGACACACGCTTGTCAGATCTCTCAGGTTCTTGTAACTTGTTTGGAGAGTGGGAGTGTGATGGGGATATTTGTGGTTCGGGTTCGTTTTCAGCTTGTTGAGGGCGTTCAGTTTCCTGAACAGGTTCTATGGTTGGGGGAGTGGGAGATCTGGGTGATATGATTGGTGAGGGTGAGGGTGAGAATGTTTTGTGACGAGAGGGTGGTGGTGATGATTTTTGAGGAGAGGGTGATGGCGATTTGGAAGTGGGCGTAGGCAATCTTGCTTTCTGGAAGACCTTGGTGAGAGGCAGAGAATCAGATGGTGATTCTTCCTCAGAGTGCTCCACTTCTGTCCCTCTGACAGTTTTCTCTCCTTCTTCTTCGATCATCTGCTTGTCCCTTACTTCTCTGGCAGTGTGCTCAGAACTGACTGCTATCTCCTTTTCTGATTCAACCAGAATCAGATCCTCCGTTCTGCGAACTTGCTGAGCAGAACTAGGAGCAGTCTTTAGAGGTGAAGTAACTCACTTCTGGCGTTTTCGCTGAGCATCTGGTTTCTTGGCCAGATCCTTCCTCTTGAACCTCTTCTCTGGAATGGTCGTTTCCTGCACTTCTGAAGATGCAGTTGCCTTTTCCTTTCCCTTCTTTTCTCCCTTTGGTTTGGGCACATAAGGAGTAGGATCCTCATCAGATTGTCCAGGCAGGGGCTCATCCTTGCCCAATATGGCCTTGTGCTTTGCTTGATATATCTTCGCTCCATTTTCAGTCCATTCATAATTCTTTGGCAGCTTGTCTGACATAATGATTGAGAGTTTGTGCATGAAAGAGCACTTGGATTTCCCTGGGTCAGTTCGAACTTCCCCGAGTCTTTACGTAGTCGTGCCTCGACCATACCCAACCAATCCATATCTAAAGATCTCTTGATGATCGCAGTCATGACACTGATCTTATAGGAAGTGACAGCATCAAGACTGTAAGTTGAGCACATAATCACCTTCTGAACAATCTCAAGGAGAAGGCGATATTTTCTCTTCAGATTGGAGGCTTTGACATTTGTTGTATTCTCCTTGTTTACTGGTCTCAACAGCTCGGCTTCAAGAAAGTCCTTCTCACCTACATCAGTCGTGTAGGTCTCTCGGTTGATGCTTCCTCGAGTTAGACCGAAAATCCTCTGCAGATCATCATTCGATACTCGTGCTTCCAATCCACCAACGGAAAAAATCAGGTCAGCATCAATGTCCTCGTCCTTATGTAGATTATATAGAAACTCTAGGGCTTCATGTGTGTGGACAGTGTTCTGATGTCTCGAGCAATATTGTTCAAGTCCACATGCTCGCAAGCACTCCAGAATTTCCAGCGATTCAGGATCTGAGGTGATTGAAAATACTACATAGTTCTCATCAATGATATATTTCTTTATTGACGCGAAGTTGCAGAACTTTTTCCCTTGCCCCCGGTCGTGGAACAAGATATGCCATTTATGTATGATATGCAAATTGATGTTTAGTTTGAGTAAAATATTTCAATAAATTCAGTCAAACCAATAATCTTAGCATCAATTAAGCAAGTAAGCGTATAGATCGGATATAAATTACAGAAACATAGCATCATGACTTGTAAACCTATTTACCAGAGCGAATTGAAATCATGCAGTATTTAAACGAGAAATTACCAGAAATTGATTCGTAGGATTGAGAAATCGTGAAAATAGAATCAATTGACTTTTGAAAGTGAATTTCTGAAGATTTTGAAAGTTTTGATCTTTTGAGAGTTTTGAGAAGACGAAGTAGTGGAAAGAAGTTTTCTGAGAAAGATTTGGACTTATAGTATGCGAGGGAAAACTTTTTGCACAACTTTTCAAAGTTACTCAAGTATCCGTGTTTTGAAATCAGTGGCTGAGATTAGTCGGCCAAAAAGTGTTTTGATCTCACGGTTGAGAAAGGTAGTCTTCTCGTATTTTGGACTCGAAAATTCGCAATAAAACGCATTAAATACACATTCCCATGTCCGCATTAAATGTTTTGCAGTGCATGCGTCATAAAGTGAAAACAGAATAAAAACCAATTTATTCAAATAACGCATATAGGATGTTCAGAAAGGGATAAATAAGAAGCGTATCTGACTGATTGATATTGTAATCAACCAGTTACCACTGTGATCTGATCTGGTACTTGTTGACCTTACTGATGGTAGCCTTAAGCAGTTCCCAACAATATTTCACTCATCTTATCAGATTTCTGTTTGATCCACTTCGTTACTTATCTGATCCACTTATCTGATCCGCTTATCTGATTCTCTTATCTGATCCACTTCATCCTTCAGTCTTCTTCTATTCAGGCCGCATTTCCTATGCACTTAAGTCTATTCCCGCCAAAACATTTACTTCAGGGAGTCAAAAGGTCGCCTCGATTCTCAAATTGGCGCGATTTGACATTCCGTAATAATGGCATAGATACGATGTGATTACTCACATCGTCAACTCATCCAACCATTAGCCGCGTGTTCCTTACACGTTGTCGATGCAAATTTCTCTTAAGGTCTTCTGAGAAAATAAATTTGCATTTATACCCCTAATTTTCTCCTATAAATTGGCCTGGGGTGTTAGGCAAACCACACAACATAAACCATTCATCTTCTTTAGCTTATACTCCATGCTTTCCGATGAATCCCTTATTTCCGGTGAAACTCCCGGCAAAAACCTTTAACCCTTTTCCAATGAATTCAGCATCTCAAATCAACCCTGTGTGTTCCTTCACACTGCTTTCATCGTCATCGAATATTACACATACGATCAATGCAAAGCTTCTTTACCACCAAGGCGGCGGATCTGCTATAGCAAATGAGAAGGCACTTCTCCTAACCGTATGCACCTTGTGTTCCTATCGAGATGACAGAATTAGCATCAATATACTCAGTCTGAAACAAAACATGGGTTTGGTACGCGGTCTGCATCAGATAATAGCTGATCGTCGCGTATCAAACTCAATATTTGCATGTGACACTAGTGGTTGTCTGGTCCTTGTGACCAAACCTGTGGCACTGTGTCCCATTTAACAGCTGGAGAGCCCATTGATTTTGGGTCTAGGGGCTCCTAGCTTAGAAATCCTTCAAGGCCGCTCTCTCTCCTCACTCCGAAGCTCTGAGGGTGGCTCAGGATTCTAGAAGCCTCTCACGCCCCTTTTAGGGTCGGGGGATAATGAGAGCATCAAGCTCTAAAATCTTTAAAGCCTCTCTCCCCCTCCTTACCTTGGGTTAGGCTTAGGGTTTATGGTTTATGTAATGACCTCCGGGTCTTCTTGTACTTGTAGCTTGTAATGTAGATCTGACCTCCGGGTCCTTATCAATGAAAATTTATGTTATTTCATTGTTGTGTTGCCTCTTCTGACTTATGCGATTTGTAGCTTTAATCTTATACGACTTGCTTGTTGACCGTAGCTTAAATCAACTTATAAAATATGACTTTCCAATCTGATCAGCTCCCCCTTAATCTGATATATCTTGAACTGATCGGCTCCTTCTCTGATCTTCAGATCGGCTACTTGTCTGATTTTTTGATCGG
The DNA here is from genome assembly GCA_037126765.1 of Stenogyne calaminthoides. Lineage (NCBI taxonomy): Eukaryota > Viridiplantae > Streptophyta > Magnoliopsida > Lamiales > Lamiaceae > Stenogyne > Stenogyne calaminthoides. The sequence goes on along the minus strand of JBBCBC010000030.1, from coordinate 16,311,150 downwards.
CTCCTTGTCTGATCTTCTGATCGGCTTCTTGTCTGATCTTCAGATCGGCTCCTTGACCGATCATCTAATCAGTTGAGATTCCTAACTCAATTGATTCCTCTTAACCTGGTTAGTCTTTTAACCAACTGGTTCTGGAGATCAGTCCACCAACCATTTCTGGTGCACTTTCTCCGAGATCTAGAAGCCCTAGCTCGTTGCATATCTCTCTGAATCTGATCTCAGCTAGCGGCTTAGTTAAAATATCAATTTTCTGCTTGTCAGTATGGATTTTTTCCATTCTGATATTCTTCTTTTCAACGTGATCTCTGATGAAATGGTGTCTGACATCCACATGCTTGCATCTTGTATGTAGAACAGGATTCTGAGTGATTGCAATAGCACTATTACTGTCACAAAATATAGGTACGTTCTTAGCTATGATGTTGTAATCCCTCATTGCCGACTTAGCGAGAGCGATTTTGGGAACAACAAATTTTCTGCAGCCATATATTCTGCTTCAGTAGTAGATGTCGCAACTGATGTTTGCTTCTTCGAAAACCAAGAGATCAGTTTATTACCCAGAAAGTGACATGTACCTGAGGTTTACTTCCTGTCGATTTTGCAACCTCCGTAATCAGAATTAGAATACCCACTAAGCTCTAGATTATCATCTGATGGGTAAAATAAACCAAGGTTTACTGTCCCCTTCAAATACTTAAGAATCCACTTAGCTGCTTCTAGGTGGCTTTGCATTGGATTTGCTTGAAATCGCACATACACCATCAAAAAAAGTGATATCCGGTCCGCTCTAAATCGGATATAGTAGAGATCCAATGAGAGCCCTATATTCTTTCTGATTAGTTTTCTGCCCGTCCTCATCGGGATCCATCTTGAACCCGGTCATCATAGGAATTCTGGCTTCCTTACAATGTTGAACTCCAAACTTGGCCAGTAGAATCCTTATGTACTTCGCATGGCAGATGAATATCCCATACATTACGCTTGACCAGTAAACCCGTAAAAGTAATTCATCGACCCATCATGGACATCTCGAACTTCCCTTGCATCAATTTCTTTGAACTTCTCACATAGCTTCTTGTTGGGAGATCCAAGATGATGTCGCCCACGTAAATTTGAACCATCGTAATATCTTCTCCATCTTCTATTCTCGAATAAGGTTACATCCACTATTCCTTTAGTGAAACCGCTGTCTATCAAGAATTGAGAGAGAGTGTATCATACCAAGCTCTCGAGGCTTGTGTTCAGAACCATAAAGAGCTTTTCTTAAACGGTACACTTGGTTGCCTTTTTTCAAAGCCTAGAGGTTGTTCAACATAAACTTCCTCTCGCTAGTACCCCATTTAAGAATGCACTCTTTACATCCATCCGATACACAATGAACCCTCGTGGGCAACATATGCGTAAACAAAACCGAATGGCTTTTCTAAGCGAGCGGCGGTGCAAAGGTCTCATCATAATCAATTCCTTCTGATTGTGAATACCCCTTAGCAACAAGTCTTGCCTTATTCCTGGTTATGACATTATTCTCATCTCTCTTGTTCTTGAATACCCACTTTGTGCTAATCACGTCTTGATGAGTTGGTCTGTCCACCAGTTTCCAAACTTGATTTCTCTCAAACTGTTCCAGTTCTTCTTGCATGGCTAGAATCCAGCTTGCGTCTTGTAGAGCTTCCTCTTGTAGTTGGTTCCTTCAAAGACGATAATAACAACAATACATGGCACTTTCACCAATCTGATGTCTAGTTTTGACTCTATCAGAAAGGTCTCCGATAATCAGATCAGTTGGATGACTGGTAATCCAAGTCCTTCTTTTCTGATTTGCGTCTATTTGGAGAACATCATCCACTTCTGATAGTGGTTCATTACTAGTGATTGGGAGTGGTGCGGAATTATGATCCACTTGATAAGAACATGTCTCGGCTGATGTTGGACTCATCATGTGCTGATGTCTGTTCATAGGAACTTCAGGAGTTCCCCCTAAACCAGATTGTTCGGGATTGATCTTGTCTCGGTTGTACCGAACTTCTTCAATCGGCGGCAGCGTACCTTTAGGTCCGATTGACTGGTGAATCGGCAAGATCAAATTCTGGGATATACATACATTTGTTGTTGATTCTTTCTCCTTGATACTTACCGATCCATTTTTCGCGATCGTGCATGAGTTGATGGCATCTTTGTTCTGAGGTAGCTTTCTCTTGTTCAGAGGATGTCTCATCAAAAACCACATGGGGTGTTTCTTCCACAACTAGGGTTTGTTTGTTGTAAACCCTGAAAGCCTTACTGGATGAGGAATATCCTAAGAATATACCCTCATCTGACTTGGCCTCAAAAGTCTTCAACTGACTTTTCCCATTGTTGTGTATGAAACACTTTCCAAAAAAATATGGAAGTAAGAAACACGAGGTTTTTCGCCCTTCCACAGTTCATAGGGTGTTTTGAAGTGAGTCTTAGTCAGAGAACATTTGTTCTGAGTGTGGCATGCAGTGTTGATGGCTTCTGCCCAGAAACGGCTTGGTGTCGCATGTTCAGCTAACATAGTGCGGCGAATTTTCCTTGAGAGTTCTGTTTCTCCGCTCGCTACTCCATTTTATTGTGGTGTTCTTGCGGTGACGCGTCTCATGTCAGATACCAAACTGGGCAAAAAATCAAGAATAAAAGAGTTTAGAAATTTTGCACTTATCCGATCCGATTTTCACTATCTTCGACACCCCTTTTCGCTTTTGTAGTTTCGAGAAATTTCGGGTATCTTTGTCGTTGTCTCATTCTTCTTGTATAAGAATATAACCCTGTAAACTTGGAGTAATCATCCACGATTACAGAGTATATTTGTGTCCGCCGAGATCGATTTGGTGTAATCGGGTCCAAATAGATCCATATGAAGCGATTGAAGTATTTCATCGATCGCCGGGTCCGTATTCCTTGAATGAGGCTTTAACTTGTTTTTCCTTTCGACATGCGCACATGTCCGATCCTTTGAGAATACCTCATTCGAAGTCCTCAACCAAAGGCACCTTAGTTATCTTGTTAAGAGTCTTAAAGTTCGGTGACTCATTCTTTTGTGCGAGCCAACTTCTACTTTTGGAACTCTTAACAATTAGGCATGCATTTCTTGGGCAACTGCTCCAATCATTGTGTAGATCATGCCTTTCCTTGAACAAGTTAGCAAGATTTGTTGAGTAGCTCGATTCCTAATCGCACACTTATCACTCGAGAACTCAACACCGAATCGGTTGTCGCAGAAATGTGATAATCTTGATAGTAGATTGTGCTTTAATCCTTCGACATACGAGACTCAGGTTATTTGTACATCATCATTCTCTGTTGTTCAATCCTTTGGTAAAACCAAAGTTATCATCACCGAAGAGTACACGTGGGCCTTCTTGTTCTTTGTAAGAGCTAAGGAGATGTTTGCTTCCAATCATGTGCCTTGAGCATCCACTATCGATGTACCAGATAGTTGCTTGTATACCTCCTTTGTTGGCGGTCCCGCGAACCCTAATCGAATCGGGCTTTAGGTACCCCTTTAGAATTGGGTCTGGGGGTTAGTGGTGGTTTTCGGGATCCACACAAACAGGGCACTTCTATTATAATCAGATAGATCAGAAGGCCTGATTTGTCTCCCATACATATCAACATAATCATACGTCTCTTTATATGCGTTCTGATTGGTATGATTATTCGTGTGAGCCTTGAGTGAATCAGAAGACTTGGGATTTTTCTTTACGTTTTGTCTTCTTTTAACCCAGTAGGGCTCAGGTGCAGTAGCCCTAGGTCTCTGGTTATAAGGGTAGGTACGACTGCTACCGTTAAAAGATTCATATCTTTTTGGCATAGATGGTCTTGGCAGTTTACCTATAGCCTGCTTGTTAGGCAGCTGACCTTGACTGGGTTTCAGATTAGATTTCCTTTTTACAGGTAGTCTCTTCTGATACCTAATCTGATCAAAGTTGAGGTTTCTTCGTAAGAACGGGTTCTTCGTTGATTCCTCTACTGATGCTTAATCGATTGGGGTCCATTTTGTTCCCTTTCGATTAGGCACTTGCTTTTACTTGCTTTCAAGGTCTCTTTCCCTTATTATCGATACATGTTTAGCTTTTTTGTGTATCTGCTCGGAGACTCGTTTGATTACACCCTTTTGAAGTGAACCAAATGGGGCTTTTTGAGGATTTAGAAGGGTTTTCATACCCAATTCCCTTCTTGTTAGTCGGCGTTCAAAAATAGTTGTTCATATCTTGAACGGTTTTTGATGACTTCGTGAAAACCTCTATTTTCTTGCGCAAACTATCCTCGAAGAGATTTTAGACTCTCATGTAGTCGGAATAGCTCATCAAACTTAGCTTGTAGAATTTTGAAATCATCGACTTGTTGTTTGTTGATTGCTAGTCGATCTTTAATCGCTTTCTCCCGATCGAAGATTTAACTTTCGAGAACTTTAAGTTCTTGATTACCTTTACGAAAGCGGTTTCAATCGATTTGATTAGCTTTCTTGTGACGTTCTCTTTAACAAGCTGATTATTTCTGATCCTTAGCTTATCGTTTTCAGCTTCCACTATTGTATAAGTGTCTACTGCATTAGAGAGATCATCAAGCAATTGCTCAGAGTAGAGCTGCAAGTCAATCTCTCCGGCCGGTGTCTAATAATAATTTGGTGTGGAAATTGAAAAAGCAAAAGGTTTGGAGGTTACCTCAGATTGGTCTTCCTCCTTGGCCATCAGACAGATTTCATCGTCATCTGAAGAGAATATTAGATCTTCATGGTCGAAAAAATCAACAGCACTGCTTATCAGACAGAAGTCCTCTACTGAAGAGTAGTCAGAATCCTCAGAAGGCAGATAGGAATCATCAATTACTGATGTGTCAGCAACCATGGTTTTTCTGTCTCTAAAGCATTCGCTTCTTTTCTCTTTCTTTCGAGTCGTCCGACGATCATTTGTTGTGACTCGTTTTCTCCTGAGTTGAAGCATGATCCACATTCAACGGAACTTCTTCTGCCAGGTGAGTCACTTCGTCTGTAGGATCTGTCAGGTGACTTTCCTTTCTGATTGTAATCTAAACTCCTTCTGTCAGATCTGTTGTCTCTTCTCTCATCTGACCGATCATTTCTTTTATCATATATGTGATCCCTTTGGTCATCTGATCTGGTCCTTTCTGGTGATCTGTCAGTTGACCTCTAGTTTCTTCCTCTGTTGTCTTGATAGTCTCTTTAGAATCTGTGATACTTACCAAGTTGAATGTTCGATCTTTCAAGTTTCAAGTAGCGAGCGATCGTCTCAAATGGCTTATTATGTTTCCAATGGGTCAAATTGGCCTTTGATCTGTTGGTGGTTGCTTTGAATGCAACTGATTTTGATGTGGAGGTTGAGGCTTCAGCAGGCGACTCGTCTTCATCTGCTTGCCCTCTTTCGATTAGATCGAACTCATGGGCTTTAAGACTTAGGAACAAGCTACTTGGCTTCATCTTGGCAATGTCTTGGCAATCCTTGACTACCGTGACTTTCATGTCCCACTTCTTGGTGAGAGATCTCAAGATCTTATAATTGATGTCCTTGTCTGACATCTCTCTTCCAAGTTCTCGTAGCTTGTTTACTGACATGGTGATCCTCCCATAGAGCTCGTAGATGGTTTCGTTTGGCAACATCTTTAGCTTCTCGAACTTCACCAATTCAGCTTGTAATCGGTTGTCTTTGATCTGATCATTTCCTTCGCACATCTCAGCAAGTGTATCCCACATCTGTTTAGCTGTTTTGAGATATTTTATCTTCTCTTTGGTGATCTTATCCATCGTCTTCATGATTATATGCCTGGCTATTGTATCTAGAGTATGCAGCTTTCTTTCTTCTGCATCCATCAGAGCTAGACTTTTTCGAACAAGGCTTCCAGGTGCAAAATCTGGATCTCCTCCAACAGCTGAATTGTCGTGATATATGATGATGGGTCCTCGTTCAATGACTTCCATCATTCTACCGCTCAATGACCCTAGATGGTTGCACATGTATATTGTACAATCTGCATACTCATCAATTGAAAACTTAGGCAAATCATGATACATACCAGAGGTATTATCCATGCTGGGTGTGATTTAGAAAACGAATTAATTTTAAAAACGGTTTTTCAAGATCTGTTCAAATGACCACAAAGATTCTTCCTCAAGAATCGATGATACTCAAAGCCAGTGGTCTGTAGAACCACTGCTCTGATACCACTTGTAGATCCCAAACGGGTTTTGTGAGGGCAGAAGTCTAGAGGGGAGGGGTGAATAGACTTCTGAAAAACTTTTCGTGCAGATCAGGTGTGATTGCAGATTGCCTGATCAGAGTGCTAGTGAGTCAGTTTGGACTGATGTTCAATCTTACTGAGTGCCTAAGGGCAGATCAGTTTGATATCTGTCAATTTAACTGATAGTGCGGAAGCTTGAAAATACCCGTGTGAAAAACCAGTTTTATCAAATCAGATTCTCAAGTCAGTTTTCAACCGGCTGACTAAGGAGCCAACCTGATCAGATCAGTTGCTTGGTGCAGACTGATATTAACTTAGAATATGTATGCAGTTTTAAGCTCAGTTGTGTGAATAGTGTAAAGCAATAAAGAGCAAGTAAATGCACACAAGATTTTATAGTGGTTCAGACGAAACCCGTCTTACGTCCACTCTTCCCTTAACACAGGGGCAACTTAACCGACTTAACTGACTTAACCGACTGGACTTAGTTTAATGTGTTAGTCCAACACCCAACAGATGTTTATCGAGTTCACACTCAACCGATCCCAGAAATCAGAAACTAGAATCCCTAGTCTGAAATCTTGCGGTAACAAACTTAACCTAACTTTGAGTTTGGGTAAAGATTTGTTGTGGTTCCAACTGGAAATCTATCCTAGTGTTTATGTAGCCAAATGCTAGAGGATAGGATTTCTATGCTAAGAACAATGGGATGAACACTTAAGAATAATCTTCAAATTCGGTGTTCTTCGAGCGGAAATTTTGATATAGTTTTTGCTTCTTTTTCAGTCTGCTCGATCCGGTCTCTTCTTCAATTTTGAAGGGCAATCCCATTTTATAGACCACGAAATCAAAGAGCCGTTGGAGAGCAATTTGAATTTCGGGCTATATTAGGTAGGTTGTAGGATATGATTGTGACGTGCTCCGAATATCGGCATGGCCGTAGGCATGATTAGCGCCGTTTATGTCTGCAGCGTCGAATCCCATATTGTCAGCTCTTTTTGTGCACGTGTCGCTTTCTCTTTGGCTTCGCGAGGGGGCACTTCAGTATTTGTCCATTTGACGATTGATATTCCTTTTATAGAATATTCGTTTTGTCTGGTGTACCATTTTGGTTGACGTCAGGTGTGAGCTGACTTGATCAGATAACTGATCAGTCTACCTTGTAGAGTCTTCTGATGCAGATTGTCTTAGCACAATTTGCAGATTCGGCTGATGTAGGTCTTCTGGTCTTCTGGTAGTCTTCTGATCTTTAGGTGACTCTGAGCCTCAGTGTTCAGTTATACTGAGTCTTCAGGTTTGTTACTGAGTCTTCAGGTTTATCTGAGTCTTCAGGTTCATCTGAGTCTTCAGGTTTATCTGAGTCTTCAGTGTCTTCTGTCTTCACCTGATCATCTGACTTCTTGTCTTCTGATCCGTCTTAGTCTTCTGATCATCTGACCTTATCTGGTCATCTGATAACTTGACCTGACCTATACATATTGAGTTCCCCCTCAATATGTGACCTATCTTTTACATCAGTTATCCATACATTTCAGCTGGTCATCTTAATCTGATTCTAAGTCATCAGTCAGCTAACAGGTCTGACTGGTCCTATTACAACCTGTTTTGGAACTTCCATCAAAACTAAATACAAATTTCCCAACACCCTATAAAAGTCCCGTTAGATGTAGATCCGAGCAAAAGACGAGGGTCTTAAATACTCATTGTAACGAAATCTCCTGTTTACTTTTAATTTTGATGGAAGACATCGTTTCATTTTTAGTGAAAACCCATATTTTAGTGAGGAACGTTTTTAAAAGGCGGGGTATTAATTGTTTAATCGAGATTCATCATGTTAACTACGTCACATTTGAGCAATTATTGGGTGCCGCCTACCCAAACATGACATGAACGGACTAACATATATAGGGCGCCGTCTACCCAAACATTTAATACGGTCCGACAAGTATTGGGCGCCGCCTACCCAAACAGTTATAATGTGGACTATAAATGCGTTAACGAACTAATCAAATAAGTTAACCAAGTGGGATTTTAATAATAATTAAAATTATTAAACAAAATTCAAAATCCAATTTTAATTTCATTTAATCCAATTTCAATCAATTATCAAAATATAATTAATCCAATTAATTATAATTAAAAGTCCAACTTTTAATTTTATTTTAAAAAATTAAACTCATTAATTTTAGAAAATCAGTTTTAATTATTTATTGTTAAGGGCTCAAGTGCAAATTTCAAAACTTCACGGGAGGGTCTGTCCTAAATCAAATTTGCAAAACAGCCCTCCCCATCACCGCCCAAATCTGACAGCATCCAACTGAAATTCAGGACGTCCAATTTCACAAAATCCAAATCCCAATCAACACTCAACATCAACAATTCGACATAAAGAAAAACATCCAATATCGAACAGTATTTGAAGAACAGGGGAAGTTTTTGCAAAATCAGAATAGCAGCGCAGCATCAGGAAGAACGCATCGAACACGACGAAACCAGAAGGAAACTCCGCATCCAGAGATGAAGGTCAGTGAGCCGTCGCCACCGCAACCGCGTGGGCGAGTCACCGCCGCCACTAGGCGCGTGTGGGCGACTCACCGTCACCGCTGTTCGAAACGTGCGGGGCATCACACCGACAAGCGTCAAATAGGCTCAATTCGACCTCGATTTCAATGGCACAAGTGGAATCTTCGATGCGAACGACGAAATCGACTCGAAGCGAAATCATAATCAACCGAATCGAACGCGAAGCAGGTGTATGGAATCAGAACGACAGAGCACCACCAATCGATTAATGTGAGCGCGCATCGCCACCGCGGAGTGAAGCCGAGAGCACTACCAATCGCACAGCCAGAGTTGTGACTCGCAACCGTCGAGAGGCACAGCGTGAGCCACAACCTCGAGCGATGCGCCGCGATCTTCGCCGCTGGCGGCGATGCTCAATCCATGGGTTCAAAACCCTAAATCGATGATGGTAACCCGAACAAAGAGACGAAGGGGAAATACAACAAAGCCAAGCCCAAAATTGATTTCAACAGGTGCAGTAAAATCAAATTTGGTTGTGCCAAGTTTATAAATATATATATATAATATATTATAAACAAATCAACAAATTCAATTAAGCAATTAAATCAAGAGTCTGGAGCTCTGATACCACTGTTGGAATTTAGAGGCACTTAAACACGTAAAACATGCGCAGCGAAATTAAACAATTCACCAACAACGAACATATGATTGCATAATTAAATTACGGGTAAACGTAAATAGAATCCTTACAGTGATTCGTACACATATTCTTCTAATATGGTGTCCACGTAATAGTCGTTTACCAATTCGCACTGATTCACCAGCGTTGAATCCCCGAGATAAATTTGCTAGAAAAATTCTAACTAGAGATTTTATGGAGAAATATGTAGTCGTCAATAATGAATCCCCAAGGTCTCATATATATAGGAGAAGCCCGACTTAAATCTTAAGCTAACTTTATTAGGAAATAAAATCCCTAATCTTGCAAATTAAATCTCATAGATTTAATTCCCTTATATATAAAATCTTATGGATTTGATTTTCATATATATCAAATCCTACAATAATATTCCATATATTATTATTGAGAATCCTATTTAATTAAATTAGATTTAATTAAATAATAATAATAATTAATTCTAAATATAATTATTATTATATTCTCCATAAATTAAATATTAATATCCAATATAATATTTAATCAACCAACTATAATCAGTAAACAATTGTTACTTGTTGTGTGACCCATAGACCATCATATATCGAGCGATTAGTCAAACTAACGGTTTTAATTGAACCCTAGGCAATAAATCAGACATTCTCAATATATGAGGTACGTTGCGAGGAAACGTGCAACTACCTATAACTGAAACATGGACTATTGCAATAACTTCCTTTCATTCGTGAATACTCGATTAAATCTTGAACATGATGAAGTGTTTATTCAAATAACTTAATCATATTATCTCTAATCACTAATTGATCACTTATGTCACACTTGGCCACAAAGTCCAAGTTGACGTGCATCGATCGATGACTAATTAGATCCAATTATGATGAGAAGATGAGTATTCTCTCTAAATCCACATTGAGGAATGAATCATATTCTTGGCTCAACTACCACGCACATGCATTTTGTGATGAACCCAATCCAAGCCATATCTACCCATGGAAGGGTGCAAGCGTCGGTCATGGTCAAAGTTCATCACTCCACACATGTCGTGCGTATTGACCTCAAGTCAAAGGAGTATCGCATCGCTCCTACTAACCGAGACACCCGTAGACACATATTGTGGAATTACATCAAACGATTTCTAGGATGGGTAAACCAATACCCTCTAAGGTATTTGTGCATCCATCATGAGATACCTAGTATCTCGTAGTAAGTGAGATCTTACTACACTCTCTAAGAGTATGATGCAGATTGCACACCAATCTCAATTGCATCATCAATATCCCATTCTTGATGATCCTTGATCGGGGCTATTTGAGAATCATGCTTAAGTCATCTGAGTTCTCACAACCTCAATGAAAGCAATGACTCATGGGAACACAAATAAGAATAAATGCAAACAACCTAACATAATATTCAAACAAGTGTAATGTCATACATTTAATATTAAAATAAATAATAATATTAAAACCAAAACTTAATATTATCTTAGTATTATGTCCTCACAATATGATTGTCTCTAGGACACTAACACTAACACCAATATTATTTCAGCTCATACCACCCTTCAATTAACCCCGTAAACAATGTTTCAGCCCGTACAACCATTTTATGAACTTCATACCACTATCACTCCCGTACCACACTTATTTCAACCCCGTACTACCCTTATTTTAACACCGTACTACCATTTTTTCAGCCCATACCATAATTTAATTCAACTCAAATCATCATTTTTAAATTTGTACCACAATTTAATTAATTTCGTACTACAATATATTAACCCCGTACCACCATTTAATGAAGCTTGTACCCCTTTTTTTTATTGATTTTATTAAGGGTATAATTGCCCAAAAAATTATTCTTTTGGTTAAAATGTTGGGGTTATACTGAAAAGTATGATTTTACTTTGTATAACCTACTGAATTTTCTGTCTTATTTACTGAAATAAATTATTTATCACTGATGCTTTAAATATCATTGAATGTTACATATATTTATTGCATAATTGTTCAATAAAAAGTATGTGTTACATTGTAGTTAATTTAGTGATACCAGATCACAGAAGAATAAATTAACAGTCCCTTGTAACTAAAAGTATGCGGTTCACGACCTAGATGGAAATGAACAATCCATCGTGAAAGGTTGAAGTGTAAGGCTCAGATTGGCTTGTCTTGACCAAGAGATTACACTAGTGCATGACTGATGTATTGAACAAGGACCTACAGAAGGATAAATTCTTCAGCACTGAACCAGGAAGAATTAGACCTCAGTGGTTCGTTATTTCTTAATCTTCATCCCTTAAATAGGATCATGTGTGGTTAGTAATTATCGCTTTGACTTATGACGGGTAGAGAATCAATGAGATTCAATACTTTATATCTTGGGCAATATTACTGGTCACATGCGATTGCTAAGATTTAATACGAAGAATCGTGTGCGAGTATGCTCGTTTGATTTGCCCCCTTGGGAGGTTCATAAGATTTATCATACCAAATCTTGCAAGTGGAATTTGTTTTCGGTATGGATAATAATGTTGAATCGTTCCTTAATCAAGGATAAAAGTTATTAATTAATGGAAAGCTATTTCAGTGGCTTGAATTAATTAATGGGCTAGATAATCTTAAACACGGGAAATAATAACCGGGAGTCATATTAAACGTAATATGGGTTAAGATGGATAGTGCAATATTAATTATGTAGTGGGATTAATTAATATTTATATGCTTGAATAATATTGTGTCTCAATATTAGATAATCAAAGTCCATTAGAAGGTCCAATCTTAATTCTCCTAAAGGCCCCTCAAGTAGCCCAAACATAATGTCCAGTAACTGAAAAAAGGTGTTTAAAATAAAATAAATTATTGTTGCCTAATTTTCCTAAAAGTTTCGAAAATAATAAATAAAAGAGGGAGAAAGATTTTCTTTGAATTTTGTTATGGAATGTAGATAAGTATTCTTGGAATACAAGATTATCTCATTAAATTCAAGAAATCTCCCACTTGGTTATTTATTAAGCATATTTCGAAATTTATGAATAAATAAGGAGATGAAGGATTTTCTTGATTTTCTTGAAAATACATTATGGAAGATATGTATTCTTGGAATACAAGAATATCTCATAAATTCAAGAAGATCCAAATCTTGGATTCCTACTCCTTATTTTTCGAAAAATACCATAACAAGAGGAGTTGAGATTTTTGTGGAATATTTAATTATGGAGAAAAGAATATATGGGATATATTCAAGATTTCTTGGAGATCAAGAAAAATATTTTCCCATCTTTATTTCCACCTAAAATTTCGACCAACCCCTCATTATAAATAGGGGATGAAACACGAAAATTGGTTTTTCGGAAAAATATCAGCGTCGATAAAATATCAAATATTTTGAAACGTCGACAGATTGTGTATTTTCGAAAATCTTCAATTGTGAGTGTGCAATTTCATGTGTTGGAAAAATTAGAAATCCACAAGGGTGGTGCAACAAATAATTTATTTTCCCTTTTATTAATTGTTCGCGAGTTTTCTTCCACCGGATTGACGAGCAAGGGCTAGGGAATACTTGGGAAGGCTTTTTGGTGTGTTCTTATCAACCGAGTCCATTGCCATTCCAAACAGGTTAGTTCACGTAAACCCGTAGCAATTCCGCATGCGTAGGATTTATGTGAACTGTTTATATGCATGATTTGTTGTTGAATTATTATTTGAATTAATATAGGATTAATTCATGCTAGTAATAATTGTTAGAATTAAATTTGTATTTAAATATTCATCCCGAATAGATCCGGGCAATTAATTCCCCAACAACTGGTATCAGAGCCTCGGTTTCGGGCTCTGAGTTTTAAATTGTAATTTAATTTGTTTTCATTAAATTTGAAATTGGATAGTAGAATTGGTAGATCTTTTTTGCAGGTATCCAATTGTCATGGTATTTGATGAATGTTCATATTTATGCATACATATAAATTGTGGTTTTTTTTAATTCGATTCGTTCGAATTCGTTTTGCCTCGTGAGAAAATCCACGAGTAGATTAGGATTTGTTTGATTCGTTCAATGTAATAGACTAGTCTAGATCTAGGTTTATTTATTTTTTTTAAATAAATTGTAATCGGATCGGAAACGGAGGCGGAGACGAAGAATTAAAAGACGGGATCCGAAACCGGGTGCAAGCGGCGTGCGTCGCGCGGAACTTGTCAAGGGAGGCACGCGCGTGACGCGGACGCACGTAGGTGCACACGGCGGCGGGGCGAGAAATGGCCGAGAAAGGGCCGATCAAAGCCTACGTCTTGACGGCGCAAGGCGGATGCGCCACGGCGTCTAACGCGGCGCTTGGCGACGGAAAACCTGGGCGGGCGATCTTGGTGCTGTAGGCGTGATTCAGATGGGCGGTAAGAGCCTTTACGCTGCGCGCTTACCGAGAAGTCTTGAATTCTTTGGCGGCGTCTTGTGGTAAGGGCGCTTTTTAGCAAGACACGACGGGCGATTAATCGGACATGATCGGGGAGTGTAAGCGTGCACTCAGGCCATGGGCTGGTCGATGACGTGGCTTGACGAGGCATTTTTTAAGACGGTCAAGTGGGAGCTTTTCGAGACGAACGATGAAGGCTATGAAGATGATTTCTCGACATCAAGACATGACAAAAATTAACCGTGACAATTGGATATATGTGCCCAATGTGTTTAATTTTTTTTTTGTTTTGATGTTTTGCATTTTTTTTGTGCTTATTTAAATTGTGTTTAAATATGCGATGCATGAGAAAATATTTTTGAAAAATCTAACTTTCAAAAATTACTAAGTATGCTTAAACAATTAATTGATAATTTTATTCCGGATAGTAAAATTGAATTAATTTTGACCTCCATGATTTATTTATTTGTGAATTCTTTTGGAGAAATTCCCCCCACGGGACGGTCAAAAGATAGCTTTCACATGAATAAATTCAAAATGGATGATTGTGGATTATTACTAGTGGCGACGATGACCTCCCCACGAGGCTCGTTCAAAGCGTTTAAATAATAATTTGTATTTAATCATGGTTATTACTTAGGTATAAAATTGATATGCATATACTTCCCCGAAGTCCCCTGTCAATTTTATATTGGTCAAGTGGGGAGCCAACTATTAACTGGATATTAAAGGTTTGTAATTGTTCTTGTTTGTAACACCTTGAATGTGTTTAAATAATGACCCACCCCACGTGGCTTATTTAAAACTGTTTTTGAGATGTTGGTCGATGCATGTTCATTTTTTTTTTTTTTTTGAGATTTTAATATGATGCATGTGATCGAACCTTGTGATATATTTGTGCTTATGCATATAGTTATTTATTTCACCGCATGTCGTAACCTTTTAATCCTTTCGCTATTATACTTAAAGTCAATAGAATAAGTATGGAAACTATATTAATTGGAAACGAAAAATTATAATTGTCCTAAGCGCATAAAAAAGCACAAGTGGATTCTTGACACACCAAAATCGGATGAGCTAACCGACGAGTCAAAAATGCGGGACTCGTCGGATCACCTTTGAGAGATGTCGTCATTTGAAAATGGTGGAGGGCAAACCCGTAAGGGATTACGTCCTCAAAATTGATGGCCCATCCGAACAAACTTGAGGTTACGAAGTCTGATTATAATCCGGAGACTCATATGAATTTGGTACTTCACTCACCGCCCAAAAGTTTTTGAGCATTTTGGCCTCGCTAATGATTTGTTGCAAGCTTTGGTCTCGGCAGAGATGTTGATGGGGCACCAAACTCAAGCTTTGAGCGGCAGTGGTCCATCTTCATCTTCTAGGCCAAGGGTAGGCAAGAAGAAGAAGAGAACCAAAAAGCCATAAGCAATAAAACTCAATGTTGCCAAGGGGGGCAATGGTAAGATGAGGAATGCTTGTGGTGTCAAGGAAAATCCAAAGAGGAAGTGCTTCAACAAATGTAAGGACAATGGAGGTTTTACTGTTCCAACCCCAAAAGGGCCGGAAAGAAAGGTAATTCTCACGCACTAGTTGTTGAAACTTGTTTAGCGGCGTATACTTCTCATTCGTGGGTAGTTGATACGGGATTCACTGATCAAGTTTGCTTCACGGGTTCAAGCTGACCCGGCAACTTAGTGGGAGTGAGATCCTCATCACACTGGGCGATGCTACGAGAGTGGCAGCTGAAGCAGTGGGAGAAGTGCACCTGTCTTTTGAAGACAGAGTTTTAATTTTAAGAGATGTTCTTTGTGTTCTTACTTTTAGAAAGAATTTAATTTCGGTTTCTAAACTTTATATTGATGGATATTCGGTTATTTTTGATAAAGTTGTTACCATTTCTCTTTATGATAAATTTATCTGTCATGGAACGTTGTTGAATAATCTCTATACAATTAACTGTGCACACCACTCGCGAAATGCATCCTATAACACATCAATTATTTTCGATAAAAGAAAATATTCATCAGACGTGAACGAGACACTTCTATGGCATATTAGATTGGGACATATTAATCCAAAAAGGATTCAAAGGTTGGTAGAAGATGGTTCATTGGAGTCTCTCCGGGTTGAACCAATCCCAACCTGCGAATCATGTTTGGAGGTAAAATGACCAAGAGGGCATTCGGAGCCAAGGGGAATAGAGCCAAAGAAGTGTTAGAAATTGTTCACACAGACGTATATGGTCCAATGTCAATCAAAGCAAGAGGAGGTTATGAGTATTTCGTCACTTTTATTGATGATTACTCAAGGTACGGCTATATTTTCCTTATGAAGCATAAATCTGAGACTTTTGACAAATTCAAAGAATTTAAGGCTCAAGCAGAGAATCATAGGGAAAAATGTATCAAGTCTCTACGATCCGATCGTGGAGGCGAGTACCTCAGCGATGAGTTTTTGAACTACTTGTCAGATGAATGGATTGTATCCCAGCTAACTGCACCCGGAACCCCTCAACAAAACGGGGTTGCAGAGCGAAGAAACTGAACTCTTTTAGAAATGGTTAGATCAATGATGAGTTATGCGGATCTACCCAAGTCGTTCTGGGGTCATGCCTTGGAAACAACAGCTTACATTCTGAACTTGGTGCCATCCAAATCGGTTCCCAAAACTCCCAAAGAATTGTGGACCGGGCGCAAGCCCAGTTTGAGACACATGAGAATTTGGGGGTGTCCGGCCTACGTGTTGGACAAGAAAACCAGAAAATTGGATCCTCGATCAGAATTAAGGTTGTTTATAGGATACCCCGAGGGAACAAATGGGTGTATGTTCTATGGTCCCGAAGATCAAAAGGTGGTAATAAGCACCCACTTTAGATTTTTGGAAGAAGACTATATGAACGAAAGGAGACCCAGAAGAGAGATTACCTTAAATGAGCTAAGGGGGCTAACCTCTGTGCCAACTGTACAAGATGACATACCAAACGACACACTTACACAACCGGAACCTCGTCGTAGTGGGAGGGTTGTGAGACAGCCCAAGAGATTCATGGGGATAGGAGAGTCCTCGGACTTGATTCCCGGACAAGACGAATCAGACCCATGGACATATGATGAGGCAATCCAAGATAAGGATGCGGTTTCTTGGCAAACAGCAATGAAAGCCGAAATGGGTTCTATGGATTATAATAGAGTGTGTGAGCTAGTCGAACCACTTAATGGGGTCAAACCCATTGGTTGCAAGTGGGTATACAAGAGAAAAAGAGGACCGGACGGGAAGGTGGAAACCTTCAAGGCAAGGCTTGTGGCGAAAGGTTATACTCAGAAAGAAGGGATCGACTATGAGGAAACTTTTTTGCCTGTAGCAATGCTCAAGTCCATCCGAATTCTCTTGTCGATTGTTGTGCATCTCGACTTTGAAATCTGGCAAATGGATGTCAAGATGGCTTTCCTTAACGGAAGTCTTGATGAAGAAATCTATATGCAACAACCCCAAGGCTTCATTGAAAAAGGCTAAGAACACCTAGTTTGTAAGCTCAAGAAGTCCAGTTACGGACTCAAACAAGCATCCAGAGCTTGGAACCAATGTTTTGATCAAGTAATAAAGTCTTATGGGTTTGATCAAAACGAGTTCGAAAGTTGTGTGTACAAAAAGCGTGTCGGAACTGCATTGGTATTCTTAGTACTATACGTAGATGACATTCTGCTCATCGGGAACGATGTAAAGGTGTTATCAGATCTAAGGGCATGGCTTTCAAAACAGTTTGATATGAAGGACTTAGGCGAAGCCGGGCACATCCTTGGGATCAAGATTACTCGAGATCGTAAGAAAAGGATGATAGGCTTATCGCAAGCTTCATACATAGACACTGTCTTGAAGCGATTCAGCATGCAGGATTCCAAGAAAGGCTTCGTACCTTTCAGACATGGAATCCATCTATCTAAGGAAATGTGCCCTAAGACACAAAAGGGGATAGATGATATGAAAGGCATTCCTTATGCTTCAGCTGTCGGAAGCCTTATGTATGCAATGTTGTGCACGAGATCGGATATCTGCTTTGTCGTTGGCATGGTGGCAAGATATCAAAGTAACCCGGGGAAAGAACATTGGACGGCAGTTAAAAACATTCTGAAGTATCTGAAAAGAACTCGAGATAGAATGTTGGTTTATCAGTCAGATAATCTAATCCCCATCGGCTACACGGACTTGGATTTTCAATCAGACTTAGATTCCAGAAAATTTACCTCCGGTAGTGTGTTTTGCATGGGGGGAGGAGCCATGACATGGAGAAGCATTAAGCAGAAATGCATCGCCGATTCTACCATGGAAGCCGAATATGTAGCTGCTTGCGAGGCAGCGAAAGAAACGGTTTGGCTCAAGAACTTTCTAGTGGACTTGGATGTAGTTCCGAATTTGCCCAGCACAATCACTGTTTATTGTGATAATGCCGGAGCAGTTGCAAATTCAAGAGAACCAAGAGCCCACAAGGCCAGCAAACACATTGAAAGGAAATACCATCTTATACGAGAAATCGTTAAGAGAGGAGATATAGAGGTGGCAAAGATCGCGTCAGAAGACAACCTAGCAGATTCATTCACAAAGGGTCTGCCTTAGAATACATTCGAGAGACATGTGGAAGGAATGGGTGTCAAGACCGTTGTCAATCTGCTTTGAGTATAAGTGGGAGATATTATTAGGTTCGTGTAGGTGACATTAGATGTCACGTATTAGGAACTACACGAGACATGATGTAGTATACTTAAAAGCAGACTTTGAGTATAAGTGGGAGATTGTTGGGGTTATACAGAAAAGTATGCTTTTACTTTGTATAACCAAACTGAATTTTCTGTCTTATTTACTGAAATAAATTATTTATCACTGATGCTTTAAATATCATTGAATGTTACATATATTTATTGCATAATTGTTCAATAAAAAGTATGTGTTACATTGTAGTTAATTTAGTGATACCAGATCACAGAAGAATAAATTAACAGTCCCTTGTAACTAAAAGTATGCGGTTCACGACCTAGATGGAAATGAACAATCCATCGTGAAAGGTTGAAGTGTAAGGCTTAGATTGGCTTGTCTTGACCAAGAGATTACACTAGTGCATGACTGATGCATTGAACAAGGACCTACAGGAGGATAAATTATTCAGCACTGAACCAGGAAGAATTAGACCTCAGTGGTTCGTTATTTCTTAATCTTCGTCCCTTAACTAGGATCGTGTGTGGTTAGTAATTATTGCTTTGACTTATGACGGGTAGAGAATCAATGAGATTCAATACTTTATATCTTGGGCAATATTACTGGTCACATGCGATTGCTAAGATTTAATACGAAGAATCATGTGCGAGTACGCTCGTTTGATTTGCCCCCTTGGGAGGTTCATAAGATTTA
The DNA here is from genome assembly GCA_037126765.1 of Stenogyne calaminthoides. NCBI lineage: Eukaryota > Viridiplantae > Streptophyta > Magnoliopsida > Lamiales > Lamiaceae > Stenogyne > Stenogyne calaminthoides. The sequence continues at coordinate 16,291,921 of JBBCBC010000030.1, read as the reverse complement.
TCATACCAAAACTTGCAAGTGGAATTTGTTTCCGGTATGGATAATAATGTTGAAACGTTCCTTAATCAAGGATAAAAGATATTAATTAATGGAAAGCTATTTCAGTGGCTTGAATTAATTAATGGGCTAGATAATCTTAAACACGGAAAATAATAACTGGGAGCCATATTAACAGTAATATGGGTTAAGATGGATAGTGCAATATTAATTATGTAGTGGGATTAATTAATATTTATGGGCTTGAATAATATTGTGGCTCAATATTAGATATTCAAAGTCCATTAGAAGGTTCAATCTTAATTCTCCTAAAGGCCCCTCAAGTAGCCCAAACATAACGTCCAGTAACTGAAAAAAGGTGTTTAAAATAAAATAAATTATTATTGCCTAATTTTCCTAAAAGTTTCGAAAATAATAAATAAAAGAGGGAGAAAGATTTTCTTTGAATTTTGCTATGGAATGTAGATAAGTATTCTTGGAATACAAGATTATCTCATTAAATTCAAGAAATCTTCCACTTGGTTATTTATTAAGCATATTTCGAAATTTATGAATAAATAAGGAGATGAAGGATTTTCTTGATTTTCTTGAAAATACATTATGGAAGATATGTATTCTTGGAATACAAGAATATCTCATAAATTCAAGAAGATTCAAATCTTGGATTCCTACTCCTTATTTTTCGAAAAATACCATAACAAGAGGAGTTGAGATTTTTGTGGAATATTTAATTATGGAGAAAAGAATATATGGGATATATTCAAGATTTCTTGGAGATCAAGAAAAAGATTTTTCCATCTTTATTTCCACCTAAAATTTCGACCAACCCCTCATTATAAATAGGGGATGAATGTTTCATCCCCATGTGAACACGAAAATTGGTTTTTCGGAAAAATATCAGCGTCGATAAAATATCAAATATTTTGAAACGTCGACAGATTGTGTATTTTCGAAAATCTTCAATTGTGAGTGTGAAATCCCATGTGTTGGAAAAATTAGAAATCCATAAAGGTGGTGCAACAAATAATTTATTTTCCCTTTCATTAATTGTTCGCTAGTTTCCTTCCACCGGATTGACGAGCAAGGGCTAGGGAATACTTGGGAAGGCTTTTTGGTGTGTTCTTATCAACCGAGTCCATTGCCATTCCAAACAGGCTAGTTCACGTAAACCCGTAGCAATTCCGCATGCGTAGGATTTATGTGAACTGTTTATATGCATGATTTGTTGTTGAATTATTATTTGAATTAATATAGGATTAATTCATGCTAGTAATAATCGTTAGAATTAAATTTGTATTTAAATATTCATCCCGAATAGATCCGGGCAATTAATTCCCTAACATAAAAAAGAATGAAATAAAAATCCTTGATAAAAAAGAACTTTTTAAATGAGAAGGAGCTAAAAATTGGAGTTTTCTCTAAAAGAAAATATAATAATAAAATAAATGTAATCACTTAAATTAAAGCAAAATAATAAAAGAAATGTAAATATATACGGCAGCAAAAGTGGGTATCGAACCCACATTCCCATGAGTGACAAATTACCTAATATATAAGAAGTTGGCATGCATATATATAAAAGAGCTCTAAATCGAGGTGGGGCACTTGCCCCCTCTTGCCCACACGTCTGTCCTTCCCTGGGTGTGAGTGATGTTGCGGCGGCGAGGGATATGTGGCAGGTGGAGGTGGTGGTTGCAGCGCCGAGGGAAACCATAATTGGAGATGGTGGCGGCAAGGTTGCTAGCGAATCCATTGTGTTTCGTGGGCAGTAGCTGTCGAAAATTCCTTCGACGGCGACAACTAATTGAGATCAGAGAAAATCAAATTCCTCCTCTGTATCATAGTCTTGTGTCATCATTGATACTCCACATAAATTTTATGACTCTAATTACCAACTGACGCAGCAAAAGACGTGATATTATGGGCAAGGTTAAACCTTATAAGGATAAATCTCAATTTAATTAATAATCAAAAGTTGGGAAATAACTAAATAGGAGAGTCCTATTTATAGAGAAAACTAGGGCAACGTCATTAAATTTCTAACTTAACGACCAAGAAAGCAAATCCCATGAATATTCTAAATGCTAAAACATTGAATAGGAAAATAATAAATAAAAAATTTATAGTAATATTTTAATAAATCGCGATCACATCTCCATCAGTAGATATACTGTCCAGAGATGAATGATCGAGGATGTGTGTATACATCATTTTTCTAAAATGTGGATGTGTTTATTTAGTGGTGGGTGTATTTACCATAAACGTGTGTGCAAATATCCGCGACGTATACTTTATACAAAAGATAATACTCCTTCATCCCACAAAGATAGACTTACTTTTTATTTAAAGCAGTCCAATAAAGATAAACTTGTTACTATATTTAAAATATCATTAAATATGTTTATTTTCATATTTTGTCCATATTTAATGTATTTTGTTACTAGTAACTGCCTTGAAAAACTAGTAGACATGGGGTAAAATAGGAAACAAAGCTAAAATTTAGTGTTCTTATAATAACTTCCATTTGTAATTTGTGTGAAAAACATGTAAGTCTATTTTTGTTGAACGAATGGAGTATTGTATAAATAAAAAATGATCATTTTCTAGTTCGAAGTTATACGTTTAAGATGTGTATGTAAACAAAAATTGTGTATTTAATAAATGAATACACACGAAAATGAATTACAAAGATGATTTATTGAATCCAATATAAATTCTGAGTACAATCTCAAATTTATTTTCAGATTATTCTCTTCCATCTACTTTGACTTTCTTTAAAAAATTGGATTTGGATCTAGAGTTTAGATGCCTTAGATGGGATTAAACGTCATTTTTAGGGACTTTCAAGGACCTTTTGAGGAACTTTCGAGAAGAACGTATATGAACCTTGAAGAACATTGTTGATCCACAAATAACTTGAGCTTGAAGAACGTAGATTGGAGCGCATAGCACCTTATGTTTATATTGAAGACCGTTATTGCTTACTTTCGTGAAGAACTAAAAGAACTTCCTTGAATTTTTTTAAGAATTAATTTAAATCACGAACTCGGTCGCTAGGACTTGAAAATTTTGAAGAATTAATTTAAATCACTAAACTCGATCACTAGGACAATGTGTGTTCAATATTTGTCTGTGCGCCTTCAAATGAATGGAATGAGACCCTATTTACATGTGTGGGGACATGTGTTGTATTTATCTGTTTATCTTCCAAATGAATAAAATGAGACTTTACTATATAAGTGTGAAAACCTGAATTTGATGGATCTGATTTTATGGATCGAAAAGATTCATATTTATCCGAACTACTTGATGGGCTTTAGAAATTTGGACGGAGTATGATTTGACTTTTTGGACTTTAGAGACCTGATTTAATTTGATGGACTTTAGAGGCCTAAGTTGATTCATTAGGCCTTAATCTTGATTTGGGCCATATTAATTTCATAAAACAATTAAAACAATCATTTCTCTATTTAATATTTATTTTAAAAAGTGAAATTATTTGAATTCCCATACATAAATAATAAATTCAATTTATACTTAACACGTCTTTTTTACGTGTCTTTTCTTTAATTCGGACACAATTTTAATGTGCATATTGTATAATTAATAATATGATAATGTTTTAAATTAAAGGTGATGATTTTAAAATTTTAATGCAATACATAAAAATAATACTCTTGGATTTTTTTTTTATTGAAAATGATAGTATTCAAGTTAAGAGTAATATGAATATGACAAAAATTTATATGAGGCGTATCATACATGAAACATATTTCATATACTCTATTATATGGCTCCTAGTCTCATTGAGCCCTAACATATCATAGTATATGATTTCGAATCACCTCCTCACACAAAACTCTGTCGGCAAACATTGAACCTACAAATAAAAGGTGACAACTTTTAAAGTTAAGTAGGTCTTTTGTAAAATTTATTCATCATGAAATTAGTTCCATATTTACTCCTTAATCAGTTTTATAATTTTCCTATTTGTGTAAAATTTGTTCACCGTATCCCTTGTCTTTAAGGGTATGTTTGTTTCGGGATTTAGGTGTGCGGGGGAAGTCATGACTTCGAAATCCTATGGATTTAAAAATTCTGATGAATAGTAAAAGTATGTGTTTGTTTTGAAATTTTGGTAGGGTGAGATTTTTGTTTTATGTCAAATCAATATGAAATAGTGATTAATGTGGTATTATTAAATTGTATTGGGTGAGAGAAAAATAGGAGAGATAATAAGTAGGTGGAAGAAAAATGGTGATATAATTGTATTGAATTTTGTAAAAATAGGTGTATAGATATATTTTATAGAAGTGTATTAAAAAGCTGAATGTGGAAATCCTCAACTAGTATGTGACTTGGATCGCAAAGTCCTAAGTCCATCCGGGTGAGTCCTGAAACAAACATACCCTAAAGTTATTATATTTGAAGAGAAAAATGAGTAAATTTTATTTTAATGTGTCTTTTCCCATTTTTAGTTTTTATATTAATTTAAGGGGAAACATAGAAGATTTAAGAATACATCCCACCTGCGCACTAAAAGAACAAAAGTGAAAGAGGCCACCACAAAAGATAAAAATAAAGAGGTATATCTACGTGAGACTTTCTCACAATAATAATTTGAATTAATGTTTTAACACTTTGAAATAAATGAGTGTTGATTTATGTTAGTTTGTACATCGTCTTATGAAGAGACAGATTCAGAAAAAAAAATTCTAACCAGGGCACAAAATAAATACAAATACAAAAAATATTAATAATAGTTTTACTACATAGCAACCAAGTCTATTACAATTGATACCAGAGAGTTTTTATAGATCGAAATATTTATATGATTGATTTATTATCAATGTTATCAAAAACTTCTCCTTCAACGTATACAATCAAACTATCTATAATTAAACTATCTTTCATCCATTGATCTTTCGTCTGATAGATTATTCTCTATGATATTGGGAGTTGAGATTGAAAATGAAATTGAGAGTTAAAAATTAGGGGAAGTGACATTCCACTACAAAGTCACTAACAAAAGAACTCTAAGGTATAAAAAAGTGGTCAAAAAGTTTAAGTTGTCCTTCTGCCCAGTTTTCTGCACTTCTGATGCATTTTGACTTTTTATAATTTAAATTTTTAAAAGTCCAAATATTATAAATTAATTAAATTATTTATTAATATAATTTCATTATTTATTTCAAAGTGCATTTTATTAACTCATTTTGCAATTCAGAAAATGTGTAACTTTAAAAAAATAAATTCTTTTAATTTTTTCACCTCTAGTCTAATTTTGAAGTGCAGTTTTTTTTTCTACACTATGACCAATTTTGGAAGTGCATTTTTTTAAAAAAAATTGTATTTTGAGTCAATTTTGGGGTACATTTTTAAAAAAAAAAAATGTATTTTGGACCAATTTTAGAGTGCATTTTTTAAAAAAATGTATTTTAGACCAATTTTGGAGTACATTTTTTAAAAAAATTGTATTTTGGGTCCTAATTTAAACAAAAACCCTAATCCGCAAAACAAAATTGGAAGTGCATTTTTTTTTAAATTGTATTTTGAGTCTATTTTGGTGTGCATTTAAAAAAAAGTTGTATTTTGGGCCAATGTTAAAGTGCATTTTTAAAAAAAAAATTGTATTTTGGGCCAATGTTAAAGTGCATTTTTAAAAAAAAAATTGTAGGGGCAATTACTACTAGGTGCTATTTATAAAGCACTCTTACTCTAAGGTCCACTATTTTTTAGTTCTTACTCTAAGGTGCTAAAATTGAACCTAAATGTTTAAATTGTTCTTATGTATAGAATAACATGTAGATTTTGGATTTTAAATTTTATTAATTTTTTTATTTATTTGTCCTTTTATTTAATTATTTTTTTCAAAAATAACATATTAGTCAAAAAAATTTGTATATTTCAGATTTTAAATTTTACTAATTTTTTTAATTAACTATAATTTTATTTAATTAATTTTTTTAATATTAATTTAAAAAATTCTACACACCCAATTTTTTTTTAATCATCTGTCCTTTTATTTAAAAAATCTGCACACCAATTAAAAATTCTGCACACCTATTATTTTTAATCATTTGTTCTTTTATTTAAAATTTTGCACACCCGTACAAAAAAAAAATTCTGCACACCCGTATAAAATTCTGTACACGCCAAATTTTCTTTTTTTAATAATCTGTCCTTTTATTTAAAAATTCTACACGACAATAAAAAATTCTGCACACCCAATTTTTTTTTTTTAATCATATGTCCTATTATTTAAAATTCTGCACACCCGTAATTAAAATTTTGCACAACCCCAAAAAAATTTGTACACCCATAAAAATTTTTGCACACCCCCATTTTTTTTTTCAGTAATAAATTTTAGACCAAAAAACAAAATACAGAAATCTGCAAAATAAAAGAACTACACAAAAAATCAACCCTAAAATATACAAAATACAGCCCTAGCGAGTGATAGCTAGAAGACGCAGAGCAGGTCGCAACATTCATCCATCAAGCAACAGCAACACAAAGCAGCAAGACTGCAACCACCAATTATATAATAATCCCTTAATTAAATTCATCAGAGTAATAACAATGGTCAATGCAACGAGCTTGACTATAATACCAAATACCAGTTCATATAAAGAATAAAGGTTCTTCATGCAGAAATCAGTTATATTTCTTGTATTACGTTTGTTACTAGGCTAGAAGAGCAGAACACATACACATATACAGCAGCAAACAATAACAGGAATTTATCTGTCAATAACAGGAATTTATCCGCCATCGTCGCGCAGTCCAGATCTAGCGGCGGCACTCATGAACGAACCTTGGCTCGCGAACAGATCTTGGCTCGAACACACCAACCCACAGCTGTAGAGCACGATGACTACAATATCTTTCGAAACATCTCCACCGCCTCCTTTGACAAAAATAGATGCGACGGTGACACGCTCGCAGATCCGTGTGACAATATTAACATCTCCATTGCCCAAATCCGCCACAGCTTACCACCGTGCAGCCGTCTAATGATTTTGGGGTCTTGGTGGTAGCGACGGAGTTGTGGTCGTCGTGGCGGCGGCGGCGGCGTTGGGGTCGTCGTGGTGTTGCGGCGTCATCGGGGTCGTCGCAGCAGCGGCGATGAGGGGGAAGGGGGTGGAGAGAGAGATGTTAGGGTTTGGGGGATTGGGGTGGGTGGGAAGTTTTTTTCTGAAATGAAGAAATGGAGAATGGGGTGGGCATCCGTTTTTAATATTTGATTTTGAAATAAAAAGGAAATTGAGTTGAGGGTACAATTGGAATAAATGACACCTTAGAGTAATACCAAAAAAAACATGGCACATTAGAGTAAGAGCACCTTAGAGTAATACCAAAAGTGTCTTTATGAGTAATTTTTCCAAAATTGTATTTTGGGTTCTAATTTAAATAAAAACCCTAATCCGCAAAAATAAACATCTAATTACAAATTAAACAAACAAAAAATCTGCAAAAATAATGTATTTTCCCCATAACAAAATACAATTAAAAATGCAAAAAATAAAAGCAGAAAAATTACACTCTAAAAAATTTACAAAAAAATCAATCAAAGATACTACGTAAGAAAAAATTACAAACAACAATCTGCAGAAAATTATAAAACACCAATCTGATTCACTCCACTGCCACTCTACAGCATCAATCTGCAAAAAAAATTACAAACAAATTAACTTACCACTCAAATTCTCAATTTCTCAGATCTACAAAACATACAGAAAAATAAAAACAAAATAAATAAAAAAAAACAAAAACAATTACCTTCTTCCCCATTTTCAAATTACAAAAAAAAAAAAACCCTAAGCTGGTTTCGCCGCCACTCTGCCGTCGTCGCCCCCACCGCCGCGTCGCCACCACCGTCGTCGCGCAATCCACCACATACACAAGATATACCACTCAAATACTCAATTTCTCAGATCTACAAAAAAATACAGAAAAAAAAAAAATTACTTTTTTTCTGAACAAACGGCCCGACCATCCACCACGTGCAAACCCTCACACCACCACGCCACAAGCAAACCCCTTCTCCGTCATGGCCCAAAAAACCCTCCTCCGTCATGGCTTCCTCCTCAAAAAAATGGCAATGGCGTTACCTTAGAGACAAAATGGGAGACGTCTCACGGTCGCCGCCGTCTACCAACCTCCACCAAACCAGCATGAAACCAGCGTCTCAGGCTCGGAGCCACCGAGGCCGGTGGATTTTGAGAGATTGAGAGTGGGGGAAGGTTTTTAGAGAGAGAGAGAGAGAGTGCCAAGAAGAGAGAGAGTGAGAGGAAGAAAATAATTTTGGGGAAGAGATTGTGTGGGTTTGTTGGGATGACCGAAATTAGGGGTTTATTTGTGGAGGGGGCATTTTTTTTGCTTTTAAATAATTAAAAAATGTATTCAGGGGTAATATTGGTACATTTTGTAGTGGATTGTCACTACATTTTTTTTTGTATCTTAGAGTACTTTTCACTCTAAATATGTAGTGGAGAGTCTTTATTTCTAAAAATTAGGGGGCATATTTGAAAAAAAAAATCTAATATTAATTATATAAATTCTATAATAATAATAATAAATAAATAATTTATGGGGGCACGTACCCCGGAACATGATGCATACTCAATCTTTTGTCTCATGTATGAGATCGTTTAATATGAGTTTTTTTGCAAAAATAAATTGACCTCATATAAGTAAAAAGATAAAAAATTGTATTAACCTGATTTATACTATGAACTTTATTTTTAATTCATGGACATTTGAATCTATCCTGAGTATGATACAAGTTAAATTTTTAATGGATTAGAAAAATGTGTTGAAATAGATAAAATAGATTAAATAATTCAAATTCATAGTATAAACCTGATTCACAAGAGACTAACAAAAATAATAATAATAATAATAATAATAACATAAATGGAAATGGCCACATAATACGGCCAAAAGCTGAAAAAGGAAACCCATAACCACCAACTCCATGAGAGGTAACGTATCAGCAACTCTAACTTATACTCCCCGGTCCCATAGTTAATCTTACAATTACTGTGTGCTCGAGTTTTAAGAAAAGGTGATAAAGTGTTTGGGGTAAAAATAGTTGTTTATTAGTATTTTATGTGATAAAGTGATGAATAGTTGGGGGTAGAAATAATTGTTTATTAGTATTTTATGTGATAAAGTGATAAAGTGGATATTTCCATTTAAGGGAATGTTCAGTTAAGTATGGGACGCCCAAAAGAGAAAGAAGTCAGTTAAGTTTGGGACGGAGGGAGTAATGTATTTTAGAGTTTTACTTTAAAATAGAATAAAATTCCCCTCTAATGAATATTCTATAATAAAGGGGACATCTTACTTGAGAGTTGAGACGGATTCATTAGCATAAATTAATATTGACATTCTAATATTTTCTTCCCTAATTATGTTATGTTTCATTGTAAAAACATCCCATCCATTATCTGCTCATAAGACCAAATTCATCCATGCCCATCATAATCATAATCAATTTACACAATTCGTTTATCCATATAAACATTTTACCCAACAACCAAAACTCATCTTTTTCATATTTTATTCATAACCACCCAGAACCATAACAATCATTTAATAGATTATTTCTTTTATAATTTAATAATTACATTTATAATTACTTTTTATTATATTTAAAATATTTAAGAAATATATATAGTCATTTGATATTAAAAAATATATAATAATAAAAAAAAATTACCACACTTAAAATAAATAACATCCAATAAAAAAATTAGCATTACAAGAATTGAAATACAAAAGAAAATAAATAAAGGGAGTGTTTGAGATTGTGATAAAAAAAATATCAATATTGGTCTCTATTTATAAAGAATTTTATTTTGTGAATTTTGATGTTTGAGTTGATATGCTATGAAACTTGTTCACCGTAAAACTGGATTTTTTACAGACATATTCTTTAGTAATATAAGTCACACCCTTTAATAATATAAGTCACACCCTTTAGTAATATAAGTCACACCCTTCAATTATCCCTACGATACTCTTTGCTACTATATAAGTCACACCGTTCACTTTTATGAGCTATTTCTTTATAGTAAAAAGTCACACCCTTTATAGTAAAAAGTCACACTCTTTAGTAATATAAGTCACATTTTTTAGTAATATAAGTCACACTCCTTAACCAGTTTCACGGTAAAACTTGTTCACACTATACTTTGCCTTGATGGAGTTTTTATTTTTTATTTTTTTTAAATGGATAAATCAAAATTTACAATTATCTAAACAAAATATACCTAACCAATTAGATAATAACATGTGTCAAGATAAAAGATAAAATATTACTTGGGCAAATTTCATGCCAAGGTTTTTTTTTAACTTTTTTGTTTTGTCCTATTCTCATGACTGGGTCATCAATTTGGCGATAAAGATTGTCTAAAAAAAAAGAGTTGGTATGCTGTGAATTTGTTCACCGTGAAATTAATTTTTTTATAGGCACACTCTTTAATAATATAAGTCACATCATTTAGTAATATAAGTCACACCATTTAGTAATATAAGTCACACCATTTAGTAATATAAGTCACGCCTTATTTACGACATCGATGGTCCGATTTGAAAACCCATTTTTAGTAAAACATTTATTGCGATGCATATTTGAAGGAATGGTGATTCCAGATTTTTTATTTTTAAGCTCATGTGTTGTGTTTTGCTTATAATCGAATGCATATGACAATATAAAAACATAAAGCAGTAAAGAACACAACAATGTATAGTGGTTCGGAGACTCAAGCTCCTACATCCACTCTCCCTGTTCCTAGGAAAAGCTTTTCGACTACCTCTGTAGTTTACTTACTCAACTTAATAACGAGCTTTCGACTACTCCACGTAGTTTACTTACTTTTGAGCTTTTTGACTACCTTTTAGTTTTAAATGGACTTATACCTCTCGGGCTCGCCTCTTAGATGTTTAACGAGTTCACACTTTGGGACTTATCACCCTCACGGGATTGCCTAACAACTAAAACTTATCTCTTACGAGAATGGGTTTGGGTTTGGTGTTGTGTCTCCAACTATGGTGAGATTTTCCCTTACAATGGTTTAGCCTCAATGCTAAGGTTGGGAAAATCTCTCTAAGCTTATGATACATCGTGGGTAGCTTAGGTTGGGTTCTAGAACACTCTTTGAATATATATGTATATCTACATGTTGGGGATTATCTTTGAAAAGTGTGCTTTTTACTTTGTATAATAAACCGAATTTCGGACTTATTTTTGAAATAAATTGTTTATCATCGATGCTTTAAATATGATTGAATGTTATATATATTTATTGCATAAATGTTCAATAATTAAAAACGTGTTGTTATTTGTAGTTAATTTAGTGATACCCATCACGAAGATTAAAAAGTTGTAACTATAAGTCGCCATTCACGACCTAGATGGAGATGAACAACCATAGATTGGTTTGTCTTGACCAAGAGATTACACTAGTGCATGGCGATGCCTTTGAATAGGACCTAATAATTAGACCTCGGTGGTTCGTTGTTTCTTAACCTTAAATCCTTTAAATAGGATCACGTGGGATCGGTAATTATTCTTTGACTTATCATGGGTAGCTTAATCGAGAGAGATTCAATCGTACTTTATCTTGGGCAATATTATTGGTCACATATGATTGCTAAGATTTAATACGAAGAATCGTGTGCAAGTACGCTTGCTTGATTTGCCCCTTGGAGGAGGTTTAAGCTTTATCATACTAAATCTTGCAAGTGGAATTTGTTTCGGTATGGATAATAATGTTGAACCGTTCCTTGACCAAGGACAAAAGATATTAATTAATGGAAGGCTATTTCAATTGGCTTGAATTAATTAATGGGCTAGATAATCTTAAACAAAGGGAAATAATGATGGGAGCCATATTGGTGTAATATGGGTTAAGATGGATAGTGCAATATTAATTATGTAGTGGGATTAATTAATATTTATGGGCTTGAATTATATTGTGGCTCAATATTAGATATTCAAGATCCATTAGAAGGTCCAATCTTAATTCTCCTAAAAAGTAGCCCAACATATAGTCAATAAGCGAAAAGGTGATTAAAATAAAATAAATATTGTTGCTTATATTTCCTCATTAAATTGAAAATTATGAATAAAAAGAGGAGAAAGATTTTCTTTGAATTTTGTTATGGAATGAAGATATGTATTCTTGGAATACAAGATTATCTCATTAAATTCAAGAGATCTCCCACTTGGTTATTCATTAAGAGATTTTCGAAATTTTTTGGAAAATAGAGGCAAGAAAGATTTTCTTGATTTTCTTGAAAAGATATTATGGAAGATATGTATTTCTTGAAATACAAGAATATCTCATAAATTCAAGAAGATCTAAATCTTGAAATCTTGCTCAAATTTTAGAAAATTATACCATAAAATAGAGGAGGTGGATTTTTGTGGAATATTTTAATTATGGGAAAAAAGAATATATGGGATATATTCAAGATTTCTTGGTGACCAAGAAAAAGTATTTTCCCACATTGAAAAACACCAAAATTTCGTGCCCCTCCTCTCCTATAAATAGGGGATGATTAGTTCATTCCCAAGTACAATTCCATGTCTTTTGGAAATATTAGCAAATCCACATAAGTGGTGCAACAAAGTTTATTTTTTCCTTTTGTTAATTGTTCGAAAGTATCCTTCCACCGGATTGTCGAGCAAGGGCTAAGGGAATACTTGGGAAGTCCTTTTGGTTAGTCCGTCCGACCAAAGCCTTTGCCATTCCGGAGAATACGTTCACGTAAACCCGTAGATTCGCAAGGTTTTACGTGGCTTTTTATATGCATGATATGTTGTTGCAATTATTATTTGAATTAATATAGGATTAATTCATGCTAGTAATAATTAATGAATTAAATTTGTATTTAAATATTCACCCGAATAGATCTGCGCGAATCATTATATTTATCGAGCTTTGTTTTAGACTCAATTTTTTAAATTGTAATTTAATTCCACGGACATTAAATTTGAAATTGGATAGTAGAACTGTTAGATCTGTTTTGCAGGTATCAATTGTCATGGATTTTAATGTTTTATTTTGCATGCATATAAACCGTGGTTTTTTAATTCGATTCGTTTGGATTTGTTTTGCCTCGTGAGAAAAATAGACTAGGATTTGTTTGATTTGATCAATGTAATAGACTAGTCTAGATCTAGGTTTATTTATTTTATGTAAATAAATTGTAACCGGATCGGGAACGAAGAGATGAAGAATTAAAGGGCGAAATCGAATTGAAATGGCACGCAGGGGCGCAGGGCGAGGCCGGGCAGGCCGAGCGCGCGCGAGAAGGCCGCCGCGCGCACGGGCGGTGCGCGCTCCAGGCCGAGCGGAAAAGGCGGAGGCGGGCGAGCGCGCGCGCAGATGCGCGCGGACGCGCGCGTCGCCTGCCGAGATCTGCCGGCGCCTGTCGACTGCTGCCGAGGCGTGCCGAGGCGCTGGCGGGCGTGGCCTGCCAGGCGGTGCCGAGGCTGCCTAGGCTGTCCTAGGCAAAGCGGCCGGCCGGATGCGGGCGTGCATCCCGGGTGGCGGGCGGTTCGAGGCGAAGTATTTTTTCGAGACGAACGAGTGGGAGAAATTCGAGGCGTGTTTCTTCAAGATCAAGCCAAGAAAAATCAAACCATGACAATTGGATGATTTGTGCCCAATATGTTTATTTTTCTGTTATGCTTGATTTATTTGTGCTATCTTATGCTTTATTTAATTTGTTTAAATGTGTTTGCATGAGGGTTGCCAAATGGAAAAATCTCAACTTCAAAATTACTAAGTATGTTTTAAATAATTAATTGACAATTTTATTAGGATAATAAAATTGAATTAATTTTGACCTCCATGATTTATTTATTTGTGAATTCTTTTGGAGAAATTCCCCCACGGGGACGGTCAAAAGATAGGTTTCACATGAATGAATTCGAAAAGGATGATTGTGGGTTATTACTAGTAGTGACGATGACCTCCCCACGAGGCTCGATCAAAGCGAAATAGTAATCTGTATTTAATCATGGTTATTACTTTAGGTATAAAATTGATATGCATATACTTCCCCGAAGTCTGTCAATTTTATAAGAAGTGGGAGCCAACTATTGTCTGGATATTAAAGGTTTATAATCGTTCTTGTTTGTAACTTTCTTTTGAATGTGTTTAAATAATGACCCACCCCCGTGGCTTATTTAAACTTTTTTTGAGATGTTGGTGATCCATGTTCATATTTTTTTGAGATTTTAAAATATGATGAAATGTGATCGAACCTTGTGATATACTTGTGCTATTGCATATAGTTGTTTATTTATTTCAAAGATGTCGTTTACCTTTTTAATCCTTTGTTATTATACTTAAATTCAATACAATATGTATGGAAACTATATTGATTGGAAAATTATAATTGTCCTAATCGCACAAAAAGCACAAGTGGATTTTGACACACAAAAATCGGGATGAGCCAACCGTGAGTCAAAACATGCGGGACTCGTCGGATCACCTTTGAGAGATGTAAATCATTGAAAATGGTGGAGGAAAAAACCCGTAAGGGATTATGTCCTCAAAATAGATGGCCCATCTGAACAAACTTGAGATTCTCGATCTTGATTATGATCTAGAGACTCGGATGAATTTGGTACTTCATTCTCTGCGCCCAAAAGGTTTTTGAGCATTTTGGCCTCATTAGCTAATTAATTTTGCAAACTTTTGGACTCTGCGAGAAATGATGATAAGGCACCAAACTCAAGCTTTTGGCAAGTGGTCCGTCTTCATCTTCTAGGCCAAAAGGTAGGCAAGATAAAGAAGAGGACCAAACGCCATAAGCAATAAAACTCAAGCTATTTGCCAAGGGCAATGGTAAGATGAGGAATGCTTGTTGGTCGAGGAAAATCCAAAGAGGAAAGGCTGCAGTGAGAGAGGACAATGGAGGTTTTTGCTGTTCCAACCCCAAAAGGGACGGAATGAAAGGTAATTCTCACACACTATGTTGAAACTTGTTTAGCGGCGTATCTTTCTCATTTTGGTTGATACAAGATCCATTAATCATGTTGGCTTCACGGGTTCTAAATGATCAAACAACGTAGTGGGAGTGAGATCCTCATCACCTTTGGGTAACGTTTAAAGTAGATGGCATTGCAATGCTACGTGTAAGTGGCGAGATATTGCAATGCTACGATAGTAACGATTATTGCAATACTACGCAATAGCGAGACATTGCAATGCTACATGAGTTGATTAAAGCTTTGGGAGAAGTGCACCTATCTTTTGAAGATAAAGTTTTTTTTGAGATTATCTTTATGTTCCCGATTTTAGAAAGAATCCACTTTCGGTTTCTAAAATTCGATTAAAGGACACTAAGTTTCTTCTAATAAGAATGACATCATTTTTGAAATGATGAGTGTATCTATAAGGGACATTGATGGAAAATCTCTATACAATTAATTGTGCACACCACTCATTTAAACGTATCCTATAACACATCAATTTTTCCGAGAAAAGAAAAACGTTCATCGGGCGTGAAGCGAGACACTTCTTTGGCATCTAAGATTAGGTCATATAAATCCAAAGAGGATCAAAGGTTGGTGAAAGATGGTTCCTTTGGAGCGTCTCCAAGATTGAATCGGATCCAACTGCGAATCATGTTTGGAGGGTAATATGACCAAGATGGCATTTGGAGCCAAGGGAATGGGGCTAAAGAAGTGTTTCACATAGATAACGTAGTTCAATGTTAACCAAAGCAAAGAGGAGGTTATGAGTAATTTTATTGATGATTACTCAAGGTACATTTTCCTTATGAAGCATGAATCTGAAGTCCTTTGAGAAATTCTAAAGAATTTAAGGCTCAAGCGAGAATCATGTGGAAAAACGATCAAGTCTCTACGATCGATTTAATACCAGCCGATGAGTTTTTGAACTACTTATCCGATGAAGGGATCGATCTCACGCTCGGAACCCCTCAACAAAAGCGGGGATTGCAAGAGCGAAAGCAACGAATTCTTTTGGAAATGGTTAGATCAATGATGAGTTATACGGATACAGGGTCATGCCTTGGAAAAGCATATGACTTACATTACGGACTTGGTGCTATCAAATCGGTTCCCAGAACCCCAAAGAATTGTGGACGGACGCAAGTCTAGTATGAGACACATGAGAACTTTGGGGTGTCCGGCCTATGTGTTGGACAAGGAATTCAAATTGGATCCTCGATCGAATTAAGGTTGTTTTTGTAGGATACCCCCGAGGGGAAAAAGGGTGAATGTTCTATAGTTCGAAGATCAAAAGGTGGACATCCGCACCCACTTTAGATTTTGAAGAAAACTATAGAACCAAAGAAAACCAGTGAGATTACCTTAAATGAGCTTAGAGGGCAAACCTCGATTGCCATCTGTGCTAGATGATATACCAAACGATACGCTTTCACAACCGGAACCTCATCATAGTGGGAGGGTTGTTAGACCGAGAGATTCATGGGAATAGGAGAGTCCTCGGACTTGATTCAGGAATCGAACCCATGGACATATCAGGCACTCCAAGATAAGGATGATTCTTGCAAACAAGCAATGAAAGACCATATGGGTTCTATGTTTCATAATAGAGTGTGGGAGCTAGTCGAACCACTTAATGGGGGTCAAACCCATTGGATGAAAGTGGGTATATAAGAGGAAAAAAGAGGACGGACGGGAAGGTTGAAACCTTTAAAAGCAAGACTAATGGCGAAAGGTTATACTCGGAAAGAAAAGGATCGATTATGTGGAAACTTTTTTTCGCCCATAGCCATGCTTAAGTCCATCCGTATTCTCTTATCGATTCTTTGCATTTTCGACTTTGAATCTGGTAAATGGATTGGCGGAAGTCTTGATAAAGAGATCCATATGCAACAACCCCTAGTTTTCATTGAAACAGGCCAAGAACACCCGGTTGTAAAAGCTCAAGAGGTCCATTTACGGACTCAAAGCGAGGCATCGAACTTGGAACCAAAGTTTTGATCATATTATAAAGTCTTATGGGTTTTGATCAAAACAAGTTTGAAAGTTAGGTGTATAAAACGTGTCGGGGCTGCATTGGTATTCTTAAGATTGCACGTAGATCACATTGTGATCGCCGGGAACGATGTGAAGGTGTGATCGGGCGTAAGGCATGGTTTTCAAAAGCAGTTTGATATGAAAGACTTAGGGAAAACCCGGACACATCCTTGGGATCAAGATCACAAGAAAAGGATGGTCGGGTTATCACAAGTTTCATACATAACTTTGGTTTTGAAACAATTATGCAAGATTCAAGAAAGGATTCGTACCTTTCGGACTTGGAATCCATCTATCAAGAAAATGTTCCCTAAGGCGAAAAGGAGATAGATGACATGAAAGGTATTCCTCTTTATCGGAAACCTTATGTATGCATTCTTTGTGTGCGAGATGGATATATGCTTTTTTGCGTAGGCATGGTAGCAAGATATCGAGTAACTTCGGGGAAAGCGAATTACGAGTTAAAAACATTCTAAATCGAAAAGAACTTCGGGATAGAAATACTCAATCCCCATCGGCTACATGGACTCGGATTTCCAATCAAGTTTAGATTCGAAATTATCTGCCTCGGTTAGTGTGTTTCCATTTTGGGAAGTGTAGCCATCAAATGGGCCGAGTGTGGCGTAAATGCATCCTTGACTCAACCATGGGACTCGGGTAAGTAAGTATTTGTTTGTGAAGCGGTGAAAGAACCGATTGGGCTCTAGATCTTCTTAGTGGACTTGGATGGTGTTACGAATTTGTCTAGCAATAAAAAATGGATTCAAATTCAAGAGAACCAAGAGTCCACGAGTCAAACAAACACATTAAAGGAAAGACATCTTATCGAGAAATCGTTAAGAGGAGATATAAATATTCCGAGGGCGACTAGCAGATCCATTCACAAAGCGTCTGCCTCTGAATACATTAGGGAGACATGTGAGTGGAATGGGTGTCAAAGACAGATTGCCAATCTGCTTTGAGTATAAGTGGGAGAAATTATTAGGTTCGTGTAGGTGACATTAGATGTCACGGACTACTCGAGGCGTGTTGTAGTATACTTAAAAGCGGACTTTGAGTATAAGTGGGAGATTGTTGGGGATTATCTTTGAAAAGTATGCTTTTTACTTTGTATAATATAAATTGAATTTCGGACTTATTTTGAAATAAATTGTTTATCAGCGATGCTTTAAATATGATTGAATGTTATATATATTTATTGCATAAGCTGTTTCAATAATTGGACGTGTTACATTGTAGTTAATTTAGTGATACGAGATTGAAGATTAAATTAATTTATAACTATAAACGCCCATTCACTTACCTAGATGGAGATGAACAACCATCGCGAAAGGTTGAGGTGTTCGGATTGGTTTGTCTTGACAAGAGATTACACTAGTGCATGGTGATCTGTTGAATTTCTGAGGAGGATAAATTCTTCCGAACAAGGAAGAATTAGACCTCGGTGGTTCGTTGTTTCTTAACCTTCGTCCCTTAAATAGGATCACGTGGGATCGGTAACTATTGCTTTGACTTATCATGGGTAGCTTAATCGAGAGAGATTCAATCGTACTTTATCTTGGGCAATATTATTGGTCACATATGATTCTAAGATTTATTGAAGAATCGTGCAACGCAAATTTTGATTTGCCCCTTGGGAGGTTCATAAGCTTTATCATACTAAATCTTGCAAGTGGAATTTGTTTAGGTATGGATAATAATGTTGAACCGATTTCCTTGACCAGGACAAAAGATATTAATTAATGGAAGGCTATTTGGGTGGCTTGAATTAATTAATGGGCTAGATAATCTTAAACACGGGAAATAATGATCGGGAGCCATATTGGTAATATGGGTTAAGATGGATAGTGCAATATTAATTATGTAGTGGGATTAATTAATATTTATGGGCTTGAATTATATTGTGGCTCAATATTAGATATTCAAGATCCATTAGAAGGTCCAATCTTAATTCTCCTCGAGTAGCCCAACATATAGTCCAATAAGCGAAAAGGTGATTAAAATAAAATAAATATTGTTGCTTATATTTCCTCATTAAATTAAAGAAAATTATGAATAAAAAGGAGAAAAAGATTTTCTTTGAATTTTGTTATGGAATGAAGATATGTATTCTTGGAATACAAGATTATCTCATTAAATTCAAGAGATCTCCCACTTGGTTATTCATTAAGAGATTTTTCGAAATTTTTGGAAAAAGAGGGCAAGAAAGATTTTCTTGATTTTCTTGAAAAGATATTATGGAAGATATGTATTTCTTGAAATACAAGAATATCTCATAAATTCAAGAAGATCTAAATCTTGAAATCTTGGAAAATTATACCATAAAATAGAGGAGGTGGATTTTTGTGGAATATTTTAATTATGGGAAAAAAAAGAATATATGGGATATATTCAAGATTTCTTGGTGACCAAGAAAAGTATTTTCCCACATTGAAAAAACCACCAAAATTTGTTGCCCCTCCTCTCCTATAAATAAAGGGGATGATTAGTTCATTCCCAAGTACAATTCCATGTCTTTGGAAATATTAGCAAATCCACATAAGTGGTGCAACAAAGTTTATTTTTTCCTTTTGTTAATGTTGTTCGAAAGTATCCTTCCACGGATTGTCGAGCAAGGGCTAAGGAATACTTGGGAAGTCCTTTTGGTTAGTCCGTCCGACCAAAAGCCTCTTTGCCATCCCGAGAGGAATACGTTCACGTGGAGTAGATTCGCATGTGTAGGTTTTACGTGGCTTTTTTTATATGCATGATATGTTGTTGCAATTATTATTTGAATTAATATAGGATTAATTCATGCTAGTAATAATTAATGAATTAAATTTGTATTTAAATATTCACCGAATAGATGCATGCGAATCATTCCCCAAAATGGACTTGTGTTCTGGGGTGGGAATGCTTTGGGGTATAATCTCTTTTGGCTCTGTGGCATCTCGTGTTATATTCTCCACTCATCCACACTTGATAATGAAGGAAGATCTTGTATTTATAGTGTGGATTTGAATGTTTACCGTTGAGAATCACATTCAAATCCATACTATTCTTATAGGTTTTGGCAAATGGAGAAATTTGGTTGTCTTCTCATTGGTCCACGTCAATTTGATTCGCGGTTATATTCCTCAGATTCTCGCCTTGGAATCATTGAGGATTCTCACGAGTCTCGGTGTCTTCAAGTCTTGATTCTCATCGAGCCTCGGGTTTTGACTTCTCTTTGGACCTTATCTCTTGGATCATGATTTTTGAGTTCGATTAAATGAGACATCGACCTTGATATATTTTCGATTTCTAAAAATCGGATAAAATATCTTCATATCAACGTCGGGAGGATATCAGTCGATTTTTAAAAATCTCAAAGTCATCTTGATCATCGCTTTATATTGAATATATCTCGTCGGTCTCAATCACCTCTTTAAGGTTTCTTTAATCGGCTTTTGAAATTTGCAAATTTCTTCTAAATCTTAATCGGAAATTCTTACGATCATCGATCAGTGACTCTTTACGGTCATCGATCGGTCATTGGTCATCGATCTTCGATCATTTGGTTTAGCTTATCTTCTCTTTCGATTTTGCTTTCGGCTCATCGATTAACTCAAAAGGAACTCATCTTACTCATCGGATCTCGTCGGTCTAAATCTGCGAAGCCTCGTCTGATCTCAATCATCTTCGTCTGATTTCGTGAGTTCCCCCTCAATTTGTTCTCTCATTCCCCCTCAACTTGTTATCTGTAGATTAGCTTCAAAAACACAAGTTGATAATGTTTTGGCACAATTCATCAAAACTAAAATATCC
Source organism: Stenogyne calaminthoides (assembly GCA_037126765.1). NCBI lineage: Eukaryota > Viridiplantae > Streptophyta > Magnoliopsida > Lamiales > Lamiaceae > Stenogyne > Stenogyne calaminthoides. Next base: position 16,271,100 of record JBBCBC010000030.1, on the reverse strand, counting down.
CAACAGATACCCTCTGCTATAATATAAGTCACACCCTTTATTTTTATGAGTAATACCCTTTATAGTAAAAAGTCATACCATTTATAGTAAAAAATCACACTCTTTAATAATATAAGTCACACTCTTTAACCAGTTTCACCGTGACACTTGTTCACTCTATACTTTGCCTTAAAAAATGGAAATAGAGTTTTAAATTTGAACAATACATTCTATATATAAAATATATTCTTTTAGAGGCACATTTGCATGAGAACATCTCATGGTGAGACTGGACATAAGTTGGATATTGACACTTTAACACTTTGAGATGAATGGATGTGATTTGTGCAAGGTTGTACCTCGTTTCATACATGAGTCAGTCTTATATGAATTTTTGTCATTGTTCTATTTTAAACCTCCATATGCCAAAAGATAATTTTTTTTGTATACACCAGTTGCACACATTTGTTTATAAACTAAATTTTCTATTTTCACGAAGCATTATTACTTATTTTCACTAACTATTAGTATTAGAGCAACTCCAACTATTCACGCCATTTATATAAAAAAATCGTGCTACTCTACTGCAAAGTTCGCGCTACACTAATATTCGTCCCCAATCATTAATGTTACATTCTACTTTACATATATTATATTTTTTTCGAATTAAATTTATGTAAAATTTAAACGTAATAATATATAATCTTTCTTATTCTTGTTTATATTGATTATTACGTATAAATTAAATATTTTTTTTACTAGCAATCTAATTATTAAAAAAATAAAAAGAAACTTTAATATTATGTATATCATATTTAAAAATCAAAACGTGGAGATGAGAATTAAAAATGAAGGATGATATAACATTTAACATGTGGTAATAATATTAAAAATGAACATAAAATGATAAAAAAAAATCGCAGCTGAGCGGTGCACTGTTCTCGTGTGGTGTGGAGATATGGTTTTGGCGCAATGGAGAAGAATTTCAACGCCACGTGAGAGAGAAAGCAGCTTGGAGATGATTTTAGTTATTTTTAACCAATGATATATTTTCACTTAATAATATTATTTGATCAGTATTGCTAATAATATTTTTACTTATTTATATTGAATATATCAATTGCACCAGTTGTGCACGAGTGTTAGGGCATGTTTTGAAATAAAACTAGAATAATGAGAAACACTTATTTTTTAAGTTGGTAAGACCCAATTTTTTCAAAAAATAAGTGATTCTTGAGTGCTAGTAGTGTTTCAAAACGCCATTTTAGTCTCGTCAAGCCTACCAGTTGAACGACCCAAGTAGGATTTGAGCTCAGACCTTTAGGGTATATTTGTTTCAGAACTCAACGGAATGGACTTAGTACTTTGCAATTCAAGTCAAATACTAGTTGAAGATTTGCATATCCAATTACTTTAAAATTTACTCCTATAAAATATACATATACACTTATTTTTACAAAATCTAATACAATCATATCATCATTTTTCTTCCACCCACTTATTCTCTCTTCTACTTTTTCTCTCACACAATACAATATAATAATATAATATCAATTACTATTACATATTGATTTAACATAAAACAAAAATCTCACCCTACCAAAATTTCAAAACATACACATACTTTTACTATTCATCAAAATTTTCAAATCCATAAAATTCCATAGTCATGACTTCCCCCGCACACTTAAATTCCAAAACAAACATACCCTTAGTTCTGATAACATGTAAATATTTCGAATTTGAATCTTATATTGTACATTACCATGTTGAATGTGCAATAAATTCATATGGATTTATAGTGTATTTTTAGTTGAACAATACAACACTGTGTTGTACTAAATTCAAATATATTATAGACTCATATGAGTTTACTGCACAACATTGTATAGTATAAATATTAATTGACAGAGCCATAAATTTTAGTTAGGGGGCCCAACTTAATAGAAAAAAATAAAAAATAATTAAAATATATTTTAAGATTATACTCTCTCCAATTTTTAATAGATGTCATTCTGAAATTTTTAAGACAAATTAAAGACATACTCTTTTTTCGAAATTAACCTTAATTAATATTATTTAAATATTTTTAAAAATAATTACTATTGGTTAGAAAAAATATACACACAACACATTTGTAAGAAATTTAAAATTTAAAATTACCATCTTAAGGGTAAATATATGATCAAAGGTGAGAAAATGTCCAAATGACATCTATTATATAAGTATTTTAAAAGATTTAAATGACATCTAATTAAAAATAAAGAGAGTATTAAGATATAATCAATTTTGTCGGACTTACACAAGTTTTTGTGTAAATTTAAATGGGGCCTCCACCGGTCCAGAACTGCCTCCAGTACTTTCCTGACATTTTTTTATTTTATTTTTTTGAAAGACTTCCTGACATTTTTAACACAACTGAATTAATTTGACCCTTTTTCTTATAACAATAGAAAAGGCCTACTTTGAATAATTGCCAAAATGGACCAATCAATCATTCTCCACTCGACAATTTCTTATTCAAAAGGCTCATCTTCTGTGTGTAGCAAGTAGCAACTCTCCATCTATATATACACACAAACACACGTAACTAGAAGTAGGAAGAAATCAGTTTTCACTTATAAAATTATGGGCAATGAAGCACTGTTTGAAACTAAGAAAGAAAAGGGCAGTTTAGTTTACAAGGTGTTTGCAACTTCAATTTTAGTTGGAATCATGTTGATTTGGTTTTACAGAGCAACTAGTTTCAGTGAAAATGGAGGGGTTGTTTGGATTGGAATGTTTGGTGCCGAAATCTGGTTCGGCTTTTACTGGATACTCACTCAGGCTCTCCGATGGAACCGCGTCCACCGGAAAACCTTCAAAAACAGGCTCTCACAAAGGTCTTCCATTTCTCTCTTTCTCATTCATTACTTAGGCTCCTTTGTAATTTAAACACAAATACTTGTATGCAATATTGAACATATCAATAGATAGCTGATACTTTGCTTAAGTACAAGTAATACTGTTAGTTAGTTTACTGAGTACTACTCCCTCCATCCCACAAAGATAGATTTTCTCACATGGATTGAAATGAAAGTTATTATTGTTCAAACATTAAAACTTTGTTTTAATTTTTGTATTTTGCCCTTATGTCCACTAATTTTTTTATGACAATTGCTAATAAGTTATACTCCCCCGTCCGCAAAGCTAGACTTAATTTGTCCATTCCACGAAGATAGACCAATTATTATACTCCCTCCTGTGCAAAATATAAGATGTTTTGACTTATTGCATTATTTACTTTTTATTTGATGTTCTAACTTTTATTTCCCTACATTGCCTTTATTTAATACTCTTTTTTTACTTTCTTGTTTTACTTCCTATCATGTCATTAAAGATAATTTATCATTAAATAAGACTAATTTTGATATATTTTTTCTTTATTAATAACCGTGCAAAAGGCTAAAACATCTTATATTTTAAATAAGAGTGAGTATTTAATATGTCATTAATGTTTCATTTTCACCTTTTTGTGTCTGTCTAATGTATCTTGTTTTTTTTCCAATCAATATCTAATAAGGGCAAAACGGAAAACAAAATAAAAATTTAATTAATGTTCTAATTATAATGACTTTCATTTTATAATCTGTATGAAAATAACTATAGAGATAGCAACAAATATGTTAAATAGAGGTAAAAGATGGAAATAAATATTTAAAGATATCTTACAGTAACAAGCCCATCTTTGTGTGACTAAATTTCAATAGAAAACAACTCTATTTTTGTTGGATGGATGAAGTATTGACAGTTTTTAAGTAAAGTATCAGTAATTGATATGTCTTCTCTTATCTTGTTATCTTCACAAAATCCCGCAATTTTATTGGTCCTTCCTTGAATAGGCTAATATTGCGCATGCAATACTGCGTAGAAGCGTCTTTCTAATTTAATTTGGTACATATCAAACATAAATGAGGGACACTTGCATGAGACGGTCTCACGATGAGACGAATCATAATTTGGACAATGATGATTTAACACTCTGGGAAGAGAGAGTGAATGTTGATTTGTGCTAATTTGTATTTCGTCTCATACGAGTTTTTGTCTACACAGGTATGGAAACGATTTGCCTGGTGTGGACATATTTGTGTGCACAGCTGATCCAACACTAGAACCTCCAATGATGGTGATGAACACCTTTTTATCGGTGATGGCGTACGATTACCCGCCGGAGAAACTCTCCGTCTATCTCTCCGACGATGGTGGTTCCGACCTCACGTTCTACTCCCTCGTCGAGGCGTCCCGTTTTGCTCAGCATTGGATACCATTTTGCAAGAAATTTGGAGTTGAACCTCGGTCTCCAGAAGCCTATTTTAGATCAGAGTCTTGCAAGTTGGAAGCAGATCAATGTTCTGCTTCAATCAAGGTATTTAACTTGAGTACATATGTTACAAAAGATACATAATTCTAATCTTTTTCTATTTTAGTAATTGTTTTAGTAGTTTATGGGTGTATTTTTACACATGAGATAGGAAATTATGATGAACTAAAGATGTGAAAAATGAAAGACAAATCTAGACAATCTGTATACACGCTACAAGAGAATTGACCTTAATTTAATAGCAAAAAATTTGTCACTATAGTTTCTGTAGCTAAAAGTTTTTAATGACGATGAAGTGGAACAATTCAAGAGGTTAAAACATCACTACCTATACTATTAGGTCATGAGTTCGATTCTTCATTTGATCTTTATAAAAAAAAGTCGTTAATAGTTGTCCTGTTATTAAAGATTATTTCATGTCATTAAAGATTTTTAGCTAGAAAAACAATAGTGACATGATTTTTATTATTAAATGTCAATCATATGAAAAATGAGATTATTGAATAATCGTTTTTTTATCATTAAAGACTTTTAGCTAGAGAAAAAATATTGTCATTAAATTTCAATCATATGAGAAATGAAATTATTGGATAATTTTGTTGATCAGAAATTGTATGATGAGATGGAGAAGAGGATTGAAGTTGCAACTAAACTAGGGAGGGTCTTCCAAGCTGCAGCGTTGGAGCACAGGGGATTTTGTAATTGGGATTCTTTCGAGTCTAGTAAGGATCATTCCACAATACTTCAAGTAGGTCATACTAAATGAGTGAGTCTTATGTGCATTCAGGTGCACCGTGCACTTATGATGTATTTTAAAATCGTACAACTTGTTATATTGAAATATGCAATTTGTTTACACTGAATAGGACAACTATTAATATGAAAAATAATTGCACATTTCAATATAATTAAATTGCATCTTTTAGTATAACAAATTGCACGATTCTAAAATGTACTCCTGAATGCATACAAGACTTAGCCATACTTAAATATCCAGCTTTCTTTGCATCGCTTGTGAATTATTTGTGTAATAGTATAATTCAAAGCTACATGCTGTAGAATCTTTTTAAATTAAAATTCAATAAATTAATTAAAAAAATTAAATAATGAATTTTCTGGTCTCGACGTGGACCAATGGAAAAAACCATCAATTTCGGTGCAATAGTAATTTTTTAAAAAACTTTTATGTAAATTGGTGGTCCCATTGAAATCAGATATTAATAATTTAAAAAAAGTTCTCTCTTAATTTGAAAAACATGCATTTATCTAGGGTAATGTAGTAAAATACTATCATTCAATTGCTGTTCATTTTCTCTTAAAACTTAAATCTAACTAGAACACATCATTAACTTTTCTTGTTACACCCAAAAGTTCAGGCGTTCTTTTTTTTAACATCCAAAAGTTCATGTGTTATAGTCAAACGACAAAAACTCGTATAAGACGGGGTACATTTTAGCACAAATCAACATCCATCCGTCTCACATAAGTGTGTCTCTTTTGGTATATTATAGATACTGATTAATGGAGATGAGGAAGCAAAGGACATTGAAGGGTGTAAACTTCCAACTTTAGTTTATTTGGCTCGAGAGAAGCGGCCCCTGCATTTTCACAACTTTAAAGCAGGAGCTATGAATGCTTTGGTGAGTGTTTCAACATCCAAAAACCTTAATACTCAAATGAAATAAACTGTGAGAAATTAAAATGAAATAAAGTGTGACAGATATAATATCAATTGTGCAGATAAGGGTGTCCTCTGAGATCAGTAATGCACCTGTAATTCTAAATGTGGACTGTGACATGTACTCCAACAATTCACAGTCAATAAAAGATGCACTCTGCTTCTTCTTGGATGAAGAGACGGGCCACGACGTCGCTTTTGTACAGTTTCCCCAGAACTTCCATAATCTCACCAACAACGAACTCTACGGCGGCTCACTCAGAGTAATCTGCGAGGTCAGTACTACATCATCATGCACGATATCGTTAAGCAAACACTGAAATATATGATAAAAAGTCTTAGTTCATATGAATAAAAGTATTAGTTTATATGCTGAACAGTATTAGTGATAATATTTTTTCATCATATGAGGTAATACCACATGAATTGATACTTTTCGACCCTTTTTTCTATGATTCGTGAAAAAATATAAAAGACTGTTTGGTTGAAAATAGTTAGTCAAAATTGTACCAGTTGCATGTGCAGCTGCCAGCTGGTAACGTCTATCCCTAAATGTACCATACTTCTTCTTGTCGTAATGTTTTTTCTTTTCTCTTATTTCAGGTTGAATTTCATGGTATGGATGGTAATGGTGGACCTATGTATATTGGAACCGGTTGCTTTCACAAAAGGGACACTCTGTGTGGAAGAAAGTCGAGCAAGGGGTCCAAGTTCGAGTGGAGGGAGATAGATGAACACAGAAGAGGAGAAAGTGTTAATGAATTAGAGGAAAGAGTGAAAACACTAGCAAGCTCCACATTTGAGAAGAACACTCAATGGGGTCATGAGGTCATATTTTCTAGTCCCTGTATTAGTAACATTTGAATGCATGGGTACACAACTAATACTGTCCAATGAAAACAACTAATACTGTTTAGCGTTTAGTGAAAATAGTTAATACTGACCAACTGATACCTTTTAGTAAAACAACTAACACCATTTAAAATGCACTTCAGTTGCACGGTGCAATTGATGCATAGAAGTATTTTCCTCTATAGTGCATATACACCTCACATGATTGGCTCGTTTTAAGCAGATGGGGCTGAAGTATGGCGTCCCGGTTGAAGACGTGATCACAGGGCTGTCAATCCACTGCCGGGGATGGAAATCCATCTACTATAATCCTGAAAGAAAGGGGTTCTTAGGCTTAGCCACCACAACCCTTGATCAGACACTAGTACAACATAAGAGATGGTCGGAAGGTGACTTGCAGATCTTGCTGTCGAAATACAGCCCCGTATGGTATGGAGTCGGGAAGATCAATTTCGGCCTCATCATGGGGTATTGTGTCTATTGCATGTGGTCTCTCAATTGCTTCGCAACCTTGTATTACTCCATTGTACCCTCTCTTTATCTACTCAATGGAGTCTCCTTGTTTCCACAGGTACCCTTCCTTGTTTCCACAAGTTCCCTTAATATAAGCAATAAGTTAAAAACATGGATCCTCTATTGCGCGTAAAACACGGAAGCAACTGCTGTTGCAGTGTGAAGTAGGGTCGTTCTACACCACACCAGCTGCTGCTGCTGTGTTTTATTTAGGGATGGTTTGGTGCAATATAACAAAAATACTGTTACATACTGTACATAATATCAAAATTTTCAGTATGTAAAATTTCATACCGACACCATATTGAAATTTCGGTATACCAAATTTTTAACAGTATCGGTATATACATGTTTTTTTATTTAATTACCAATGTTTTTGATATACTGGGAATTTCGATTGTACTTTACAGTTACCGTACCAAAATCATTCGGTAATGTACCATAATATAACGAAAACCTTGGTATAGCAACAAATCGGTATTTTTCAGTTCTATAAGTATGGGATATCGAAATTTTTGCTATTTTCCCTACCCGTGTTTTATCCATACTGTGTGGAAATTTTGCAGGTATCAAGCATGTGGGTTGTTCCATTTGTGTACGTGCTCGTTGCAGAGCACGTGTATAGTTTCATCGAGTTTCTCTGGGCTGGGGGGACAACTTTAGGGTGGTGGAACGAGCAAAGAATGTGGCTATACAAGAGAACAAGCTCATACCTATTTGCAGTAACAGACACTTTGTTGAAATTGATACGGAATTCCGATTCAGGATTCGTGATCTCAGCCAAGGTGTCGGATGAGGATGTGTTGGAGCGGTACGAGCAAGAGAAAATGGAGTTTGGCGGGAATTCCCCCATGTTCGTCGTGTTATCATCATCTGCAATGCTCAATCTCGTTTGTTTAGTTGCGATTGTAACGAGAGTGATTATCCGGGGTCTCGATTCTATCGATCAAAACTTGGCTCTGCAGATTGGTTTATGTGGAGCTCTGGTGATGATAAATTTGCCACTCTATAATGCAGCTTTTGTGAGGAAAGATAAGGGAAGGCTCCCAAGCTCTGTCACATTTAAATCTACCTTCATAGCTCTTACATTATGTACATTGTACTTTTTTACCTAGAAATAATGAGGACACAAATTAGGTAGACTGAGTTTGTAACACTATGTCAAACTCGTGAAGTATGGTGTATTTTTCTCAAGGATTTAAAATCGAAAGATTTTTATATAAAGATCCAATTTAAGTTGAACTTCAATTAGTTCCCTATTTTATAACATAAAAATTTATGTGAACTAGGTTTATAGAAGTGTTGTAGTGAACTCAATGGTGTATTTTAGCATATAAAGTGTCGCATTTTAGTGATTTTAAAAGAGTTTATATTAACCATTGCTCGATTTTACTGCATGCTCTGCTCCCAAAATGCAGAGAAGACTTGCGAGGGCAGATACGGGTTGGTTGGTCCGGAAAGTCATGGGAGAGGCGGGCTAAGTGAAATAATAGACTATAGAATCTTATGAATCACGCACGGCACACTTTGTATGACTTAATTTTTTCAAAACACTTGACTAGTCTTGAATTGAAACAAAACTACTTATTAAACAAGGCCTAGAAGTGAGAAAAAAAAAAAATTCCTGAATTGAGACGTTTCAAAATGAAGTGCCTAAATTGAAAATCAATCTATAAATTTGATCTTGTTATGAAATTCCTCTATGACATCACCCAAACAAAATTTAAATTTCAATCTATTAACCCAAATAGAGCCATAGATTTTCAATTTACGTTTCCTCTTCCCCCATAGATCATCAAAGGGTAATTGGTAATTGCACAAATGAATCCACATTGAGAAAAAAGAGAGTAAATGTTCTGACTGAATCATATACTTCAATAAGACCACAAATGCTATACAAGGTCAGACATCAGATGATAGCAAAACAAAAAGAAAAGGAAAACAAATCATGTTCAATCTTCATCCACAAAACAGCATACATAGATGATATCAAGTTTTCCGTATCGTTTCCCCGACCAACGCAATTTGAAGTTCAATTTCTGGTCTGTTTATAAATACCCAGTACATATTCATGTTTACAAATAAACCTGGTCAAGACTCTGCGCCTCTACATGCAGCAAAACCATTTTTTCTGCAATTCAACGCATTATCAGTTCTAAACAGTTAAACCACAAGGTTTACCATAACGAAGAGACTCACGATGGGTTGTCAATTGTCATTCAGTTATCCACATATAATATGTAATTTAGAGTGCAAAATCAAGCAGAGTAGTTACTTACAAATAAATCAACAGAAATAAAAAAAGATTATGAAGATTAATGTTCGTCTCTATAATTGAGCAAGGGAATCAGCCCTCTATTACGGAATAAAACACCTCAACAGTTGTTAGCTTACACCTAATTATGGTTAGCTCATGTTAGTTTAAAAGCTAACTGGTTTTCCTAGTTGCTTACATCATCTAATTGTCTCAGTAGCTTACAAGCTAACTAATTTCCAGAGTGAAACAGACACTTTCACACCATAGCATCTCTTTTTGTGTTTCTTATCTAGTAATCTATTTCCAGTTTTAATATTTAGACTACCAAATAGTTGCTCCCTATTCTATCACTCCCTTCTTGCAGAAAAAAGAAAGAAAAAGAAGTCTTGTTCTTCAAAGAACATATTTCTACTGTAAGCCAAATGAAGGTAAACCTTATATCACTTCATTTATTTGTCCTGACTTAAGCATTTTTTGTCACAAACAAGGGCATAAAAGAAATTTCACTTAAATTTTAATTTAAACTTTTGGAACAGGACCTTTTTATGGGAGATGAAGACAAACATAATGCAAGTAATCAAAGGGATATTGTGCATAAATGATAAATCCCTGGAGTTAATATATAGTTAGATCATAAAATATAAACTTGTGAATCTACACCAAACAAACAAACATAATTCCAAGTAATTGTCTGAAAGATATTAACAGACACATCCATCACAAAATGCTGACGTATACAATATATAATGGAAAAAGAACGTACACCCTGAGGTTTTAAAAGTTCCACTTCCTGCCTTGAATTTGCAACCACCCTCGTTGGAGAATCTGGCTTCCCACCCGTCTTCTTCTCATCCCTAGCTTTGTTGAATATTACAGTAAACCCCTCTGCTGAAGCCGGATCATTAACATCCCATTCACCAAACTTTGGCAATGGTCGACCTTTCTCCTGCACAAGGCACAATTAGAAATCGGTGTGTCTAAATTGAAGTTAAAATTTTCTAGATAGATAACTCATAACAATAGTTTAAATTAAAAATCACTTTGATCAATCTGCAGTGTGAAAATCAGACGATTTCATGGAAATTAAACAATCAATAGGTAAGAAATATCATATCATCAAGCGATGAGAAATATTATACTAGATGCAATGCCCACACAAGAAATTATATAAGCTTGGTAGTTTGACAAATTGAAGATAAAAGAATGGAGTAAGTCTCTTGTACACCAGTCGTACGGTGCAACTATACACAACGAATACTTTTCACTCAAAACAACTAATCTTGACCAACCAATACTGTTCAGTCAAACAACTAATACCGTTTAAAAATGCACTTGAGTTGTGTGATGCACCTGGTGCATACAAGACTTTGTCAAAAGAATGAAGTTTTGTGTACCCCTCGATGCTTGCGAAGCACAGAATGATAACTCAAACTCTTGTTAAACATTTGTTGCTAGAATTGAACTATCAAATAAGACAGTAACTTCAAAATGTGCCCAAATTTGTATAAAAATGAAATATGCCTGAGGTATCATCTTCCTTCATTTTATGTATATTAACAATATGCAACCACCTTACCCAAGAATAAATAAATAAACTAACTCAGCCAAATATATCACAAATCTACATGCATACAAATTTAAGGATAATCATCATGAACAAATTGACTTGTTAAAAATTGAACAACATACTTCAAATTTCAAAGATCCATTTAGCATTAGCACTTAAGCAGGAAAAGTTCTAAGAAGCCCACTCATCTCAAGGGAGAATATTGTGTCCCTATATCAGTGAAACACAAAATCATAGTGCAATTCTACTTCTAATCCATTACTCTCTTGATCTATCACAGCTATTACCCAATAAAATCTGCTGTAAATTGTTTACAAAAAGAAAAACTAAGATGATGAATATATGAAAACTAGTGCACCAAAGCACTTTACTAATTTCCTTTCCTGCAAACATTCAATCGCGATACAACAAACATCTGATCACCAACAGCAATCAAACACTTCCACATACAACCCCAAAAACCAATTTAGGCAACACCGTCCCAAAACAGAATAAATTAAATATGTAAAAAAATTAAAAGCGATCGATCGAACCTTCCGAATAAATGAAATTCTAAAAGTTAATCATGAAAAATACTTCATCTAACTATTTTGGGGAGTAAATTGAAGAAATCAACAACCAACAGGAATAGAATTAGAATTAGGGTATTACATACCGACATGAATGGTGGAGGAAGTATTAGTTGAGCAGGAAAGTGATTCGCGAGAGATGGAAGGATGTATACGCAATATCGGTGGTAATATAATTGCTAGGCAAAAAAGATACAGTGCACAGTTGGTGGAATAAGGAAAATACATTTTGATAATATTCTATTCTATTTCTACTCAAAGAAAAAGAAAAGTAAAACAAAAATGTCAGTGGGGCCAGCAACCTATCAAATTCCGCTGTGATTTTTTTCATTTAACAGAATGCATCCATTAAGCTATAAACTGAACTAGTGCATAGTCCCTAGAGCTGGCAATTCGGCCGGCCGCCCCAGCCCAGCCCAGCCCATTGGGCCAATTGATGTTCTTGGGCTGGGTTGGGCCGGCCCAAATTCTCATTGGGTCTATAAAAGTATAGCCCAGCCCAGTCTTACATGGGCTAGCGGGCCAACGGGCCAGCCCGGCCCAATGTCCAAATTTTTATATTTTTATTAAAATAAATATACATGAACTAAATTTAATTTTTTTGAAGACAAAAATTAACATAAAAAAATTATTATAGCATTTGAAGTCTCTGATAATATCATAATATAAGTAATAGAGAACAAGTGAATATTTTTCTCACGCACAAGGATTATGTTGAATCAAAACACATAATTTAAAAATAAATTTTCAAATGCTTCATATTAATAATCTATATATAAACATATAAATTTAAAAATTATTATCCAATTAGATCAAATCATTCAACAAGAACACAATTTTATAAAATACATAGACTAATTCTTAGTAAAAAAAATAAATTATTTATTTAAAAAATTAGGATGTCGGGCCAATCGGGCCGCCCATTAGCTCACGGGCCAAATTGAGCCGAGCCCATTAGGCCCACTGGCCACATGGGTCGGGCCAAATAGGCCCAGGTTTTTTTGGGCCTATAATTTTATAGCCCAGCCCATACTTACTTTCGGGTTGGCTGGGCAGGCCCATCGGGCTGGACTCAATTTGCCGGCTCTAATAGTCCCGCATAATATGCGGGATTTTAAAAATATTAATTTTAGATTAATTAATTTATATTTTATTAAATTAAGATACGTAGAATAATGTTTCAAGTAAAACTTTGAGCATTTTAAGATAATATTAAATTTGAAATTTAAAATAATTTGAGCATTTTAAGATAATATTAAATTTGAAATTTAAAATAAAAAATGCAACATTTTTTTTATTAAGAGTAGATTAATCTTATATAAATGACTTGATTACATTTGTCAAAAATTTAGAAATGCATAGCGGTTAAGATATGTTTGAGATATTTAAATTAAAATTGAAAATAATGAGAAAATGAAAATTTTAAATAGCAGAATGTGAGGGAGAAGAGTGTTAACCCTAAGAAAAAATAAAAAAAAATGAAGAATTGTGAGAAAATTAGAAATTTGAATATGAGAATTATGTTGAGACACGTAGAAAAGAGAAAGATTGAGAAATATATGTAAGTGGATACTTTATGCTCTAAAAAGCCCTCAAATTATACTTCATTCGTATCTTGATAAGTTTTACGGGATCTTCTACGATTAGAAATAATTTTGTCTTTCCCGACGTTAAAAAATCATTTGATTATTGTTAAATCAACAATTTAAATTATAATTTTATTTTTAAATGATTGCATTTTACACTAATGCATTTGTCTGTGCATACTGCAATCGCACTACGTCGCTCATCTAATAAATTAAATTATTAATTATAAAATAATAAAAATATCTTTTTCATTTAAAATAATTAAAAAGATAAATTGTAAAATTACATATATATATACTACTAACATTTTATTATTTAAATAAAATATTTTTTAGAAAATTAAACTTATAAAAATTATAATTTTTTTAAAAATATTTTAAGGACATTTTAGAAATTTATATATATTTATTTAAAAAAGTAATAATTTGTTCATGCCGGAGCTATATCGCTCATGGCGAAATTAGATGATGTGTCAATATTTTATTGGTTTTCTGATGTCAGGAAGGGTGAACATCATTCTTGACGGTAGAAAAACCCAAGTTGTACATTTTGTCATTTTTTGTGTTTTTAACTTAAGTTTTAAGTGCTCTTTTTTGGCAAGTTAAGACCCCACTTTTATGAGTGGGTCTCTTGTGCACCCAAGTGCACCGTGCATCTCATGCAACAGAATAACCCATTAAAAAAAATATTTGACTCATTGAATATATTAGACATGTTTTGTGGATACATGGGTAAGGTTGGGGCGAGTGAACGGATCTTAAATTCGTGCATCAGTTGCAAATGAGACTTTGTCGACTTTTATTAACAATTATCCATACGTTTACTCAAAATTACATCAATTGTCACTCAATTAATAATAAAATACACACACTTTCTTTTTTTTCTCTTCACATTTTTACTTTTCTTACACATCCTACCAACCAACAATACATTTAATATTATATTCCTTAAAATTTGTGTCAATTCAAATGTAAAGCTTGCCGTGAAATGGAGGTAATATAAATTTTATTTTATAAGACCTCAAAATGATTTTTTATTTTAGACAATTCTTAAATTATATAATTTTTATTTCATAAGGATCTTTTTTAATAGTCAGTAAGAGATTTTTTTTTTTGGAGTTTAATTTGAATATAATAGCATTAAAATTTGACTAATGTGCCATAGTTTAATAAAAAAAACAAGAATCTGACTTAGCAAATCCATGAATTTCCATTATTAGTTGTCTTATGAACAAGAATCATATGTTTTAACAAGCTTTTTAAAACAAAAATAATTTAGAGGTTTTTAAAAATAAAAATTAATAATTTAAAGATTTTTTAATGCATTATGTCTTTTACTAATTATACCAGTCAGTTTTGTATTTACAAGGGGATCCGTTGTTAGCTTGAAAAGACGAGGAAGAGAAATAGCAGTAAAAAGTTACGAGAATCCAGGATGTTTGCAAAAAATTCTATCAACTTTTAATCATTTTCTTTTTTACTTTTTTTTTATCAACTTGGAGTGTTTGATATTTTTTTATTAGATTAAATAAATTATAAAAAACTATAATCTAAAAATTGGATATAAGGTGTATTTTTTATAGTTTATGAACTTTAATTAAATATAATTAATTATTTTTTTTATAAACACTATATATATTTTTTTTTTTTTACTCAAAACACTATTAACTTTACTGTTAAGCATTTGTTTTTAATTACTTCTTTCCAAACACCCCTTAGACAATCTTCTCTTCCGGGGTAGGAGTATATGTAAAAATCGAAGGAAAAAAAAATCGAATGAAATAATTTTAACTTTTACACTATTATGCACAAAAATTATTATGCATAAGAGTGATTTATTATAAAAATTATTAGAAACTCATGTTCATGCGAGTTTATATCAACATTATTGGGCCTTTCCGCATTAGTAGGTCGTTTGGGCCAACCCAACGACATCCAAAACCAATATGCTTCTAAATTAGCCTTGAGAAAATTTTAAACAACTTTCCCAATTAATCTTCAGCTTCACTGTTCTGTTCTACGAATAGTATCGGAGGTGCCCTAAAATCTAAAATGAGCAATCGCAGAGAATGAAAGCTTTCCACCTTGTTCGGGCCCTCACCCGGGCCCGAATTCGAACCACACAACCCACCCGTTCCCTCTGCTCGGCGGCAGAAGTGGCGCTAAAGAATGTGACTAAGTCGAACTTCGAGCCGGCGCTGGCCGAGCTGCGCCGCCATGTAAGGGAAGCCGACTTCGTCGCAATCGACTTGGAGATGACCGGCGTGACCAGCGCTCCGTGGAGAGAGACGTTCGAATTTGACCGGCCCGATATACAGTATTTGAAGGTCAAGGATTCCGCCGACAAATTCGCCGTCGTTCAGTTCGGCGTTTGCCCCTTTCGATGGGACGCGAACACTCACGCCTTTGTTACCCATCCGTAAGATAATACTAGCTGATTGATTGTTTACGTTTGTGTGTGTGTGTTAGGGTTGGATCGTGTCTAATGTCTTCTTTTATGCTAATGTGCGTTACTTTTTTTTAATTGAAAATCGGAATTGGTAAAATAATTGGAATAGATGGAGAGTTTGGTATAGTGTGATCACCTGTGATTACTGATTTTTTACAGGCACAACTTTTATATATTTCCTCGGCAGGAAATTGCGGGTGATGGGCTGTCTTATGAGTTCCAATGTCAAACAAGCTCGTTGGAATTCTTGGCGAAGTACCAGTTTGATTTCAATACATGCATTTATGAAGGTAAATATTTAGTTTTGCATACACGCTCCTAGCCTTGATATTGTTCTTAGGATTTTATGGATTAATGATATGATTGATCAAGTTATGTGATGTATTTCCTGATAATCATGCCAAAATCCCTCGTCTCTTGCCTTTGGTTATTTCTCATCTTAAGCGCAGAAATAGCTATAAATTGTCTAATCTTATGTGTAAATTGAGTAAGTTAATGAAGGAATGTTAATGGTCATCTACAATTTGATCTTATCTATTATGAGCTATTAATCTATAACCTATTGACTATTCTTTAAAGGTAGAAATCGTCAGAAGATAAATATTAAGTTGAATGATGTCCTGAAATGATTTCATGGTAGTTACTCAACTTACTTTTACTAAAATGCATAACTGGGAGTATGCTGCTAAAGTATGTGGTGATCACTTGTTTTTATATCTCTATTTATTTGAGGAATAAGAAACTTGATAATTGCCATTGCGTTACTAGTTACTTGGAGGCATTATTGATTATGTTAAACCTTTCCTTTAGTCTCAGTGCAACAACAGACTAAGCCTTTATTTCAATTGCCATCATGTTTGGTCTAAACTTATGCTCTCTATAATATTTAAATATATCATGCCTTTTTCTATAGCCACTTTATCAACACTTTTTAGGTCCATTTATTAGATGAATATTTTCATCTAAAGGTTTCCTGTGTACCACCTTATTCACATTTGTCTTTTTGTGTGATGTGTGCAAGATTCAAATATTTAGTAGTGCATTTCTGGTATAATAGACTTTATGGTGATTGATCAATGAGTCTTGCCACCACTATGGTCAATTTTATTGCACCTTTCCATTTGCCTTATGCTTATGATACGACTCAAAACACTGAATATTATTGTCTGTTCTTAATCAATTAACAAGGTAAAACTGGTTTACAATTTGAGAGGCAAACCAATTCTCTTCTGCGAAAACTTATTAACCTGGAAACTTGACACTTTCAGCATGTCCATAAATGACTACCCGATTCTCTCTCTTTTATTTTATTTTATTTAAACCCTCATAAAATAAAATATTATGAAGACTTTAACCCCAGATATTGTTGATGGTGCCCTAACTAATGCTTCTGTGACCTATATTTGGAGATTTTTATACTCTTAAATAATCTCAGGAATCTCTTATCTATCCAGAAGCCAAGAAGAGGAAGCATTGAAACGATTGGACTCCGTATACAAGGATGAGTTACCTGATTCATCATTCAACCTGAAAAATGATTTAGATAAGAAGTTACTTAAGATGGCAGATATTCTGTTTGCTGAGAGAATGAAGAACACGGTTGCTGAATGGCGTGCTGGATTATTAGGAGAGAGAAATAGGGGACTGGAGAGTGACACAAATCAGAAATTTCAGACTACTTTCTTCCAGATGCATCCAGCCCTTGTACTGAATGGCCTGACTTCCCACCAGCTGAAGTTGATTAAGTTGGTAATACAATTTTACCCCCTTTTATTTGCTTTTGACTGAATTTTATCTGTTTAAGCATTTCTCAAAAGTTACCAGACATTGATTAAAGTAAGAATGTCCTTCACTGCAAACTTAGTTCAATGAATGCCTTAAGTGCGTATTAATTCTAGTACAATATCATCATGTGTTGAACGATATTGTTTGTCATCTCTCTCTCTCTCTCTCTTTCTCTATATATATATATATATATATATATATATAGTTTCTATTTCATGCTTATTTTTTGTTTAATAAAAACAGGTCACTGAAAAGCATTTCAAAGACCTTACTTATGTCAATGTGAGTGATGAAACTTCTGGTCCACAGCCATTGATAGTCTACACCGATTCTGCAACAGACAAGGATTTACTGAAGGTGATAAGGACAAAGACTAACACAGACTTCAAAGATGTTTATTTAACATATTTCGCTGAGTATATCCTATTTGTCATGAATGAGGCACTGGCCTGTCTATTATCTTTTTTTTTTAATATAGTTGAGGCTTTTTGTTCTTGAGGATTTTCATGAACTATTTTAATTCCACATCATGGGGTTTTAATCTCATTTCATAAATGTCTTGTAGGAGGAAGTTAAATCTTGTCGAAGGAAAGAAGCAGAAACAAAAATCAAAGCTGCTATTGGGTTTCGACATGTTATCGATCTGCTTTCATCGGAGAGAAAGTTGATCATTGGCCATAACTGTTTTCTTGGTATGGAGTATATACTATTCAGTTTCATTTGTAATTTCTTCGTATGAAAATCTGTGATCTTTTCTGATATTTGTTTGCTATTGCTGGGGCAGATCTTGCACATGTTTACAAGAAATTTGTTGGTCCTCTTCCTTCGACTGCTGAAGAATATGTCTCAGCTGTTCAAAAATATTTCCCACACATAATTGATACTAAAGTGCTTCTAAATTTAGACAATGTGTTATCGCAAATGATGAAAGGCAGCACGTCTCTGTCCAAAGCGTTTGGCTTACTCTGTCCACCTATTGCTTCGTCTGTCACAAGCAACCGTTTGACAGATAAACCACGTGTAAAAGTGGAAGTTCAAGTGGATAATCAGAGGTTTGTTTCACCTTGCTCTTTCTTTTGCTATAAAATTTACAGCTAATTTTGAAGCGATGAGCAAGAAGTTCTTGCTTGAATCAATTATATTGCAGAATTCTTTCCATAAATTGAGATTTGACAACAGCTAGCAACTTCTAATATGCAAAATAAAATTTTCTCATTAGAAAATGTCATGTCCATGGTGCATGTAAATTTAAGTGTACGGCAATTAACTAAAGGAAACATCCTGCATATTTTTTATGTAAATAAAAATATAACATCCAATGTAGTAATTGTAGATTCTCCATTTATATTTCATTGTATGTTTTGTTTATCTTCATTTTATTATTTATTTTTATTTTGCGGGTATTATTTGTTGGAAGACCAAGAGCGAAAAAAAAGAAGCGGGTAAGAGAAATACTGAAATATGTACCCAAAAAAGAAATGCTTGACATATGCTATCCACTGCATTGTTCTTTCATAGATACACTTAACTAAAGATAAGATACTGGAATCCATATTTATAACTTAATATGAAACTGATACATCACTTGTTTCTTAAACCTCTGGTTACTAAAGTAACACTTGGTGCACAACTGACACTGTTCAATGAAAACTACAAGTAATTCTGTGAAAACAACTAATACTGGTCAACTTGTACCTTTTAGTAAAACAACCAGTACCTTTTAAAAAAAACACTTGAGCTGCACAGTGCAACTGGTGCATAGTAGTACTTGCCTTACTAACAAATGAAAATGCTGTCACAGGTTCTCAAATTGGAACTCCGGAGCTAAGCACGAAGCTGGATACGATGCTTTTATGACAGGATGCGTCTTTTCTCAAGCATGCCTTAGTTTAGGAATTGATTTCAACTCACAAACCCTAAATTTCCTACAAAACGAGAAACTCCACAAATACATCAACCATTTATATCTCAGCTGGGTAAACGGAGACATTATAAATCTAAACACCGGAAAGATTGATGGAGAGTTTTCAGGCTCCACTATCATCAAACGGAGGCGTTCAAAGCCCGTGTTTACAGACATGGTTCTTTTGTGGGGCCTACCAGAAAAGCTGAAAGCAGAGCATATCAGAGATTGTTTACGCAAAGCTTTTGGCATCAACTCTGTTGCTAATTTCTATCGTTTGGATGAAACAGCAGTTTTTGTTCATTTCAGCAAATCGGAATTGGTTTCTGAGTTTCTTGATTGGAAGGATAGGTTAGAGAGAGAGAAGGATCCGATCTGGGTTTTGCATCCTTTGTCGAAGATTCTAGAAGGTGGGTGTGTACGTGCTGGTAGGTACGAGATGTATAAAGAGGTTTGTAGTTCGTCTGTATCGGAAGTGGTGTTCTCCGATCAGCTTAAGGCTGTTGTGATTAACGGTCATGATCAAGAGAAGATAACCCCTGGAATTAGTGTGGGTACAAGTGATGATCAACTTTTGGATTCTTGCTATCCCATACAGGCTCAGATGAGCAAATAGAGTTGAAATTATGTTCGACATTCCTCAAGTTTTTTCTTTATTTGTCAGTAGGATTCTGTTGTATTAAAAGAACTCTTAAATTTGGCCTTGTTAAAGAAAATTTATAATTTTTTTGTAAATTACTAATGTATCTGTAGTTTTTTTTTCCACCCAGTAGATTGCACCATTGAATAGTTGATTGTAAGATATACAATTTCAACAAGGTGTTTATAGTGTTACAAGAGGTTGTAATTCCAAAATGGTAGTAGGGCTTTTCAATAAATAACTCCCTCTATATTACTAATAGAGAGTTTTTATTGCTTATATGTCATCTTTTGGTGAATTTTGATGATGTGTCAATTATATAGAGAGTTTGGTATCAAGAGAAATTTTATTGCTTATGTGTTTTTGTTTAGTGAGTTTTGATAATGTGTCAATTATATAGAGAGCTTGTTATCTTGATGTATTAATAATAATAATGTGTCATGTGTATTAATAGTTTAAATAAAATATTATAAAAGAAATAATTGACTCAATCAATTCAATTTTTCATCATAATATACAAATATTATTATCATTATTTAAAATGATACGAATATAGTTAAGTTTATATATGATATATATATAGTAGTGATATAAAACCAACTATCTGGTTTTTATGGAACTAGATTAATGAGGTGTCATGTCAACTCATCATTCACATAATTAATTCTGCTCAAATAAATTATAGAATGTTTTATAATATACTATACCCTAAACCATGAACATTAAACCCTAAATCATGAACCATTCGGGTCGGGTGAACCATGAACCACTCGGGCCGGGTTCGAGTCTGGCTGGGTTGGGTCCGGGCCGGGTAATTTTATTTTTTTTAACTGAACTGAAAAAATAAAACTAATTTTTTTTACCGGCCAGACCCGAACCCGGTCTGAGTGGTTCATGGTTCACCCGACTCAAATGATTCATAGTTTAGGGTATAGTATATTATAAAACATTGTATAATTTATTTAAGTATAATTAATTATGTGGATAATGAGTTGACATGACACCTCATTAATTTGGTTTCATAAAAAACCAGAATTAATTATATAACTTATTTTTTTTATAATGTTATACACAAATTATGTTAGACTTCTCCCATTCTGAATTGATTTATCAATTGTGAAACAAATTTAAAATCAATTTCATACGTGTTCACATGATTATAATAATTCAACCTACCATACATGTTGATAAAATAATAATAAATCCATTCAAAATTAAATTTAAAATAAATAATAAAATTATATGTTATCTATAATTTCGATTATCATTAATTAAATTATATAATCAAAATATAATAAAATTCCTAATTCATATTTTTATTTTAGTATAAACTTTTATATGTGTTATTCATTTATTTAGAAAATTTTAAAATTTGCAAGAAATATAATTTTATAGGATATGGGTTATGTGTGTGGTGTATATATACACTAATACACACGCTAATAAAAAATTTAATATTGATGATTTTTTATATTATTTTAGTAAAGGTGATGGTGTAGGTGATTATTAATTGCATATTAATATATTTTAAATTTTTTAATTTAATAATATAATATTTTTTAATTAAAAATTATAAATATTACTCCCTCCGTCCCCAAAAAGTATGCTCACTTTCCTTATTTGTCTGTCCCCTAAAAGTATGCTCATTCATTTTAAGGAAATAACACTATACATCATCCCTTAATTTCTACCCTTTTTATCATCACTTATTTACAATATATGCCACTCAAGTTACCCACATTAATTCTTAAACTACTCCAATTTAAAATCCTAAACCATCGTTTGACATTAATTAACACACCCACTAAATCTACCCAAACCCCACCCACATTATTACTATCTCACATTCATCTCTCTTTCTCTATGTGTTCATCTCTCATGGTCTCACCCCCACAAACCCTAGCATCCGCCGCTCGCGTCAATCCCAATTGTCGCTCGCGTCTATCTCGATTCTCTCTCTATCTCTACCACTAAGATGGACGCTGGTGACTCGCGTCTATCCCAATTCTCTCTCTATCCCGATTCTCAAAATCTTGATGTTATTCAGTGTATTTGTCACAATGGTTCGAAATCTGAGAGTGTCGAAGACACTTTTGCTTCAGAGTCCCAGACATTCGATGATGTTGGGTTTTTTGCAAGTGTTGTTCGAAATAAAGAGTGTCGAAGACACTTTGTTGCCCGATTTCAGATTATCGATACGGTGGTGACCGAGACCGAAGTTTTTCAACATGACGGTTCCGATGCCCTGTGTTTGATAATCGATTTTTTTAAAATTATTTTGTGTTAAAAAAGTTATGTATTTATCCCGTATGAATCTCACTGTTAATTTTTTGGTTCGAAGATGCTTACAATTTATTTATTTTGGTTCGAAGATGCTCCTGTAATTTCGGTTCTAAGATGCTTACAATTTGTTCTCTCTATTTTTTATTATAGAGTAATGCATGCTTCTGTAAGTAAAGCATATGTGCTCAATTTAATGGGGCATTCCGAGAATTGACAATGAATTTTTCTATTTTCCAGGTTATGATGATATTGTGGTCCACGATTCTCCCAATTTTGAAATCGTGTTCCCTGAATCTGTTGGGGTCAAAATTCTTCCACCACATTGTAATACATGCTCCTGTAAGTCAAGTGAGATGGACTTATGTGTTTCTTTGAAACTAAAACTGAAAATTTGAATGCTTAAGGTAAGGAAAAATGGGTAAATTATAATTGACCATGATTTTTTATATTCTCCAGGTTATAAGGTTATTGTGGTACCCGATTCTCCCAATTTTGGAACCATGTTTCCTGAATCTGTTGAGGTCATAAGCCTGTTCTATCCGTGGCCCTTACAATGACGATTATCTTGAAAATATTTGGAGAATTTGGTGGACCGTAAAGCCCCGATGTTAAATGCGCATGATGTGGATTGTTTCTTGAGATGGGTTCACTTTTAAAAATGTCTCCTTGAAAGGTCTTTTTCGAAACTACACTCTAAATTGAATGTTCTTGGTTAAATTATTCTTGAGGATCCCTATGATGTCTTGTTTGTTCTTTGATTTGTTGTAGTGATTTGTTTATAGCCACCACTATGAATATATTCCTAGTTTTGGAGGCTAAATTCTTAAATTTTGACCCGATGGTGCTCTAAATTGAATGTTCTTGGTTAAATTATTACTGAGGGATCCCTATGATGTCTTGTTTGTTCTTTGATCGATTTTGGAGTGATTTGTTTTCTGACCACCACTATGAATATATTCCTAGTTTTGGAGGCTAAATTCTTAAATTTTGACCCTATGGTGCTCTAAATTGAATGTTCTTGGTTAAATTATTCTTTGAGGGTCCCTATGATGTCTTGTTTGTTCTTTGATTTCTTTGGAGTGATTTGTTTCTGACCACCACTATGAATATATTCCTAGTTTTGGAGGCTAAATTCTTAAATTTTGACCGATGGTGCTCTAAATTGAATGTTCTTGGTTAAATTATTCTTTGAGGGATCCCTATGATGTCTTGTTTGTTGTTGATTTCTTTGGAGTGATTTGTTTCTGACCACCACTATGAATATATTCCTAGTTTTGGAGGCTAAATTCTTAAATTTTGACCCTATGGTGCTCTAAATTGAATGTTCTTGGTTAAATTATTCTTGAGGGGTCCCTGATGATGTCTTGTTTGTTCTTTGATTTCTTTGGAGTGATTTGTTTACAGCCACCACTATGAATATATTCCTAGTTTTGGAGGCTAAATTCTTAAATTTTGACCCTATGGTGCTCTAAATTGAATGTTCTTGGTTAAATTATTACTGAGGGATCCCTATGATGTCTTGTTTGTTGCTGATTTGTTGTTGTGAATGGTTTACAACCACCAATGTGAGTATATTCCTGATTTGTTGCTATGAGCATGATGACAAATGTGAATTAATGATGAAAAATAAACTAAAACATACATTCGTTTATAACTTGAGAGTCCAAAAAGTACAAAAAGATTGACCCATCTAAGTTTACAACAGAAACATGGCACTATCTGCCCAATGTTTATGCTCTAAACATGACAAAAATATGCATTACTATTACATCTGATAGTCAAAGCATACAAAAAGGCTCAATGTACATGTTTACAACTTAAACATAACACCATGTGTTCAAAGTTTATGTTGTAAACATGTTCAATCAAGCTAGCCACATCAAATCTGCTACCAGAGTGTCCACTTCATATGATGACACTATGTCATTCCCTGGCTGTCTTAAATAGTCTATGGCTTCTTTGACTATTAACTCATCAACTTGTAGACAATTTGGTAGTCTTTTTTCTCTTAACAGCCTTGCCTTGTTCATATGGGGAATTTTGTAGGCGTTATGACCCTTCAATTTCATTATCTCAATCATGCAAGCCTGTAAACTGACAAAAACATTATTCAATGTGATGTCTGTTAGTTTTTCATATGCAACAATAACATTAGTAACAAGATCATCCACACTATAAGAACTTGTCTCCTCTTGCAAACTTTGTATTGAACTAAAGAACCCCAAGTCATTAATGTTGGTATCAGGTGAGTTAGCTGGCTGACAAACCAGATTGATATTGAATCCATCTGAGCTTGCAGCAGCTCTGAAGTCAGTATCATTGTTGTTCATATGTGGCTTGGCATTGTCCTGTTGAATAAATATATCATTGCTTGCATTTGGTGGCCATTTGGACTTGATTGCTGGTAAAATCTGAAAAACAATAATGCAACCAACAAATAAAACACTACATGATGAAAATTTTCTGATAGTGCATGTATATTTGTGTACCTGGTTGATTATGCAGCCCTTTATGACCTCTTTGGTAATTGACTCTACTGCTTTGGTCTCCAATGTGCCTTTAACTCTATTCTTGTTGTTTCTCTTGGCTGGCTCTTTTGTTATGAAGGGAAATATACCAATTTTCCCATCAAAAACAAGCTCTCCATCACTTGAATATTGTGGTCTAGCCACTGCACTAATGAACATCAATTTTGTTATGAATCTCTTGCTCTTGCATGATCTATACGGTTCTTCTTCACCGGGAATCAAGTAGTATCTCTCACATTCCTTTGTGATATAAAACCACTTTTCATCAATATGAATTGTGTAGTGCATAGGTTTGAACTTCACTATGTTGAGTGCTCTATCATATTGCAATGAACTTAAACAGAACTTTAACCTTATCAGCTTATTTTCAGCTGTTAAAGTATGTTTTATGGCGTTTGTATGTGCTTTGATTAGCCCACTTTTAACCCATCTCCCCACTACACTCTTACTCATATCCAATCCCTTGGCTAATCTTCTGATTGTACTTCTCTTTCGAAAAGGTATACTCTTCATTTTTTCCATATCCAGCTTGGCTCCATCTTTATGCTTTGACCATTTTGTTTCTTCAAATATGATAGCTTCACCTTCACTCATTTTTTGTCTTGTTGTAGCCCAAATGGAGGTGACCGACCTTCTGGAAATGCCTAGGAGTTCATCAATCTCTTTGATTTTGCCCCTTTTGAGTACCCCCACCTTTGGAGTCTTTCAACAACAGTTGTGCAGCTTTTGTCTTCAATGCAGATGTCAAATTTTGCTTCTTAGTTCTCATTGTGGTGGAGTATTAAAGGTTGTGTTGGTGAAGAAGAAGATGTTGTAATTGCATCTTTAATGTTAGTAATTGTATATTTATGGTAGTAGAATTAGGTGGGAAAGTTAAATTTTAGTGTTGGGGGGAATTTAATTTTTTTGATCACATCAAACCCATCTGTATTAGGTTCTGCAGTAGGTCTGCAGACACTCTTTCCTGCAGACATGTTCAAATTTCCCTCCTATGTTAAATTGGAGGGAGTGTTTAATTGTTAATACTTTTTTCCACTTTAATTAGCAGGCTTTGATCTACAATAATAATTTAATACTTTTTGTAGTTTTCTACTTTTTTTGTATTTAAATAATAATTTTCCTTAATACCTGTGCCCAGCTCAATGAGCATATTTATTGGGGACAGAGGGAGTACTACATAATTTTAAAGTTAATTTTATAGGAGTATTAAATATTAGAAACTCCCGCATAACATGCGGGCATTGCGCTAGTTTATATAATTAAATGAACGGACAAAAACTAGCTATCACTACAAGAATATGAAGAATCACATACTAAAATTTTCAAATGGCTATGAAATTTTCTTACAAAAATAATTTGGTCCTTAAAGAGTGTGTATTGCCTACAATTTGTCTACCAATTTTTAGAATAATTATGAAAAATTACCTAAACAAAATAATTTTATAGGCAAGCAAATCTATGAACAAACTACCTATGAAGTTGTAATTTTCGTAGGCAAATAAATTAACTACAAAAGATAATTCTATAGGCAATTTACATTTCCGTTGGTAATTATATTTATAGTTTAGAAATGACAAATAAATTTACCTACGAATTACATTCCGTAGACAAATTTACTAATGAATGAAAATGCCTATATGATTAGAAAATTTTGTAGGCAAATCGTAAACAATCTTTCCTATTTAAAGACGAAATTATTTTCGTTAGAAATTCCATAAGCATATTGAAATATTTTGTAAGCAATCCTAGTATGTGAAGTTATTTTCGGTGGAATAATGAAATTATATCCGGTGGTATAGTAATACTTTTCAGTCTCTTTTTCTTTTTTCTTTTCGATATTTCTTATTTGCAAAATATTTTTCTTAGAACATGTTAATTTAATCTCAATGTTAGGAAAACGTCTTATACACTATACTATGTTATCATTTTGACATGTCTAAGGCTAATTAAATGAAATTGAGTATGAAATCGGAAATGATACAATGAATTCTCAGGATCACGTAAAAATCTTACATTCAATGTTTGAAGTTAGAATAATAAATATGAATATTGGAGGAATCTTCATATAGTGACTTGGTTCAACTGAGCTTGAACTAACTTTGCAAATAGATCAGTACAAGAGGTTATAATTCCAAAAATGGTAAGACTATCTTTATCACTGGTCGTGCTTGACCGGAGCATGGAAAATGACAAACAAAATTGACAGGAAAACAAAGGACGCAGCAACCTCAAGTTGTGCATGGATCTCAAAAGTTTATTTGTTATCTGTATGCCACTTGTCACTATATAATTGGTCAGTTTAATTTTTATTTATACCTCTATAAATTTGATCACTTAACTTATTTGATTCAATCTCGTATTAAAGTGTTATAATCATAATGATGAGAATGTGCTTCACATAACCTAAATTTTGATAAAATTTAGTAATCAAAATTTAGCACCATGTCAATAAAAATGCATAAAAAAAGCCAATAAAAAACTCAAAAAAAAAAAATCAATAATAAATAATCAACATCAAGAGTCAACAAGAATCCCAACAGCAAAACAATAACAAATTAACAAGCATCAACATCAAGAATCAAATAGCAAATCAATAATCCTAATGAAATGTCATCTAATCCTAAATTTGCATAAAAAAAATCAAACAAGCGCCACAAAAAGCCCAAAAATAGCAGTCATAAAGTAGGAAACAACAGAGACCTTCCCACTCGAGTTAACGCCTGTTGTTGGGTCCACCTCCCCCGAATCTCCGACGCCGGAAGGCCCCGGAGACGGTGCAACTTCCAGCGCCGACACTTGCGACGGATGCATCACACGAACAATAAGCATCTGGCCCGATTTGCAGTGCCCGGGCCCTCCACTTATGAAATAAAAATAGCCCGACCGATCGAACCGGAAAACAGTGTTCCCATCCTCGAATTTCGACACGGGATTCGACGAATTGCACGATAAATAGTCAGCAGAGTCCACCACCAACACCGAGCCGTTTTCATACTTGAAATCTGATAAAAAAAATCATATAACTAATTAGTTAATCTTAAAAAAAGATGGAAGTATCAGTCATCATACATAAAAGTATTAGTGATCATACATAAAAGTATTAGTGACTAAACATAAAAGTATCAGTTATTATAGTTAGAATTCGTATTCCTCCGCTGATACTATTATGTGTGATCAGTGACACTTTTATGTATAATCACTGATACTTTTGTGTATGATCACTGATACTGATACTTTATTGAGAATAAGATGTTTGTGAATATTACAGAGTGTATCTCCGATGTGGAAGCGGTTCTGCGCGGCCCATTCGTTGTAGGTCTTGGGCTCGTCTCCAGTGGGTTTCTTCCAGCCTGTGTTTTATCCGACCTGGAACTGGAAACCGGAGACGAGGATCACCGCCACAGAGGCGGCGGCGATGGCGGAGAAGAGCACGTTTTGACGGAATTAGGGAAAGCTGCCATTGGGAAAGAATTGGAGAAATGTTAGTGTTATAAAATGAGAGATTGTACGCAGTGGAAATGTGTAAATAGATACTATAATACAAGTGAGGGAGTGGTGGTTATGTTATGGGAAAGAAGAGGGGGAAGTGGAAGTATCAGTTAAGCTAAACGTGACTACTTCCATTTTTCCTAAATGTTGAACTAGTCTAACCTTTCGTTTTGGCGCTAATTTGCTCGATTTTTTTTTTTTTTTAATTTTAAGAATTGATAAATTTATTAATGAGATTTTTGAACTGTTAAATTAAGTAGCATGAGATTTTCATTTGAACTGATGAATTTATTTTTGAAATTAATAATAATATATTAATTATTACTAATAATTTTTCATTATTATTAAATCTTATTATTGAAATTGTTGTTATTTTCATTATTGATGGTGGGAAGTAGATATTAAAATTTTGGAAATGAAATTTTATTAAATAAAAAAAAAAAATCATTCCTCAAAAACATTACATATAACCACGGGATATTTACGGAATCACAATTTTTTGATTTTGTGAATGCTCATTCGTATTCTTATTAAAGTGGGTGTACTGTGCACTGTATACTCTATAGTGTATTTTAGAAATTTATGATTTGTTATACAGAAATGTGCAATTTGTGTTCGTAAAATATAGTTGTGCATTTCAGTGTAACAAGTCGCAAGTTTTAGTGAAACAAATTGCAAATTTCTAAATACACTATATATGAGGAGTACACGATTCACTTGGTGCATACAAAATCTGACCTTCTTATTAACAAAAAATCTCAATCATAATATTTTGAGAGTAAATCTTATGATATGCACTCGAATTCACGTGAACTCTTTTATTTAGTGTCACTTTTATGCATAATGAGTATCATTGTTGTAGATATAAAGTGTCATTGTTTAAAAATTATACATATTTTTAAATTATAATACTTAAAAGAAAAAATTTATTGTGACGTAAATTTTTATTTATCATAGTTATATTATAATATTCAAGAATTACATTTTCATTCTCTATTCTCACATTATAGTTAATAATTGGCTTTATGTAATCTTGAGAGTTGATTATGTTTTGTGTAGTTTTTATTTTTTATTATCTGCATAAATTTACAAAATAATATGTATTTTATCATATGTTTACTTGATATATATGTAATTTATCATATATTTACTTGTTAGACATTTACGGTAATAAAATTAAATTGATTAAATGACATGATTGTTATGATTAAATGAAATTATGGCTGAATGAAATGAAATGAAATGAGAAATAAATGATCGATTAATAAATAATCTTTTTTTACTCACCTCTATTAAAAAAAAAAAGTATACCCATTTTGTAGTTAAATGACTCATATACATTTGTTATAAAAAAAGTTTCTACTCACATTAACAACATCTCTTATCCATCCTTTATTTTGGGTTCTGAAACGACTAAATTTTTTTGGTACGACCAATATTTTTATAAAGGACCAAATTTTTTAGGTACAATCAAAATATTTTGGAACAATTTTTTTGAACGATCAACTCATTCTTCTTAATTCACTTTTTAATGTACTCCCTCTATCTCAATTATATAAGCTGGTTGAGTTTTGCAAGACGTTAGTTTTTTTTAAAACACAAATTAGACAAATAATTTTTATCATAACGTAAATAATTATATCTTCCAACATAATTATTACATATAGTTATATTATTAAATGAATTAAGAAAAAAGTATGTTATATAGAAATAAGTCTATAAGATATGCACAAGAGGAAGGAAAAAAGTCAATATAATTGGAACACAACCTTTGAAACTTGTTTATACTAGAAAACTCATATCATTACACTTATAAAGTGATATCACTATTCTTATAAACTACTCCCTCCGTCTCGGAAGACTCTGCGCCAACTTTTCGGCGAAGAGATTAAGAAAAATTGCTTTATGGGGGTAGTAAGTGTGTATGAGGAGTAATAAGTGTCCATTTTTGGGTGTGCAAAGTCTTATGAGACAAACCAAAAATGAAAGTGTGTTAAGTCTTCGGACGGAGGGAGTAGTACCTATAACATTTAATACTATGATCTCAATTCATAAATGTAATGATATCAGTTGATAAGTACAGTGGTATAAATTTTACACTATGAACAAGTTTCACCGAAGACCTACTCATTGGAATGAATGAAGTATATTAATTGGAGTAACACTCATGTGAATCAGGTTTATATATAAACCCTATCACAGTTATGAACAAAAATTATCACTATTGTGCACAAAAATCACAACTGTTTAAAAAATGGTTCTATTTCAAATAATGATAGTTTTTTGTGCACAATAGTGATAATTTTTTACATAACAATGATATTAAAAAAGATCAAATCTCGTATGAGACGGGTTACATATTAGCCCAAATCAATCGGTTCGATTTCCCTATTTCACTGTTCGTATTTCGTTGGTGTTTCACCCTTCTAGATTTTTAACACATGGACCTAGAATATGGTGGTTTGTTGTATTTTTTTTTATTCCACGTGTCATCCATCCATATTATGGAATATAAAGTGGAACCAGTGTTTTCATAACCGAAACCGGTGATCGAACCGGACAGATCACCGGTCAGCGGTTCAACCGGTCGGACCGGTTCAACCGGCGGTTCAACCGTTTAAATAATTTATGTGTATTTTTTGTAATTTTTTTTATATTTTACAATTTTTTTAAATGACTAATTCATCAATGGACTTATAATATAAATATTTAAATTTAATTAATCAAACTTGAACCATAAAAATAATATAAACGTGAAAAGATTTGTCCCACATCGAATAAGTATTAGAAGAAATGTAAAATGAAGTTATATAAAAGGGATATGAGGTAGATTTTATGGATCTCCTATCCCACATCGAATAAGTATTAAAAAAGATGTGAGATGGAGTAATATAAAAGGTGGATCTCTCATCCCACATTGAATAAGTATTAAGAAAGATGTGAGATGGAGTAATATAAAAGGGAGTGGAGTTGGATCTAAATTCTACCTAAATCTCCTATCCCACATTGAATAAGTACTAAAAATATGTGAGATGGAGTAATATAAAAGAGGTGGGGGTCTAGATCCTTACCCACAAGAAAGATTAGTTAAAAATTGATTGGTATTAAAAATAATAATTTTTTTACCTAAATAATTATTAGTTTAAAATTTAAAGAAAAAGGTTTAAAAATTAAAAAAAAAACGGTCGAACCGGTTTTGGCCGGTTCTGACCGGTTTAACCTATAAATCGGTTCTTAGGGGGTGTCCGGACCGGTTCTGGGTCTGGTTCCCGATTCAACCGGTTGAATCGGCCGGTCCGGTCCGGTTTTGAAATCATTGAGTGGAACACCAATTATGAAACATGTGATCTCATTCCCAAATCAACACCCTCTCCTATTAAATTGTTAAAACACCATGCTCAAATTATGCTTCATCTCACAGTTAAATCGTTTCACACAAGTGTATTCTCTTTAAAAAAAATGAATTTACTGTGAACTCGAGTTCACACAAGTTTTTATCTATTATTAATTGTGGCATTTTTTTTTCGAGCCCTTATTAATCGTGGCATTTAAAATACGTTTAGTTAGAAATGACCATTCAACTTTCAATTTATCCCTCTAAACCAATCATGCACGTGTTAAAAAAAAACAAAAAAAGTCGTGCGAAAATTGCCAAAAGTCAGGTAACATCTCCTATAGAAATGAGATGCCCCAAAACCCAATCCTATTTTGCGAAATCTTCGATGTTTGGGGCATCGATTTCATGGGCCCCTTCCCTATATCCTTCGGTTTATATATATATATATTGCTTGCTGTTGATTATGTATCGAAGTGGGTGGAAGCTAAGCCCATTAGGACTGACGATTCTAAAGTGGTTTCAGATTTCATTAAGTCAAACATATTTACTAGGTTCGGAATTCCAAGGGCAATAATTAGCGATCGTGGGACACATTTTGCAATAGAACAATTGAACCTTCTTTGAAGAAATATAATGTCACTTCACAAAATTTAAATGACCTATCACCCATGAGATAAATGGATGCAGCAGAGGTGTCGAACGAAGTGAGATTAAATCGATTCTTGAAAAACAAGTGAATCTAGAATAGAAAAAGATCAAGTCTACGTCTCGGATGATGCATCGTGGGCCTATAGAACTGCATATAAGACACCTATAGGCCACTAGAAATCAAGACATTACCGCGACATTATGAGGCAAAATCGACTCGCTGGCCAATCAACTAATTCCATTGTCGTCTTCTTTTGCTCTTCCAGTTCAGTTTGTCAACGATCTTCGCTCACACCGGACAGCGACCTCTTGACTTGCTAGTTGAAAATCGGGTGTACTATAGTTTTCGACTTCAACCGGCATTCTTCGACTCAAGAGTCAAATCCATAGTTTGATTAGTCCCGAATAAATTTGGATTCTCCGATTAGGAATGTGCCATCTGGTTGGTGTCCAATCATTTCCTCAAAGGAAGTAGTCAAACTGCGTAGAGGGTCAAAAGGAGCTCGAGTGTACTTTGTTTATAGAGTCGGTTAGTTAGAGTTAGAACTCAGAGGCTTTCGGATTGAAGTGAAAAAATCGATGTTAGCGGAAGATGATGGAAATGGAGTTGAATCGTCATTGACTTCACATTTAATATATTGATTCGACTTGATCTTGACTTGATTGAGACCTCTCGATCTGGCTTTGATTTGAGAAAGTGAGCAAAGATAGCAAGAGAGCATGGGAATGGATCATTGCTTATGATCTCACTTCGCCTATAATAGATAAAGGGCGGAAGTAGGTTTGATATGCTTTTGCACCGTTATACATCTAATATTTGTATAATTTTTTTCAATTATTTTTTTTATTATTATTTATTTCATTTGTTGAATATTAAATATGTATCTTATTCATTTAGTGTTTGTCTTTTTCTCTTGATGAAAATGTATAAGTTAATAAGTAGGTGATTTATTCAATATATAAAATAATGATGATGAGGACTTAGGAAATTATGTGTTGTTCTCAGTTTTAGGATTAACTTTGAAAAATTAGACATTTTTAAATTTCTCTTGAATTAATAATTTTGTTGGTATTATCCATCTTATTAAATATAGGAAGTTTACACATTTTTTTCAGAATATTTAATGGAACACCAACCATCGGCAAAAAAGGGAAAAAAACTTATATCATCTTTCTTTAAGAACGTGAACGTCAAGATAGTGAAGGCACCTCAGAATCTGCATCTACAATTGTGCGAAATCAAACTAATGAGTCTTCTTCTACTTTTATAACGCAAAATTCATCCAATTCAAATTCACAATCAGATATTTGTATTGAGCGAGATCCGGGAAAAAGAAAGCAACTTTGTGAATATCCTGTTAATGTACGAGATGATATAAGGCGCACATATCTAAGGGATGGGCCATATCAACCAAAGATGGAAGTGTATCCAGTTACAAAGTTCACCACTCAAAATTGCAGTTTTCAGAAAACATGGTTTGACAAGTTCCATTGGCAAAGGTAGAGCTTATTGTTTCTACTGCTTTCTTTTCACAAGTGATTTCAATATGTCTTATTCATCTGCATTAGTCAAGGAAGGATTTGTCAATTGGAAAAGGATAAACCAAGGAAAGAAATGTGCATTTCTTTCTCATGTTGGTTGTACAACTTCATCACCTCATTCTTTGTGTTTAAGGCGGGCGGAAGATTTGATGAGACCATCTGGGCATATTGACAAAGTTATTCATGCTCAAACAAAACTTGAGAAAGAGAAAAATAGTTTGCGCTTAAAGACTTCAATTATGTGTGTTCGATGGCTTGCACTACAAGGTTGTGCCTTTAGAGGTCATGATGAATCTTTATCTTCGTCGAACCGTGGAAATTTCATTGAATTGGTGAAAGCTTTTGCAAATATGAACACTGGAGTTGGTGAAGTTGTGCTTGAAAATGCTCCAAAAAATGCTCAATATATTGCTCCAGAAATTCAAAAGGAGATTTTGAATATTATGGCGAATAGAGTTCGTCAAATGATTTGTGAAGAAGGTGGAGATAAATGTTTTTGCATTCTTGTTGATGAAGCGCAAGATATTTCAAAACAAGAGCAGGTGGCCATTATTTTGAGGTTTGTGAATGATCATGGCATTTTGACTGAACGTTTTTTTGCAATAAAAAGTGTTAGCGACACCACTTCATTAACCTTGAAAAATGAGATATGCAGTGTTCTTTTTCATCATGATCTTCAGGTTAAGAAAATGAGAGGACAGGGATATGATGGTGTTAGTAATATGCGTGGTTCTTGGAATGGACTTCAAGCATTATTTCTAAGAGATTGTCCATATGCCTATTATGTCCATTGTTTTGCGCATAGTCTACAGTTGGCATTAGTTTCTGCAGCTAAGGATGTAAGTGATGTTTGGGAATTTTTTTCTCACTTAGATAATGTTGTTAATATTATCACTTCTCCTAAACGTGTCTCTCTATTGCAAGCTGCTCAAAAACTTGAAATTCGGAATTTATTAGCTGCAGGGGAGTTAGATTCTGGACGTGGTGCCAATCAAATTGGCAACTTGCAGCGGTCAGGAGCTACTCATTGGAGTTCCCACTATAATTCTGTGAAGAGTTTGATAGAGATGTATGCTGCAACTTGCAAAGTGTTTGATTTTCTTAATGAGCATTCTCCAAATGGCAGATCTAAGGCCGAAGTTCGGGGGTTTATAAAAATATGGCAAGCTTTGAATTTGTGTTTGTTTTGCACTTGATGCATAAAATTATGAGATTTACAGATTCTCTTTGTCAAGTTCTTTAAAGAAAAAACCCTGGATATTTTAGCTGCTATCAGGTTTGTCTCCACCACTAAAACCATCCTTCTAGAATTGAGAGAATCTGGTTGGGAGAAATTTCTTGATGAAGTCAAACTCTTCTGCTCGGTGAATGATATTGATGTCCCCGACCTGGGTTGTCCGTATAAGATTGGTCGTTCTCGTGGGAATACTACAATTAAGCATCATTACCATTTTTATGTTTTCAATGGAGGAATTGATTTCATCTTGATGGAGTTGAATACACGATTTAATGATGCATTTGTGGAATTACTTTCTCTCAGCTTGGCTTTAGATCCTAAAAATTCTTTTGAATCTTTCAACAGTGATGATATTTGCAAGCTTGAGAGAAAATTTTATCCTGAGGATTTCACATATCAATATATAGTTTCTTTGGAGTATGAATTGGTACATTATGAGCATGATGTGATGGAAAGCTATCAAGTTTCTACCATTGTTGAGTTGTGTCAACTACTGACTGAGAATGGAATGTTGAAGGATTACGTTGTGTTAACTCGGTTGATTCATCTTATTTTGACATTGTCTGTTTCTACTGCTACAACTGAACTGACATTTTCAGCAATGAAACATGTGAAGACGACATTGCGTAACAAGATGGGGGATGACTTTCTTGGAGATTGTATGATGCTCTATATTGAGAGAGAATTTATTAACGATATAGATATAGACTCAATTATTAATGAATTTTATGCTCTGAAGTCTCGTTGGTCACAACTTCAGTAAACATTATAAATATTATATTTTGTATTAATTTATTGGTATAATTCGTTAGCTTTCCAGCCTACCCCATTACCAGTTCCTGGATCCGTCACTGGTCACGGGGAGTAATATTAAAAACTAGGAAGATAGTTTTTTTTTGTCGATAAATTGTTCCCAAGACAAAATAAATCCTCAAATCAAAATAAACCGAAACCATAATAAATAAGACGATTAATAGAAAAATTCATCATTTAAACTTGCCAGATTATGTAATAACAAAGCCTCCTATGTACAGAGTACAATATAAATTTAAAATTCCTTGATGATTGGTAAAATATCTAAAAATTCACTTATAAGCCCAGTACTTTTACTAGCGTCTACCATCGCAAGTGATGGATTAGAACTTAGAACTACTGGATGACAACGGGGCGGGTTTGGCCAAACTCGTAACCCGCCTCGCCAGATTTTTATGCCAATCCGTAACCTGTCCCATCGGGTTTTTGAACCCGCTCTACCCCGCTCCGCCCGCCCGCCAATTTGGCGGGTTTAATCCGTCCCGCATGTCCAAATTTATTTTTTATACATTTTTAATTCATACTCCTAACTTTATACATATCATTCCTAAAAAATAACACATTAACTAGAATCTTTCAAATTACAACAAATAAAATACCTAATTTCATAATCAATCTCACATCATAGAGAACACAAAATTCAAAAGTTTTAATCAATCTCACATCAAAGAGGATTATTTAATGTGATAGTCATTGAATTAACTCTAGTTCCTTCTTCAGATTCCATCTATTTTAAAAAAGATAGATATGTTAGTATTTTAGAAAAATAAATAAAGATGAAAATAAATAAATAAGCAGAAAAATAATTTATCTCTACCTCCAATTCATACAATTATTTTGCACTCCTCCAATTCATACAATTAATATTTGAATCTGTATTATTTGAGTGAATTTGAAATTTGTTTTGAATTATGTACATTAGATATCTACTCACTAATTTCTTCTCAATCTAAAACTAAAGCACTTGTTCGATATAAGAAACGGATAAAACAAAGAAAAAAACAATTCACAAAGAAACTCTAAATGACTAGATACATAATATATTTAATTTAATAAAATTTATGTAATTAATACATATTTATACATGCGGGGCGGGTTTGCCTAATACCATAACCCGTCCCGCACCCAGCAAAAACCTGTTTGACTGGGTTTTAACCCGTCCCATTCGGGACAAATTCGTGTCGAGTCCAAGTTTTAACCGCCCATCATCATCCCTACTTAGAAGGGATATTTTTTTACTTAGAAGGGATATTAAGATTTAACGAAAGGATAGGATTGGGTCCCCTGCTCTCTTTACTACATGCTTCATTTTTTTTATTACCTTATAAAGCAACATGTTGGTTTTTTTTTTCAACAATTTTTCTTTTAAAAATTCTCGATAGATTTCGTAATTTAATTATGATTTATTTACCAAGGGCGCTTACCATATGTTTTCCAGACTTATACTTTTATTGCAATTCAATAATGAAACTATTTTTCGGCAACTCAACAAAAAATTACTGAAAAATAATGTCATTTATCAAAGGATAAATTTTATATGCATTCAGGTGCACTGTTAATTTATAGTGCATTTTAAAATCATACAATTTATTATATTGAAAGATGCAATTTGTTTACATTGAACCGTGCAATTATTAATATGAAAAAACAGTTGCATGATTTAGTGTAAATAAATTGCATCTTTCAGTATAATAAGTTGCATGATTCTAAAATGCACTATGAATGCAAACTTGAGACCCACCCTTTATCAAATTGTAAAAACCAAAAGTATGGTATATGACATATCCATCTAGAATTTTTCTAAATAAAAAAAGGTATCTAGATCCCGAATGAATGTGAAGAAAGCAAAGAATGAATGAACTCCACTTCTCCCTCATTTCTGCAAGCACAAAACCACGCTTATGATCCAACACTCACTATATGCACAAAACACACAATACCTATAGTAAAATGGCATTAATCTCCACCATATATCATCGTATACAAACAATCAAAAAAACTCGATCACCTAAAAAAAGACTATACCAAACAAACCAACAAAATCAATCACCCCAATCTAATCTCAATCCCAGATTCAGGCGTCCCACAATCACCACCACCACCACCATCGTCATCGGACTCAGAAAAAATCTCATGAATACTCAACGGCAAGCTATTCGAAAAAGTCAAGCAAGGCTTCACCCTCGGCACAACCAACGGCTCAGATTCATTATTCAGAATCTGCAAAACCCTCCTCATCGTCGGCCTCTCCGCCCCGTCCGGATTCGCGCAGCTCAACCCACAAAGCAACAGTTTCCTCATCTCCATCCCATCAAACTCTCCCTCCATCCTCCCATCCGCCGCCACCGTCAACTCCCCCTCGAAATGCAGCCTCCAAACCCAATCCACCAAGTTCACCGTCTTCTCCCCCTCCCTCTCAATCGGCCTCCGCCCGCACGCCAATTCCAGCACCACCACGCCGTAGCTGAAAACGTCCGTCTTCTCCGTCGCCTTCCCGTATTGGAGATACTCCGGCGCAAGATAGCCCATCGTGCCAGCTGTCAGAGTCGAGACAGGGCTCTTATCGTGGTCCATCAGCCTGGCAAGCCCGAAATCGCCCAGACGGGCGTTGAAGCTGGAATCGAGCATAATGTTGCTCGTTTTGACGTCTCTGTGGATCACTTGCTGCTCGCATTCCTGGTGCAGGTATGTTAAAGCGGAAGCTAGACCGACGGCGATGTTGTACCTGTGTTCCCATTTCAATGGCGTCGTGCCGCTTTTGGTGAAATCTTGGTACAGGACATTGTCTAGGCTTCCGTTAGGCATGTATTCGTAAACGAGAAGTAATTCGCCCTTTTCGACGCACCAACCCTGAAGTTGCACCAAATTTTTGTGCCTCAAACAGGCTATGATTGACAATTCGGAGAGGAATTCGGATTTACCTTCGTGTGTGTGTTTCGATCTTTTGACGGCGGAAAACGACCCCGTTTCGACGAAGAAGGCTTTGTAAACTGTGCCGAAAGCGCCATGGCCGAGGATTCTGCTTTGATGAAACCCTCTTGTGGCGGAATTGAGTTCTTTGTAGAGGAATTGCCTTGGCCCTGTTACGATCTCTGAAGTGATAATCCTGCTTTTCTCTGTTTTTACGGCTCGCCATTTCTTGAGGGAGATTAAGCCGAAAACTGTAAGAACAGCACAGAAGAAAGAGGGGAAAATAATCCCTAGGGCTAGACCGATCTTCCGGTGGTGGCGATTGCCGGAATCGGAGACTTGCAACGGCGGCGGCGTATTGGGGGTTTTGGGGACGGTGGTGTCTGAGACGTTGTGGGGGTGGATTCTGGGTCGGGTCGGGCGGAAACCCGAGGTTTGGAAATACCAATTCTGGATGTAGTGTAATTCGGTGCTTCCTTCCGTTGAAGCTGAAAACCCTACGAACATGAATTCCTTCAAATAAACTGAGAGATCGATTTCGATTGATAAAATTGGCTTATCTGGTTTGGAGCTGAAGTAGCTCAAGTAGATCTCCAATCTATGGCGGTCACTGGTGTAATCGATCCAGGCTGTAATCACGTTCCCGCTTTTCAAATCGACGGCCTTAATGATAGGGTTTACGGATCTGATCGAAATCAGGCTGTCGATGTCCAATCCGACGTGATTCGCGTCTGGATCGTTGAAGTGGAGATCCTGTTTGGTGTCGAATTCGACGGCGATGAATCTGTTCTTGGTTAATTGGGAGGAATTCACGAGGCCTAGGTATCCCCCTGGGCTTCCTAGGGTTTGGTTATTTGGGGATAGGAAGAATGTCAATCCGTCGCCGTACGATGCGGGGTTTATGTTGTCGATTGAGAAGGCAAATCGCGACGAAAACGACGCGGTGATGTTGGATTCCGGATCGAAGAAGGCGATTGGGTGGTTGAAGATGACGGTGCCGGAGCTTGAGGATGGGACTTCCAGCTCTCTGGTTAGGCCGACGACGCCGTTTCGGAGGTACGAGTCTCCGAGGAGGGTTAGGTTTCGGAGAGTGAAGGATGGGAAGTCGAGATTCACGTTCTGGGAAACCGCCATTGATGGCCTGCAACTGCAACAGAGGTTGCAGAGGATTAGGAAAATGGGGAAATTGGAGAAAACAAGAGGCTTTCTTGGATTCATGGTGCGATTATCGGATTGGGAGTGTTAATTTGATTGGAGAATTTGGAGAGATTGTTGTTGGGTTGATGATTTCATGGAGCTTGATTTGATTTCTTGATGGTAATGGTGATGGTGGGAAAATGGGGTTTAAACGGTTAGGTTATGGGCGCGTGGTGTTTGTTTTTTGAAGAATTGAAATTAAAATAATTTTCCAGATATTAAATAATAATTAATTAAAGAATATAGAAAAGAAGGACCAAATTGGATTATGTTTTAGATTTGTAACGGTAATATAGGCAGACTAAAATTTGGAGGGGCTCGTTGGGGGTGGGTCCTACTCGTTAAACGACTGCGTTTTTATTTATTCTGCATTATTGGGAGCATGAGTAATATAACATCATATCAAATCATTGAGTTTCCTTTTGTTGTACTTTATTATGATTTGGTGGAGACCCGGTCTCATGTACATTTAAGTACAACATACGCTAATGATATTTTTTTTAAATCATATAATTTATTATACTAAATTATGTGACTATTTTTTATATTAATAATTATATAATTTAGTGTAAATAAATTATACATTTTAATATAGTAAATTACACTATTTTAAAATATTGCACTGTGAGTGCATACAATACTTAGCTATTTCTGTTTTACTATAGTAAATGTGTGATCAGTGTTCTATAAAATAATCAATTACTTGTATATATTAAAAATCAATATAATGGAACGTGAAAATTGTTAACAAATGATCTGCTATAGAATTTAATTTTGTAATAAATGGCTGCTCTAATCTATTTTTAATCATCAAATATACTGGAGTTATATTTTACCAACTTAATTGTATCGTTTTTTAGCATTTACATTTTATAGCTACCTTTATGAATCATTGGGATTCATTTTAGTATTGAGACGTCCATTTAAAAAAAAATAAAAATTGAGTCGTCCATTTTTAATCTCAATTAACAAGATAGTTAGTATTTCTAATTATTTATATATCTTACCACAAGTAGGAATTAAATTCTTATACGGAATTCGTAACAGTTTTTTTTTAAATGCATATTGAACAATTATTTATGGCCACGTTTTCAATTGAAGAAAGTCGTGTATATATATATATATATATATAGTATATATATATATATATATATTATTTGTTTTTTTATGGTTTTTAAATTAATGATTAATGAGTGTAAATGCTAACTCATCATCCTACATAATTAATTCTACTCAAATAAATTATAGAATGTTTTATAATATATTATACCTTAAACTATGAACCTAAAATCCTAAATCATGAACCATTCGGGTCGGGTGAACCATGAACCACTCGGTAGGGTTTAGGTCTAAATTGAGTTAGTAAATTTGGGTAATTTTTTTTGAACCGAATGAAAAAAATAAAATCGAAAAAAAAAAAACTAATTTTTTTTTGCGGGACCAACCCGAAAGTGGTTCATGGTTCATAGTTCACCCGACCCGAATGGTTTATGATTTATGGTTTAGGGTTCATGGTTTAGGGTAGTATATTATAAACCATTGTATAATTTATTTAAGTAGAACTAATTATGTGGAGGATGAGTTGGCATGACACCTCATTAATCTGGTTCCATAAAAAATCAGATAATGGGTTTTATATCACTTATATATATATATATATATAATTTAGATATGGAGCCTAATTAGCGACATGACAATCCACCTCAGCATTTAT
This sequence comes from Stenogyne calaminthoides, assembly GCA_037126765.1. Classification (NCBI taxonomy): domain Eukaryota; kingdom Viridiplantae; phylum Streptophyta; class Magnoliopsida; order Lamiales; family Lamiaceae; genus Stenogyne; species Stenogyne calaminthoides. Next base: position 16,229,264 of record JBBCBC010000030.1, on the reverse strand, counting down.
TTATGTTTTTTTTTTTTTTCTTTTTTTTTTCTTTTACCCGGTCCGGACTCTACTCGATCCGAACCCGGCCCAAGTAGTTTATGGTTCACCCTACCCGAATGGTTAATGGTTTTTTTTTTTTTCTTTTTTACTCGGTCCGGACCCAACCCGAACCCGGCTCAAGTAGTTCATGGTTCACCTAATCCGAATGGTTAATGGTTTAAGATTCATGGTTTAGTGTTTAGATTTAAAAAAAAGATCTACAAAATCTATAATTTAATTGTTGTTTTGATAATTAAGTAAATAAATGTTGAGGTGGATTGTCATGTCACTAATTAGGCTCATAAGGAGCCCATTATGGGCTCCATATAAAAAATGATATATAATTATATATAATAATAATAATAATAATAATAATAATAATAATAATAATAATAATAAGATCCAAAAGTCTTACTCGCGGCTCGCTTAAATCAACATATTTTTTTTTTTTGAAGCCATATATATCCCATATTTAGCATTTATTATGACAATTTGACAAAGGATGTAGCTTCAAAGTCGACTTATAATAGAAACTATATACTCCCTCTATCCCAATTATATAGACTTGTTTTTTTCCTTTTATGGATATCCCAAATATATAGACTTGTTTCTATATAAAATAACTTTTTCTAATTAATATACTAATATTACTTTATGCATTAATTATGTTGGAAACTATAAAAATTATTAAATAAGGGTATAATATAAATTTGGTTTTTCAATTTATTTTTTCAATACAATTTTTTAATTTGTGTGAAAAGTCAAACAAGTCTATATATTTGAACCGAGGGAGTATTAAAAATCACAAATTTTAAATAATGTATAAATGGACGACAACAACAAAAAAAGTATTCAGCAAATTTCATTAGATACGGGTATCAAAATAATTAAAGAAAAAAATATTTATGTTGAAGAATATCAATAGGAGCATATGATGACTGGTGTTGATAAGCTAATAAAACAGTGGATTAAGTGTGGAATATGACTTAGAATATTAACTTAATCAACAATAATCTTTCAAAAAAAAAAACTTAATCAACAATAAATGTTCCAATGATAAATAATGTGTGTGTTCTTGAGTAATAAATGTGAGAAATAAATGCAAAAAAGATGGACAACATGAACGATAATTTGATTGCCTCTTTCGATCTTAATTATCTTGTCCGAACTCGCAGGCTTAGCTCGTCCCTTATGATATGTCTTCCATTGAGCTCGCTATTGGTTGGCGACAAAGATTCAAAAGGTTATTGGGCTGATCGAGGTGGGCTTACAGGTCGCCAGGCTATAGGAGTTTATTTTAAAATGAAGATGTTAATGAGTCTTGTGCCTTAATTAATATTGATAACGTATGGTAGATCTACGTACTCCTTGTATTTTAAGCTGACTGAGTAAGACCTAATCATTGATTAAGAAAATAATTACTAATACTGACTTTTTTTTTTGACAGAAACTAATACTGATTCTAATAAATCCAAATAAATTTACATTAAATTTAGGCTTGGAAAAATGAATGATAAAACTGATCTTTTTTTTTTTTTTTTGTATTTGAAACTTGCAGGTATTCCTTTTTTGAAAACAAATTGGTATTATTGGGAGACCTTTAATTAGATGTATAGTTTTCAAAAGGAGCCGTTGTATTATGTAGAATAATGATGCATATTGAAGTATTTGACCAATGCACTATGTTCTTAGCCAATTAAATTATTTCTTTAGTATATATATTATATAGTATGGGGTGAACAAGTGTCACGGTGAAACTGATTAAGAGTGTGACTTATATTAATAAAGAGTGTGACATTTTACTATAAAGGGTGTGACTTTTTATTATAAAGGGTATTATTCATAAAAGTGAAGGGTGTGACTTATATTATAGCAGAGGATATCGTGGTGATAACTGGAGGATATAACTTATATTACTAAAGGGTGTAATTTATATTATTAAAGAGTATATCGTTAAAAAAAAAAAATTAATTTTACGGTGAACACGTTTCATACCATACCAACTATATATATATACTATTTTCATCCATGATAATCAATGCATATAATTGGTGAAGTGACCTACGAATTTATTTAAAGAAAAGTCGAAATTATAGCATAACTGCCCAAAAAATGTCTAAATTATTGCAATTTATAACAAAAACTACATTAAATAGTGAATTATACTTGTATTAGGTTTCTTCTGCGTCTTGTTATTTTACGGAATTTGAATGCACGTTTTAATGAAATTCATTTTAAGTTTTTAACCTTTCAAAATAATTGAAAGAATGGTGGCGAGGAGTTTGATGGTCGTAGCCTTGGAAATTGGTTTTGTGAAGTGTCGGTGCAAACAAGAGTTCAAATGCACTGAATTCCATGTAACAGAGGTTTTAATAATTCCATAATAATAATAATACTATTATTACGATGAAATTCAAAAAAGATGATACTCCCTATTATAATAATAATATAAATAAAGAAAAAAACTGAGTTGGAATAACGTGTAATGAAGCCGTTGCGAGAAAAAGAAAAAGAGTTTGACGCCCTCTGGAGAAAGGCCTTCCACATTCAGAGTCCGGAGGTTCAAAATGTATGGTGTAAAGACATCAATACCCCTTCTCTTAAAAGGCACCTCATCCCCTCTTTCCCTCTGCTGCAAACAGGTGATTTGATGGGATTTCATCATTTCCAATGCGAATTATTACACTCAAATGCTCTCACTCAAAATTATTACCATATATCTCTCTCTCTCATACTTCATATTTACTCAAATCTTCTCTCTGTCTCATTTAGGTTTCGAAAAAAAAAACACTAATCTCTTATTTTTAATTCTTGTCTTAGAAAATAGAAAGTCTTATTTTCAATTCTTGTCTTAGAAAATAGAAAGATATGCATATATGCATCTTATTTCATCTACAAATTAAAATTTTTATATCCAAATTGACAAAAATATCAAATATTTACACTACATATTTAAATTTTAAAAATATTTAAATACATAAGTATTCCAAAAAATGCATAAAAATAAAAAATTATATATTTAAATTCAAAAAATTACATATCATCTTCTGAGTTCAAATATATACATGCACAAATACACGAATACATGTAAAAATAACATGCATATATTCATCGATTGATGAACCTATGCATTTCAGTATTTCAGATCCTTCATCTTCAACCAGATTCAGAAAAAATCACCACCTCTATATTCCCAGATCCACAAACCCAGATAAAAAATACTGCAAACACAAAACAAACACCGATTAAACACTGATTCACAGAGTAAATGGCATCTTCCAAACCTCACATTTCTCCTCCCACAAGCGTCCAACAAAAACCTCCCAACCCCTAATAATTAACCCCTTCTGGTAATTTTCAATTCTAGAACCTTCAAGAAACAAATATAAACAAAACCCCCATTTCAATTATCTGCTAAAGAAAGGGTTTCGAAACAGCAAAATCTTATCTGGGTTTCCTCGACTGCTAAAGAAATTTTAAAACAAATCGTCGTCCTCATCGTAGCCTCAGACTTCATCATAGCCTCAGAGCGCGTTTGCTTCGTCTTCGTCTCCACCGCCGACCCAAAAAAATTCCAGATCTGTAACGAAAAAATATTAATGCCCATGAAATCGAAACGAATGAAGGAAAATCTAGAAAATCAGAGTTACCTTGCAGTTGCAGAACCGTCGCCGTCGCGATTCCGGACCTGTTCTCCGCCGTGGCGATTTGGGCAGTGGAGGGGAGGGGTGGCGCTGGTGGTTGCAGCTGCGTCGGCGGCGCCTATGTATGTGGTGGGGTGACGCTGCCGTTTGTCTGTTGGTGTGGTGGGGGCGGCGCCTCCTCTTGAACAGGAGGCGGCGTCGGTTTGTGAGACAGAAAGTGAGAAATAAATTTAGAGAGAGAGAGCGGAGATAAATGAAATAAAAAACTGATTTCACGCTCACGGGATTCTTATTTTAATTTGCTGAGTGGTATTTTGTTTTTTTGAACCTACATTTTGAGTAATTATAAAAGCAACATGGAAAAGAGTTTTAAATGGATAAATTTGGATCTAAGAGTTATTATTTCCTACATTAAAAGGCCACTCACCGATTAGCTTTTTTTTTTCTCATGATATTTAGGTGCACCGTGTGCATTTATGATGCGTTTTAGAATCATTTAACTTATTTATATTGTACCGTATAATTATTAATATAAAAATAATAATTGCGCAGTATAATATAAATAAATTGTATAATTTTAAAATACACTGTAATTACACGATATACTTGAATGCATATAAGATTAGAATTTTTTTTTCTCAAAAAATAAATTTATTAATATTGGGCACAAGAAATACCCTCAAATCATTACTTAATAAGAGGTCCACAAGCAATATTGTAAATCCAGTTTGACATCGAACCTCTAATACCAAAATAAACATATACAACATTAACCTCTAGTATTCAGACAAATCGCCCAGTCGAAGTAGTTCCTTTGATTGCTTCTTCTCTCTTTAAAAACATCAGGTTTTAAATTTTAGATTTCAATTCTTCCATCATCACAGAAATTTGAGGGCTTTTTTTCTTATTTTTATTATTTAAGAGAATGTGCAAAAATTACTAGTGTGGTGTGGAATGATCAAACTTTTTTTCCCCTTTGTTTTTATTTTATCATTTTATAAGCGCATCTCATATTAAAAAGACTTTGTGCATGGGTGGGTCGCACATAGACAACGCATGAGTCACGCGACCTAATGAAAGGAATGATAATTAATTCAATAAGGATAAATATGTCACAAAATGAAAAAAATAATTTTTTTACAAATATTGTGCAAAAAAGAATATAAGCATTTGTACAAAAAAAGGTTTTCCCTTTATTTCTCTTTCGCCTACTAATCGATTTGGTCAATTCTACCCTGTAGGATACTACCCTTTTAGTACTTTAACATATTGTCATAAAATATATTAAAATATATAATACAACACAATAAAATAATGACGGACATTGTTCTACAAGATAGTAAAGACAAAATCTACCAATCAAACGCATCATCTTTAGGCTCATTAGCTTGCCTTACTTCACAGGCAGAATTGACCATCAATATTTCAAACTCATAAAGTCAAAACAATTAAAAAATATTTTATTAAAATTAACATTTATTTTTTAAATCCATATTTTATTTTTGTATGTGGAATATGTATGTTAAATTAAAGATCGTAAAAAGACGACTAATTGAGATATAATCTACTATCTAACACTCCTAAATCAACATAGTTTTTTTTTTTTAAAAGTCTTTTTCTAAAGCCCGAAAGTGCATAATCAAAGCCCTAGCCAAGTACCAAAGCAATATATGGTGTGGACAATAAAATGGAAAAAAGCTAGCGTGGGTAAAATGGAGTAAAGTCTGTAAGAGTAAAAATGTCGGGGTGTTGGGGGTGAGAGATATTAGAGTATTTAACTTGTCTTCTCTGTAAATGGTTGTGGAAATTGATGTCAGGTGAAAAGTCTAGGTATGGGTCATTGTTGAGGGCATTGTTGAATGAGTCTGGTTCGAGTAATGAGTCGTTGTGGTGGAGAGATCTTGTGATTATTATTAAAGTAACACGGGTTAAATTTTTTGTAGTAATTATACTGTGTCAATTGGTGATGGGTCTTTAATAAAACTGTGGGAGGGTCCATGGTTAGAGGAGGTTGGGAGTCTTAGAAATAGGTTTAAAATTTTGTATGAGTTATTGAGTCAAATAAATAGATGTTTGAAGGATTTTGCGTGTGTTGAAAATAGGGAGGTCTCATGGTTATTTGAGTGGAAACGTTTTTTTAATGTTGATGAACTTTATGAGTTTGTGGAATTTTGGCAATTTGGTATGGAGCCTTCGATACTGGAGCAACCCCAGGGACCAGGCCGATAGTGAATTCTATTGATCGATCTGGTGGAATTCCGGAAAGGTCTTCTGGAAAGACATCAAGGTAGTCCTTCACTATCGATACACCTGTCTGTTGGGATTGTTGGAGCCTGAGTAAAACGGGGATGCAGTGCACGGGAGGCGCTCGACCTGTGCTCGTGGTCGAGCACTTATGCTTGGTCGAGCACCCCCCAATGCAGCGCCCGCTAGGCGCTCGACCAAGTGTGAGATCGAGCAGTTCTACTCGACCAAGGCCTGTGGTCGAGCGGTTCCGAAGGCCTGTACGTGGATTTAGGGTTTTGGCTCAGTCTCATATTTAAACACTTTTGACTCATTGTATTTGTGTATCACCAAATATCACTCAAAATATTAGTAGATCTCCTGGCTTGGTAGTGCCCCCAGACATAGTCATTCTTGAAGAACTGGGTAACCAAATTTGTGTTCCTTAATTCTTGTTTCTATTATTTTCTCCATAATTGTTGCTTTAAATCCTGACAACTGGTATCAGGAGCATCTGGTTCAAGGGATCTGGTGGGAGCAAGTATGATGGCTGAAGGGAAATCGCATGTTGAGAAGTTTGATGGAACGAATTTCAGATTCTGGAAATTGCAGATCGAGGATTACCTGTACAGTAAAGATCTGTATCAACCTTTGGGTTCAAAGCCTGAAGATATGAAGGATGACGGGTGGAAGTTACTGGACAGGAAGGCGATGAGTGTGGTTCGTCTGTCGCTATCCAGGAACGTCGCCCTCCATACGGTGAAAGCAAAAACCACAAAGGAGATGCTGGAGATTTTGACTAAGATGTATGAAAAACCGTCTGCAGCGATCAAAGTTCATCTGATGCGGAGGTTATTCAACCTGAGGATGGCAGAGGATACTGTAGTAGTCAATCATCTAAACGAGTTCAATATGATGATAGTCCAATTAAGCTCGGTTGAGATTGATTTTGATGATGAGGTTCAAGCCCTAATTTTGTTGTCTTCTTTACCAGAAAGTTGAAGTGAGACGGTAACAGCTGTTAGTGCTTCAGCAGGTAAAGTGAAACTTAAATTTGATGAGGTTAGAGATCTGATCATGAGCGAAGAAATTCACAGGAAAGAATTGGGTCTGGCCACATGATCTGCCTTGAGTGCAGGAAACAGAGGCAGATCTGAATCCAAAGGGAAGCCAAATCGGGGTAGATCAAAGTCAAGGGGCAAAGATAAGCCCAAGAAGGACAAGAGTCAAGTTGAGTGCTACAATTGTCATAAACTTGGTCATTACAAAAGGGAGTGCAAGGCACCAGCAAAGGCACAAGGGAATGCACCAAAGAAGAATGACAACTCAGCAAACGCCGCCACTGATGAGGGCTCAGATGCATTAATCTTGAGCGTAAGCAGTCCATTAGAATCGTGGGTGTTAGATTCTGGAGCATCGTTTCATTCGTGCAGCAGTGCTGACGTGATGGAGAAGTACACTTCCGTGAACTTTGGGAAGGTTTATCTAGCTGATGATGAGCCTTTGGAAATCAAAGGGAATGGGGATGTTCAGATCAAGACACCAAATGGAACTGTTTTGAAGTTGAAAGATGTGAGACATATTCCTGGATTGAAGAAGAATTTAATTTCAGTAGGGCAGCTTGATGATGAGGGTTACAAGGTGATCTTTGGTTGCAACATGTGGAAGATATCCAAAGGTGCCATGGTAGTGGCTCGAGGCAATAAGGAGGGAGCGTTGTACATGACAGGCAACACCCGGGACAACATTGCTCTTGCAGGTAAAAAAGGGAATGCAGATTTGTGGCATTATCGTCTTGGCCACATGAGTGAGAAAGGGATGAAAGTTATGTGTTCAAAGGGCAAATTGCCAGACCTCAAGACAGTTGACATCGGGTTATGTGAGGACTGTGTATTCGGAAAACAGAAAAGGGTGAGTTTTTCGAAGGGAGGCAAACCTTGAAGAAGCAGAAGCTGGAGTTAGTCCACAACGACTTGTGGGGTCCAGCACCAGTGACATCCCTTGGTGGAGCATCATATTACATGACTTTCATTGACGACTCTACGAGGAAGGTGTGGGTTTATTTTATGAAAAATAAGTCTGATGCCTTTAATGCTTTCAGAAAGTGGAAGACCCTTGTAGAAACTGAGACAAGTCTCAAAGTGAAGTGTTTGAGATCGGATAATGGTGGAGAGTACGAGCTCCGTGAGTTCAAAGAATTCTGTGAGGCGAATGGAATTCGAATGGAGAAAACTGTGAGAGGAACCCCCCAGCAGAATGGTGTGGCAGAATGTATGAACAGAACGCTATGTGAGCGTGCTAGAAGTATGAGATTGAAGTGTGGGCTGCCAAAGATGTTTTGGGCAGAAGCAGTTAACACTGCAACTTACTTGATAAACAGAGGACCCTCAACTCCCTTGGATAATGGCATACCAGAGGAGGCCTGGTCGGGTAAGGAGGTTAATCTATCTTTTTTCGTATATTTGGGTGTGTTTCCTATGTTCACATTGATGCTGCTAGTAGGAGTAAATTGGATGTTAAGTCTGTTAAGTGTACGTTTGTTGGATATGGCGGTGATAAATTTGGCTATCGATTTTGGGATGAGGAAAATCGAAAGATAACTCGTAGTCGAGATGTCGTATTTAATGAGCAGGTGTTGTACAAAGATAGGTTGGGGATATCCAAAGAAGGTGGTTCTGAGACTCAGGTTGTGGAGTTAAACATTTTGAACTCAGGTGGGAGCAAGGAGGTTCTAGATGATCAAGAGATTATCGAGGGAGAACCAAGAACACCACCACCAACAATTCCTCAGCGGAGATCCATGAGAGAGCATAGATCTCCTGATAGGTATTCACCTTCTCTTCATTATTTATTGTTGACTGATGGTGGTGAACCTGAATGTTATGCAGAGGCTACACATAGTGAGCAGGTGAGCAAGTGGAAACTTGCGATGGATGATGAGATGAATTCATTGATGACCAACGGAACCTGGGAACTAGTTGAGCTCCCTAAGGGAAAGAAAGCACTGCATAATAAATGGGTTTACAGAATCAAAGAGGAGGCTGATGGAAGCAAACGCTACAAGGCAAGACTGGTTGTGAAGGGGTTTCAGCAGAAACATGGTATTGATTATACTGATATTTTTACTCCAGTTGTGAAGCTAACTACCATTCGGTTAGTTCTGAGTTTGGTGGCTGCAGAGAACTTGGTGTTAGAATAGATGGATGTGAAAACAACCTTTCTTCATGGTGACTTAGATGAGGACATCTACATGAAAAAACCAGGAAGGATACTTGTCAAAGGGAATAGTGAGCTTGTTTGCAAATTGAAGAAGAGCTTGTATGGTTTGAAACAAGCTCCATTTACAGAAGTCAAGAAGTTTGAAAGATTGAGATTTGATGAGTGACCATTGTTGTTACTTCAAGAGGTATGATGGTGGAGATCATTTAGCTATTATATGTTGATGACATGTTTCATTCTTATTTCTTTCAAGAGAGCAAGTTGATGGTGGTTATATCATTTTCTTTATGAAGGACCTTGGAGAGGCCAAGCAAATCTTAGGTATGTGAATCGATCGTGATAAGGTGACGGGGAAAGTTGTATCTTTTCACAGTTGAATACATAAAGAATGTCTTGAAGAGATTTAGTATGGAAGATGCAAAGCTAGTTCGGGTCCCATTGGGAAGTCAGTTCAAGCTATCCAACAAGGACTCACCTAGTAGCGAAGAGGAGAAACACTCCATATGCTTCAGCAATTGGCAGTTTGATGTATGTCATGGTGTGTATAAGACCAGATATTGCACATCTGATGGGAGTTGTTAGCGGTTTATGGGTAATCAAGATGCAAAGATTGAGAGCAAATGAAGTGGATCTTAATTACTTGAGGTCTTCTTGAACAAGCTTTGTGCTTTGAGGGCAAAAGCGTTGAGTTGGTAGGATATGTTGATGCAGACTTGGCATCCAGTGATCTCGACAAAAGAAGGAGTACAACTGGGTATGTGTTTACTTTTGGTGGTACAACAATTTCTTGGGCTTCTAAGTTGCAGAAGATCGTAGTCTCGATCGGCAGCGAGAACAGAGCACGTTGCGCCATCGAGGCTAACAAGGAAATGGTTTGGTTGCAGAATCTTTCGTGTGAGTTGGGGAAGGAGCAAAAAGATAGTATTCTGTATAGTGACAGTCAGAGTGCTATTTATTTGGCAAAGAATCCGGCCTTTCACTCGAGGACGAAGCATATTGAGTTAAGGTATCACTACATACGTTACCTCATTGAGAACAAGATCTTACAGCTTATGAAGGTCCGAGGAAGTGAGAATCCTGCTGACATGTTGACTAAGGTTATGACCTTAGAGAAGCTGAAGTTATGCATGACTTCAACTGGCCTTGGATACGGAGATGAAGGCCTGACACTACTACCGGTGAGAGAGACCATTGAAACGGAGGAGACAAGTTACAGTTGGAGTCAGTCTCCAGGTGGGAGATTGTTGGGAAAGTTGGAGCCTGAGTAAAACGGGGATGCAGTGCGGTGGAGGCGCTCGACCTGTGCTCGTGGTCGAGCACTTATGCTCGGTCTAGCACCCCCCAATGCAGAGCCCGCTAGGCGCTCGACCAAGTGTGAGCTCGAGCAGTTCCGCTCGACCAAGGCCCGTGGTCGAGCGGTTCCGAAGGCCTGTACACGGATTTAGGGTTTTGGCCCAGTCTCATATTTAAACACTTTTGACTCATTGTATTTGTGTATCACCAAATATCACTCGAAATATTAGTAGATCTCCTGGCTTGGTAGTGCCCCCAGATGTAGTCATTCCTGACGAACTAGGTAACCAAATTTGTGTTCCTTAATTCTTGTTTCTATTATTTTCTCCATAACTGCTGCTTTAAATCCTAACACTGTCAACATCAACTTCTCTTTCTCCATTTTTACAATATTCACCAAGTACAACTGATACCTTTCTTTCTTCAATATTTTAATTGTCTTAAGCGGATATGACAGGTACATATCCTTTTTTATTTGTTCTGCAAAAAGTAAGATATTGATCGTCCAATGTTTCCAAGTGTACTTCCCTTTCCACGCATCGGATTACAACTTTGTATTTATTCAACCAGTCCATTCCGAAAATGATGTCAAAGTCCTTCATCTCGTTCACATGCAAATCGACAGATAGGTCTTTCCCACTGATGTTTAACTTAACACCTCTGGCTAAACATCTAATTCTAATATGTTCTCATGAAAACACTATAACTTCTAAATTTACATTCTTAGATAATCAACTTACTAAGAGCTAAAGGGAGTGTTTGCAAAAAAATATACTTTTTAAAAATTGATTAAAATTAGAGTTTATGTGAAAATTGATTAATAGTAAAATTTAGTGTTTGTAAAAAAAAATTAAAGATTAGTCGATAGTGTTTGAAAAAAAAATGTTAATAGTATTTAAAAAAGGCTCATAAGCTACCAAAAGTCCTCCCTTTTCAGATTTTTGACATCTTATTTAATCTAATAAAAGAGAAATAAAACACTTTAATTAATTCTGAACATAATTCTAAGTGATTATAATCACTTATAATTTTTCCAATACACCCCAAAGTAGTTTATCAATTAGGAAGCTATCTACACTAGCTTTAAATATGCGTAAATTGTAGGCCTTAGTTGTTTATACTCGTTTTATATGCTGAAATCAATTTATCTTTAATGTATAAAGTAACATTTACAATTGTGCTTCAATTAATGCAGATCCAAGTGAGTTGACCTCACCGAATGCTTTTAAGACAAACACTTGAATGTGTTTATGAAATTAATGCAAATGATCAACAATAAATAATGCAACTATAAAGAACAATAAATGCAAAAGTGTTTCCCATAACCTTGTTTGGATCCAAGGTGTTTTGTATGTATATAATTTTTCAAACAACTATTCATTGGAGAGATAACATTTAAAACCTCTATTCTTGTGTGGTGAAAATGGTTATCTTGAAGGTTAAGAATGTCCTTAGTATGTGTTTCTTAAGGTGCATTAAATGCTAGCTTTCACCTTCTTGCAGACTGTTCTTGGAGTAGCAAGTTTTGCTTTTTCAGAACATGTCACTTTCAGTCTCAGTGTCCGTATAGTGTTGTCAAGCTTTCATTGGTCCACTCTTAAGGTTGCAGAGACATGTCAACGTCTATTAAATGACAACTTTATTGAGGATTAACTAAATAAACTTGAGACTTCAAGTCTGACATTCTTCTTGTCCGCATTTACTCCCAATAGTTATTTAATGTCCTATTTAATGTTCAGGAAAAATGACTCAGTCTCATTGTCTTCTTGACTTCAGGTTTTCTACCTTTCAGATGACTTGTCTTCTTTATCTTCAGCTTTAGTGGACATTGATCACTTCTTCTGATAGTTTAAAAGGGACTGATTTCATGTCTTTTGTCTTCAGGCTAAATGGTCTTGTTCACAGGTTTGTTGATTCTACACTTCTTCAATTGGATTAGTCGGCCAAGACTTGCATGATATATACTTGTTAAGTTCCTCCTCAACTTGAGTTTCGCTTCAGATGTCTTGTCGAATGACTTGATTTGTAAATTTTACTCTGGAAAACTAACCTGATCTATTAAGTCCTCTAGTTATACGAGTGTTGGACTTTTGACCTGACCAACTAGCCTGACATATAAACATGGTTTATTCTATCAAGATATTTGATATTCATCCAAGGGTTTCGGTATCTAATCAAATCTTATTCAATTCATATCGCCTCTTGATGGTGATGCCATACGCAATCTGATTCTCATTTGCAAATGGTATGGAGTTTGTCAGTCAATCTAGGGTGGAGCCATCCCATGTCACCCAATTTGTCGGGCTCGTCTTAAGTGCGTCTGGCAACGGAAAAGACCTCGAAGGGAGCGCGTAGTACCTCGCGAGCTTGATTAGAGATCATTCAAGGGCTCATTAGGCATCTTGTTGACTTTTCTCCGGTTGAATTGATGGTCGCCGACCCGAACTGACCAGCTTAGAAATCGCACCTGGCTAGACCTGGGTTCAACTAGCGACCCATTTACACAATACAAAATAATTACTATTTTATTATATAAGTTGATGTTCTAGATTTTATTAAAATTTTAATAATTTCTTTTAAGTAAGTTAACTTTATTTTGTCCAAATTACATCTATTAAAGAGTTAATTGCGATACGTGTTGCTCTCTCGTCTATTTTTCCACGTGTCAAGTTGTCAATTTTTTAAAATTCTTAATATTGATTTTCAATAGATGTATATGGATAAATATATTTTAATGATTATCTAAAAAATCATATATATTTCTATTTAATATCTGAAAGATATCATAAATGATTTTAATGATTACGATTAAATTTAGCCTAAGTCTTGTATGCACCCAAGTCCACCGTGCACTCATAGTGCATTTAAAAAACGTGTTACTTCTTATACTGAAAAGTTCAACTTATTTACACTGAAGTGTGCAACTATTAATATGGAACAATAGTTGCACTATTCAGTGTAAATAAGTTTCACTATTCAGTATAAGAAGTCACACGTTTCTAAAATGAACTATGATTGCACCGTGCACCTACGTGTATATGAGTCCCACACTTAAATTTAATGATTTTATTTGCACTAGCGATATATTTGAAGAAATGAATTGTTATTTATCCTTAAAACTATGTAGATTTCTCAAGAATAATAATGTAGAGTATTCTAAAATAATTCCATAATTTTATTTTTGAATATGTAGAGAATTATTGAGGGTTCTAGAGAATTTTTTTATAATTGTAGAATAAAAAATCTCCTTTATCCATTGAGGAAACAAATTAGCATAAATAGTAGAAGGTGATAGTTTGTTAAAAATACAAAAGCTATAAATAGATATTCTCTCATAGTGCTTGGTTTTTCTTTTTTAAATTTTATTTCACTTTTTGAATTATATAATTTGAGAAGTTCTGTTCTTTTTTTTTCGTGAATTCCAAACATGATTTGCATGATCTTTAATTATTATTGGTAAGGATCAATACTTTAATCCTTACCAACAATAGTAATAGTGATGTACAGTGAAAATTATGTACACAATACCTTCTCTTCACTTATTTAATGTGAAAACAACGTTGTCTTTTAAATTGATCAAATTTAAGTCTAATTTTCAGGCTTTAAATGAGAACCTATAAAAAATCGTAGGACGCAGTTTATGTAAACAAAAAAAATATTTTGGCATTTTTTTTGTATCGAATTTATTTTAGCCCGTCCTATATTATGATCCTGGCTCCGCTATTGGCTTTAATTGACTTGATCCTTTTCTCTTTTTTGTTGGAATTGTATTTTTGAGATTTGATTGACAGGATTCCAACATGTTTTAGTAATATAACCATTCAAATGTTTGCTACAATGATAGTTGATTAATTGTTTAGCTTTCATGGTTGACGAATGATATATAAAAGTTATATATAGTACTTGTTCATGTTATCATTAATTTTGTTTAGAATAAGATTTTCATATATATACTTTCTGGGGCTTGTAAAGAAAAAAATTTGAAGTTGCACTTAATTTTATTTTGATTAGAACTTGATTATACTATATTAGGTTTGATATAAAGTTATGAAATATTGCTTACCATTGTTCAGGAGAAGTTCAAAAAATTTATTAAGAACAATTACAATAGGAATTACCAAGTTTGATTGCAAGCTAAATTTGGAACAAGTATACTGGCATCACGTCTACAGTTGCTATTTTATGGAATAATCACTAACATGTAATTTAAGTCCACTAATATGTTCTACGTCTCATACAACAAATGTGACAACATCTTATAATCTCAGGTTAAGATATTGAGTAAGTTGTTTGTTGCTTCTAGAAAAATTCGACAAGAGCCTAAAAACAGAAAACCCTCATGTACATAGAGAAACAATGAGAAGGAAGTGTCCACTAAGCTCAAAACTGAACAGACAACAATGGGAGCAATATCACAAAACATAATCAAAAGTCACTTTCGACTGATGCAGCTGAACACTAAAAATTTTTGAGTCTTAGAACAAATCAGAACCTATGTTTTGGATTTGTCAAATATTTTATCACCGTAGTACATTGATACAACACCAAAAGCTTGAAACATGACACCAACTAATTAGAAGCACCACTAAATGGGTGGGCGATGCTTGAGAAAACTTCCTTAAAAGTCATCACAACCTGGCAAAAGAAGAAACGAGGAAAGAACACATCTCAGTTCACACACAAATTTTTATCTATCAAACATGCACATTTATGGCAATATACCAACACTCGAGAAGAAACTTGACTTTAAAAAAATAAGAATTTGAGACGACAAGAATACTCCACAAACAGGAGTTCAATCAACAGACGATACGATATTAGAAAGTTATTATTCATCTATGGAACAGTCGGAACATATCCATGTGAAGCGTCTCATAAGTACTCAAGGAAGTCTATTAGCCCACCGTGCCCATAATATCAACATCTACTAACAATATATCTACTCTTTACTCTTCCTTGTTCATATATATGTGAGAGAGCTTATGATCTCGTCTTGGAAAATATATAACCACTTCTAAGTCATCGTTCTAAGTTGTCATTTTTTGACGACTTAGAACGTAATTATTCGTTACTTGTAAAGCGCAATAATTGTTTCGGAGATGAACGTGGTCCCTATCTGGACCTTTATTATGTTAACACAGATGCCCCAGGTCCTTAGAGCTTCGTAATCCTTATAGGGACAGGTGGCATGGTCGGACCCAAGACAGAACAAATCTGACAGAAAGACGAAATATATATTTGGAGTTTCATCTTCATATAGAGACACTACACTTCCCGAGCTTTACGACTCCAATAGGAAGGATCAATTAACAATATAATTTGATGAACCTATTTACTTTGTAGAATCCATCTTGAACAAGTTTATATCGTCTTTTAATGAGTCATCTTGATAATAATTTTGCTGGAAAGATTGGGAAGGAAAAGTTGGAAAATTATAAGACTAGACTTTTTGTGGCTATTTTTTATTTCATAAATATTGTTCTACTCTTGCTGGTGTATTTATGGTTGATACCTTTTTTACGTAGTTTGTTTTCGACAATAAGACAAGGCAAGTCAACATTTTCAAATCATAACTTTTAATTTGCATAAAAAATTGTGCAATTGGCACATGAAATAATATGGGTTTATTTTAATTTACGGTTTTTGACATTTAGATGATGATTTAATTCGTCATGAAAAGTTAAATCGCGACGAAGATGAGAGTATGTGAAGTGTTCTGATTGTTTCACTAGGAAATATGCTTCATCCTTGTATAATATATACATACTAGTATAATTTTATTAGATGAATGAGGTTGTCCTTATCTTTCAATGACTTCCTTGTATGATATATACACGAGGGGCTCACTCTAAGGTGCACAATACATCTAACTATTACTATTAGGTGCGGAAAAACAAATCATAAGTTACTACTAGGTGTAAAAATAGAGTAAAAACACACATCTACCCTTACTTTTTCACATCTCTTTACACCACATCTCCGAATTCATGTTGGTGGTAGTTCCCTTAAGGGATTTGACGAGAACAAAAAATAGGAAACTAACTTTGAAAACAAAAAATAGGAAGATATACATTTATCTCCTATTTTTTAAATTTGTTGTCTTTCACCTAGGTGAATTGATGAGAATAAAAAATAGGGATATACATTCATATTTGTTTCATTTACAATTAAAATTTTCATATCTGCATCGAAAATTTTAAAAAAATGACATATCTTAAATTCAAAAATTTACATACCATCTTCTAAGTCCAAAAATTTATATATCTATGACATGCAAAAATGCACAAATTTATGAACATATCCAAAAAATTATGCATCATTTCATATATTTATGAACATATGCATAAATTTATGAACTTATACAAACACAAAATTGTGCATAAGTTCAGAGAAGAACCCAAAAACCTCTACAATTTTCCACCATTGTTGTCGGCGAAGAAGAACCCAAAAATCTAAATACCCAAAATTTCAGCAAAATCATCTTTTCTTTCCATTTTCTCTCCCAAAAAATACAAAACCCAAAAGATTTGGAGAAGAAGAACCTAGAACATGGGTATCATATTGATCTTTAAAGATGCAAATCCTATCTAACAATACAATCAAACTAAAAAAACAAAATTAATTAAAATGCCGACATCTCCAAAAAAGAGCACTATCAAATCCATTTCCCCTACAAAATTCAAATCTCCCAAAAGTTCCACCATCTCAGAAATCAAATTGCAAAAGCTGTCTCTATAAGCAACCAAACAGTCTCTTCCCTTCACCCCCATTATCACATTCATGCCGTTTAACTCACCGGCACCGTCGACGATTCTAAGCTACCTCCATCACTGGTGCGCCGCTACTCGCCCCACAACCCTAATTTGAGAGACAGAGAGAGGGTTTGAAATGGAGTGGGGTGGGGTGGGGTGGATGAGAGTTGGGATAGTTATGGTGGAGGTGAGACAATTTTAATTGAGTAAAATGTGGGGAGGGGTATTTTAGGTATTTTACATGGTGTTTGAACCTAATAGGAATGTGGACAATTTTTTGCATCTATGGGTAATAAATAGTCTTGTGCAGTGGCGGATCCAGGAACTGGTAATGGGGTGGGCTGGGAAGCTAAACAATTATACCAATAAATTAATACAAAATATAATATTTATAATGTTTACTGAAGTTGTGTCCGACGAGACTTCAGAGCATAAAATTCATTAATAATTGAGTCTATATCTATATTGTTAATAAATTCTCTCTCAATATAGAACATAATACAATCTCCAAGAAAGTCATCCCCCATCTTGTTACGCAATGCCGTCTTCACATGTTTCATTGCTGAAAATGTCAGTTCAGTTGTAGCAGTAGAAACAGGCAATGTCAAAATAAGATGAATCAACCGAGTTAACATAACATAATCCTTCAACATTCCATTCTCAGTCAGTAGTTGACACAACTCAACAATGGTAGAAACTTGATAGCATTCCATCACATCATGCTCATAATGTACCAATTCATACTCCAAAGAAACTATATCTTGATATGTGAAATCCTCAGGATAGAATTTTCTCGCAAGCTTGCAAATATCATCACTGTTGAAAGATTCAAAAGAATTTTTAGGATCTAAAGCCACGCTGAGAGAAAGTAATTCCACAGATGCATCATTAAATCGTGTATTCAACTCCATCAAGATGAAATCAATTGCTCCATTGAAAACATAAAAATGGTAATGATGCTCAACTGTAGTATTCCCACGAGAACGACCAATCTTATACGGACAACCCAGGTCGGGGACATCAATATCATTCACCGAGCAGAAGAGTTTGACTTCATTAAGAAATTTCCCCAACCAGATTCTCTCAATTCTAGAAGGATGGTTTTAGTGGTGGAGACAAACCTAATAGCAGCTAAAATATCCAGGGTTTTTCTTTAAAGAACTTGACAAAGAGAATCTGTAAATCTCATAATTTTATGCATCAAGTGCAAAACAAACACAAATTCAAAGCTTGCCATATTTTTATAAATCCCCCGAACTTCGGTCTTAGATCTGCCATTTGGAGAATGCTCATTAAGAAACTCAAACACTTTGCAAGTTGCAGCATACACCTCTATCAAACTCTTCACAGAATTATAGTGGGAACTCCAATGAGTAGCTCCTGACCGCTGCAAGTTGCTAATTTGATTGGCACCACGTCCAGAATCTAACTCCCCTGCAGCTAGTAAATTCTGAATTTCAAGTTTTTGAGCAGCTTGCAATAGAGAGACACGTTTAGGAGAAGAAGTGATAATATTAACAACATTATCCAAGTGAGAAAAGAATTCCCAAACATCACTTACATCCTTAGCTGCAGAAACTAATGCCAACTGTAGACTATGCGCAAAACAATGGACATAATATGCATATGGACAATCTCTTAGAAATAATGCTTGAAGTCCATTCCAAGAACAACTCATATTACTAACACCATCATATCCCTGTCCTCTCATTTTCTTAACCTGAAGATCATGATGAAAAAGAACACTGCATATCTCATTTTTCAAGGTTAATGAAGTGGTGTCGCTAACACTTTTTATTGCAAAAAAGCGTTCAGTCAAAATGCCATGATCATTCACAAACCTCAAAATAATGGCCACCTGCTCTTGTTTTGAAATATCTTGCGCTTCATCAACAAGAATGCAGAAACATTTATCTCCAACTTCTTCACAAATCATTTGACGAACTCTATTCGCCATAGTATTCAAAATCTCCTTTTGAATTTCTGGAGCAATATATTGAGCATTTTTTGGAGCAATTTCAAGCACAACTTCACCAACTCCAGTGTTCATATTTGCAAAAGCTTTCACCAATTCAATGAAATTTCCATGGTTCGACGAAGATAAAGATTCATCATGACCTCTAAAGGCACAACCTTGTAGTGCAAGCCATCGAACACACATAATTGAAGTCTTTAAGCGCAAACTATTTTTCTCTTTCTCAAGTTTTGTTTGAGCATGAATAACTTTGTCAATATGCCCAGATGGTCTCATAAAATCTTTCGCCCGCCTTAAACACAAAAAATGAGGTGATGAAGCTGTACAACCAACATGAGAAAGAAATGCACATTTCTTTCCTTGGTTTATCCTTTTCCAATTGCCAAATACTTCCTTGACTAATGCAGATGAATAAGACATATTGAAATCACTTGTGAAAAGAAAGCAGTAGAAACAATAAGCTCTATCTTTAGAAGGCGAGTACTCCAACCAATGGAACTTGTCAAACCATGTTTTCTGAAAACTGCGATTTTGAGTGGTGAACTTTGTAACTGGATACACTTCCATCTTTGGTTGATATGGCCCATCCCTTAGATATGCGCGCCTTATATCATCTCGTACATTAACAGGATATTCACAAAGTTGCTTTCTTTTTCCCTGATCTCGCTCAATACAAATATCTGATTGTGAATTTGAATTGGATGAATTTTGCGTTATAAAAGTAGAAGAAGACTCATTAGTTTGATTTTGCACAATTGTAGATGCAGATTCTGAGGTGCCTTCACTATCTTGACGTTTACGTTTTTTAAAGAAAGATGATATAAGTCTTTTTCCCTTTTTTTGCCGATGGTTGGTGCTCCATTAAATATTCTGAAAAAATGCGTGAACTTTCTATATTTAATAAGATGGATAATACCAACAAAATTAATAATTCAAGAGAAATTTAAAAATGTCTAATTTTTCAAAGTTAATCCTAAAACTGAGACTAACACATTATTTCCTAAGTCCTCATCATCATTATTTTATATATTGAATAAATCACCTACTTATTAACTTATACATTTTCATCAAGAGAAAAAGACAAACACTAAATGAATAAGATACATATTTAATATTCAACAAATGAAATAAATAATAACAAAAAAATTTATTGAAAAAAATTAATACAAATATTAGATGTATAACGGTGCAAAAGCATATCAAACCTACTTCCGCCCTTTATCTATTATAGGCGAAGTGAGATCATGAGCAGTGATCCATTCCCATGCTCTCTTGCTATGCTGCTCACTTTCTTTGAAATCAAAGCCGTATCCGAGGTTTCAATCAAGTCAAGACCAAGTCGAATCAATATATTATATGTGAATTCAATGACGATTCAACTCCATTTCCATCCTCTTCCGCTAACATTGATATTTTCACTTCAATCCGAAAGCCTCTGAGTTCTAACTCTAACTAACCGACTCTATAAACAAAGTACACTCGAGCTCCTTCGGACCCTCTATGCAGTTTGACTACTTCCTTTGAGAAAATGATTGGACACCAACCAAATGGCACATTCCGAACGGAGAATCCAGCCGATTCGGGACTAATCAAACTATGGATTTGACTCTTGAGTCGGTAATGCCGTTGGAAGTCGAAACTATAGTACAGCTGATTTCCAACTAGCAAGTCAAGAGGTCGCTGTCCGGTGTGAGCTAAGATCGTTGACGAACTGAACTGGAAGAGCAAAAGAAGACGACAATGGAATTAGTTGATTGGCCAGCGAGTTGATTTTGCCTCATAATGGCGCGGTAATGTCTTGATTTCTAGTGGCAATACATCGTGTTTAAAATTTGGGAGGAGAATGAAGGAATAGGGTTACTGTCTTGTTGATCTGTGTATGCCGCCTCGCTTCAACCCCCGCCTCACTTCAACTCTCCTGTTCTCAATTGTAGTCTGTAGAAGATGGAAAAGGTTTTTACCTTTTTAGAATAAGACAAAAAAAAAAGATTAAAAAAAGGGGGATCGTGTTATTTTCTTCAATTGGGGGTGTAAGTCCGTGTAGTACTTTTGCAATTTGGTGGGCTGCCAATTTATGTTAAGGCCCAAAACTGTATTTAATTGAAATGGACTATATGAGTGGGATGAGCTGACTAATAAATTTAAATGTGCTAAATGCTAATTTATACTGAAACATATATATATATAATAGGTATCTGGGTTGGACTTGCACTGGGCTTAAGCCCAGTACAGTTAACCAATCAGTCCGCCCCTGGTCTTGTGATTCTTGCACATATGGGTAATTAACTTTATATACATACTAGTATAATTTTATTACATGAGTGAGGTTGTTTTTATTTTTCAATGACGAAAGAGGGACAATTTATTGTTCACTCATAAGCTCTCAAGTGTTGTAGTAAAAGTAAGCACAAGTACCTCCCGCTATGCTTCCAAATTTTGAGATTCAGCTGTTTCATATTTTGATAATCACCTTTTCACAAAACTTGCAAATAATTCTAGTGAAGCCAAAAGTTGTAATCAACAAGAATCACTGCAAACACCCCACATAGTTTTTTTCCCTGAAAAGAATCGTACATGATATAAGGCCAGCTAAAAACTCAAAATATTGATTATAGGTAGTTGAAGACCTCGAGTGAAATTAATATATGGATATTGGTCAAATTTTAACTGAGGTTGATTAACTGGTTCTTAATTTTCGTTTATATTAATATATTTGTGTGTTTTATTAATTTTAATGCAGTTAGTCGAGAAAGTTCAATTTGTTCTAGCCTATTTGGGCCTAAAGCAACAAGTCAATTCTTAGTCCCAAATGTCGAATCTTGGTTTTACCTATTCTGTAAATGTTGTCCAAGAAAAATCATTTCTTGAAATTATCAGAAATGTAAATAATTAGTCACGACTATTAATCTAAGGTTATTCGCTGTATAATTTTATTTAATCTAAATTTTAGCAACGTACGTAGTTTAAATTTAAATTAAATAATTATTTATTTTTGTTGAAGGACCAATGTTCGAGTTCATGTGTGGACGAAACATGAACTGTTATTTTTCTTTTTTAGGATCTTTACCTAAGATCCTGAGCCACAGAGAGAGAATTTATTCCCTCTTGTGGTGTATAAGGTCAGCTAAAAACTTTTTGCGTTTTTTAAAAAAAATTGCAGAATTATATACTTTTTTTTACAGCAAGAATTATATATCTTTTTTTTTTACAGCAAGAATTATATGCTCATTTACCAAAAGTGTGAATTTTTTTATCAAAAGTGTAAAATATTCAACAAAAGTACAATTTTTAAAAGAGTAGTGAATTTTTTAAAAGTAAAGTGAATTTTAATTGTACATAGTTAGACTTTTATTGTAAAGTGAACATTTTTTTTTCCTCAACATCAAGATTAATTTGGATGTGAACCAAAATCCATGTTTGTTTTCCTCAAGTTGGTGTCGTGTCAGATACACCACCATATCTTGAAATATACATATCTTGAACCCTCAATTTACCCATCACCATCACCAGATCTTGAAATATACAAACACATATACATACATATACAGAGTGTAGTTTCAACAACCCATTATCACCACCAACTTTTAGAAATTATCAAATTTCAATTTTAATTTCCAGATGCTTCCACTAGCTTCTGCTAAAGAAAAAGAATTAAAAGAGCCAATTTCAAAATTTCAGTAAAATCAACAACCTAAATCAACAACCTAATCCCCACCCTACACAATACATCAAAGATTCATGGGTGTCTTGATTTACAAAAATTATACAGGTTAAAAGAAATCCAAAAAAAAATACATAAATTAAAAAAAATCACAGAAAATTAAGACCGTCTTCTTCATAGAAATCTGACGTGCATTGAAACTCTTTAAGCAACAAAACAAAATTTACAAGGAAAAATTACAACAAGATACAAGATTTGAAGTCTAAAATAACATCCAGATCTAACGCTGAGAAATTGAACTAAAAGACGATCGTCTTTTTAGTTCAAATTTTTCAAATTTTCTCTTGACTTTTATTATGCGATTGTAATTTTGGGTGATTTTGTAGTAGAATATTTTTTTCTCAATTTACAAAGATCCAATATAAAACAGTGCATTGAAAACCTCCAAATATGCACAAGAACAGATGGGGAAATTCAAGATTCAAGATCTTATAACCCTAATTTCTCATAAATATAAACACTAAAATCATCAAAACCTTTATCCTGCCAAAGATCTAAACCGAATCAGACAACCTTACCTTTATCAAACATTCAAGATCTCGAGCCTGTCTCGAAAAATCTAAAAACTTACGGCGTCGCCTCCATCCAAAGACAGACGTACATAGGGGCAAAGGGAGTCACTGGGCCCCTCTGGCCCCACTTGATTTTTTTTAAATATATATTTATAGTTAAAGGCATACTTGTGTGAGACGGTCTCGCGGTTAGACGGAGTATAATTTGAATATTGTCGCTTTAACACTTTAGAAGGAAGGGTATTGAAGATTGCTATGCTTGGAGTAAATTACTTATGGTCCCACATTTTGACCCCATTCGTAATTTTCTACAACATGGTGATTTCTTTGAGTCGGATATGAAAGGGAGAAAATTTGCATCTTTATGGACGTGTATTGTTTGGGCAATTTGGACGGCAAGAAATATCGAGTCTTTAATATGATAATTCCAAACTATTCCAAAGTTGTACTAGAAATCAAAGCCAAGGTGTGGTCGTGGTTCGTGACGAAGTTTGTACGGGTTGGAGCACCCATTGTTCTCCAATTTTGTATAATGAATTATTTTTTGCCTGATCAAAAAAAAAAAAGAAGAAGGAAGGAAGGGTATTGATTTTTATTAATTTGTACTCCGTCATATATATGAGACGACCTCACACAGGTTTTTATCTTATAAGTTATTTATTGTTAACTTGATGATGTTCGAGTTATTGACTAATTTTAAAATATACCTTCTTTTTCTATATAAAGTTTTTTATTATCCTTCAGGTGGGGAAGAGGGAGCGAAAAGAAAGAAATATTTATAATTCTGATTTTAAATACTTATATATAAATATATTTGATTCGGTTAATATAAAAAAATTAGTCTAAATAATTTTGAATATATATAAAAAATTTGAAAGCGCATTTAATTATGACAAAAACTCACATGAGACGGAATACAACTTAGCACAATTAACACTCACCTCTCCCAAAATGTTAAAGCGTCAATATGTAAATTACACTCTCACGCTTTGAATTTTAGGGGGGGAGTGTGAATTTGAAAAATGAAAAGTGGAGATGAGGGTTGGGATTTTGACCTGTTAATTGGATGAAAAGAAATTAAGGGTATATGTGTCAATTTATTATGTTTTTGTAGTGGATTGTAATAGGAAAAAGTAAATGTAGAAAGTTGTTAGGGAAGGGAAAATCTTATAGTGGGTAGTAATTATTTCTAGATTTGAATCTATACGAATTTATATAAAGTAGGACTCTTGTGAAATATTGCACCCTATTGAAAAATAGCCACATGAACAATTCCCAAATCCAACAATAGCCGCACAACATTTTCCACTTTACAACTTGCGGATTCATTCGTCCCCACCGCTTATCTATGTAAGCATTCCTTCCTCAAAGTAAAGCACCAATGGCGGCGACTAACGGGAACCCGAAACCCCACGCCATAATGGTAAGTTTCCACCTCCAAGGCCACATAACCCCCATCCTCAACCTACTTCACAATCACCTTTGCCCATCTCGAACACATTCTCAAGCCAACTGATATCTGATCTTTTGTTCTGACGTGAGGAAGAAGAAGAATAAATCCAATTTGTTGCTACGCGAAGCGAGGAAGAAGGCCCGTGAGACCCGCCAACAGTTTGCCCTGCTCGACCCGCACGTCCGACCCGCGAAAAAATTAAGAAAGTCCAATTAACCTATAATTACACATAAGCTAGTATGCAATATTGCATACAAGTTTTCGCCATTTGTATAATAGACTTTTCCAGGTTATTATGACAGAAAAAATAAAGTACAAGTACAAGTAAACATACACATATTTTTGTTTTTTTTTTTTCGGGCAAATGGTGATTCGAACTCATGACCTCACATTATAAATAGTGATGCTCTAACCACTTGAGCTATTCCACTTCGTCACAAATAAACATATATATTTATTGTGGATTTGATTTTGTATATTTCCCTCGGACATGTTTAAATGATACTACCTTTTTCCCTTAGCGATTTGCACCTTTACTGCTTGGCTTGTGTTTTAACGGCGAGTTTTTTATTAGTATTTGATATGATAAAATAATTTTAAAGAAGAAATATAATAGAGAATGGGTAAAACTATCACACCCCAACTTAAAAGTCACTTTATTATTTCAAATATTAATAGACAACTCGCTCACTAAAACACGAGAATAAAGTGAGGGTGCAAATTACTGGAAGACGGAGAGAGTATTATTTACTTTACTAAAAAGTGTTACAATTGGTCCTCTTTAGTTGTTTTCAATGAACAATTAGCATTAATTATTTTAATTGAATATTATTAATACGCTAAAAAAACTGAATATTATTAATTGTTCACCCATTACATAATGTAATTGTTGCACTCAAGTGTTACTCGTAATATTTTCATTAAAATAACTACCACACTCTACTAGAAATTCGCTAAACAACAAAGCCAAATAGACAACGAATTTTAAAAAATCCATTGTCTAATAGGTGCAGTGCGTTGTCTATTTGAGCAACCGTTGTCTATTAGCGAGCATTCGCTAATAGACAACGAATATGGGCATACGTTGTCATTTTGCATTGTCTATGAGTGTGAATTCACGGTAATAGACAATGGATGAGTTTTTTGCCCTTTTGGTCTCACAGGACACACCCCCTTACAATTTTAATCTCAAACCTTATATTTTTGGTCCCAAAGCTGAAAATTTTTACACATTTGTTCCCGCGAATGGATAATTCGTCAAAAATTAACGGAAATTAGTGCGTCCCTGTTGTAAAATATAGAATAAAAGTAAAGAAAAGAGCAAGAACACCAATTTATTTACCCTGTACGTCCAGAAGGACTACATCTGGGGGCGACCAAGCCAAGATGTTTTCACTATAATTCTCTGTTTTCTGTCTGTCTTCTTCTCCCACCGTACAAAGATAAAAATATATATATATAATAAGATGTGGGTTGTAGCCCTAACAACCCTAAGCCCATGTGGCATAAGCCCACTAATAATATTAACATTAATAAGTAATGTCCACAATAATAGGATAGTTACAACACTCCTCCTTGGACATTACGACGTAACGTTCATGCCTAACTAAAGTATTGCTTGAATAATTTAGAAAAAGAAACTTAGTAAAATAAGAAATGATACAACTAATGATCTACTAAACCCAATCTTCAAAACGCTCCCCCTGAAGACAACACTCTTCCAAGCCTTTTGTATTATGTTTCCACACTCTTCTGGAGTTCATGTAGGTAAAATAATTTAGGGGATATATACTTTGTCAAGTTCCCTTTAGCATTCCTATTATTCATATGGGCAACAAAAGTTACATTTTCCTCATAATGGTTGATAGGAGATATATCATTATCACATGAATCATAAATGTATTTAAATCAAAATCTTACAAACGTCGAAGATACTAAACATATGCTTTAAAATTTTACAATGTCTCCTTATAGGAGAAGCACTAAACTAATCTTGCAAGCAAACTCAATGTAAATTCAATATCAAATTTGGTGCAGTTCTTTAAAATATAGTAATGCACTAAGGACACTCTGATAAGGAACTTCTGGTCCTAACATGTCATATGTATCTTCTTTAAGTCTAAATTTGTCTTTATCCACTTCAAGGGATCGAACAATTACTAGTGTGCTAAGTAAATGAGATTTAAGATAAAATCTCTCCAATACCTTCTTCAAGTAAGTTAACTGGTATATAAAGATTCATTTTGCTTTAGGGAGGTGCTCGATCTACTGGTCGAGACAATACTTGATTTCACTTATTTCAAAATTCAATCTCTAAGATTAAATTAGATTTCTTTGATTTCCTTACTTGTTCCAACAATATTTAGATTATCACCAGAAACCTAGATAATACAAACACCATTGAAAATAATTTCTTTGTAAACACGTAAGGAAATATTTCAACGTTTATTTATTCCTCCTTCGGGAGGAATTAGTTGAGTCGATCGTGGAATATTCGACCCAAATATTTTATGTCATATAATGACCTTTGTAATTTTAATGTCGTACATAGTACGATTCTAACCATTCCTCACCAGGGGAATTTCATATAAATATTGACATCTATTGATCAATATAAGCATGCAGTTACAACGTCTATCAACTGCATTTCTAAATTTAGTTTGCTTACTGCCAGAGATATTAAGTAGCGGAACTTTATTTCATACATAACATGATTATATATATTTGATAAAATAATATCGGGTCTCTGCAAAAACCCATGAGCTACTAATCTCGCTTTGTACCTCATTTCATCATTATTCTCATTTTCTTTTCATACAAATACACATTATATCCAACAGGAATAACGTTTCTGGGTGTATGTACGATAAAGCCAAAAATATTAGCGAGTCGAGCTCTGCCTCAATTGATTCTTCCTATTTTACCCAGTCAAAGCGCTTCCGGCTCAACTATTGACTTTTGGGTACTGGATCCAGATTTTTAATAGTAAGAGCAATTGTGACGGTGAATAAGTTGTCGACAACATGAGTACAATTATTCTGTATTTATAAAGTCATATCAATTTCTATATTTATATCAACTAGATCTTCATCATTTCCCATAATATTTTGATCTGGTCGTTCCGCAATTCTAGTATTCTTATTATTTTGTACACATGCTTCATTACTAGAATTTTCATCTTCGGGAAGAATCTCTTCAAGAGACTTCAAGAGTGATTGAATATGTTTGCTACCTTTAGTAATTACCGCGGATTTATATCTTACATAATAAGAGTTCCTTTACACTTCTGGCGTGTAGGGGCATTAACATATATATATATATATATATATATATATATTTGTATAAAATTGGCACATTTACTCTGTGGTGCATTTACAACAAGAATATGTGCTTTAGTCACTTCTTTATCATCAATAAATTAATCTGGCAGATTACTTGCTAAATATTGCATGTTAATTTATCATTTGAACTTCTAGTTCATTTTGACTAGTGCGTGGATTTAAATATTGAAGATCTTTTTATATTCTACGAAATTTCTCGGCATTCATTGAATTTTAAATTCTTATCTCCCCCTAATGCCGAGAAATGATCTTCATCAAATGTGCAATCAGCCAACTGGGCCGTGAATTGAGGTACGCTATGGTGGTGGTATATAAACAAATATTGCACAATCAAATATTTGCAGATGGAAAATATTTAGTTCTCAAGCACTAGCTATAAAAGGGGTATTCATGTTATGCATTGGGTCGGATTTGAATTAGTATAGCACCATGTAAAATTTTATGCCCCCAACATGAAGTAGGTAAGTTGAAATTCTACGATAATGGTCTAGTAATTAATTTGCTGAAGTATATTAGAGATTCAGCAGAATCATTCTAGATGTGGACGTAAGAGATTGAATGCTCAACTTTAATTTTCAATGACATATAGTAATCATTAGATGTCATCGATGTAAATTTTATCGATATTAACAATTCAAATGGATTTATTAGATAATCCAAAATTTTAAGTTCAGTAATATTGGCAATGAATTTGCTTCAGGCAAATTATATCAGTCCACAAGTATCTTCATGACTCTGTTCAAGAAAATTAAAAGATACAATTTCAACTTTGGTACGAGAATGTCGTACTATAACTTTTTCTTTGCACAAATCTCACAAATAAATTAATTTGCATAAGATATTATGTTATTTGACATACTATGTAGAATAGAATTAGTCAAAATCCGACTTATCATATTTTAAATTGTTGGGGTTATACTAGAAAGTATGCTTTTTACTTTATATAACCAAAATGAATTTCTTATTTATTTACTGAAATAAATTATTTATCACTGTTGCATTAAATATGATTGAATGTTATATATATTTACTGCATACCCGTTCAATAAATAGTACGTGTTACATTGTAGTTAATTTGGTGATACCAGATCACGGAAGATCAAATTAACAGTTGCTTGTAACTAAGTACAAATTCACAACCCAGATGGAAATGAACAATCCAACATGAAAGGTTGAAGTGTAAAACTCAGATTGGCTTGTCTTGACCAAGAGATTGCACTAGTGCATTATGATGCGCTGAATAGGACCTACAGAAGGATAAATTCTTCAGCACTGAATATGGAAGAATTAGACCTCAGTGGTTCGTTATTTCTTAATCTCCGTTCCTTAAATAGGATCGTGTGAAATTAATAACTTTGATTTGACTTATGATGGGAAGAGAGTCAACGTGATTCGATACCTTATATCTTGGGCAATATTATTAGTTACACGACGATTGCTAAGATTTAATACGAAAAATCGTGTGCAAGCACGTCTTGCTTGATTTGTCCCCTTGGTGGGCTCAGAAGCTTTATCATACCAAATCTTGCAAGTGGAAATTTATTTCCGGTATGGATAATAATGTTGAGCTGTCTTTACTCCAAGGATAAAAGATATTAATTAATATAAAGCTTTTTCAGTGGCTTAATTAATTAGTGGACTAGATAATCTTAAACACGGGAAATAATAACCAGGAGCCATATTATTGCAGCATCGTAATATGGATTAAGATGGATAGTTCAATATTAATTTTATAGTGGAGTAAATTAATATTAATGGGTTTGGATAATATTTTGGCTTAATATTATAAATTCATAGCCCATTAGAGGTCCAATCCTAATTCTCCTAAGGGCCCCTCAAATAGCCCAATTAAAGTCCAATTAATGAAAAGGAGAAGAAAATATTATTGCCTATTTTTCCATAATTATTTTCGAAAATAATGAGTAGGAGAGAGAAAAAATTTTTCTTTATTTTCTTGGAAAGATTTTATGGAATAAGTATTCTTGAGATACAAGTTTATCCCATAAATTCAAGAAAGGTAAAAGATCTTATTTCTTCCCTATTTTATTTGATATTTCGAAAATAATGGACAAAAAGGGAAGAGAAGATTTTGTTGGGAGATATTTTGGGAAATAGAATATATTGGATATATTCAAGATTGTATCTTGAGGAAGAAGCAAAGAAATTTCTCAATAGCCCAACAAGGCTAAATTTTCATCCCCCCCTAGTCCTATAAATAGGGATGAATTTTTCATCCCCAATGGAATTTCATGTGTTGGAAAAATTAGAAATCCACAAAGGTGGTGGAAAATATTTTTAGTTTTCCCCTTTATTAAAATCGTTCTTGAGAATCCTTCCACCGGATTAAGTTCGTGGATTTGGGACATATTTGAGAAGGCACTTTGGGTTGATCCATCGTCTCAACGGTTATCTCTACAAGAGGTATGTAATTTCGTAACTCTAGGATTTACGATAATTACGTGTATGCATGTTTGTTGGGAGATGAATTTAATAAATAGATTTTGATTAGATCCCAAAACCCCTGAGTATGACATGTTCAGGATATTCTTGATAGACTGAGTCAGGATTCAGTATAGAGTGTTCAGGAAGTTATCTGCACCATGTATAGTCAGCAGATATAGATCGAGGTTAGATTTCAAGACTCAAGGTAAGTTTATGAAGAAAACGAAGACTCAAGAAGTTTTCAAGAAATCAAGACTCGAGAAGTTTTCAAGAAATTGTAGACTCAAGAAGTTTATGAAGAAACCGAAGACTCAAGAAGTTTCAAGAAACCGAAGACTCGAAGTTTCAAGAAATCAAGACTCTGTGATGACATCAAGACACAAGATGTCATCAAGACTCAAGATGACATCAAGACTCAAGATGTCATCAAGACTCAAGATGTCATCAAGACTCGTGAAGATAATCAAGACTCGTAAGACATCAAGACTCAAGAAGTTTCAAGATTCTCGAAACTCAAGAAGTTTTCAAGAAATGAAGACTCAAGAAAGCCAAGAAATCAAGACTCAAGAAGTTTATGAAGAAATCAAGACTCAAGAAAGCCAAGAAATCAAGACAAAGAAGTTTTTCAAGAAATCAAGACTCAATAAGTTTCTCAAGAAATCAAGACTCGGTGATGACATCAAAATCTCCCAGATGACATCAAGACTCAAAGATGACATCAAGACTCGTGATGTCATCAAGACTCAAGATGACATCAAGACTCAAGATGTCATCAAGACTCAAGATGACATCAAGACTCAAGATGTCATCAAGACTCAAGATGTCATCGAAGACACAAGACTCAAAGAAGTCATCAAGACATCAAGACTCGTAAGACATCAAGAAGACATGTAAGATATCAAGACCCAAAGAGATATCAAGACTCAAGAAGATATCAATACCAAAAGATAACCCAATGTTCCGAGGCATCGAATAATATCTATCTCAAGACTACAAAACCGAGAAAACGCGAGTATTCGGAAAAAGCGAGATATTGCCCAAGACATTCATATATGCAGACAAAAAGGAACTAAGTCTAAGTTTTTTTAAGGTTATCTCATTCAGAGAGATTGACCAAAAAGAGTCGTTATGTTTGTCTACATTTACTGAAGACAAGAACGAATCAGAGGAAGACAACATTGTATTTTTATCGATAATCGAAAAGCGACAGTCATGAAGCATGTCAAGAGTACTATATTTCGATCGCAAAAAGTGGTGATTGACTACATGAATGCATATTTCCTAAAACATGCAAGGGAGTATTCAAACCCTAAAAATAGCCGTTCATCAAACACCATAAGAGGAAACTCATGAAGCTATCTCCTCCAACAGATAGTTTTTCAAGAGTGACCTTGGTGAAGTTGCCTATAAATACTAGTGACCCTTTACATTGAGAGGTGACAGGAAATTTCAAAGCAACTCAAGAGCTCA
Organism: Stenogyne calaminthoides; assembly: GCA_037126765.1. NCBI lineage: Eukaryota > Viridiplantae > Streptophyta > Magnoliopsida > Lamiales > Lamiaceae > Stenogyne > Stenogyne calaminthoides. The sequence goes on along the minus strand of JBBCBC010000030.1, from coordinate 16,197,198 downwards.
TTCGTATTATTGCAAATTGAAGCACTCAAAAAACCTAGAATTTCCCAAGTGTTTCACATTGGAGAGAGCTCATTCACTAAGCCTAGATTGATAAGATATATCCAAAGCTTAGTAGAGATATCCTAGCCTTTGCATTGTTCTTATTGTAAAACATAACAAAATATTCAGTCAAATGTTTAAATAACACACACACACAAAGTTTAATGCATCACATCATCATCATCATCATCATCTTCATTGTCATTTACTGTGGGAAATTGAATAGGAGGAAAAAAAGTGGGATCAAATGCACCGGCGGCTCTGATCAAGTCAGTGAGACCTTGAGTACTCCCGGAAGAGTTGACGGAACGACGTCGAACACGAGTGGTAGAACCACTGGGACCTACAGGAGCATTAGGAGGAACACGATACTGAGGGAATGGAGGAACAAAAAGACCAGGCTGAGCATAACCACCGGTCGGCTGGGAGTAACCCCACTGTTGGGAACCACCGATTCCCTGCAACCCCTGCTGGGGAGTAACACCAGTCTGTGGTGCACCGGTTCCCTGCCACGTCTGCTGTGGAGCACCAGTTTGTGGAGCACCGATTCCTTGCCACGGCGGCTGCTGTGGACCAACGGTTGCCTGCCGCATGGAGAAAAATTGGCTCATCTGGTTCATTTGACTATGCATTTGTGTCATCTGTCTAGCCCATTCCTCTCTTTGTTGTCTTTCATGCTCGAGAGCGCGCTCCTGTGCAAAAAAGCATTCTTGATCAAATTGGGAGTAGCCTCCGATAGAGGTGCCCCCAGATGTTCCGCCTGGGCCAAATTGAATGCGCCCCAACTCCGATATTTTCCCCAAACCCCTGAATTTCCCATGGGAGTACGACACCTGCTGCGTATAGAATTGGTTGGCTTGTCTATTGCACTCGTACGCGTCTGCATCTGCGGGTACCTCGATTTCGATCCGTGCCTCCACGACTTGCTAACATACAAATATTTTAAACAAAGTTACTTGAAGCACTTACAAAGTTATATATTGGATAAACAAAGTTACTTGAAACACTTACAATTACGGATTGCATCTCCTCATACGTGACACTTTTTGAGTGAAAATGCTTCACGAGTTCCCATGCGGTTGGAAGGCGTCCATGTTGCAACCACTGTATATTTTGTATAATTTTGTTGATTATCAATTATTATATATGTACTAAAATAATTTACATATCGATTTGTTGTGGTGCAAAAACTACTTACAAATTCATACGCAAAATCTATCGCTCCTTTGGATCCTCCATGATGCGTAGATTTTTTGGATGCCTGATTTTTTTGGCACTGTTCGCTCTTTGACTTAACCTTAGGTCGGTCCCAATAAAGTTTCAAACTCTTCTATATTTCGTCGTCCCATGGTGGCACCTTTCCCTTTTTACGGTGTAGGGTCTTCCAGTTATTGAGAAGATCACCATACCGCGTTGCATCCCTCTTCAGAAACAGCTCTTTAATCCGTGCTTTGTTTTCCTTCTGTATATCCTAGGTGACATCCCTCTAACAAAAAATAAAAATTAACGTTGATTAATTATAAGTAATAATATAATAAACAAGCTATTTAAATTAATCAAACAAATGCATACCTGGAATGTTTGCCACCATGTATTCTTTCGATCAGCAGTAACCGATGCTCAGTTGAACCCACCCAACTCCATGTGTCGGGACATTATGTTTCTTATGATCCTCGAACATTTATTCGAGGGATGCAACCTGTAAAATTAAAAGAGTGTTACACACGTATATATATGCATGATATATAAATAAAAGACAAAGTGGTATAACATACTTCCCATTGAACACACGTATATGTAGTCGGATCTGTGGTGGATCATGATCAGAGAGTTCATTTGCGTCGATCTCCCGATTCCTAGAAGAATCATCATCACCTTCAGTTGATTCATGGTGATCATCATCAGTACTCGTCGTCTCATGATCATTGGGCATCGGCACCTGATTCGGATGTTCATCTTCATTATTATCACGGGAATTCGACCCAGATCTACTGGATCTCCCGAATAAAGCTCTGCTCAGGGTCTTTCGTATACCTCTACCGGTCATCTGTAACAATATTGGTTAAATACATTAATTAAAAAAACACATTTCACAACATATATATATCATGAATACATTAATTAAAACAACTCATTTCACAACTCATATATCATCTTCATCAATAATTAAATACAAGCAGCCATAACAAAGATATCTATAGATACTAATTAGTTTCATCAATTATCTTCTGAATCATAATTATGATATCTATCTTCATCTTCATCTTCATCTTCATCTTCCTCTTCCTCTTCCTCGTCTCCTGCCTCTTCTTCTTCATCTTCATCTTCCTCAACTACTCCACCGTTCAAATCTGCCAAAATGACAGGATCATCATCTATTTTCACATTCATTTGGGATGATATGTCATCCTCTTGAAGTGGGGCAAGCTCTGTGATTAGAGATGAAATTGAGTGAGTTACGAGCAGGTTTTGGCCATGTTTTGAGTGTTTTTAGTGATATTCTTGTGGTGATTGAGCATAATCTGTATAAAATCACTAATTTGCTTCTTTGGTTTGTATAACAGGAAAGAGGGCTGAAAATGGAGCTTGTGAGACTTCACGGTGCATAAATCGGACTCTCGGTTGAAAAGATATGAAAGAAATACTGAAAAATATTAGTTGGAGCTCGACCAATGCGGTCGAGCGGGCGGAAAAATAGGCAGGAGGAGGCGCTCGATCATGTGTGGTCGAGCAAAACTTCTCGACCAAGGAAGGTGCTCGAGCGAAAATGAGTCCAGCAATAAAGAGGCGCTAGGCCAGGTTAGGTCGAGCAGAAATGCTCGACCAGGTGCTATGATCGAGCGGTCTGATAGGCGGAGTATATAAAGCCATACGGGAAAAATAAGAAAAGGGGGGCACGAATTGGGAAGGGAGAAAAACAGAGATTAGATAGAAAAAAGAGGAGAAAAGCATTCTAGGGTTCTGGGAGAAAGGAGAGAAATTCCACCATGAGAAACACGATCCGGTTATCAAACTTATTGGTTTTACATTCTATTTTTCCTGAATTTATCTTGTAGGATTTCTAGAGTTTCTTATTCTTGAAGAACCATTTTAGGGTTTGTTTAATTATTTCATCCAATACTACTTGTTGCTACTTGAATTCAATTTATTAATCATTGCTGATTTGGTTTATGCATTCTTGCCTGATGATTTCTATAATTCAATTGGTTATTTGTGATTTGACGATCAAGATTATCCATTCATAGTGGCTTTGGATGCGCCATAAGCTCGTGTGTGAAATTTGAATCCATTCACGTAATATCCAGGGTACGTGGTGACACTACTAAGAGGTCCGCCAGAAAGATCGTGTATAGACTCATCCCGAACACGATTTCTCCTCACCTATATATTATTGACGAGATACTTTATTATTAGAATGCGATTATATTTTTTATACTATACTAGCTATATATATAGGTCACTTACAACTTCATCCAACCATGATGCGAATTGTTGTTGAAGAAATTCATCTTTTTGAGCATTCGATAGATTCGGTTGAACCGTATGTAGTTGCTAGAAAAATACACTACAATTGTAAATTTCGATGAGAAATTGCTCGTGTAATTAATATTAATTAATTAATATCTAATTAATTAATTACTTAATTAATATACGGTTGCACCTCGGGGCAATTTAGTAGCATGTACGTATGAGCTGTTTGCTTCTCCAAATCTACAATTGGTCTTCTACCCTTCTTTCCAAGTGTACTACCAGGAGGCACAAATATCGAGAGTGTACCTCCAACTGATCGTGGTACTTCACGAGGTATATTGCGAGGTCTATTGGGTCACCTCGTCAGCACGTGTTCCTCAAAGTAATGGGAACAAAACATTGATGCTTCTTTTGTTAAATAGGCATTTGCAATTGAAGCTTCCACATGTGCCTTGTTACCCACGCTTAACTTTAAATTGTGAAGATACCTAATTCAATCGAATGAGTAAGTGTAAATTTTAATATTTTTTTAATCAAATTATTGAATGAGTTAAATAGATTACGTACCTCTCAAATGGATACATCCATCTATATTGTACTGGACCAGCAATTTTTGCTTCATATGAAAGATGGGCAGGTAGATGCTCCATCGAATTAAGAAGCTGGGTGGAAATATACGTTCCAACTTGCACAAGATCACTGCGATATCGTTGTCCAACCGAGTCATGTTTTCTACAGTAATGGTCCTCGATGTTAACTTCTTGAAGAACAAACTGGTCTCAGTGATGGCTTACCAAACCTTAGACGGCAGAATCTCATGGAAAGCAATTGGGAGTAGTCTCTGCATAAATACGTGACAATCATGACTCTTCATCCCAAACATCTTCAATTTTGTCCAGTCTACGCACCGAGACAAGTTGGACACATAGTCATCGGGAAATTTCAACTCATCTACCCATTTGCAAACCATATCTTTGTGCTTCTTATCAAGGGAATAACTAGCTTTGGGGTACTTTCCTGTGTGTGGACATTTCTGTAGCGAGGGTCGACAACAGTATTCATTAAGTTCATCCCTCGATTTAGTTGTATCCTTTGTTTTCCCTTCGACATTCATCACCATGTAGAACAAATTATCAAACACATTTTTTTCGATGTGCATCACATCCAAATTGTGTCGGATCAGCGAGCTCCAATACGGCAAATCCCAGAAAATACTTTCTTCTTCCACCGAACTCTGTTACTTTCTTCAAGCCAATCCAATCAATTTGCTGGAGGATCTGATCACCTGTCAAGATGGGAGGTGGATCGTCATCAACTACTACATTCTTTTTTAATGCAGTCTTGTTCCTTCTGTACGGATAACGTCTATCTAAAAACTTACGATGGTTGTCAAATCACGTCTATCACTGGCCATGATGAATATTATTTCCCATGCGCCCCAAACGGTTGAAAACCGTTAGTGCTCAAGCCCAACCTCACGTTCCGAATTTCTGAAGCAAAATCAGGATGCAACTGATCCAAGTGTTTCCAAGCCTGTGAGTCTGCAGGGTGACGCATGACACCGGAGTGGTCGTTCGGGCAACGTGCATGCCATGTCATATCCTTCACAGTAGCATTAGACTGATACAACCTTTGCAGACGAGGGATGATGGGAAAATAGAACATCTCCTTAAAAGGACGGTTCTTTTTCAATCGCCCATTCACGTCATGTCTAGCAGGTTTGAACCGTGACCGACTGCAAAACTTACAGTTTTTAAGTTCGCCGTCTGCACCCCAATATAACATGCAATTCTGTGCACAATAATGAATCCTCTCCACTGGAAGACCCATCTCACTCATCAGCTGTTTGCTATCAGAAAATTTCTTGGGCACGAGGCTATTCGGACAAAGAACACGAATCACATCGACCATTTGATTATAGCCCCTTTCAGACAGTCTGTTTTCAGTTTTAATGTTCAGCAATAAGGCATTGTATGACAATTGTGAGTGCGATTCGCAACCAGGCATTATATCCTGATTCGCTGCACGAAGCATGTTATAAAAATGTGCAGCATGCTCATTAGGAGGTTCCTCATTAGGGGCCTCATCATCCATATTTAAGTGGGGACCAGAGGTTAAGTCCGTCATCATATCGTGGTACGAGCTAGATGCAAAAGTCTCGTCAACCGGCCCGTGTGAAGTCGAAGCAGATGGATGATCGTATTCATGACCCCACATTTCCTCACCGTGAAAAATCCAATTGCAATAATTGGGCATGAACCCATTTCTATACAAATGCGCTCTCACCTCATCAGGGTCATGATACGTATTAGTGTTCCGACATTGAAAATTTAATGCAGGGACACCTAATCTTTCCCTAAATCATCCCATTACTAGTGGCGAAATCTATAAACGATTCGAGTCCATTATAGAATTCCGGAGATATATTTCCATTAATTGATCTAGGACCATACATCCAACGTAAACGGATGGAATAATCCATATCAATTATCTGTTTAAAATATTTACGAATTAATTAGTATTCAAAAGCCTAATTAATAATTAATATTTCCTAAAAATTTCGGCAGAGTTTCGTCTTATTTTATCGTATTCCCCAATTAATTAATCAAGATCCTATGTGCATCCATTTCCGACTTAATCAATTAAAATCAATCAAGTCGAAACACACATGTTCCACAACAAGCAATAACCAACATTCATCAATATCAATCCCTCCACTCCAACACAATTAATATGTTAAATAATACTAAATAATTAAACAACTAATTAATATTATATACACAAAAATAAGATAAATTAAACTAATACTAAATTAAGCTAAACAATACTAATATACACGTATTAGCTAGAAATTATGCTAAATATTACTAAATATGCAACTATCAAGTAAATTAAGCTAAAATATACACTACAATAATATTACACTAAACAAATATACACAATTAAGCTAAAATATACTTAAAATATAAAATTATCAATTATCAACCAAATTTAAAATATTACACTAAACAACTACACATTATCAACCAAAATTAATTAAGCTAAATTAAATTAAAATTTAACCTAGTACAATTAATACTAGATACATAAACAAATAATACAAAATACACAATATACTAATACTAAATAATTAAATAACTAATACTTACCTCAAATTGACGAAGTGGACTGCTCTCCAAAGCTTTCGTCTAGCTCTACTCGATCTCATCTCCTCTCCTCTAAAACAATTAAATACTAATTAATACTAAACAATATTAAATCAATTAATACTAAATAATTAAACAACTAAAACAACTAATACAATATTAAAATAATTAAAAAACTAACAATTAAAATAAAAAAACGCACCTTAAACTCCTCTCCTCTGGTTTCGGTTTTCGCCAACAGCAAAAGGGAGAAATGTAGCTGAGTTATGCTACTTATATAAGGGTGGGCGACGGACTTAACAAGAGTGGGAGGCCTCGGTAAGCGTGCCTCGTGCAGTGCGCGCAGGCATGTCAGGAGCAACGATTGGCGAGGGGGCACCGCCCTCGTGACAGCCCACGCGCTGCGTTTACCGAGGGGGGCCGCGCACTCGGCCAATTAACGACGGCCTTTTCGAGGGTGGTCTGCCCTCATTGTATTTTGCGGCGACTTTACAGAGGAATGTCCGCCCTCGTTGACTGTGACGAGGGCCTTTCCCTCGTTAAAGCCCTCGTTCAGTATATCCCTCGTTAAAACCCTAGTTAAATACCGAGGGTTCTCTTCCCCTCTTTAATTTCCCTCGTTAAATCAGTGTTTTTGTAGTGAATTGGATAATTTGTGCCCAATATGTTTATTTTTTGCTTTGCTTGGTTTATTGTTGTATTTTCTTATGCTTTATTTAATTTGTTTAAATATGTTTGAATGAGAATTGCTTGTGAAAAATCTCAAACTAAAAAATTACTAAGTATGTTTTATATAATTAATTTGGTTTTGAATCAAATTAATTTTGACCTCCATGATTTATTTATTTGTGAATTCTTTTGGAGAAATTCCCTTAAGGGACGGCCAAAAGAAAGCTTTCACATGAGTAAATTCTCAAAAGGATGATTGTGAATTATTACTAGTGGCGACAATGACCCTCCCAAGAGGCTCGTTCAAAACGAAATAATAATTCTGCATTTAATCATGGTTATTACTTAGGTATAAAATTGATATGCATATACTTCGCCGAAGTACTTGTCAATTTTATATTGGTCAAGTGAGAGCCAACTATTAATTTTTTTAAAATTAAAGGTTTGTGACTGTTCTTGTTTGTAACCTGCTTAAATGTGATTTAAATGATGACCCACCCACGTGGATCATTTAAACTGTTTTAAGATGTTGGCTGATACATGTTCATATTTTTTTTAAGATTTTAATATGATTCATGGTATCAAATTATATGATAAGCATTTTCTGTTTAAATACAAAAATGTACGTTTATTTCAGTTCAGCATGTCGCAACCTTAATCTACTTTTAATATACTTAAAGTCAATAGAATTGTATAGGAAACTATGTTGATTGGAAACAAAAAGTTATGATTGTCCTAACTGCACAAAAGCACAAGTGGATTCTTGACACACCAAAAACCAGATGAGCCAACTGACGAGTCAAAAAATGCGGGGCTCGTCAGATCACCTCGCGAGAGATGTCGTCGCTGAAAATGGTGGAGGGTAACCCCGTAAGGGATTACGTCCTCAAAATTGATGGTTCATCTGAACAAACTTGAGGTTCTGGGTACAGATTATGATCTGGAGACCCAGATTGATTTGGTACTCCACTCTCTGCCCAAAAGTTTTGAGCACTTTGGCCTCACTAGCTGATTTATTGCAAGCTTTGGTCTCGGCAGAAACGTTGATGGGACACCAAACTCAAGCGTTGACGGTAAGTGGTCCGTTTTCATCTTCTAGGCCAAGGGAAGGCAAGAAGAAGAAGATGACCAAAAGCCAAAAGCAATCAAACTCAAATATTGCCAAGGGCAATGGTAAGATGAGGAATGCTGGTGGTGTCAAGGAAAATTCAAGGGGGAAGTGTTTCAATTGCGGTGAAAAAGGACAATGGAGGTTTGCCTGTTCCAAGCCCAAAAATGGCCGGAAAGAAAGGTAATTCTCACGCACTAGTTGTTAAAACTTATTTGGCGGCGTATACTTCTCATTCGTGGGTAGTTGATATGGGATCCACTGATCATGTTTGCTTCACGGGTTCAAGCTGACCCGGCAACTTAGTGAGAGTGAGATCCTCATCACGCTAGGCGATGCTACGAGAGTGGCAGCTGAAGCAGTGGGATACGTGCACCTGTCTTTTGAAGACAGAAGTTTAATTTTAAGAGATGTTCTTTATGTTCCTGTTTTTCGGAAAAAAACTTATTTCAGTTTCTAAACTATTTGCTGATGGATATCCTGTTCGTTTTAATAAGCACGTTACTGTTTTTCGTAACAATGTGTTTATCTGTCATGGAACTTCACGGAACAATCTCTGGTAAGTAGTAAATTATGCATGTTTTTAATATATTAGAGTACAATTTATTGGACTCGTTTGTATTAAGATGACACGATTAATTACTTATGTGTGTTTTGATGATATTATTCCATGCTTGATCTATTTTTTGTATTTTTTGTGAATTTCAGGTATTTTTAGTACTTTTTGATAAAGCTCGAGAGATATGAAGTGTGAAGATACGAAGAAGAACGTGAATTAGCCAATTAGTTAGAGCCCGAAACTTATTTTGTTAATTGTGGACCATGGTTGTGGTTACATGGGCACCGACCATTCTCAAGAATAAGGTAGAATAGGGTCCATGATCTAAATTTTTCAAAATAGTGACCGACTCGAGGAAAAGGGCTTTTAATCAAAGCCCATGATAATTAGGTTCGTGACCTACTATGCTATTTAAGAGAGGAAGGATATTCTGGACGCAACACACAGAGGGGGAGGGAGATTCACGGAGTAGCAACAACTTAGGATTGAAGATGTCTGCTTTTATATTTAGTTAGTATTTTTATTTCAATTACAGGGATTTCTGAACTCGTACTTTAATGTTTGTTAATTGATTTGAGGCGTTTGCAATATTTATCTCAGGATTATTTATTTCATCTATTTTAACTTTCAACATACTTGAGTATTTAATTTAGATTGATCACCTAGGTTATATAATTCTTGTATGTCTGCTAGTTCGTAAATTTATAATCCGTAATTGTTGCAGATTTATGGCAATTGGTAGCAACTAGTATTTTGCTAGGGTGATTTAAATCAAGTTCTTACGGGTCGCGCTAAGTGTACCTGGGAATTTGTTTGCTCTCTATCCTAATTGGTAATGCTTCTACTAGGTTAAATCTATGGGTTTACTTGGTATGACTGCTTAGTTAGAAAAGTTCTCTTGAAGAGACGTCTTTTCAATTGAATATAATTAAGGGATAGGACCGAGAAATCGAAGCGTTTTGATCCCCGAGGGGCATTAATCCTAGAGATAAATAGAGTAAACGTCGATGTCAGTTAACATCATTAAAGCCGAGGGATGAATGAACTGTGAATTGAAATATTTTTTTATTATTGAATTTTCTTATTTAATTAATTGTTAGTTTCATAGTAATTTATTTCTTTAAGTTTTAGTTATAGAAATCCAACTCCAAAACCCCCATTTTCTTGTTTGTCCCTATAAATTCATACAATTAGCATAACAATTATTCTACGTTCCCTGTGGATCGACCCCTTACTTGCCACTACTACGAGTTAGTAGAGTAGATTTGGGTATTTATTTTTTGTCGCACCTCGACAGTGCGGTTAATCTCTATACTATTAATTGTGCACACCACTCACAAAATGCATCCTGTAACACATCGACCGTTTCAAGCACTAAAAGAAAATGATTGACTAATGTGAACGAGACACTTCTTTGGCATCTGAGATTAGGTCATATTAATCCAAATAGGATCCAAAGGTTGGTCCAAGATGGTTAATTGGAGTCCATCCGGATTGAACCATTTCCAACCTGCGAGTCATGTTTGGAGGGTAAAATGACCAAGAGGACATTTGGAGCCAAGGGGCTTAGAGCTAAAGAAGTGTTGGAAATAGTTCACACTGATGTGTGTGGTTCAATGCAAATCAAAGCTAGAGAGGCTACGAGTATTTCGTTACCTTTATCGATGATTACTCACGCTATGGGTACGTTTTCCTAATGAAGCATAAATTTGAGATCTTTGATAAATTCAAAGAATTTAAGGCTCAAGTAGAGAATCATAAGGAAAAGAGTATCAAGTTTCTACGATCTGATCGTGGTGGCAAATACCCCATTGATGAATTTTTGAACTACCTATCAGACAAAGGGATTGCATCCCAGTTGACTGCACCCGGTACCCCTCAACAAAACGGGGTTGCACAACGAAGAAACATAACACTTTTAGAAATGGTCAGATCAATGATGAGTTACGCGGATTTGCCAAAATCATTCTGGGGTTACGCCTTGGAAACAACAGCTTACATTCTAAACCGAGTGCCATCCAAATTGGTTCCCAAAATCCCTAGAGAATTGTGGACAGGGCGCAAGCCCAACTTGGGACACATGAGAATCTGGGGGTATCAGGCATACGTGTTGGACAAGGAAGTTGGCAAGTTGGATGCACGTTCGGAATTAAGGTTATTTATAGGATACCCCGAGGGAACTAAATGATGCATGTTCTATGGTCCCGAAGATCAAAAGGTCGTAATATGTACGCACTTTAGATTTTTGGAAGAAGACTATATGAACGATAGAAAACCTAGAAGTGATATTACCTTAGAAGAACTTAGAGGGTCAACTCCTTTTCCGACTGTACAAGTCGATATACCAAGCGTCACACCTACACAATCAAAACCTCGTCGCAGTGGGAGGGTTGTTAGACAACCCGAGCGATTCTTGAGGATAGGAGAGTCTTCGGACTTGATCTCCGGAGAAGAATCAGACCCATGGTCGTACAACAAGGCGATCCAAGACAAGGATGCAGATTCTTGGCAAACTGCAATGAAAGTCGAAATGGGTTCAATGGATCACAATAAAGTATGGGAGCTAGTCGAACCACTTAATGAGGTGAAACCCATTGGATGCAAGTGGGTATACAAGAGGAAAAGAGGACCGGGCGGGAAGGTGGAGACCTTCAAAATGAGACTCGTGGCGAAAGTGTACACTCAGAAAGAAGGGATCAATTATGAGGAAACCTTTTCACCCGTAGCCATGCTCAAGTCCATCCGCATTCTCTTGTCGATATTTTGAGATCTGGCAAATGGATATCAAGATAGCTTTCCTAAACGAAAGTCTTGACGAGGAAATCTATATGCAACAACCCAAAGGCTTCATTGAAAAGGGCTAAGAACATCTGGTTTGCAAGCTAAGGAAGTCCATTTATGGACTGAAGCAAGCATCCCGTGCTTGGAATCAATGTTTTGATCAGGTTATAAAATCCTACGATTTTGATCAAAACAATTTCGAAAGTTGTGTTTATAAAAAGCGTGATGGAACTGCCTTGGTATTCTTAGTACTATACGTAGACAACATTCTGCTCATCGGGAACGATGTAAAGATGTTATCAGACGTAAGGTCATGGCTATCAAAACAGTTTGATATGAAGGACTTGGGAAAAGCTGATCATATCCTAGGGATCAAGATCACTCGAGATCGCAAGAAAATGATGATCGGCCTCTCACAAACTTCATACGTAGACACTGTCTTGAAGCGATTCAGCATGCAAGATTCCAAGAAAGGTTTTGTACTTTTCAGACACGGAATCCATCTATCCAATGAAATGTGTCCCAAGACACAGAAAAAGATAGATGACATGAAGGGCATTCCTTATGCTTCAGCTGTATGAAGCCTCATGTATGCAATGTTGTGCACGAGACGAGATATCTACTTTGCTGTAGGCATGGTAGCAAGATATCAAAGTAACCCTGAACATTTTGAAGTATCTGAAGAGGACACGGGACAGAATGTTGGATTTTCAGTCAGACAGTCTAATCCCCATCGGTTACTCGGACTCAGATTTCCAATCAGACATAGACTCCAGGAAGTCTACCTCGGGTAGTGTGTTTTGCATGGGAGGAGGAGCCATGACATGGAGAAGCGTTAAGCAGAAATGCATCGCCGATTCTACCATGGAAGTCGAATACGTAGCTGCTTGTGAAGCAGCGAAGGAAGTGGTTTGGCTCAAGAACTTCTTAGTGGACTTGGACGTTGTTCCGAATTTACCCAGCATAATCACGTTTTATTGTGATAATGCCGAAGCAGTTGCAAATTCAAAGGAACCGAGAGCCCACAAAGCCAGCAAACACATAGAAAGAAAATACCATCTTATACGAGAAATCATTAAGAGAGGAGATATAGAGGTGGCAAAGATTACATCGGAAGACAACCTAGCAGATCCATTCACAAAGGGTCTGCCTCAGAACACATTCGAGAGACATGTGGAAGGAATGAGTGTCAAGAGCATTGCCAATCTGCTTTGAGTATAAGTGGGAGAAATATTATTAGGTTCGTGTGAGTGACATTAGATGTCACGTAGAACACGAGACGTGTTGTAGTATACTTAAAAGCAGACTTTGAGTATAAATGGGAGATTATTGGGGTTATACTGGAAAGTATGCTTTTTACTTTGTATAACCAAAATGAATTTCTTATTTATTTACTGAAATAAATTATTTATCACTGTTGCATTAAATATAATTGAATGTTATATATATTTACTGCTTACCTGTTCAATAAGTAGTATGTGTTACATTGTAGTTAATTTGGTGATACCAGATCACAGAAGATCAAATTAACAGTTCCTTGTAACTAAGTACAAATTCACAACCCAGATGGAAATGAACAATCCATCGTGAAAGGTTGCAATGTAAAGCTCAGATTGACTTGTCTTGACTTATGATGCGCTGAATAGGACCTACAGGAGGATAAATTCTTCAGCACTGAATATGGAAGAATTAGACCTCAGTGATTCGTTATTTCTTAATCTTCGTTCTTTAAATAGGATCGTGTGAAATTAATAACTATTGCTTTCACTTATGATGGGAAGAGAGTCAACGTGATTCGATACCTTATATCTTGGGAAATATTATTAGTTACACGATGATTGCTAAGATTTAATACGGAAAATCGTGTGCAAGCACGTCTTGCTTGATTTGTCCCCTTTGTGGGCTCAGAAGCTTTATCATACCAAATCTTGCAAGTGGAAATTTATTTCCGGTATGGATAATAATGTTGAGATGTCTTTACTCCAAGGATAAAAGATATTAATTAATATAAAGCTTTTTCAGTGGCTTAATTAATTAGTGGACTAGATAATCTTAAACACGGGAAATAATAACCAGGAGCCATATTTTTGCAACATCGTAATACGGATTAAGATGGATAGTTCAATATTAATTTTATAGTGGAGTAAATTAATATTAATGGGCTTGGATAATATTTTGGCTTAATATTATAAATTCATAGCCCATTGGAGGTCCAATCTTAATTCTCCTAAGGGTCCCTCAAATAGCCCAATTAAAGTCTAATTAATGAAGAGTCACTCTCCTGTGCACCACATGCACCATTCTAAATTGGTGCACTCTAAACCCTAACCCCTAAACATTGAACTCTAAATCATATATGAACCATTCGGGCAGGGTGAACCATGAACCACTTGGGCCGAGTGAACCATGAACCACTCGGGCCGGGTTTGGGGTCGGGTCGGGTATTAAAATTTAAAAAAAACATCTAAAACTGAAATTAAAGTTAAAAGAAAACCGAAATTGAAAAAAGAAAAAAAATGTTAAAACTAAAAAAAATTTAGAAATAGAGCTTTTAAAATTAAATTGCACCAATTTTATTGGTGCATGTGGTGCACAGGAGAATTTGCCATTAATGAAAAGGAGAAGAAAATATTATTGCCTATGTTGGGAGATGAATTTAATAAAGAAGTCTTGATTAGATCTCAAAACCCCTGAGTATGACATGTTCAGGATAATCTTGATAGACTGAGTCAGGTTTCAGTATAGATTGTTCAAGAAGTTATCTGCACCATGTATAGTCAGCAGATATAGATCAGATTAGATTTTGAAGATACTGAAGACTCAGGAATACTGAATAATTAAAGAATCAGTAGAACTGAAGAATCAGTAGAACTGAAGACTCGGAATATACTGAAGACTCATTAAGTTACTAAAGACATCAAGACTCAAGAAGTTATCAAGACTCAAGTAATATATCAAGACTCATTAAGTTATCAAGACATCAAGACTCAAGAAGTTATCAAGACATCAAGACTCGAGAATATATCAAGACTCAAGAAGTTGCGTAAGACATCAAGACTTAATAGTTATCAAGACTCAAGATAACTCAATGTCCAGAGGCACTGAATAATATCTATCTGAATACAACAAAAGTGAGAAAAACGCACATGTTCAGAAAAGTAGATATTGCCCAAAACATTCTAGTGCAGACAAAAGAAACTAAGTCTAAGTGTTGTTTAAGGTTGTCTCATTCAGAGAGATTGACCAAAAAGTGCCGTTTTGTTTGTCTACATTCACCGAAGACAAGAACCAATCAGAGGAAGACAACACTGTACTTTACTGACACTAATAGGACCCTGAATTATGCCAGTAGTACTAAGTTCCAGACTGCAAAAATTGGTGATTGGCTACATGACTGTATATTTCCTAAAATATGCAAGGGAGTGTTCAAACCCTAAATATAGTCGTTCATCAAACACCAGAAGAGGAAACCCTTGATACTACCTCCTTCAACGGATAGTTTTTCAAGAGTAACCTTGGTGAAGGTTGCCTATAAATACCAGTGACCTTCTGCATTGAGAGGTCACGGGAAATTTCAAGCAACTCAAGAGCTCATTCGTATTATTGCAAATTAAAGCACTCGAAAAACCTAGAATTTCCCAAGTGTTTCACATTAGAGAGAGCTCATTCACTAAGCCTAGATTGATAAGAAATATCCAAAGCTTAGTAGAGATATCATAGCCTTTGCATCTGTTCTTATTGTAAAGGATATCTCACCCTAGTTGGAAACCAACCCAAAACCCAAACCCTTTGTTAAGGTAGTTTGTGTGTGATTTGTTGGTGAGTTAGAGTTGTAAAGAGTTAGTAAGCTACAATGAGTTAGCCAGAAAACTCTAGAGAAGAAGTTAGTAAGCTACTGTGTGTTTGAGTTAGTAAGCTGCAGTGAGTCAGCCAGAAAACTCAAGGTAGAAAAGTGAGTAAGCTACAGTGAGTTAGCCTGAAAGCTTTAGGAAGTTGTTAAGGAATTTCTCTGAAGATCAGAGAGAGTGGACGTAGGAGCTTGAGTCTCTGAACCATTATAATTGCTGTGTTGTTTGCTTTCTGTACTGCATTATTATCTGTTGCATGTTTTTCACTGAAAGCATATTTCACTGATATTCAGTTGGAACCAATCCACTGAACTTGCATCGAATTGATCACAGCCTTAATCACTGTTTTATTAAATGGAAGATTTTCAGCAATGCTAAAACGAGTATAAACTTAGGGCCAACCATTCCGCACACTTGAGTAGCTAGAACAGATAGTTACCAAACTGAACTAACTCTACTGAGTGTTCAGTAAGATAATTATCTGATCCAACCTCCTCAGGATCTCTGGTAAATTCAGGATCAGTTAGGCTAATCTGAAGCTTCTGAAAGCAGCTCAGGATCATTGTCTCAGTAGACTTTGACTCAGGGCAACCCGTGCTTCTCAGGGCAAAATTATCAGGATAACCTGACCCATCTAGCCTCAGTGAAAGAAAAGTTTTAAAAATCACTGATCACGTGTATTCCCCCCCATACACATGTGATACTCGTTAGCACCGGGACCAACAAGTGGTATCAGAGCAGTGGTTTATTTTGACCACTTGCTTTGGAAGCCATAGTCTTAATTGCTGAAAGACTTTGGTGGTGTACTGAATAGATCTATTTGTTGATATCTTACAAGGCTCAGTCATCATGCCTTCTAAGAAACTTCCTATGTTCTCTGTTGAGAGCTACGATCTACGGAGATTGAGAATGCAGGCTCATCTGTATTCAAAACATGAAAGAATGTGGAGATTGGTTTCTGAAGGACCATTCAAATTTCCTGTTGTGAATCACAGAATCACTGATACTGAGAGGAATGATCCCAGAGATGAATTTCCAAAGCCTGATGATCAACTTACTCCTGATAAGAGAAAGTTAGTCAATCTAGAGTACAGTGCTAAAGATACTTTGTATAGCACTATTGATGATGGTGTTATGGGGATGATCTCTCATTGTGAAACTACAAAGGAAATATGGGATACACTTGCTGTTATGTGTCAAGGCACATATCATATTAAGGAAAACAAACTTTCTGATGCTATTGGAAAGTTTGATAGCTTTGAAATGGAAGATGGTGAATCCATTGACAAACTCGAAGTCAGATTCACTAGCATTATGAATGATCTGAATGCTCTTGGGAAAAGATACCCACAGAGAGAAGTGGCACTGAAAATTCTTAGAGGATTATCTAAGAAATGGGATATACATGTTGTGGTGATTGAAAACACCAAAAATATTGATTCCATGCCATATCAACAAGTTTTCTCTGAACTGAAAGCTTATGAGTTTGTGATTGACAAGAAAACTAAGAAATCTGACAGCAAAGATGATTCTTCATCTAGCAAGAATGTGGCTTTCAAAGCCAAAGAGAAATCCTGTAAGTCTAGAGAGTCTGAGAACTCACTTGCCAAAAATCAGGATGAGTAGGAGGATAAGCTAGTACTGATGGCAAAGAGGTTTGAAAGACTCAATAGCAGATATGGAAAATATAAGAAATATTACAGGAATCACAGGTACAAGAGAGACTCAGAAGCTGGGGACAGATACTCTGAGAAAAGGAAGGACCACAAAGCTGAAAGATCCTCATCCAAAAAGAAGGACTCCAAGACCAAGGAGGAAAGTGATCAGGATGATGATGCCAACAGATGCTATAACTGTCAAAAGAAAGGTCACTTCCAATATGACTGTCCTGAGCTGAGTGCTAAAGAAAGAAAGGAAAGACAAGCCAAGAGAGACAAGAAGATCTCCAGCAAAAAGGCTATGATTGCTGAGGAAGGAGAACAATCTGAAGAAGGATCCAGTTCCTCAGATGAAATATTCTCAGATAGTGATAGTGATGATGTCTGCCTTGTTGCTATGGAGGAGGTAAATTCTTCTATCTCTGTCGTTGCTCCTACACAAGCACATGAGTTCTCAAGTTCAACTGTAAACAGTAATTTTGACCTGATGGATTCTTTTGAGAATCTTATGAAGGACTATTTTGTGTTACAAGAACTGCTCACTGAAACTCAAGAGCAGAACAAGGAACTGACTGCTGAGAATCTAAAGTGGAAAGACTCTAAAAATGCTGAGATCACTTCTCAATTGATGGGAACTACTGATGAACTAGATGTTCTGAAAGTACAACTCTCAGAAAAAGAGAAAGTGATAGAAATCCTTAATGGAAAATTAGAGAAATCCACTGAGGAGATTCAGCTTATCAGAACTGAGTTCAATGACCTCTTTGAGAAGCATGAGACTCAAGGCTGAGATATCCTCTGTGCTTATATCCTGTCATATGTCTTGAACATCTACTGTCATATATCTCACCCTAATTGCTTATATCCTATCATATATCTCACCAAAGCCAAAGCACTTGAACAAAAGGTCTGAACCCAAGAAGAACTCTAAGACTCATGTTCATGTTAAGGCTGGCACTTATACACAGGTACTGCCAAGGCACCTAGAGTGGTGAATGTGTATGTAGATGTTTATGGGAGACAAATCAGCCACTCTAAAGTAATTAGAGTTGTTAGGCAGATTTGGGTTCCAAAAGGTACAGCTAACCTGGTAGGACCCTACACCAAATGGGTACCTAAGAACTGATCTGTTTTTCAGGTGAAGGAAAAGGGCACTAAGCGGAATGAAGACAACATAGCCCTAATGAGTGAAAATGAATTGGCTCCTGCTATATGGTATCTGGACAGTGGATGTTCAAGACATATGACAGGATATAAGCAATTATTCACTGACTATGTTGAGCAAAAAGGCCCTCAGATCACATTTGGAGACAACTCCAAAGGACAAACTGAAGGATATGGAACTCTTGAAGTTGACTCTGTTCATATCTATGGTGTTTCATATGTGTCTGGTCTAAAGCATAATTTGCTTTCTATTAGCCAATTCTGTGACAAAGGATTCAGTGTTGAGTTCTCAAAGAACTTATGTTATGTAAAATACAATGCTTCACAGAAAATTTTACTGACTGGTACTAGAAAAGAAAATGTGTATCTTGCTGATTGGAGTTCAACTCCTAAAGATACATGTTTGGTTGCAAAAAGTTCCACTGATACCAGTTGGTTGTGGCACAAAAGGCTGAATCACTTAAACTTCAAAACCCTGAACAAACTTGCAAGATTAGCACTTGTGAGGGGGTTACCCAATGAAGTGCTCAGTAAAGATCATGTATGTAATGCTTGTCAGAAAGGAAAACAAATCAGAGCATCTTTCAAAAG
The DNA here is from genome assembly GCA_037126765.1 of Stenogyne calaminthoides. Classification (NCBI taxonomy): domain Eukaryota; kingdom Viridiplantae; phylum Streptophyta; class Magnoliopsida; order Lamiales; family Lamiaceae; genus Stenogyne; species Stenogyne calaminthoides. The sequence continues at coordinate 16,178,164 of JBBCBC010000030.1, read as the reverse complement.
CAAAGTAGATGTTTCTACTGATAGAATACTACAACTATTACATATGGATCTCTTTGGTCAAGTAACACCTGTAAGCACTAATGGTAGGAAATACACACTTGTGGTAGTTGATGACTACTCTAGATACACATGGGTCATATTCTTACTCAGTAAGAAGGAGACTCAGACAAAACTGCTTGAACTACTGAAAAGGCTCAAGTCTGAAAAAGAATCGAGTGTGGTCAAAATCAGATCAGATAAAGGAACTGAATTTATCAACCATATTATATCTGATTATTGTGCAACAAATGGAATAGCTCATGAAACATCAGCTGCAAGGACCCCACAACAGAATGGTGTTCTTTGAAAGAAGAAATAGGACTACGAAAGAAGTTCGCAAGAACAATGATTCTTTGAAGTCGATATTCCTAAGAGATTTTGAAATTTTGAAGCTATCAACCTTTGCATGTTACTCTCGTAAACAGATCCATCTTTGACCAAGAATCAAGGAAAAACTCCTTATGAGTTGTGGAATGAAAGGAAGCCTCTTGTTCTTTCTTTCGTGTGTTTGGTTGCAAGTGTTTCATACACAATAATGGTAAAGATCAGTTGAAAACTTTTGATAGCAAAAGTCGATGAAGGAATATTCTTAGGATATTCTAAAAGTCAATAAAAGCCTTTGAGTTTACAATCGTAGGACTCTTATTGTGGAAGAAACACCTCATGTTGTTTTTGATGAATCTACTTGTGTTCGGAAGAAGAAAACGAAAACATGACTCGGAGAATCGACCAAGAGAATCACCGGACTTAGCTTTGAAAAAAGAAGTCCTTCGAACTCCGAGAAGAAGAAAATCCACTTTCTATGAATGGAGTGAATCAGACTCAGACAAAGAAGTTCAGGATGGAAAAACTCAGGATGGTGAGACTTAGGATGGAAATTCTCCACTGAAGGAAAGCCAACACACTGAAGCTGATCAATCTGAACATACACCAGTTCAGACTCAGGTATGTAATGCCAATGAAGATGAGGTCACAGCTGAGGCAAACTCTGAATCTATCAACCAAGGGGGAACAAATGTCTCTAACAATGTTCTGAATAGAATATCCCCTGAGGAAGATGATTCCCTTTCTCCTTTTCTGTTGTTCCCTGAATTTGATGAACTACATGAACCTAACATTTCTGATGTTGAGGATACTATTGAAGGGGGAACATCCAGGAGAAAATGGTTGGATAGTCATCCTACAAGTCAGATTATGGGTGATCTATCAGAAGGTGTCAAAACAAGAAGGTTCCATGGAGAAAGTGTTTTGTTATGCTGCTTCCTATCTGAAAAAGAACCTACTGATATTGAAGAAGCTCCACAAGATTCATTCTGGATTATTGCTATGCAAGAAGAGCTGAATCAATTCACAAGGAATGAAGTTTGGGAGCTAATGGACAGACCTAAGAGGCACAATGTGATTGGAACTAAATGGGTGTTCAAGAATAAGAGAGATGAAAACAACAACATTGTGAGAAACAAGACAAGGCTAGTTGCACAAGGTCATGCCCAAGAAGAAGGCTTGGATTATGATGAAACCTTTGCACCTATTGCAAGACTAGAAGCCATCAGATTGTTTCTTGCATATGCTGCCTACATGAAATTCACAGTATATCAGATGGATGTGAAAAGTGCATTTCTGAATGGTGTGCTTAAGGAGGAAGTATATGTAGAACAACCTCCAGGATTTTGTCAGAGTGACCAAGTTTACAGGCTCAGGAAAGCCTTGTATGGTCTTAAGCAAGCACCCAGAGCATGGTATGATACTCTTTCTCAGTTTCTTACTGACCATGGTTTTATCAAAGGAACTGTTGATAGAACTCTGTTCAGGATAGAAGATGGGAAAGACATCTTACTTGTTCAGATTTATGTGGATGACATCATATTTGGTTCTCCAAATCATCAGTTGTGTGAAAAGTATTCTACCCTGATGAAAGGAAAGTTTGAGATGTCAATGATGGGGGAGATGAATTTCTTTCTTGGACTTCAGGTGAAACAAACTAAGAAAGGAATATTCATCAATCAAGCAAAATACATCAGTGATCTAATTGCAAAGTATGGTGTACAGAATTGCAATACAGTTAGAATTCCTATGAATACTAACTACAAGATGGATCCTGATCCTGAAGGCAAATCAGTAAATCACACTGATTATAGAGGGATCATTGGATCATTGCTATATCTCACTGCAAGCAAACCTGATATAACTTTTGCTGTTGGGATATGTGCAAGATACCAAGCTAATCCTAAGGCTAGTCACATGGAGGCTGCCAAAAAGATTATGAAATATCTTAAAGGCACTGTGAATAGAGGATTATGGTATCCAGCTGATGATAACCTTGAATTAACTGGTTATTCAGATGCAGACTATGAAGGATGTAGAATTGACAGGAAGTCTACCACAGGAACTTGTCAATTTCTTGGAAGTAAACTGATATCATGGTTTTCAAAGAAACAAACCTCAGTAGCAACCAGTACTACTGAAGCTGAATACATGGCTGCACGAAGTTGTTGTGCACAAATTCTTTGGCTCAGACAACAATTAAGGGATTATAAGATTATAGCCAATGAAGTACCTATATTTTGTGATAATAATAATGCAATTTCTATTACACAAAATCCAGTATTACACACCAGATGTAAGCATGTTGATATCAGACATCACTTCATCAGAGATCATGTTGAAAAGAAAGACATCAGAATGGAGAAAATTCATACCGATAAACAGAGAGCTGACATCTTGACTAAACCTTTGGCTGAGTCAAGATTTTAGGAACTATCAGTTGAATTAGGAATGTTGGATCCAGGTGAATAAGGCAAATCTGAAAAATTGAAGGTTTTCAGGTGCATGAAGTTTTTCAGATTTACTGAAAAACTCAGGATAAAATTGAGAGTCCTGAACACTGAGTCTCGGGAAACTCAGTAATTCTGACATTCAGTACTCAGTATTATACTGACATTTTATCAAGGTCAAAACTCAGTAAGACTGATGGAGAAAATTAGTCTAAAGAAGTTCTTGGCTAATGCACTTCATTTATTGTCCAAAACTGAATCTCAGTAATCATTAGCAATAAATGACAAAATACCTGAAGAAATAATTGGGCAGGACTTTTGAAATTCTCGAGGAAATTCAATGATCTGCAGGAACAGTAATTAAATGCACTGTTCATTAATCACCAAAAGGGATAAATTGGCGGCTAAGTATTTGCGAAACCGTCCTTTCAAACACCCGTTTTAGCCGGTGTTTAATCTCAACCGTCGATTTCTTCATCAACGCGATTTTCCATAAATCAAAATCCTATATCCATTGAAAAGATTTCATTTCAAGCCCTATTCCAAAAAAAAACTTCATCTTCACAAACACTCTGCTTCGAAACCCTCGATTGCCCAGAAATTTTTACCTATCTCAAAACCCTTCACCAGAAATTCTCCAAAAATGACACTCTCTGTATACGACAAACTCGCCATTTCCAATAAACTTTGGTATGAATATGTCGTTTCTCTAGAAAGCACGTCCAATGCAACTCACGAGGAGGAGGTGTTGCATATGATTCGTTTGGCAAAGCTTACATGCCTGGTCGCGAATCAACCAGAGGCCGAATATGCAAAAAAGGTAATTGAGTTTGTTTCTAATATGCAGTTTGATGATGAGAATTGCATAGAGTCTCAGATTACAGTCTCGCATTTGGAGCATGTTTCGAAATATGTGGATTTTGTTTGGGAATTTTATATTATTCCTAAGAATCTGAATGACATATATGAGTTAAGTGATAGAGGTGAAGACCCTACGGTATACATGATGGGTAGGGAACAAGAATATTTGGATAAAATTACTGAGCATCCAGTAAAGTTTGAAGCTACGTTGAATAAGAAGCATTTGAAGCCTAAATATCGAGTATTGTTGGATATTGTAAGCAAATGCATCATGAGTAGATCTGGTAGTTTCGAACAGATAAGCACGCCTAAGTTAAGGCTAATGGAGGCGATTGAAGATTCACCTACTACGACATTCAATTGGTTGCACTATTTGATCAAGGTGGTGAGTGATCAAGCCAAACACATTCAGGAGGTGAATGGCTCTGTAGTAATCATGGGAAAAATTCTACATGCAACCAAGATTGCATTTATCTTGGAAAAGTTCAGAGAAGAGGAGAACATTTTTTTCGATTCCACTTCCTTTCCAAAGTCAAAAATCATGTTCAAACCAACAAAGAAGACTTTGAGAGGAAAGAAAGAGAAAAACACTGAGTCTCAGGAGGAGACTATCGAAGAGGAAACTGAGGAAGATACAACAGTGGTGGAGCAGGTCAGGGAAACAAGACAATCCGCTCAGAAATCCACTGAGAAAACTGATGAAGAAGCCAAACAAGCTAGGGGGAAAGCCCTAATGCAAAATAAAAGGGAGAAAGGTGAGAAACTGAAGAAGAAAGCACTGGCTCCTCAGAAGCGCAGAAAGCTTCAAACGATTGCAGAAAAGGAGGCCAGTGAAACTGAAGAAACTCAACCTGAAGGCCAGCAAGGGTTGAAATCTCCACTGCAGGTTCTTGCTCAGGTGGTGACAAATGTGCAGGAGCAAGAAACTGAGGAACATGTTTTTTCTGAGGTACTCGAAACCTCTCTGAGCTCAGATAAAATCTCTCAGGAAATCTTCAAGGGACCTCAGATCCCTACAGAAGAAAGACCTATTCAGACGTCAGATCAGTCTGAACCTCAGGAATTGCTGAACTTGGATGCGCTTCTGAATGAACCATTTCTTGATCCATCAGCTCTGGAACTCATACAATCTGAGGCTACTGCTCCTGAAAGCCCAAGATTGAAGAAGGGAGAAGCCGAAGAGACTGAATGGCGAAGCAAAGGGGAACGGTTCATCATGGATAGATACCCTGAGCTAAATGCATATCCTGACCTTCAGGATATGTTCTGCAGGCTCAGAACGACAGTGTATATTCTGAATCAAACACTCCCGGAGATGCTGAACATTGCTTCATACAGAGGAGAAGAGTGGTGGAATGCTGAGACAGGTGCTCTAACTGAATTCTCAAGTTTCAGGAAAACCAAGCTGAGAATGAAAGAGGGGATTTTGATGAATTGGTGAAAATGAAGCTAGCTGAAAAGAAAGCTACTGAAGGAGTAGATGCTTCCAGCTCTCATGATCAAAACAAAGATAAGGATAAGGGAGATGATGCAGAAAAGAAATCTGAGAAGGAGAAGGAACCTCAGACAGATACTGAGAAAGAGAAGGAAACTGCGAGTCAGATGGGGACAGATACTGATGCTGAACCAACTGATATCAGACAACCTCAGACTGAAGTTAGCATTCTTCAGGTACCTTTTGGCACTGTTATACATTATGCCGAAGTTACTGAAGTACCTAACTTTAAATCTGATGTTTATGATATACAGACTGAGGCTCAGTTGGAGCACCCAATTCAGTTGGAAAATGTTGTACAAACTCCAGTGGTTGATTTCACACCAATCCTGGATGAGTTAAAGAAGATAGAGCCAAGGATGGAAGAGATACTGGCAAGTCAATCTCAGAAGCTTGAGAATCTAAGCTCTTCATCAAGCATGCTGCAAACAATTCTCACAGACAAGATAACTCTGATGGAGTTAGTCCTGGCTGCTCAAGATCAAAAAATGGAGAACCTGAGTTCATCATCTGATACGCTTCAAACAACTCTATCAGGTAAATTAACTACATTAGATGGAAAGATTGATGGAGTACATACAGAGCTTAATGCCAACATGAAGCAGATGTATCAAGAAAGAACTGCCTATCTTGAAGCCAAGTTGATTGAGAAGAATGACCTGATGATCAAAACAGATGTTGAGGAAATGAGCTCTCTGCTCATGACCAAGATGACAGAGATGATGCATGATGTCTTCTCAAAGCAGTTTGCTCCTCTTTCGGATGAGTTCTCAATGGCCAAAAACTACATGATGAGGCTAGAAGATGAGCATGATCAGTTGGCAGGGGCAGTGCGCAGTATGAGCAAGGAGCAATACTATATGGATACTGCACTGACTCAACTACTCCCAAGGTATGGTGCCAAAAAGGGGAAAAGGCCTGGTGGAAAATTAAGTGAGTTGTTGGCACAAACCTTGGAGAGAAAGGCTCAAAAAGAAGCTGAAGGAAAGAAAATTTTGGATGCCTTGAGTGAGATTGAAGCCACTGAGAAACTGAAGTTTGCAGAAGCTGAGAAACCTACCTTCACTCAGACAAATGATCAGATCACTGAGGAAGTAATTACTGAGAAAATGAGTGATAGAAGGATGGTTGAAACAAGCAAGGCAGAAGAAGAACAAGCCAGACCAGAAAAGAGAAAAGCAGTTGTCTTTGTTGAAACTGAAAAGAAGAAAAGAGCAAAGGTAGTTAAACCTACTCAGAGGAAGCTGATTATGGAATTTGAAGAATCAGATGAAGAACCAGAAAAGGAAACTGAAACTCAACCTGAGACTTTTGATACCAAGAAGACTCTGAAGGCCTTGCAGGTTGAAAAGGAAAAAAGAACTGCTGCTTCAGTATCTGGTGCTCCTCTGATCAGAAAGAAGAAAGAAGAAGAACAGAAGAGAAGAGGTGGATTCAAAAAGTTTCTAAGCAAAAGGAGAGGTACAGAAAAGACTCAGAAATGGCCACATATTGACAAGTGGATGCCTCTACAGTTCAATGATGCATGGGAAGAGATCAAGAGAACTTTCTGGTTCTATTATGAGATTATGAGAGAATGGAGGGGGAGCAGCTCGGATAAGAATAAAGCTTTCATTGAGTACTTACTGACATTCTATCCTAAGTACCTACAAAGTTGGATCAACATGGCAAATGAAGGAAACACTCAGATAGTAGCCCCTGGTCGATACATGTACCCAGCTCCTAGGTTTGAGAATGGCTATGTAAATGAGGCAGCCATTTCTCAGGAAATAGCCCAGTATGCCATCCAGCTAGGCTTAACAGGAAACAACCCTGATATCATCAAGGCAAGAGATGAACTGAAGAAGAGATACTACGGGATGTTCAACTTGGAAGTGCCAGAGGATGAAATGGAAGAAGACTGAAGACTATGTACTTTTGTTTTAAATTCAGTTGTTTTTTACTTTTCATTGTAATCTGTAAACTCTTATCCTACATCAATGAAAATTTATCTTTATGCTCAAAGATAATATCTCATTATCTTTTTACATGTCTTGATATGCCAGATTGTTAAGGAAATTGTTGGGAAAATTGTCATTTTGGTTTGTAATAGATAAACTGAAACTTGAGTATATGTTAGGTTTCTTAAATGTAACAAGATGGTTTTGGCATCATCAAAAAGGGGGAAATTGTTGGGAGATGAATTTAATAAAGAAGTTTTGATTAGATCTCAAAACCCCTGAGTATGACATGTTCAGGATAATCTTGATAGACTGAGTCATGTTTCAGTATAGATTGTTCAGGAAGTTATCTGCACCATGTATAGTCAGCAGATATAGATCAGGTTAGATTTTGAAGATACTGAAGAACTGAAGACTCAGAAATACTAAGTAATTAAAGAATCAGTAGAACTGAAGACTCAGAATATACTGAAGACTCATTAAGTTACTGAAGACACTGAAGACTCAATAAGTTACTGAAGACACTGAAGACTCAGAATATACTGAAGACTCATTAAGTTAATGAAGACATCAAGACTCATGAAGTTATCAAGACATCAAGACTCGATGAAGTTGTCAAGACATCGAAGACTCAATAGTTACTGAAGACTCAGTATAACCTGAATGTTCAGAGGCACTGAATAATATCTATCTGAATACTACAAAAGTGAGAAAAACGCACATGTTCAGAAAAGTAGATATTGCCCAAAACATTCTAGTGCAGACAAAAGGAACTAAGTCTAAGTGTTGTTTAAGGTTGTCTCATTCAGAGAGATTGACCAAAAAGAGCCGTTTTATTTGTCTACATTCACTGAAAACAAGAACTAATCAGAGGAAGACAAACATCACTTTTCATCGACCTTCGAAAGCGACGGGACCACTGAATTATGTCAAGAAGAGTACTAAGTTCGCATTGTAAAAATTGGTGATTGGCTACATGATTTGCATATTTCCTAAAACATGCAAGGGAGTGTTCAAACCCTAAATATAGTCGTTCATCAAACACCAGAAGAGGAAACCCTTGATACTATCTCCTCCAACGGATAGTTTTTCAAGAGTAACCTTGGTGAAGGTTGCCTATAAATACCAGTGTCCTTCTACATTGAGAGGTCACGAGAAATTTCAAGCAACTCAAGAGCTCATTCGTATTATTGCAAATTGAAGCACTAGAAAAACCTAGAATTTCCCAAGTGTTTCACATTAGAGAGAGCTCATTCACTAAGCCTAGATTGATAAGAAATATCCAAAGCTTAGTAGAGATATCCTAGCCTTTCAGATCTGTTCTTATTGTAAAGGATATCTCACCCTAGTTGAAACTAACCCAAAACCCAAACCCTTTGTTAAGGTAGTTTGTGTGTGATTTGTTGGTGAGTTAGAGTTGTAAAGAGTTAGTAAGCTACAATGAGTTAGCCAGAAAACTCTAGAGAAGAAGTTAGTAAGCTACTTGTGGTAGTCTGAACACTTGTGTGTGTTTGAGTTAGTAAGCTGCAGTGAGTCAGCCAGAAAACTCAAGGTAGAAAAGTGAGTAAGCTCTGAGTGAGTTAGCTTTGAAAGCTTTAGGTAGTGGTTAAGGAATTTCTCTCGAAGATCGAGAGAGAGTGGGCGTATGAGCTTGAGTCTCGAACCACTATAATTCTTTGTGTTGTTTGCTTTTACATCTTTGCATTATTATCTGTTGCATGTTTTTCACTGAAAGCATATTTCACTGATATTCAGTTGGAACCAATCCACTGAACTTGCATCAAATTGATCACAACCTTAATCACTGTTTTATTAAAGGGAAGATTTTCAACAAAGCTAAAACGAGTATAAACTTAGGGGTCATCCATTCCGCACACTTGAGTGGCTAGAATAGATAGTTACCAAACTGAACTAACTCTACTGGGTGTTCAGTAAGATAATTATCTGATCCAAGCTCCTCAGGATCTCTGATAAATTCAGGATCAGTTGGGCTAATCTGAAGCTTCGAAAATTTTCGGGATCATTGTCTCGATGAGACTTTGACTCAGGACAATCCATGCTTCTCAAGGCAAAATTATCAGGATAACCTGACCCATCTGACCTCAGTGAAAGAAAAGTTTTAAAAATCACTAAACATGTGTATCCCCCCATACATGTGTGAGACTCATTAGCACCGGGACCAACAACCTATTTTTCCATAATTATTTTTGAAAATAATTAGTAGGAGAGAGAAAAAGATTTTCTTGGAAAGATTTTATGGAATAAGTATTCTTGAGATACAAGTTTATCCCATAAATTCAAGAAAGGTAAAAGATCTTATTTCTTCCCTATTTTATTTGATATTTTCGAGAATAATGGACAAGAAGGGAGGAGAAGATTTTGTTGGGAGATGTTTTGGGAAATATAATATATTGGATATATTCAAGATTGTATCTTGAGGAAGAAACAATGAAATTTTCCAATAGCCCAACAAGGCTAAATTTTCGTCCCCCCTAATACTATAAATAGGGGATGAATTTTTCATCCCCAATGTAATTCCATGTGTTGAAAAAATTAGAAATTCACAAAGGTGGTGGCAAATATTTTTAGTTTTCTCCTTTATTAAAATCATTCGTGAGAATCCTTCCACCGGATTACGTTCGTGGACTTGGGACATATTTGAGAAGGCACTTTGGGTTGATCCACCGTCTCAACGGTTGTCTCTACAAGGGGTATGTAATTTCGTAACTCCTAGATTCCTCATGCTTAGGATTTACGTGAATTACGTGTACGCATGTTGTTGTTGCTTATTTAATTATTATGTTGAATTAATTTAGGATTGATTCATGTTAGTAATTAATTGAATAATTTAAATATGTATTTAAATACACCTCGAATAGATCCGGGCACCCCGTATTTCCCAACATGAACCGCTCATGTCATAATTTGAATAAATTTACTTCAGGTAAATTAGTATATCGTTCAAAGAATCATCATTTTCAATGTTCATGTTTGCTTCGGGCAAACTAGTGCGATGAGATTCTATTTTACTCATAATTATATAAGGAGTTTTCATGTATGAACTATAATGTTTCCACTAAAAATAGATATAGCAGGGAGAATTTCAACATGAAAATTCAAGTCAAGAAGTAATTACAGTTAAGAGAAAGTTTGATAGATTTTCATTTATTAATACAAGATAATTTTTACTACAATTGTCCATAAGAAACATCTTGATATAAACTTTCATATGTAGTACAAATTCAATAAATTATCATGAAATAATCGGCCACAAAAATTAATAATAATAGACAAATAAGGAATTTTCACATAATTCATAATTTCTACAGCAAAAAATTCACAAGCCTATTCTGCGGCAGATAATTCTAATTGCTGAAATTTAAAAGGGATTAAGCTTCTTTACCAGAGCGGAACCCTAATGTAAGGGTTCCAATATCGTCTTATGATAGGTTTGGCTCGTGTTGAGAACAAACTCAATTGGATGTTCATGTGTCCGTTTGCTCGTCTCATATATATGAGTAATTTCGTCCATCTTAGACTTATCTCAATGAGTAGAGTAACCAAACAAGTATCGACGATCAATATTGAATCCAAAAGAAAACTCAAGATATAAACCCGTTAGACAATACAATCGGGATCATTGAATTGAATACTTAATCATCAAATTGATTCTATATAAATAAGAGGTATATAATAATTAATGGCTCTTACAGTGCTTCTATAGCACTAATTCATGGGACGTAAAAGCCCAACGATTTTAAACAGTATCAACATCAAAGCCGTGATACTATATATCACGAAAGCAATGAATACTGGGTAGAGGAAAAACCTAATAATTATTACCCAAAATAGCACAAAAGTGAAAAGAATCCATATGCATTCATTTGGCAATAGTTAGTACCAAATAATCTCTACGATATAAACGCTAAAGAATGGACAAGTCAATCTAATCTCTAACAACACACTAGAAATCAATCAATCGATGAACCATGAATAATGCCTCATCATCATCTACCCCAACTACAAAGAAAATTCCAATTGATCTCATAAGCAAAATTATATTGCAGCAGATTTTATTTAATATTTTATATTAAATTTCATTCAATTTCATGGCTAGGACTATGAGGAATTGTATGCGAATCAAATACATAGCACATTTTTTCATGTATCAAAACCAAGAAACCAAAATCAATAATGACCTGGCATCGATTCTTTTTTAAAAAATAAAGCCGCATTAATTTAATAAAATAATCCGATGATATATTTATTGAATTTCGTCTTGCCAATCTTCACTTACTTGGATCTTTAAATTTCATTGTGACGTTAATATATATATATATATATTTGAGTCAACAAAAAACTTTAGGCTAATAAAAATCTAAAATAAAATAATTCTCCCTCCGTCCTGAAATTATTGTCCGGTTTACTGTGTGATCGATTTTTAAGAAAAAGTGATAAAGTGTTAAAGTGTAAGGGGTAGAATTGGTAAATCAACTTTATTGTAAAGTAAACTCACTTTATTAAGGCAATTAATTGTATCTGATTAATTCAAACAGAATCAAGACCTTTATTCACACCGACATGAATAAATTGCCAAGCAAACAAAAAAAACATCATTACATTGCTAAAAACTCAAAATTTTCAGAATTTACAGCACAATTAATTCAATTCCCTCCTAAAATTCCCTACCATTACAAAATTCCCACCTAATTAGTTTAAAATCTACCAGTAAATTCCCACCTACCAGTAAAAATCTCCCTCCTATTACACATTTCAAAATGAATTACACCCCATTAAATGCTAACATCACTACCATAAATTCTACAACACTTCAACATTTACAGCAAGACAAAAACTGCTACTGCAACATTTAGAGATTCCTGCAACAAAGAAATTAAATGCATCAGTGTTAGTTAAAGATGGGTGAAGACAACAAGCACTTAACATGGGAAGAAAAGAACAGGTGTGTGGCACATTTATTAATTGGTGCAGTGGATGGTGAACCTTTACATGGCAAGCTCAAAGAAGCTGTTGAGCTATTTGGGATTTCTCCTAGAACTGTCACTAGGCTCTGGAAGGCTGCAAAGAAGCAAATGGACCAAGGTAAGTCATGTACCTTAGTTTCAAATTCAAAGGGAAAGCAGAAAACCAGACAAAAAATATTGGATGAAGAGAAGATACTCAACATACATTGGACATATAGGTCTACCATTAGAGACCTTGCAGAAAACTTGGGTATTAGTAAAAGCACTGTTGGAAGATGGATTAAGGAAGGCCAAATCAAAGCACATACAAATGTCATTAAGCCACTTCTTACAGATATCAACAAGCTTGCTAGGGTACAATTCAGTTTGAGTCAACTCTATGTTGACAGGGAAGGTAACATCATCAAGTTTCACAGCATGCATATTGTAATCCACATATATGATAAGTGGTTTTACATCACAAAAACAAGTCACAGATTCTACAAGTTGCCATCAGAAGAACATACACACAGGGCTTGCAAAAGCAAGAGGTTTATCACAAAAGTGATGTTTATTTGTGCTGTGGGGAGACCCCTATATTCAAGTGATGGCACACTTGTATTTGATGGAAAGATAGGAATGTTTCCCTTCACTGAAGAAGTTGAAGCAAGAAGGAACAACAAGAACAGATTGAGAGGCACATTGGAGACAAAAAACATTGAATCCATAACCAAGGAAATCATGAAGGACTGCCTTATCAACCAGGTTCTATGATTTTAATTTGCACACAATATAAATGCAAGTATCCTAAACCTATAGTTGGTTACTTGCATAAATATCTTGTCTAGTTTCTTAAAACATAACAGAAAATTTTCATCATTTAGTGTTTAAGATGAGTATTCTTAACCTATAGTTGGTTACTTACATTTAGGGGTTTGTAAGTGTAGCAAGTATCCTAACAATTATTAGTTGCTCAACTACTTTTACAGGTAATACCAGCAATAAAACATAAATGGCCAGCAAATGCATCCAAAGAAATCTGGATCCAGCAAGACAATGTCAAACCACACATATAAAATAATGATCAACATTTTAGAGCCATAGCTGAATCTGATGGTTTCAACATAAGAATTTTACAGCAGCCAGCAAACTCACCTGACAAAAATATTAATGATTTGGGCTACTTTGCATCACTTCAGGCATTACAAGTGAAGAAGAAGGCAAAAACTATTGTTGATCTAGTTAATAATGTGGCAAAATCATTTGAAGATCTATCAGCAATTACTCTTAATAAAGTGTTTCTTAGCTTGCAGGTGAGTTGCATTGAGATCTTGAAGGTTAAAGGAGATAACAGTTTCCAGACACCACACATGGGCAAAGACTCACTTGCATATCAAGGATTACTACCTGATAATCTAGAAGTGGATGAGAGTTTGGTAAGAGAATGCATAGAACACTTAATGCAGCCTGGTAATGGATTTGGAAGCACCTATGATTTGGGAAAACTTATTAATGATTTAGGGTATTAGAAGTGTAAGACCCTCTTTTATATATTTTGATTCCCACTACTGAGTAGTTGGTGAATGTTTACTGCATAAACATATAAGTAGATAAACTTCTAGTTCATGATTTGTTTAAGCAGTAAACATTAGTAGAACAATGCTTTTTGGTTTGTATTTTGACCATCAAAATGAATATGATGGCTTTTGGAAATGTATTAGACCCTCAGATTATAACATCATCATTGGGATATGTGACTTGCATCCTAATCTAGAATAGTAATCCTAGAGGTTGCAGATTAAATTTAGAATTGAAACTCATAAGGATCATATTATGTCTCCTAAATGATGAGAGGATTACTCATCATTGGTGACATAATCTCCATTTCATGTTAAAACACAGAATAACATGCAATTCAGTTCACATTTCATCTTAAAACAGAGAATAGCGAATTCAGTTCACAATGCATGTTAAAACACTTACAATAGCATGAATTCAGTTCACATTTCATGTTAGAACACAGAATATCATGAATTCAGTTCACATTTTTTCATGTTAAAGCATAATGTTGGGAGATGAATTTAATAAAATATATATGATTTTGATTAAGATCCCAAAACCCCTGAGTATGACATGTTCAGAATGATCTTGATAGTTGAGCTAGGATTCAGTTTTAGAGTATTCAGGATGTTATCTGCAAAATGTATAGTCAGCAGATATAGTTCAGGATAGGTTCTGAAAGACTCTAAAGAACTCAATATGGTTCTGAAGAAACTGAAGTTTCAAGATGAAAGGAGAAGTTTCAAGAATCAAGAGAAATCGAGAAATCGAAGATTCGAAACCGAGTGAGAAACTTCGAGAAACGAGATACGTAAGATCAAAGATAATCGAGGAACCGAAGGCTCAAGATGAAGATTCAGCCAGTATCACCAAGATATCTCGAAGACCCAAGACTCAAGACTCAAGACGCAAGATCAAGATCGAAGATCAAGAATATCAAGGCACAAGAATTATCAAGACTCAAGAATGTCATCAATGCTCAAAGATAAACCTGAATGTTCCGAGGCACTGAATATATCTATCTGAAGGATGTAATACTGAGAAGATCGCGATTCCTTAGAAAATAGATATTTGCTAAGACATTTAATTGCAGACAAAAGGAACTAAGTCAGAAGTGTTGTTAAAGTTATATCAACTCAGAGTTTGTAACCAAAAGAGCCGTTGAAGGTGTCTACCTTTAACTGGAGACAAAAGTCAAAAAGAGGAAGACAACATTTGTACCCTCATCGATTAATCGAGCGGTGACATGTCATTTGAAAAAAGATGTCAGATGTACAAAAGTTCCAGACTGCAAAAAGTGAAGACCGGCTACATGAAAGGCTATTGCCTAAAACGTGTTAGGGAGTTTCAAACCCTAAATATAGCCATTCCTCACACACCATAAGAGGAAACTCACGAAGCTATCTCTCCAACGGATAGTTTTCAAGAGTGACCTTGGTGTATGCCTATAAATATTGGTGACCCTCTACATTGTAAGGTTACGAGAAATTTATACGCAACTCAAGAGCTCAAACTTATTACTGCAAGTTGAAGCACTCAAAAAACTTAGAATTTCCCAAGTGCTTTTATATTGAAGAGAGCTCACTAAACTAAGCCTAGCTTGATAGACATATCCAAAGCTTAGTCGAGATATCCTAACCCTTTGCATTGTACTTCATTGTAAAGGATATCTCATCCTAGTTGGAAACCAACCGAGAAACCCCAAACCCTTGAGAAGGTAGTTGGAGTGTGTTTGTTGGTGAGAAGAGTTGTAAAGAGTTAATAAACTACGCGGAGTAGTCAGAAAACTCTAGAGGAGAAGTTAGTAAGCTACAGGGGTAGTCTGAAAGCTTGTTTGTGTTTGAGTAAGTAAACTACGGAGGTAGTCAGAAAGCTCAAGGTCGGGTTGAGTAAGTAAACTACGTGGAGTAGTCAGAAAGCTCAGGGCCGAGTTGAGTAAGTAAACTACGCGAGGTAGTCAGAAAGCTCATAAGTGATTAGTGAATTTCTCTGAGGATCAGAGAGAGTGGATGTAGGAGCTTGAGTCTCTGAACCACTATAATTCTTTGTGTTGTTTATTGCTTTCCTTATACGCGGCTTAATCATTGCATTGACTTGATTTTGAAATCATACTTTTCACTGATATTCAGTTGGAATCAATCCACTGAAGTTCCATGTATTTGAATCACAGCTTAATCACTAATTCCATTCAGGAAGGTTTTCAGCAAAGCTTTAAAATGAGTATAAACTAAAGGGCCAACCATTCCGCACATCTGAGTAGCTAGAACAGATAGTTACCAAACTGAACTCTCTTCTGAGGATTCAGTAAGTTAGTTATCGATCCAAGCAACTCGGGATCTCTCGACACTCGGGACTCGGTTGGGATTATCTCGAGGTATCCGAAAGCGGCTTCGGGATGTTTTTGTCTCAAGAGACTTTGACTCAGAGCGATCTATGCTTCTCTAATCTTCAGGATTATCTGACCCAAGCTGACCTCAGTAAGAAAAAGTTTTAAAAACACTGAACACGTGTATTCCCCCTCATACACGTGTAAGACTCATTTGTACCGGGACCAACAAGTGGTATCAGAGCAGTGGTTCAACTTGACCACCTGCTTTGTTGACCAAAGTTTTATTTCAAAAATACTTGTGGTCTATCTGAACTGATCTTATTTGCTGAATTTTTTTTTTCTAAAATCTGAGACATCATGCCTTCTACGAAGCTTACAATGTTCTCAGTTGAGAAATATGATTTGTGGAAATTAAGAATACAGGCTCATTTGTATTCTAAGCATGAGAGAATGTGGAGAGTGGTTACTGAAGGACCATTCCAATTAATTATTGTGAATCGAGTTCGAAGATGAGAGAAATGATTCTGGGACTGAATTAAAGTCAGATGATTAACTTACTCCTGATCAGAGAAAGTTAGTCAATCTTGACTATATTGCCAAAGATACAATATATAACACTATTGATGATAGTGTTATGAGGAAGATCTCTCATTGTGAGAATTCAAAAGAAATATGGGATACACTTGCTGAGATTGCTAAGGAAGAAAAGGAGTCTGAAGAAAGTTCCAGCTCCTCAGAAGAGATATGCTCAGAAAGTGACAGTGATGACATCTGTCTCATAGCTGTAGGAGAGGTAAGTTCTTCTATCTCTGTTGTTGCTCCTACACTAGCACAAGAGTTGTCAAGTTCAACTGTAAACAGCCATTTTGACCTGATGGATTCTTTTGAGAATCTGATGAAGGACTATGATGTTTTACAAGAACTGCTAAATGAAACTCAAGAGCAGAATAAGGAACTGAAGGCTGAAAATCTAAAATGGAAAGACTCTAGCAAAACTGAGATCACTTCTCAATTAATGGGAGCTACTGATGAACTGGATGTTCTGAAAGTACAACTCTCAGAGAAAGAGAAGTTGATAATGACCCTAACTGAAAAGCTAGAGAAATCCACTGAAGAGATTCAGCTAATCAGGACTAAGTTCAATGACCTCTCTGAGAAGCATGAAACTCTACAGAACTGTGAGGATAGTGCATAGAAGAAGTTAACTCTATTGAATACTGCATCTAAAGTAATAGATGAAATTCAGAGTTACCAGAGATCTGCCACTATAAAATCTGGATTGGGATAAATTCCAGGGGGGACCTCACAAGGTCATCTGAATGCTGCATCAAGTAGCAAGAAGACAATCTTTGTAAAACCAGTGGCACCTACACTTCAAGCTGAAGTAATGCCCAAGGTTGTAGACAAGGGAAAAGGACCCATGGTTTCAGTAAAACTGAATAATCAGGTTGGAAAGCCCAAACCTTAGGTGAAGGCTAGAAAACCTGAGCACTCAGTTGGAAAGTTTCAGGTAAGTACTTCAAAGCCTCGGGCTAAGAATGCAAACCTGAAAGGCTCCACACTGAACCATCAGAGGAATCCTCAGATGAGAAACACTCAGCAGAGACATTCTCAACTGAAGAGACCAAGTCCTCAGTATACTGAAAGACCCAGATTTCAGTACAGACAACCTGAACCCCACTTGCCTAAGGGTAAAGGTTATCTGAACCCGAGTCATCAAAAATTTAGACCGGCTGCACAGAAGCCAAAGCAAATGAACAGAAGGCCTGAACCAAAGAAGAATTCAAAAGCCCATGTTCATGCTAAAGCTAGCACACATACACAGAAAACTGTTAAGGCACCCAGAGTAGTAGATGTGTATGTTGATGTTTATGGAAGACAGATCAGCCACTCTAAAGTGATTAGAGTTGTTAGGCAGATTTGGATTCCTAAAGGTACAGCTAACCAGATAGGACCCTATACCAAATGGGTACCACATATCTAATCTGTTTTTCAGGAAAACAGAAAAGGGCACTGAACTAAATGAAGATATCATTAGCCCTGTTGAAAGAAGATCTGAGATGTCATTGTTGGAAGATGAATCTCCTTCATGGACTTCAAGAGAAATCAAGCTGAAGAAGGAACTTCATCAGAGATCATATTGAAAAAGGACATCAAAATAAAGAAAATTCATACTGATAAGCAAAGAGCTGATATCTTGACTAAACCATTGGCTGAATCAAGATTTCAGGAACTTTCAGTTGAATTAGGGATGTTAGATCCAGGTGTATAGAGTAAAATCTGAAAAATTGAAGGTTTTCAGATGCATGAAGTTTTCTCAGAATTCTACTGAGAAACTCAGGATAAATTGGAAATACTGAACTGAGTCTCAGGAAACTCAGATTTACTGAAGGTCAGAACTCAGTGATATACTTAACCCATTCAGTACTCAGTATCATACTGACATTTTATCAAGGTCAGTACTCAGTAAGACTGATAGATGGAAATTAGTCTGAAGAAGTAATGACTCATGCGACTCATTTATTGCTTAAGTGAAGCTCAGTAATCATTTGCAATAAATACAAAACACCTGAGGAATGTTTTTGGGCGGGATCGTTTGAAATTCCGAAGAAGGTCAGCAGTCATTAAATGCTCTGTTACATTTCTTGACCAATAAGGATATTTTGGCGGCTTACTTTTTGGAGATCGTCTGTTCGTATACCCGATTAATCGGAGATTAATCTCAACCGTTGCTTTTCACCTAACCAACGCGATTCCCTACGATCTCGAAGCTATATATACCCCAATAAGCCATTCAAGCCAAAATTTTATCAAACCCTTCGTTCCCAAATCCTCTGCAATTAAATCCCCTTTGCCCAGAAATTCCAAACCCTAAATCTTCATTTCTTCAATCAATCTCTAAAATGGCCCCAACCTTGTTCAACAGATTAGCCGAAACTAACAAGCCTTGGTACGAGTTCGTTGTCTCACTCGATAGTACAACCAACTCAAAGCCAGAAGAGGAGGCTCTGCATATGATTCGACTGGCTAAACTCACACATCTCGTCGCAAGCCGGCCAGATCAAGAGTATGCGAAAGAGGTAATCGAATTCATCTGTAATTTGAGGATAGATGAAGAGGATAGTATGCATTCTGCGATTACTGTATCACATTTAGAGCAGTCATCCAAATACATCGATTTTGAGAGGGATTTGTATATAGTTCCGAAAAATTTGAATGATGTTTTTGAGCTCTGTGATAGAGGAGAGGATCCTGCGATGTATATGTTGGGTAGAGAGCAGGAGTACTTAGATAGGATTGCTGAGAATCCTGTGAAATTTGAGGCGACATTGCATAAGAGGCACTTGAAGCCACAATATCGAGTTTTGATGGATATTGTGAGCAAGAGCATCATGAGTCTTGCGGGGAGTTTTGAGCAGATCAGTACCCTGAAGCTCAGATTGATGGCGGCGATCGAGGCCTCACCCACCTTTGACTTCAACTGGCTGAAATTTCTGATTCAGATGGTGAGTGAGCAAGCCAAAGTCTTCAAAAAGGTTGACGGGGCGATCACGATTAAAGGCAAGATCCACCATGCAACCAAAATAGCTTATATTTTGGAGACGTGCAGAGAGGAGGAGGATATCTTCGCCAATTCGACCCCATTCCCTAAGTCCAAAGTGCTCTTCAAGCCCATTGCTGTGAAGAAGCAGGCCATCCGAGGGAAGAAAGAAAAGAAAGCAGAATCACCTAAAGCTGCTGCTGCTGAAGAGACCCAACAAACTAGGGGGAAGGTTTTGTTGGAAGCAAAGAAGGAGCAGGGAATAAAAATGATGAAGCAGAAGAACCTTGCTCCAAAGCGCAGAAGATTGGTGGTTCTCACCGATGAAGATGGCAGTGAATCGGAAGAGATTCAACCTAAGGGCCAAACCGCTCAGAGTTCGCCATTGCAAGTTTTGGCTCAGGTTATCTCTAAGGCACAGGAACAGACTGAAGAGCAGGTCTTTTCTGAGGTGCTTGAGACATCACTAAGTTCAGACAAAATTTCTCAAGAAATTTTTAAAGGAACTCAGCCCTCGAGATTTCTATCGAAGAAGTGTCGGCCGCATAACAGAAGAGCCAACTCAAAGTCAACTGAGGATATGCCACCAGCCTCGTTAACCCACTCGGGGATGTAAACCGGGACTCGACCGCACAACGCTCGAGGTCACGAGACTCGTGAGCGTAATATTCTTGATGAGCTCCTGAGTGATCTATTGCTTGATCCCTCAGCTGATGCTTCAACTGAACTAGAGAGCCCGAGATGGAAGAAGGGCGAGGCTGAAGAAGGCGAGTGGAGAAGCAAGGGGGAACGGTTCATTCTTGACCGCTACCCTGAGCTCAGCCCATTCCCTGATCTGCAAGATATCTTCTTCAGATTAAGGTCGACTATGTTCATCCTCAATCAGATTCTTCCCGAGATGCTTGATATTGCTGCATTCAGAGGGGAAGACTGGTGGAATGAGGAGACAGCCTTCCTGACTGACTTCTCAGGGTTCAGGAGGACAAATCTCAAGATGGAGATGAGGACCAACAGGGAGATGCTGAGGATCAGTCTCAGTTGGAGAAGGAAACTTCTGGTGCTGATCAACCTGAAATCGGTCAACCTCAGACTGAAGCTAGCACTCTTCAGGTACCTTTTGGCACTATTAACACTTATGCCAAAGTTGTTGAAAGTTCTATCTTTAATTCTGAATTGTCTGATAAACAGACTGAGGCTCAGTTGGAGACTGGAGCTCAGGATGAAGCTGAAGCTCAGGATGATCATACAACATGAAGGTCAAGTGAAGGTTCCCGAGATTGACTCACTCCCTTGATGGAGAAACTTGAGAAGGTTGAGCCAATGATGTTCAAGATTGCTCAGATGGAAGAAATTGGCCAACCAAGCTCGTAAGATGGAAAGTCTTTAGTCTTCTTGAGTGGTGCTAATCCAAAACACTCGACCTCGCCAGATGACCTCCATGGAAGATAAATTTGAATGAAAAATTTGGAGGGAGTCAAGAAACGAGCTCGATCTTTGAAATGAAACGAAGCACACCAGAGTCAACTCGCATTCCTAGAGGTGAAATTGGCAGAGAGGAATGATGTGATGATTAAATTTGTTGTTGAGGAAATGAGCTCGGTGCTCATGACCAAGATGACAAAGATGCTTTAGGAGGCTCTCTCGGCGCTTTGCCCATATCTCGAAGAACTCGGTGGCTAAGAACCACCTCGGGAGGATGGAAGACAAACAAGATCGAGATAGCAGAGAGAGGTTATTTGTGTGAGCAAAGAGCAATATCACATGGACACAAAGACTCTCTCAGACTTCTTCCAAATTACGGTGCAAGAAGGGAAAAGGAAGGTGAAGACCTCGGGAAGTTCATGGCACGATTTTGGAGAAGAAGGCCTCGTATGATGCCGAAATGTATAACCTATCAAAAGCCTTAAAAGAAGTTGAAGCATCGATGTCAAGTTCGCCAGTGGAGAAGTTTATCTACACTCGAAGTTTCGAAAGCAAACCATGCTTGATGTTGCAAGAGAGAAACCGAAAGTGCTGAGCTAAGGTT
Source organism: Stenogyne calaminthoides (assembly GCA_037126765.1). Taxonomy (NCBI): domain Eukaryota; kingdom Viridiplantae; phylum Streptophyta; class Magnoliopsida; order Lamiales; family Lamiaceae; genus Stenogyne; species Stenogyne calaminthoides. The sequence continues at coordinate 16,156,635 of JBBCBC010000030.1, read as the reverse complement.
GGAACAAGCCAGCCGCTGCTTTGAATTGCTTATGAAGAGGAAAGCCTTGGGCGTTGTTCAACCAGAGTTAAAGCGTCTTGAAGGCTTCTAAGCCAATCCCAGAAAGCCGATTCGATGATGAAGGAACGGAAGAATCTCGAAGTCTCAACTCGTAAGAAAGTCTTCAACACGAGGAATGCTCAAGACACACCGGATAGAAAGCTAAGAAAGCGCTTGCTTGGGCCTCAGCGCACTGCGGATCGGAAAAAGATCAAGAAGAGCCGGAAGCGAAGGAGTGGATTCAAGAAGTTTTGCGAGCAAAAAAAGGAGAGAGACATCAAAAGCACTGAAGTGGCCCCACGTTGATAAATGAATGCCTATCAAACTCAACGATATGTGGGAAGAGGTCAAGAGAACCTTCTGGTTCTATTATGATGTGCTCAGGGAGTGGAGAGGAGAAAGCTCAGATCAGAATGAAGCACTCATTGAATATCTCCTAACCTTCTATCCAAAGTATCTACAGAGTTGGATTAACCTTGCGGATGAAGGAGAGGTGCAGATAGTAGCCCCCGGTCCATATTCCTATCCTCCTCCAAGACTTGGTAATGGCTTGGTGAATGAGAAGGCCATTACTCAAGAAATTGCTCAGTATGCTGGTCAGTTGGGTTTAACAGGAAACAGTCCGGATATTATTAAGGAGAGAAATTAGCTGAAGAAGAGATTTTTCGGAATGTTCGACCTAGATGTGCCCGCTGATGAAGTTGAAGAAATAGCTAACTGAAGAGCAGAAGACTGAAGAGCCAAAATCTGAAGACTGAAGACTCAGAAGATTCTGTAATCTTTAAATTTTTGTCTTTTTGATTTTGTTGATAAACTCATTGTAATCTGTAACTCAAACCAACCATCAATAAAGATTTATCATTTATGCTCAAAAGATAATATCTCATTATCTTATTTACATGTCTTTTATATTTGATATGCTGAATGAATGTCTCTGATTTAATTGTTTAAGTATTTGGTGATGAACTATTTAAGAAGATTCATTACTAAAGAAATTGTTGAATGTTTAATTGTTGGGAGATTCTCAAAAAGTGTTGGGAGATTCTCCGATTTAAATTGTTGGGAGACATAATCAATCTTGTAATAGGATAAACTGAAACCTGAGTATAGGTTATATGTTTGTAACAAGATAGGTTTTGGCATCATCAAAAAGGGGGAAATTGTTGGGAGATGAATTTAATAAAAGATATATGATTTTGATTAAGATCCCAAAACCCCTGAGTATGACATGTTCAGAATGATCTTGATAGTTGAGCTAGGATTCAGTTTTAGAGTATTCAGGATGTTATCTGCAAAATGTATAGTCAGCAGATATAGTTCAGATAGGTTTCAAGACTCAAGAACTCAAGATGGTTCTAAGAAACCGAAGTTTCAAGATGAAATCGGTTTTCAAGACTCAAATGAGAAATCGAGAATCAAGACAAATGGGAAATCGAAGTATTCAAGACTCGGTGAGAAATCGAGATATCAAGACTCAAGATGATATCGAGGAAATCAAGACTCAAAGATGAAGATTCAAAAGTATCACCAAGATATCTCGAAGACCTCAAGACTCGTAAGACTCAAGACTCAGAAGACCCTAAAGACTCAGAAGACTCTGAAGATGCAAGATCAAGATCAAGATCAAGATCAAGATCAAGAATATCAAGGCACAAAGAATTATCAAGACTCAAGAATGCATCAATGCTCAAGATAAAACTCAATGTTCCGAGGCATCGAATATATCTATCTCAAGGATGCAACATCGGAGAAGATCGCGATTCCTTAGAAAATAGATATTTGCTAAGACATTCAATTGCAAACAAAAGGAACTAATTCAGAAGTGTTGTTAAGGTTATATCAACTCAGAGTTTGTAACCAAAAGAGCCGTTGAAGGTGTCTACCTTTTAATCGAGACAAAATTCAAAAAGAGGAAGACAACAATGTACCATATCGACACCGGCAAAAGGATGTGTTGAAAAAGATGTCAGATGTACAAAAGTTCCAGACTGCAAAAAGTGAAGACCGGCTACATGAAAGGCTATTGCCTAAAACGTGTTAGGGAGTTTCAAACCCTAAATATAGTCGTTCCTCACACACCATAAGAGGAAACTCACGGGTTATCTCTCCAACGGATAGTTTTCAAGAGTGACCTTGGTGTATGCCTATAAATACTGGTGACCCTCTACATTGTAAGGTTACGGGAAATTTATACGCAACTCAAGAGCTCAAATTTATTACTGCAAGTTGAAGCACTCGAAAAACTTAGAATTTCCCAAGTGCTTTTATATTGAAGCGAGCTCACTAAACTAAGCCTAGCTTGATAGACATATCCAAAGCTTAGTCGAGATATCCTAACCCTTTTGCATTGTACTTCATTGTAAAGGATATCTCATCCTAGTTGAAAACCAACCGAGAAACCCCAAACCCTTGGAGAAGGTAGTTGGAGTGTGTTTGTTGGTGAGAAGAGTTGTAAAGAGTTAGTAAACTACGCGGAGTAGTCAGAAAACTCTAGAGGAGAAGTTAGTAAGCTACAGGGGTAGTCTGAAAGCTTGTTTGTGTTTGAGTAAGTAAACTACGGAGGTAGTCAGAAAGCTCAAGGTCGGGTTGAGTAAGTAAACTACGTGGAGTAAATGTAAAGCTCATGGCCGAAGTTGAGTAAAAGTAAACTACGCGAGGTAAATGAAAAGCTCGGTTATTAGTGAATTTCTCGAGGATCGGAGAGAGTGGATGTAGGAGCTTGAGTCTCTCGAACCACTATAATTGCTTTGTGTTGTTTATCGCTTTCCTTATATCGCAGGCTTAATCATTGCAGATTGACTTGATTTTGAAAGCATACTTTTCACTGATATTCAGTTGGAATAAATCCACTGAAGTTGCATGTAATTGAATCACAGCTTAATCACTAATTCCATTCAGGAAGATTTTCAGCAAAGCTTTAAAACGAGTATAAACCAAAGGGCCAACCATTCCGCACATCTGAGTAGCTAGAACAGATAGTTACCAAACTGAACTCTCTTCTGAGGATTCAAGAAGTTAGTTATCCGATCCAAGCAACTCAGATCTCTCGACACTCGGGACTCGGGTTGGGATTATCTCGAGGTACTGAAAGCGACTTCAGATCACATCTCGAGAGACTTTGACTCAGAGCGATCGTCTTCTTTAACCTAATCTTGAGGATTATCGACCCAAGTCGACCCAAGAAAAAAAGTTTTAAAAATACTGAACACGTGTATTCCCCATACACGTGTAAGACTCGTTTGCACCGGGACCAACACATAGAATGTCATGCAATTCAGATCACATTTCATCTTAAAACACAGAATAACATGCAATTCAGTTCACATTTCACCTTAAAACACACAATATCATGAATTCAGTTCACATTTCAGATTAAAACACAAAATAACATGAATTAAGTTCACAATCCATTGGACCCTCGGATTATAACATCATCACCGGGTTATCTTAAGCATCATAATCTTGGCAGATGGTCCTAGAGGTTGCTTATCATAGGGCATATCAATTTTGCATCCTAATCTAGGAAATATTTGAGTCCTAGAGGTTGCAATAACCCAAACAAAATCAGTTAAGCACATTGCAGAGTACATGCCATAAGTCAACAAGAAATTAAATAATGAAAGGGATCTTTAGCCGATGGGCAAAGAATAATCAACATCTCAACAAACCCTCTATTGGACTCATGCAACCAATATTCTTTATTAGAGAACGGTGGTGGACACCCAGGCATCGGCTTTCTTAATGCTAGCACTTCATCGGAAAGCAGATCGGACGAGGGCTCACAATTTTCAGGGGATTGAGTATCTTGAACAACCATTATGTTGTAATCGGGAGAACCCCCATTTTCATAGATTTCAGGGGATTGAGAATCTTTAACAATCATTAGGTTGTAATCGGGAGAACCCCCAATTTCAGGGATTTCACTTTCAGCACCGATCTGCACCACGCCGCTTCCATCTGCACCGATCGCTGCTGTAACCGCCTCCATCTTCCTTTCTTCTCCCCATCTTGCATACAACGGGTTTTGTGAATCAAAAACCCCCATTTCTTCCCACCAATGATCGGAGGCTGGATCTTGTTCAAACTCTTTAAAATCTTCGGTATTTGGCCCCCGAAGGTGAATCGACAATGGGAGAATTAGGGTTTTTGGGATCCATCGATATGGAGATGGGCGAGAAGAGAGAGTAGAGTGCGGTTTAGGTTTGAGAGGATTGCAGAGAGTAACAATGGTGAGGTTTACAGAGACAAATGCAGAGAGCAACAATGGTGAGAGGTGAAAATGAATCGAGAGAGAAGAGAGAGAAGAGAGGCTAGGGTTTGTGAGGTGATGGGGAGAGAAAAAACTGATGAGTGGTTTAGGTTTAGGGAATAAAGTGGGCCGGTATAGATGGGTTAGGGGGTTAAGTTGGGCCGGTTAGTTAATAAAGGTGGGATTAGGGGATTTAGGTTTTGTATTTAGTTGGGTTAAGTGAGTGACAATTATTGTAATTTATATGTATTGTGATGAGTGTTTATATTGATGAAACTTTCCATTTTAGGAAAGTGGAAAAAAATTGTGGGACGCCCAAAATAGAATATTGGACAATAATTTTGGGACGGAGGGAGTATCACCGATTAGAACAAACAATATTATAATCTGCAACATGAACAATTAAAAGAGACGGTTTATTGATATTACCGGTAGATGACAAGATCATTAGGGATTGTTGATCGGCAGTATCACTTTTCGTTTCATCATCGTCGAACTGCTCTTCTTTCTTTGGGTAAACATGATTGGTAGAACACTCGTGCTAATAATTCGTCCAGAAGGACTACATTTGGGGGCGACCAAGCCAGAATATTTTCACTATAATTCTCAATTTTCTATCTGTCTTCTCCTCCCACCATACAAAAGATAAAAACACATATATATATATATATATATATATATAAGGAAGTGTGTTATAGTCTTAACAATCCTAAGCCCATATGACATAAGCTCACTAATAATATTAACATTAATAAGTAATATCCACAATAATAAGATATTTACAACAGTCCCAAACACGTGTAGGTCAATCAAAATACTTAATTAAAAAAAATATATTAATTGAGACCTTAATTGACACTGTTGTTCTTCTTCCCCAAGCGCCCAAAAGATATTTTCCCCAAAATCTCGAACCCTAATCCCTAATCCACCGCTCGACACCGTTGTTCCTTCTTCCTCCGCCGTTAAAATCCGTCGCCGCCGGTGAATAATTGTGTAATCCAAGAGTAATTCCGTCGCCGCCGCCCCCATCTCTCGTGCAAAGAAGGTCCATGGATGAGGGAAATCACGTAACTATGTTTACTTCTCAGAAGTGGTGGAGCGAACGAGAGCCAAGACCGGCAGCGGCGGTAGCGACTTGCGAGATTATAAAACCCTTAGCCAGCACCACCGCTCCTCCTTCTTCCCAAAATCGCCGCCGTCTTGAAATTGACAAAGTTCATAACGCATTTTTTCTGATTTCGACTTACGATTTCCGGTTCTATTTTATTTGGTTTTGCCTCCATTTCATAGAATTTTGTTTGATGTGGACTTCCCTTGCACCACTCCTCCTCAGTCCTCCTCTGTTTGATTCTGATTTTGCCACTCTTTAATTTGAAATTCACCTTGGATTTTGCCTCTATTTGCTTTTGTCGGATTAAAAGAAATTTCTCCTTTATTTGATTTGGAATAAATTTTGAGGGCTGCTCTTCTTTTAGAATCCTAAGTTGTGTTGTGTGAAATTTGTTTTTGAATTGTAATAAAAAAACTTGTGCTAAACCATTTGAATTGCAGCAATACGAATGGATTGCTTCTGATTTTTCGAGCTTTGAACGAAATGTGGTTATGGAAAAGGGTGTTTCTGTGAATGCGTGGATTATTTTTTATTAGTTCACTCAAGCAGATGATGGATATCTATATCCCCTATTTTATTCCACCTTATCATATCAAGTCTAATTCTTATTTTTGAAGTAAAGGGAGCCTTACTGTATTGGGTTTGAAATGATTTCATTGTGAACTTGTTATTGTTATGCTAGTAATTCCTTTTCTCTTGTTCTTTTACAAGTTAATTCCCTAGTCTTTTTGGACCGGGTTTTGAGAAGACACGCCATGGGGCCGGCGGATTGGAGAGTGGCGTTCGTGGAGAAGAATTTGGGGAGGTTGGATTTGAGGAATTGGAGGCTCTGCATCTTGATCTTGGTGGTTGAATTTTGGGGCAGTGGGGAAGGGTTTATGGGGTGATGTTTTGGTGCATGGAACACGTGTGGCGGTGCGCTGTGGAGCAGGTGTTCGATGAAATGTGTCAATGAAATTTCTGAGATCACCAACTTAAATGTTAACTACCTTCAAAGCTCTGAGATTTTCGTTGTATTTTTGTACGCACTTTTTTATTACTTTTTTTATTACTTCAAAGCTCTGAGAGTGTGTGTATTTTGCATGTTGCTATTACGAAATTATTTGTATCAGGGATGTTTACTTTGATTGGTAAGTCACAGTATATACTAGAGTGTTAAGTTGTTTTGATCAGACACAGTATATACTTTCATTTACTTCTGAGGTTTAGAAACTTGAAAATTTGAAGCTAATTTTTTGTGTTATTTGCTTAAATTTGCAGGTTGAAGCACAAGAGGGTAATCAGGGACATTTCAAATCTATGTGACGTAGCTGAAGCTCATTTTTTACTGAAAAAATTGAGTAAAAAATCCTATGAGACCAAAAATCTCATGTTTTTACCTCCATATAAGCCCTCACGCACTTCTGTTGACTGGAAATCCTATGAGACCAAAAGTTTTAACGGAGTTGACGGAAGAATTGACGGTGGGACCAAATGTGTAAAAAATTTCGGCTTTGGGATAAAAAATGAAAGGTTTGGGATCAAAATCGTGAGTTGGTGTGTCTTGTGGGACTAAATGATGTACGTTGTCGTTTTTTGTTGTCTATTAGCTTGCATTTACATTAATAGACAATGGTGGTTTAACAAATAGACAACGTATATTATTCGTTGTCTATTGACGAATTTAATTGTAGTAGTGACATGTGATAATGATAGTCTTCAATTATCAATAAGATATACAGTACATTATTGTTTAAAAAAAGACAGTACAATATTAATGGAAATATAAATATAAACTTTACTAGTAAACATGCTCCTAATGAATCGACTCTTATTCAAATCACTCTAGGCATATACTACATTGGGCTGGGTTTTAGTGTGGCCCATAATCTTCGTATGGTTCATCATTTGGTAGGGTTTTTTGTGCGGCCCATTTCTTTATATTTTGCTAAAATTTTAATCCCTTTTCTATAAAAATAATTATGACAAAAACTCATATGAGATCGTCTCATAAATGAGAACGAGTTCAAATTAGCACAAAACAATATTCACCACTCCCAAAATATTAAAGAGTCAATGTTCAAATTATATTTCGTCTCACCATAAGACCGTCTCACGCAAATGTACCTCAAATATATTTCAATTTCTTTCCTATTGTCCGTGATTTAAACCCATGACAACACTAATTAGAAGTAATACTTTTATAATTTAGCTATTTCACTTTGTTAATATACTTATTAACGCCAACATACTATATACTACTCAATATAAGTTTATATGAGCCGGTTGTATATTGTTTGACATTGATACATATTATAAAGTGGCCTTTTAAAAATATTTCATAATTTTTATATTACTTTTTGTGAGAGTGATTGAAAGATCATCGTTGAATTGGTGATACGAGAATGATACTATTAAATATTAAATAGAGCAGATTACAAGTTACAATAGAATGCCACGATACATAGAAAGAAATCAAAGAATATATCTACTCCAAATATACGGTCAAACATAACTTATTTACTATCTCTATTACACCACCTCAAGCGCTGCGTGGGGTGTAAACAAGCGGAAAGTTTGGATCGTAGAAACTCAAATGTTGGTCGAGGAAGCCCTTTAGTGAATATGTCTGCCAGCAGAAGGTGTGATGGCATGAATCGAGTAGAGAGCTTCCATGAAGACACCAATTCCCGAACGAAGTGATAATCAAGATCAATGTGTTTAGCCCGCTTGTGTGACACTCGATTTTGACTAAGAAAGATAACGCTTTTGTTGTTACACAAAAGTTGTGGGCAAGTAGATGGAAGAGCCCTAAGCTCGTGAAGCAAGTTGGTAAGCCAAACCAACTCAGAAGCAACATTTTCCATAGCCCTGTATTCGAATTCACAACTCGAGCAAGCAACAGTGGGTTGCTTCTTTGCACTCCAGGAGACAAGATTACCCCCAAGAAAGATGGAGTAACCATAAGTCGAGTGACAAGTCTCAACACAACGAGCCCAATCTGCATCAGAGTACCCAACAACTGAAGACTCTGGACGCCGAACAAAGGATAAACCAAAATGTATCATCCCTTTAATGTACTGGAGAATACGTTTGACAGCCAAAAAATGATCATCGGTAGGAGAATGGAGAAACTGACTGACAAGATTAACCGCAAACGAGAGATCCGGACGAGTGATGGCCAAGTACTGAAGATCCCCAACGAGAGAACAATAAAGGGTGGGGTCACGAAATGGAGAGCCATCACTAATAAGTGGCTCACCTACTGCTAAGGGTATGCTGATCGGATTCAAATCTAACAACTCAGCGCGGTCCAGAATATCATAAGCATACTTAGCTTGCCCAATAAACAAACCATCAGGAGTATAGGACACTTCAAGTCCTAGAAAATAGTTTAGACGTCCCAGATCTTTGATCGCAAACTCACGATGAGTGCGATCAATGAAACGTCGAAGTATCGTGTCGATGTTCCCTGTCAAAATAATATCATTAACGTAGAGTAGAAGATAAAGGACATAAGTACCTCTGTGAAAGAAGAAAAGTGATAACGACTATGACAGAATCCGAGACTGAGCAGAAAAGTACTGAACTGTTGAAGCTAGGCAAGTAGAGCATGACGAAGACCGTAAAGGGCCTTTTTGAGGCGACACACATGATTTGGAAATGTATAATACGGCCCTATCAAGAACATCATTAAGAAATGCATTCTTAACATCAAGCTGATGTAGGGACCACTACCGCTGAACAGACAGAGCTAATATAACCCGAACAGTGGCTACTTTAACAACGTGACTAAAAGTGTAATGAAAACCAGTACCCGGAATCTGAGTAAAGCCCTAAGCAACAAAACAAGTTTTATATCTCTCAATAGAACCATCTGTATAAAACTTTGTCCGAAACACCCATTTCAAATGAACAATATTTGTGCCCAGGGTAGGGGGCACCAAATCCCACGTTTCATTGGAACGTAGGGCATCAATCTCCTCCTGCATTGCTGCCAACCACTCAGGAGATTTAGTAGTTGACTTAAAACCACGAGGCTCAAAACTAGCAACAAGAGCGGACATGAGAGCAGCGGATGCAAGATCAACTGGATAACGGGGTTTTGAAAACCCCTGCTCTAGCCCGAGTTACCATGGAATGTGATGGCACAGGGGCCGGATTCGACACTAGGGGATTGGGCGGAGGTGCAGACAGCTCTGATACCATGTGAGAGTGATTGGAAGATCACTGTTGAATTGGTGATACGAGAATGATACTATTAAATAGAGCAGATTACAAGTTACAACAGAATGCCACAATACATGGAAAGAAATCAAAGAATATATTTACTCTAAATATACGGTCAACCATAACTTATTTACTATCTCTATTACTTTTATACAAATAGTATTACTTTTTTCAAGTAAAAAAAATGTGTTTCTTACGTCAGTCAGTGTGTTGTACTGAATGACAATAGTCAGACTCTACAATCGCGCCACATGGTATCGTACAATGTCGTACTAACCTGCCACCTGTTGTACTAATTTAATATCTTTAAATTATTTTTTAAAATTATATTTTTCTATTTACAATTTTACCCTCTTTTTAAAAATTGCAAAACTAATTGAGGGTTATGTTCTTCCGATCTAAAATAAATTGAGGGTTCTAGTCGTGCAAATTACAACATATCATGATCTTACCCACAATTGAGAATTAATTTGCGGCTGAATCAATTCAATCTCCTGTTCATGCAAATCACAACCTTTTGCTGAATCAATTCAATTTGCGGCCAAATCAATTCAATTTGCAATGGGATTTTGAACTATGGGTTGACTATTGTTGGGAAGGGGCAGGAGGGGTTGCTGAAGAAGTTGGATTCGGTGCTTGAGAAATTTAGTTCTTAACTCAAGAGGAAGAAGAACGATTTTTATAAAAAATTATGATCTGTTATGTTGTGTTTTTTTTTTAACTCACTAGGAAAAAAAATGAAATAATTCACAAGGAAGAAGAATGAAATATCCTTTCTAAAAAAGAAGAATGAAATATATATATATATATATATATATATATTATAAAACGTGTTATAAGGACAAATTTGTAAATTAATAATTGTATATTTTAAATTATTTTATATAATTCGATATGTAGTACGATGCAGTACGATGATCAGTACGACACATAGTACAACAAGTTGCAGGTCATTAAATTTAAGCCTTTGAATTTTAAATCTAATGGCTCAAATTAACTGATTATTGTCAGTCAGTACGACACTCTAACTGCTCTAAGAAACACCCAAGTAAAAATATTATTTGATCTAGAATTATAGTTTGAGATTATCTCCACGACTCCACCTATTCCCGTAAATCCGTAATGGCATGTGAACGCTTTTTGAGTCAATAACGTTATATAAAAAGTTTAATTACAAATAAAATCATCACCATTCATTTAATTTGAATATTTTTATAATTATAAATATATATTTTTTTTTAATATTGTTGCAAATTAAATTTATGAGCTGTCTCTTTTTTTCCTGTTTCTCTTACATGGAAATTCTAATTGGTTTTTCGTTATGCAAAATGAAGGTGTATTGTATTAAGGGGTGATTACATTAATTGACCACATCAGATTTGGGCACAAAATGGGTTATTCGCACGTCTAATTTGCAACAACACTTAAAGGTGATGATTTACGTATTTGCAAGTATAGAAAATTTAAAATTAAATTTCAATTAAGCGAGAAGTGGTAATTTTATTTGTTGTTAAGTCTATATAGAAATATGAAATGCAGTTCTAGAAATGTTGTTTTGCCTTAGTATATTTACATAGGGATAATTACATGAAATCCTCTTGTGGTTTGAAATGGTTGTGCGAAACCCCCTTGTGGTTTGAAAATTGCACGAAATTTTCTTATGAATCAAGTGAATTCTTCCTTTTTGTCAAAACTAAGTTAATGATTTTATGTATTTTCTCCATTTCTCATATCTTGTTTTTTCAAATAATGAAGGTTTGAAACTATAGTGGGAAGGACATAACAGAAGAAAATAAATAAAATTATCTTTTTTATAAAAAAATTGCTTCATTTAATAAATTACGAAGAATTTTCGTTCAATTTTTAAATCACGAGAGGAACCCAAGGAAGTTTCACGCTATTAACCTTTATATATTATATATGTAAACTATACATATATTACTAAAATTGTAGTAACATTTCTAAATATTGTTAGTTATTAAAGATCCCGGTGGGATTGATGTGAACAAGGAAATAATTGGCAAAAACAAGGCCAATAAGTTTGGGGAGGGGCCACAAGAGATTTCCAAAGATAGTGTCAAGATTTGACTAAGATTTGACAAGAACTTTGCAAGATTATATTAGATTTATTGTTATTCAGTTTTAGGTTTATTATTTTATAATTGTCGTTTAGTTTAATATTTAATTCCTAGAATTAGTCCTTATTTGATTATATTTGGTCATATATTTGATTAGATAGGGATGGACGATCAAGATGGGTCCTTTTAGGATTAGTTTAGATCCTTTTTTGTCTTATAAATAGTTATAGGTTATCATTCTTTGTTTTTCACAAATAATAAAAAAATCTTTGGCAACTTTGTCAAAAACCTAATTGTTTCTTGTCAACCTGCGTTGGGGCAATAATTATTATCGTTCTTTGCGTATTATTTGTGTTTTGCGATCGCGGTTCTCATCAAATTGGTGCTTTCATTGAGAGTAGAAGATAATCGCGAAAGGAATACGAGCAATGGCGGGAACTCGCAAGGAATGGATTGAACTCTTGGAGACGACTATGGTAAATGTCGGCGCCAAGTTCGATGCGGTGGTTGAGACCATTGCAGATTTTGCACGCCAGGTAGGGAAGCTCGGGGATCATCAACGAAAGAAGAAGGAGGACACGAACAATTCATCAGAAGAGTCCACGTCATCTGAATCAAATTTCAAAAAATCGAACTCAACCCATCAAGAAGGAAAAGATGATCGGGGGAGAGACGAGCGACAAACCAATCGTTCTCCTACTGGCCTGAGCCAGGGCATCGATTTTATCGTGTTTTATATTCATTCTCCTGCTAGCCTGCGCTAGGGCGATGAATTTATCGTGTTCCCAAATCGCGATTCTCATCAAATTGGTGCTTTCATTGAGAGTATTTGAGAATCGCGATCAAAATTCTGCTACCATATCAGACTGTGAATCGATTGAGTTGGAGAGGAGACTTGATCGGCTGGAGATTCAGGCGATGAACACGGAAAGAAAGCTTGACTCAATTGGGGCTTCCCTGTCCAAGTTGGAGCGCAAGATGAGGAAACTGCATCGCCGATTAACAAATTCTAATTCTTCATCAGAAAAATCCCAACACCGATCCTCATCTTCACTGGAGAAGACAGCCTCACGACGTCATCTCCAGGCCAAGTCCAACGGGGATTAAACGTTTATCTTGAGACGAGATGCAAAGAAGACACAAGAAAGGGCTATGTTTCAATTGCGATGAAAGATTCGTACCCGGGCATATGAGTAAAACGGCGCAGGCATTCCTCATCGAACCCGTGGAGTTAGATCATGAGGGTGGAGATAGTCAAGGGGGAGAACACGAGATCAACTACTAACACCACCAAGATCACTGAAGCCCAAGCTATTCTGATGTATAGGATAGTTGTCATGAACAATTTTAATCTGGGGAGAACTATTTTTAATCAGGCTATGAAGTTTGCAGGTGGTAAGAGTAAGAAGAATGCTTTGCCATATCTTTGTATGATCTTTGCATTGTTGGAAAGGTTGGATATTGATAGAGAACCTGTTGAGAGTCTTGGTGGAATGATTCCTGACTTAGGAATTTCCAAAGTACTGTTGAGAGGAAACATGGTTCTTGATTTACCATACAAAAGGCCTAATGCAGAAGGAGATGAAGCTGAGCCTGAGGTTGTTGAACCTGTTGTTCATAATCCGGATGTTGCATCAAATGCTGGCAACAATGATGGTGACACTGACTTGAGAAATTCTCCAGTTCAGTCTGTTACTATTCACAGGGATTTTATACTTCAGCAAATTGAGAATTTGCAGGATCAGATTGTTGAACTGAATATAATGAAGAGCTTCTGGGAGAGGTTGTTTTCTGCTCCACCAGGGGGAGTAGCACCTGATGCACCTGAAGTTGCTGCTGAGGTTCCTGCTGCTGAAGATGTTCCTGAGGTTGTTCAGGATGATGTGCATGAAGAGAATGAGCCAGATCCTCCGGTTGAACAAGGTGATGAAGATGATGAAGAAGTTGATATTGATGGTATCATAGATGAACTCTATGGTGATCTTCCATGATGGTTGAGTGGGGGAGTTTGTTTTGAGATCATGAAGACAGGGGGAGCTAAGAACAAGTTGAGGGGGAGCATGTGCAGGACTTGATGATGCTGCAGCTGATGTTTCAATTTGATCACTTCAACTCTCTGTGTTTGTCCTTCCTTATTCATGAGATCCTATTTCTGTTTACAAGTTATTTCCTAAACTCTGTTTATTTAGGTTTGTAATTATTGAACAAATGGTTGGTAGGATTGCTTGTTTATGTTTATGAGTATTAGTGTTGATGCTCTGATATTCTGTTTTTGAGTATTGATTGTTGGTATTGCTCTGATGATCATATTCTGTTTGTTTTAGGTAAAGATATTTTATCATTGCTCTGATATCTTTGTTTTCATTTCTTTGATAGTCTTACCTTGATGTTTTGGATAAGAGTAATTTGTGTAGATTGTTCAGGATGATCTGTTCATATCTTCCTGACAGCTCTACTCTATTCCTTGATTGGTGGAAATATGTTCAAATAACATATGTTTTATTTTGTCTGCAGGTATAAGGATTGGTATATGTGGTACTCGTATCATTTCTTTTTTTTTTCTTTTTGCTCTGATGAGTTTCAATGTAATATACATATGCTCTGATATGTTTCAATATCCTACATTATGCTCTGATAAGTTTTTCTGCAGATTGAAGTTTTTCAAAGAAATGAAATTGTTTGATGATGTTTATTCGATTCTTGATAGCTACATAATGGTTTGACACTTAGTAGTGCAATCATGCACAGTACCTGATGTATTTATTATTTCAGGTGTGTTGTAGCAGAAAGATCGAATGGGGGAGATTGTTGATGTTGCCACCGATGTTACAAGAATGGTTACAACATCAGTATTTGTCATTTCTTCTTAACCACTAACACTTCTATGTTCAATGTTGTCTTTGATGTTGTTGACTGCAGGTTGACGATCTAGGTTGTTCTGCAAGATTCCAGAAGATTCCACAATCTTCAAGAATCGAGTAGAAGAGACTAGATCATGCGACTGTTTTCAGAACTTGAAGAACCCACTAAGTGTCAGTTACAAAGATCATGAGATAGTGGATGGAAGAGTTTCTAGATCCTTCAAGGAGAATCTAGTAAAGCTACACGAAGTCTATAAATAAAAGACCTTGATGTTCATATCAAGTGCTGCAAATCGTGTACTGTTTAGTCGAAGCAACAACCAAGCATCAACTGTAGAGTGCGTTAGTGCATCTAGAGTGATAGAGTCGTTGTTGTGGAGTTTTTAGCCATAGAGAGTAATTGTAGGGTTTACAATATCTCGAGTTGGTGCTGGATTTATTTTATGTGGAATGTTAGTCTCGGTGTTAGATAGTTTCATACACATAGAATTGTCACCTTTGATAGTGTAGAGATACACCTAGCCTTTAGATCATATGGTTGATCTTGTTTCAAGATGCTTCGATTTGTGAACCTCTTTGTTATCATTATTTTGATAAATAGTGATTTCGGTCATAAGACATCACAATCTATATTGATATAGATTGTGCAAAGTCTTATTAATTTCGTGTGTTGTTTTTCTGAGTCTTCCGCTGTTGTTATCTCTATTTTACTAGTGTTACTTTGAGTGTTACATCATTCAGTGTAACACCGGTCTGTTTTACTAAACACAACCCCGTATCGCACACTTTTAGAGCATTATAGTAAAATGCAGTATCCCATTAATAACTCTTCCACCCAATCATTCACAGTGAACCGTGAGGTATTTTATGGTATCCGCTCACGGCTCATGCAATAGTTAGGTATCAGAACATCAACCATGAATTGATTTATGACCTCGTCATTTGAACTATCTTCATTATTATCATTATTTGCATGTGGTTCATCATTTTGGATTGCAGACATGATTCTCTAACACATGTATTATATTAGTAAGTTGTAAGTATACTATAATCTAGATATCCACTAATAATAAAAATTTACAAAGCTAATTCTAAAGATTCAGATAAATATTATTAATATGAACATAGAATCATAAGTGGACGAAAGCTAATATTAGAATATGAAGAAAAATATTTCGTGCCACTTTGTAAAAGAAGAAAAATTAAAAAATGAACTACTAATGTAGTCTTGTAAACTCCATCTATTCCATATAATATTTTCATAACATTAACTTGAGAAAACATTACCTTCTACTGGAGTTTCAATCTCTTGCACCTTAATTTGGAGAGAAAATTGAATAGTGAGAATATGATATGTAAGAGAAGTGTAGGTGGGAAGAAGAGAATAGGAAGTCTCATATAATTGTAGAAATAATATATTCTTTTTTGTACAGAATATACTTGAATAAAAAAAATATGCTTTTTCATTGGAGGAAGAGTAAAGGTGCACCAAATTCTTATCTCCATTCACCCACGTGAAGTGAGTGAAAAAAATCAACAAAGCTGGAAAAAAATGCTAACAAAGCTTAAAAGAGACAAAAAAATATTTTCATGATTACACAACATCTTAAAATGCATAGGATGATTTTTATATATATATCAACTAATAACAAAAAAATACAGAAAATCAAAATGCTATTAATTTTATGCTTGTACAATGCTAATAATATATTACTGAAAATTGCTTGTACAAGGTTAGAGCATATAACATCATTTAATTAATCATACAAACCTACAAATTAATGAAAACGATCCATACAAATTACTTGTATACTAGCCTTATTTGAAAGTTTTAACATTCCAAAAAAAAAAATCCTTCAAAAACTCCACCTTCACAGTATTCTTAAATTAACACAAAATGATACTAATTGGATCTCACACATGCACACAAGTCATTCTTTACTTTATTTTATATATAAAAATTTATAAAATTACTCTTTAAATGTTTATTTAAATATTATTTTTTTAATATGTGTGTCATTTTATATGAGAAATAAATTTTAAAATTAAAAGCGAACTATGCACAAATTCCTGGCGACAATATATGCATTTTTTAATCCATGGAGGCATCCCCCCTCAAGTGACCCATCCATGCCCCCGAATCAGCAGACACTACCGAATCAACTCTTACATTCAATATATATGGGTCCCAATTGCGTCATTGATGTTGACTAACTGCCTTATTTTAGGAGTTCAGTACTAGGATATTTATGCATCATAAAAAATGCCCACTCATTTGGTTTTTTCTGCTAATAATAATGCATCATAAAAAATGCCCACATATTTGGTTTTTTCTGCAAATAATAACACAAAGAACATGATCTTCAATAAACATATGAAAAATGTCTCACAAGTCTAAACAGACCTACAAATAAAAAATGATCGAAAATTGATAGAGACATAAATTAATAGCCAACACCACCTACAAATAAGAATGAATGAAATTTGGAACAGAAATAAATTAATAACCAACACCTACAAATAAATAAGATTGAAAATTGGAACAGAAATAAATTAATAACCACACCGCCCAGTACCAGGCCATGATTATAATAATTCACACAAAAATATCAAAAAACAAAAAAATCAAAATCAGGAAAAGAACAATTAAAACTCACAGCTGTAGAACCCAAACCAGATTCCCATCACAACAGCGCCAATTCCGCCCCACCCAAATCTAGCCGCAACGCCACCACTAGCAGTTTGATCCGCCACATCTCCGTCGGGCGCGTCCGCTGGAGAGTCAGCCGGCTCAGCCGGCGCGGGCGGCGACTTCGGCTTCTTCTTCGCCGGAGGCGGCGTCTCCGCGTCGGCGGCGGGAGCATCCGCCGGCGCTGGCGCCGGCGCCGAAGGCAGAGACGATTTGAACAGCTCCTCCGGCAACAAAACATTATTCAATTGGTGAATCGCCAGCGGCGATTTGTCAACCAAAGTGTTGACGATTTTGGCCGTGACGAGCTTCGTCTGAATGGTGACGTCATTCCCGTCGTTCTGCACCGTGAAGCTGAATTTCCTGGCCCCGTCGGTGGCCAACGTGGTGGTTAATCCGTTGCCGGATCTCAAATCGCGGATCGACGCGTAGATAGGCGTCGCGTGGTACTCCAATAAACTCTGTTTTCCGTCCGCGGTTAGGTTTTTGAATTTGGGGATGAATTTCTTCATGACGTCATCCCCAGGGCAAAAAATCGTAATTCCGCTCTGCACATTGTTCTGGAACGTCTCCTGAGCCGGACTATTAAACGACAGCGTTTCGGCGAATAATTTACACCCGTGCGCCGCCATCAGATCCGTGAGGTTCACCTGCGCCGGCTCCGGCGCAGGCGCCTCTGCTTCGACGGACTGCAGGGAATTCGAGATCTGGATAACGGAAATGTTGTACGGAATCGCCAGGATCTGTTTCACGAAAAACGAGGAAACGTTACCTCCGTTATCCTTGGGGGCAAATCCGACCTTTCCGCCCTCGAGGTCGGTGATGTTCACGAATCCCGAGGCGCCCGGGGCGGCGCCTGCGGCCTGAAAAGCGGTGGCGGCGAGGGCGGTGCCTTCGGAGATCTGGTGGAGTTTTTTGGAGTCGAAGTAGTCTAGGAGGACGTGGAGCGAGAGGACGTTGCGCATGGGGCCGAGCGTGAGGTTTTTCGAGAGGAGATCCGTCATTCCGGCGTTGTCGACGGCGCAGACGGTTATTGTTTGGCGGTGGTTGATTTCCTGCGCGAGCTTCGTTTCGGTTAAGTAGCGGTTGAAGGTGGAGAATTCGGGGTGTTTTGTGAGGATGTCGGTGATGTTGTGGGCGGTGGTGGCGGAGGGGAGGAGGAGAAGGGAGAGGGAGAAGATTACCGCCGCGGCGGCGGCGGCGGTGGCTGGGCGGCGGAACTGCATTGTAACGGATTGGGGAGAAATTATAGCCGAGTTGGCAAGTTGTTGGACTGACTCGAGAGTGAAACCAATGAAATAGTGAGGAGTATTTTAAGGTAAACGTAAACCGCGTATCTTTTGTAGTTGCAAAAAGATTTTTATTTTATCTTTTTTGGGTAAGTAACTTTTTTTTTTTTAATTGCACCGTCTACTTGTATTTTAGTACTGCGCAACGTATACGAAAATATATAATTTTTTTACACTGAATTTTGTAATTATTAATATAATTGTAATTATTAATATAAAAAAATAATTATATGTTTCATTATAAATAAATTGCATATTTTAATATATAACAAGTTGTATAATTCTAAAATACACTATGATTGAAGGGTGCACTTGCATGCATACAAAACTTAGCCTTTGTTTATTTTGAAACTAATCATTCGACAATACATTTATTTTGGTTTTATCACTCTTATCTACTATCACAGCCTTCACAGGTAATCTTCAATTATATATATTTTTTCAATTGATTTTACATTTTTTATTTAAAAAATTAATTGAAAAATGTCATTATGAAGGTTATCTATGATAATAGGTAAGCGAGAGCAAAACCAAATCAAATATGTAGTGAATAATTTCAAATTGAAAAAATTAAAAGGGAATTTAAACAAAAACTGAGTCAAGTTAAAAGATTAAAAAATTGCATTACGTACCTTAATTTTTTTTATTTTATATAGTGCTCCTTGTATTTTGGAAAAAATGGCATTTTAATTCTCTGATTCTTTAACTTAGTTTAATATATAATTGCAATGTTGTATATATAGGGAAACTTAATTTCAGCTCCATAATTGCAATATTGCCTCACCTTTTACTCTCGTGAGGAAAAAATAATATATGACTCAGAAGATAAGAAAATTAAAAGTGCAGCAAAATATATAAAAATTAAAAGCACAAGATGCAGAAAATTAAAAATAAAAGTGGAAGAGAGTTTTGGGAAGCAAAATGATTGAAAAGAAAAAGATACAGGATAAAAAGAAATAGTAAATGAAGACAAGTGATCCAAGTAAAGAGAATTAAAATAATAGGGGAAAAATGTATTATTCCTAATAAAAATTAACATTAATAATTATTTTTATTAAATAATAGATATTTCATTAAAATTAAGGTAAATATTTGTGTGCATCCTTTGCACTTGGGTTTCAGTGATTTTTTTTATTCTATAATTCAAATTTTGAACAAAACCCGGACCCGACCTGACCCGAATGGTTCATGATTCAGGGTTTGGGTTCGAGTTCATGGTTCAGAGTTCGGGTTTGAGTTCATGGTTTTGAGTTCATGGTTGGGAATGAAAAAAGAAATGAAGCGTGAAATTACCCAAATTCTAGGTTGTGGTTACTCCAAATTAAAATTGAATCAAATTACACTAGGTGCAATTGGTGAACACAAGTATCACTCTAAAATTAATACTCCCTTCGTCCCAAAGCTTATGACCCCCTATTCTTTTTCGGTATATCCTAAATTATAATCACCTTCCTAAAATGTGCACAATGTATTTTTTGTGCACAAATGCATATATATATATATATATATTTTTATATATATATATTTTGCAATGTACATTTTTTTGCTTGCGAATGCATTTTTTTGCAAAATGCATTGATTCCATTTTTTATTATTAATTAATTATTAATATTTAAATTAAAATAATTTATTTAAACTAAAGAAAGAAATAATATTCTAAAAATAATTTTCAACACACGATGTGAAAATTATATAAGAAATTTTCGGCGCATATATTATTCTAATGATAATTAGAATTTTACATATGATATAATAAATGAGAAAAGTAAGTAAAATGTGACATATAAAATTTTTATAGGGTATTCACGTGAGTGTATTTTTTGAAAAATAAGGACGATCATTTATCTGCTAAAGGTGAATCACCTCCTATTCATGACAACCTTTTATTTTGAAATACTCTCATTTTATTCATTTGAGTTATTTATGGTATTAAACCTCATTTATATTTTTAAAAAGTATAATTTTAAGTTATACATAAATTTAAAATATAATGTAATTTTTATAGTACCGATACAATATTTTAATCAACACGCTATATAAATGAAAACACAACACACTATAATATTAATTTTTTATAATAATTGAATTGAACTAATCAAACTAAATAAAAATTTAAAATATTTTATTTAATAATGCATTTTTTTTCAACCCGCGTATTACTCTGGAATTAATTCTAATTTTTTAATATTACACAATTTTTTTTATAATGGATAGTAATAAAAACTAAATTTGTATCTATTAATAAATGATTGATTCTCTTTGTGAAATATTGCACACAAATTATATGTACAATATACATATTTTAGATAAAATTTGCCGAAATTCGCGGGTCATGGCGCGGGCCGGGTGGGCCGCTGCTTGAATTAGTTGTTGACATGTTATATATTTATGCAAAGATATTTTCATCAAATTGTATTGTAGCCTAAT
Source organism: Stenogyne calaminthoides (assembly GCA_037126765.1). Taxonomy (NCBI): domain Eukaryota; kingdom Viridiplantae; phylum Streptophyta; class Magnoliopsida; order Lamiales; family Lamiaceae; genus Stenogyne; species Stenogyne calaminthoides. The sequence continues at coordinate 16,135,683 of JBBCBC010000030.1, read as the reverse complement.
GGTTCTAGTTTATTGTTAGTATATTTGGCCGCATGTTCAATTCTTATTGAGCACATAATTTTTAAATATTTTTTTATCAACTTTTTTTGTGTTACTACATCTATGTATTACTACATGAAATAAAAATTGCATTATCATTTAAAAAAAATACATTATCATTCTCCATGTGTTACTGAATGGATAAATAAATATCACTACATGTTATACTGAAAAAACTTCACATCTTACGTAACAAGTGTTAAAACATAACGTACGTAACACGTGAATTTTCATAAGGTAACACATTATTGTTCATATGGTAACACATGAGTATTCACAGAGTATTACGAAGGCGTGTATACAGTGTTACATATTATTAAAAAAATGTGTTACTACATGAACAAAAAAGTGTTAGCACATGAACAAAAACCAGTACAAGCTTGGAAAGAAAATCCACAGTCCAAAATTACATATTTAAGATCAACGTGAGAAGAGCGCAGAAGGATCTGAACGACTGCGTCAGAAAATCAAGAGAAAAAAGAACGGAAGGACCTATAAATTTGTCAGGATGAGAAAACTGAAGAAAGCGAGAAGAATATGGAAAAAATTGAATAAGAAAGAGAAAAAAAAGAAAAAGATGAACAAAAGAAGAGAAGGAAAACCCTAGAAACGCGCCGCTCCAAAATTAGGTAGATCGCGAGGAAAAAGAACCCTAGATAGTGAGGAAGAAGAATCTGAAAGCGTGATCCGAAACAGACTTGGCCTGACCCACGAGAAATTAAAAAAAAAACTCTAATTTAAATTAATTGCACATAAATTACACTATGTAATATTGCACTGACTTTTTCCCTTACAATTTGGGGGTTAAATTGCATTAGTAACCCCTAATTGCTGTGCGACTAACTCAAAAGTAAAAATTAATAGTGCACTGCTATGACGGATTTATCCATAACTTAATTTTATATATTGAAATTAGTTTAGTGTCCGCGTGTTACGCGATTTTTTAATTAAAAATTATAACATTTTTAATAAATAATAAATTTAATAATTAAAAATATAAATATGGAGTCACTCTCCTGTGCACCCCCATGCACCAATTCAAATTGGTGCACTTGGATTTAATTTTAATTTGGATGAATTATGCACTCTAAATCCTACCCCCTAAACAATGAACCCTAAATTATATATGAACCATTCGGGCCGGGTGAACCATGAACTACTTGGGCCGAGTGAACCATGAACCACTCGGGCCGGGTTTGGGTCTGGGTCGAATAAAAAAACCTAAAATTGAAATTAAAGTTAAAAGAAAACTGAAATTGAAAAAAACAAAAAAACAAAAATAAAAAAAAATATAAAAAAGAACTCCTAAAATTAAATTGCACCAAATTAATTTGGTGGTGCAAATGGTGCACAGGAGAATTTGCCATATATATGTGCATAAATGCACTAAATATGAATTAATAATTGTTTAAGGTGTATATTAGTAAATTTTCTTAAACCTTGGAATAAGATTATTATGTCAAATATTATTTATCAATTTTAATAAAAAGTTGAAACCTACAAATCAAAACAAAATAAATCGACTAAGAAAAGACTAATAAATTATTTAATATGAGATAATGAAAAAAAATTAAAAGTGAATGAATTATAATATAAAATACTTTTACGACATAAAATATGTTAAGATATACATAAGAGCAATTATAAAATAAAATTATTTATTATGAAATTAATAATTGAATATAATTCACACTAAGATAAAATACATCTAGAATGAATATTTTATTTATCTTAAATTAAGTCAAATAAAAATTACCGCAAGAAAGATATAATTAAATAAAACATAAATTAATAAATATGAATTACACATTTTATAACATTAACACATATTTTAAATACCTATATAATTAGAAATTAATTATACACAAAAATATTAAGTTTAATGACACATAGGATTCTTTTATAAAAAGAATCAAATAGAAAAATGACATGTGTACTCAAATTTCTTATTGAATGACACATAAGTTAAATTAACATGGAGTTGACACATCATAGAAAAAAACTATCTATTAGTATATAGAAGGATTAGATTGACTAGAAAAGTTACTCCATATAATAAGTAAATAATTTAGAATGATAATTACACATAAAATATAATAAGTACATGCTTTATATTGAACATAAAAAGACTTTTATTTACTCTTATATATATTTATTTTTTTTGAAAGGTTATTTTACTCTTATATATGTAGGGTAATTAATTTGAATTCATTTTATAAAGTTTGGTCATGTTAACTTATATTCTATTTACTGTACCCTATAAATTTATAGGGAGATTCTATGAACTAAAACCTATACTATAACGTGAGTAAATATGTAAAAGGGATTAGGTTTTTTTAGTACAGTAATTTTACTTATTTTTTAAATTGATCTCAATTGTTTTGACTTTTTAAATTTTGTTTTTGTAAATTTTTTAATTTTTTGAAATTGATTTTTTAACATGGTGTAGCATGTTACCAAACAGGTAATCGATCGCCACATGCATACATTTTTTATCCTAATAATTTTGGTCGGATTTTGGGTCGATTTAAAAACAATTTATATATTAAAAGACAAAGAAAATCAGGTCGATTTACTGAGTCTAATTAAACTGAACGAAAGATCATAAAATAAACCAAAATACATAGAAAGCCACTATTTCTCCCTAAAAAAATATCCAAAAAAAATTCAGCCCAAAATTATTAGGATTAAAAAAGTCTAGGTGACATTTCGAATTAAAGGAAAAAATAAAATAATAACATAGGTCGTAGTTACCTGTTTGGTGACCAGGTACAACAGGTTAAAAGACCAATTTTAAATTTTTTGATAACTTACGGGATCAAAAAGTCAATATAATTGGGACCAATTTCAAAACGAATCAAAATTATTGGACTAATAAAAACTTAATCCTATATAAAATTGCTTAATGAAAATTGTTTTCATCTAAGTTTTCTTTTATCCATTCATAACAAAATTTTATTTTTTTATCTTTTTAATGTAAGTAAATGTACTCTTGATTTTGCTTCTCGTTTGGCATAATTCATTTCTATTAATTTTTAGCTATCTCTTGCAATTCAAATTCTTACTGAGTTTTGAATTATATATTTGTAAATATCGTAGTTCGTACCAAATCCTGTGAACTACAAAAAAGTTAAAAGAATAAAGATCTTGAAAGCCTGTAAACTTGAAAGTTGAAATCACTTGATTGAGCTCTAGACAAGCTCTTAAAAGGTGACATGTTTTCATCTTATTTAAAAATTTGAATTTTAAAGAGCTGTGAGATTAATTTATTTATATTATTTTTTTAATAAAAGATTGAAATTGATGTCATAGAAGGTAGGGCCAAATGTGGGGAGAGGGGAGGGTTTGAAATTGAGAATGATATCATATGTTTAATTTTTAGTGTTCCATTTTATATTTCATATTATGAATTTATAGCATGTGAAAATTGAAAAATTATTCATTTGACCATCATAATCCTGGGTCCATGTGTTGGTGAAAAATGACACAGAGGAATGTAATTGTTGAAATTGGGGCTAAGATCAATGACAAAAACTCGTATAAGATAATTGCATACATGGAACGAGATACAAACTAACATAAATCAACATTCACTCATTCCAAAGTGTTAAAACGACATGTTCATGTTATAATTCATCTAATTGTAAGATCAGCTCATGCAAGTGTGTCTTAAATACAATTCATAACTATGATGAAAGAGTAGGTCTAGTGTGAAAATTTTTATGTATGAAAAACTATAAAATCGCCCAAAATCATGACCTATTCAGGTCGGGTGAACCATCTACACCCTAAACATTAAATAAAGAACCCTAAATCATGACATATTCGGGCTGGATGAACCATGAATCACTCGGCCTAAGTGAATCATGAACCACTCAACTTTGTCTTACCTTCACCATATACATAATTTGTTTGTAAATAAAAGTTTTTTCATGTATTCTAGACTTTGCCACGATGAAAATATCAATTATGTGATTGTTTATGTCTTTTTTCGTTAAAAAATGGGTAAAAGTTACTTCTCTTATTTAAAGTATACTAATAAAATTATAATTATATTAAAATACAGGAGGATCATTATTACATAATCCCGCCAGATAGATGATTACTTGAATTAAAAGAAATGCAAAGTCATGTATGGTAGAGTTACATCATGTAATTTAAGTGATTTTTTTTAAATATAAAATTTATTTTATTAAAAAATTGTTAGGCCCTGGTGGAAAAACCCATTTTATGCGTGCGGAAGCAAAACATGACAAGCGATGCATATAAAACAGGGGGTGAAGGAATGGTGATTCCAGATTTTTCGCTTTTAAGCTCATGTGTTGTGTTTTGCTTATGATCGAATGTATATGACAAGATAAGAACGTAAAACAGTAAACAACACAACAATGTATAGTGGTTCGGAGACTCAAGCTCCTACATCCACTCTCCATGTTCCTAGGGAAATTCCTTCAAACACTTTCTAAGGTTTTCTGACTACCTCTGTAGTTTACTAACCTTTCTATTTGAGCTTTCTGACTACCTCTGTAGTTTACTAACTCAAACTGGACTTATCACCCTCTCGGGCTCGCCTCTAGATGTTTAACGAGTTCACACTCCAATCGGGACTTATCACCCTCACTCTGGATTGCCTAACAACTACCTCACTTCACCACTAGTTATCTCTTACGAGAATGGGGTTTGGGTTTGGTGTTGTCTCCAACTATGGTGATATTTTCCCTTACAATGGTTTAGCCTTAATGCTAAGGTTGGGAAAATCTCTCTAAGCGTAAGATACATCGTGGGTTGCTTAGATTGGGTTCTAGAACACTCTTTGAATATATTTGTATATCTACAGACTTGTGTTCTAGGGTGGGAAAGCTTGAGTATATGTTCTCTTAGCTCTGTAGCATTGTTTGCTATCTTCTTCGCACTTCCCCCACGTAATAATGTAGGAAGAACTTGTATTTATAGTGTGGATTTGAATGTTACCGTTGGAGAGAATCTCATTCAAATCCATACTATTCTTTGTAAGTTCTGCAGCTTTTTCAGCTTGGTTGTCTTCCTCTCATTGGTCCACGTTAGCTGGATTCCAACAGCTATATTCCTCAGCTTCAGTGCCTCGGAACTTTCAGGATATACTGAGCATTCAGTATATTACTGAGTCTTCAGTAATTACTGTGCCTTAAGTATCCTTTGTCTTAAGTGTTCAGTATCTTCAGTCTTCTGAGTCTTCAGTGTCTTCTGAGTCTTCAGAGATATACTGAGTCTTCATGCTGAGTCTTCAGATTCTCAGTCTCATACTGAGTCTTCAGAATCTATCCTGATCTATATCTGCTGACTATACATTATGTAGATAACATCCAGAACACTCTAAAACTGAATCATGACTCAACTATCAAGATTATCCTGAACATGTCATACTCAGGGGTTTTGGGATCTAATCAAAATCTTCTTTATTAAATTCATTTCCCAACAAAAATATAATTAATTTATATTGAAATATACAATTTGATTTTAACGATACAAGTGTAATAAGTTATATATTTAAATAATATACTTAAATTGTACCGCACGCGTGGTGGCGTATAAAAAATCTACACAAGAAAGAAAATAGAGTTAATTACAAATTGCAACCTTTACTATTGTGTTTTTTTACAAATTACAACTTGTACTATTTTTTGTAATAAAATGCAACATGTATTATTAAAAAGTGATCGATTCCAACCCGATACTCATTTTTTGTGAAACTTTCCAGCTAAATATAATTACAAATGATGTGTTGTATATATCACAATGCCAAAAAGTATTTTATCAAACATCAAATTGAAGAAATTCAATAAAAAAATTAAAAAAAATATGAGTTGAGATTGTAATTTATCAATTTTTATTAGTATAGTTTGTATTTTATTAAAAAAAATAATACATTTTACAATTTATAAAAGTACAATAGTATAGATTACAATTTATTATTTAATTCAAGAAAATACGCATAAAGGAAAAGAGCTAGAGTTGTAATTTGAGGACCTTTATTGTACCTTGCAAAGGAAGATTGAAAAATAGGAAAAAGTAAAAGCAGTTAACGCATCACGTCACGTGGTTTAAGCGCCAGTTGGGCAGTAAATCATGGCAACAAATACTGCCATGCACCATATCACACGCCACACATCTTGTGCATGTGGTGGGTCCTGTTTCTAAAATCTCATCTTTAACTCCAACTCTCCAAGTAGTGTTTTAAAATTAAAATCCGTTGAACAACACAATTGAACCGGTCGAACTGAGAACCAGAACCATTCATGTTATCGTTCGGATTTCTTCTTAGAAAACAGTTCATTCGATTTAATTATTTTTTATTACTTATTAAAACACTTTTCTTGATTTTTTTTTTAAAATTCTCTTGTAATATTATTGTCTTTATCCCAATATCATTTTATATTTCATAAATTCATTCATAATTCATCAACTTCATTTAATTTCTTTACCACACATATGGTGTGAAATTAATCCACAACGCCATCATCTCTTCATCTCTGGTCTCCAAACTCCATTGTATTTATTTTAATATAAGACTTATAAGTTATAAATTATTATAATTTTAAAATTTTATAAATAAATATTTATTTTTTAACGTAACATACAAAATATAAAATAAATATGCATAAATCATTTTGACGATTGAACCACCGATTTAACCGGTCCAACCGGTTGGACAGGCAATTGATGTCCAGATCGGTTTGGTCACCGGTTCGGTTATAGAAACACTGACTCAAAGTTTATTTTCGTGTAACAAATCAATGCACAATTTTTGGTTAAATCTTATACGCATCAGGTGCATTGTGCATTTTAGAACATGCAATTTGTTATATTGAAAAATATAATTATTTATATTAAATCGTGCAATTATTGATATGAAAAAATAGTTGCACGATTCAGTGTAAACAAATTGTATTTTTCAGTAAAATAAATTATTTATAGTTCTAAAATGTAATATAAATATATGGTGCACTTAGATGCACATAAGACTTACTCACAATTGTTTTACTAGAATTAAAATATAGAGGCTTTCTTCAGTGATTTGGCCATTGATGGCTCTAGCCAGTGGCGGACCCAGGATTTTGAAATTGAGGGTACGATTAATAAATATTTTTAAATAAACATTGCTTTATATTAAAGCATATACAATCAAATTAAATATACAAATAAATAAAATATTGCTTAGAGTTCAAATAAAATAAAATTTACAAGTTACAACTGTATTCGAAGAGTTTTTATTTTTGTAGAGCGATCATCATCAGGAAATTGTAATTGATCCACTAAAAATATTTAAATTATCTAATTTTACATTATTTTCTTGAGTTTGGGGAGGAGTAAATGATTAGGATAAAGGCGCTCACCAACATTTTACAACTTTAAAATAATTATTTCATTTTAAATATATATTTATTAAATTGATCTTATCTATTATTTCATATTTATCTAAAAAATTAGTTGTATTTATCATATTTTTAAATTAACACTCGCTATTAATCGATATTACTTTATCTAACTTTCAATTTTGAAACAATAATATATAAAAAATAACTTAAGATTGAAAAGTAGAAATATAAAACCAAATCTTATACTAGCAAATGCATGCAATGATGCAATGCCACTAAAATAAATAATGAAGAAATTAAAATTAAGAAAATGGCTAATAACTTGACAAGGAAATTGGAAACAGAAACAACCTTAAGTGCCGAGTAGGGAGAAATGCATAGGTAATTACCACATTTTTTAATCATATATCATCCAATAGGAGGATACACAAAATATATATTTAAAAAAATGTGATACAATTGTATCTTCATGTCACTCTACTAGGTCCGCCTCTGGCTCTAACAGATTTTGGTCAGCTCTTTAATTTAAAAGCATCAGTTTATGCTAGAGTATTTTATTAGTGGCAAAAGCTTTTAAGCACCACTTAATCGTGTAATTGATGCAATTTTTTTAGTTCAATATTGATCAAAGTTTGACTAGTTCATTAAAATATATTTTTATATATAACAACAAATATTAATTAAAAAAAAAAAAAAAAATTTGAGGCCGAATAATTTTATTTAATATACGACTAATATTTTTTTCATGGAGGTAGGATTTGGCTAATATGTTGGCGTCAGTTATTGTGGTGGTTCAGGGTGGACGGCTCAAGGAACAACTCTTCTACTTTGGAAGAAGAACCCAATTTTGGGATATAATTGTAAATGTGACATGAACAGTGCTCTAGTTTATTAAACCGCCCAATTTCATGAGTTTATTAAGGGAGGTCTAAAGCATTTAAACCCGGGCGGCTGTTTTACCCAACTTTCTCAACCAACAAAGTAAACATTGGGCATTGTTGAATTATTAGTAGCAAACCCACCTTATTCAAGCTAATTCCATGAAGTAAACGACACCTAAAAAGTTATATACACCCTTATTCTTTTCCCTTCCTTTTTCAGCTGATTTGACACCGTCTGTAAAAGTTTCAGACACTATAAATAGTGTCATGAACAATATCATTTGTATTTATTAATTTTTTTTATCGATGTCCAATTTTAAAAAGAGAAAATTACTCCCTAATACTATTTTTAGAGTAGTCTTACAAGTACACTACCTTTTTTGTATTACTACAAGGTGTCATTTATACCACTTTTGCCCTTTAGTCATTTTCCCTTTATTTTATCAAACCTAACAAATTAAGAGTGAGTCTCATGTGCATTCGGGTGCATCAAACACTTATAGTACATTTTAGAAACGTATAACTATATAAAATAGAAACGTGCAACTATTCCAAACTAAAGCATTCAACTATGTTCCCATATTAACAGTTGCACTTTTCAATGTAAATAAATCACACTGTCAACATAACAAGTTATATGCTTCTAAAATGAATTATGAGTGCATAGTACACTCGCGTACATACAATACTTAGCCTCAAATTAAATACAATTTTCCACCCTTTCATATCAATTTCATTCAACCACCGTTCAAACTTCTCTCTCATCTCAATTATTATCCCTCACCCACTCAACCCAAACACAAAAATTCTCTCTCATCTCAATTATTATACCAATGTTCAAAATACACACCAAGATTTTGTGTAATTTATTGTAATTTCTTCTTTTTAATTTTTAATTTGAATCTGGATGTGGAGAGAAAAAGGGATTTTTATATTGAAGTGTAGTTTTATGTTGTTTATTACATATACAATTTTAATTTGCAATATTTTTTTTATAATTTTGGGTCATATTTTTTTTGTAGTTTATTATAGATACAATTTTTTGAGGGTGTCTAATCTACATAATTCAGAACAAAATTTCAAATTCACCCAAATAATACAGATTCAAATATTTATTGTATGAATTGGAGGAGTGCAAAATAATTGTATGAATTAGATGTGGATATAAATTATTTTTATGTTTATTAATTTTATGCCCCCAAACCCGTTCCATTGCCATCCCTGTTGATAATCCCAACAATTTTTGCACTATTATTAATTATTATTATTTTAAATTGAATAACTAATAAATTTAAAATTCTTCAAATTAAAAAAAAAGTTAAACTAATTAAAAAAAAATTGGACACAATGTCAAAGTTTGATTTTTCCAAAGGGACATTTACAGTGAGGTGCCATTTATAATGGACATTTACTCTAAGGTGCAACTCTTTTTAGTCTTATTATTAGGTGCTAAAATTAGATCAAAATATTTCAATTACCCTTATGTGAATAGTAGTGTATAGAAAAATAGGTTCCATGTGTAAATTTAAAATTTGACACTTTTCTACACCCTACATTTTTCCTTTTATCTAATTAATTTTTTTTCCAAAAATAAATTTAGTCCTAAAAATTAAATTTATTGAATTTTTTTTATTATCAGCCCTTTATTATCTAATTAATTGTGTGCAGATTTTTTAATCTAATTGTGTACATATTTTTTTTATTATCTAATTAATTTTAGATTTTAAATTGACTTTTTTTTTTCTCCAAAAAATTCTGCACAACCCCAAATATTTTTGTTTAATCATCTGTCATTTTATTAAAAATTATGCACAGACATGGGGTGGGTCTGGGGCGGGTTTGCCTAATACCATAACTCGCCCCACACTCAGCGAAAACTCGCTTGACCGGGTTTTAACCTGCCCCATCCGGGGCGAATTTGTGTCTGGTCCGAATTTTAACCTGTCCCATTGCCATCCTTAATTATCACGAGTATTAATATTCTGAAAGTGCAAACTATTTATCATGAGTGTAAATCTTTTACTGACAATGCAACTTCTTTACAGTAAGTGCATTTTCTTTATTGAAAAGTGCAACTTCTTTGTCGAAAGTGGAATTTTTTTAATGAGAAGTGCAAATTATTGAAAGGTCAAAATTGCACTTGACCTAAAATAATTGCACTAATACATAAATAAAAACAATTAATATAATATTATTTGATGAAAAATAAATAATACCAAGTGAACTCTTTAAATTATATAATTTAAATATTTAATAGACTTGCATCCAATAGTGGAAATTAGAGGTAAACAGAGCTTTGGGCTTTTGGGGGGTTTAGAAGTAATTTTATGGCAAAGCATGGTTCCATATTTGTTTTTATTAATCGTTTTCCTCTATGCAAGATTTTTTTATTGGATCTCTCGATTTTAAAGCCTCTGCTTCATATATGAGGTTTAAAACTTCAAATTGATGTGCACATTTCTAATAATTTGGGACAACAATGAACTCATTTGATTTAAATTGATATACACAATGTACAAAGCGAATGTACACCACAAAACTTCAACATAAAACAATCAAATTATTTTTGAATAAAACTAATCTGGTTACATAATTCGTCTTCAAAGAATTCATCAAACTCAATCAGAGCATAAAATATCTCAAGCAGTGGAAATAACCCAAAAACCCTAAACTGATCTAATAAAAAAATAAAAATCAAAGAGAGGAACAAAACATAACTTGGATACAAGTTGAGAGAAAAGAAAAATTAGCAGACGCATAAACTTACCTTCTCAAATCCATTTTATGCGTCAACCGGTGATCGAGTTAGAGGCCATGGGTAACAGATCCGCCGATCTGCCTATCCCCAAGTCGCCAAACAGATCCACAAATCTGAAGTGGATCACCGCAATGATGTGATTGATGGCTTCATTATCCACGTCTGTATTGAGTCCGAGGAGTCCTCTGAACCATTTGGAGCTTTGCCCATGGAAAGAATTTTACAGAGTTAGAGAGAGGAACAGAAATAAAAAATTTAGAGGGGTCTTGGTTGAAGTGATGCCTGAGAAAAATCAACGTCTTTGCCTTCTTGGCAGCAGTGGATTGGGAATCTCAACATCAAGAGCTCAAGTCAAATAGTTATTTCCGTCAAGATCAAGTTCTGTAAATTCTCTTTTAATGATATCAATCATCTTTTTACTGAAATTATCCAAGAAAGAAAAAAAACTCAATATAAACCCCCTTTTTAATATAGATTATGGCAAAAGAAAAAAAATTATGTATATATGCTCAAGCTGGGTTAAAAGCATTTTTACTCAAATAGATTTTCAAATATGTCTACTCAAGTCATAACCATTATACAATTACCACGTAGATATTAACAAGCATCTCATGTATATAAGTATTTTTCGATAAAACATAAGTATTAGGCATCTTCTACGAGGTTCTATGTTGAGTACAGGTCCTATAGGTTTAACTCCATCTTAACTAAACAATTAAATAAAATAAATGGAGTCACTGTATTCATTAGACGAGCCAAAAATTTGTTGATTATTGCAAAAATATTTAATCCATACAAACTTGATCACTGAAGTAGAAATAATAATTTTAATTCATAATGTATATAATCTAATAAGTCTCAAGCTTGAAAATTTTCAACTTTTAAAACCCACTTAATAACTAACAGATTACATTAGCTGATAATAACAATCAAATCTCAATAAAATCAGACGAGACTTATCAGTTTATCACAGAGGATATCAACCAAGTAGATCAATTCAATGAAAAAAATATATATTTAGTGCAATAAATAATCAACCAAGTGGATAGAATAACAACCAGTGGATCAATTCAATAAAAAAAAAAATTTAATTCAGTTGATCTACGAAAGAATAAGCACATTCAGCGAATCAATTAAAAAAAATCAGATTACAGGTGATTATAGAAAAAAAATCAGAAAGAAAAATCAAGATACTAGATCAAGCATGAAAACCCATTCCAATGATAAAACAACCAAATGATCCATCTTAGTAACTAAATTCCAGATGAATTTAGAGAAAATTCTATCCATATCACCACTTTCAATAAAGTTGAATATAATTATAATCATAGAATTTCCAGATTTATGTCTTACGGCATAAGATTATTGAGAGAAAAAATAAATAATTTAAATCAACAAATTAAAGTAGATTCGTAACTTTGATCATATATGTGATTTAAACAATAATAAAAAAATATATAAAGGAATTACTAACCGAGTGAAGTGGTTGTCACGAGGGAGGACTCTTCGATCTCGATCAAAATCTGGGGTAGAACACTCATGCTGAGAATGTGTTGTAAAATCAAGAGTAAGAATAAATGAAAAACACAAGAAGGAAGATTTGTTGACCCAGTTCGTCAGGATGACTACGTTTGGGAGCGACCAAGCCAGGAACGTTTTCGACTATATTCTCTGTGTACTTTTATCTTACGCTTACAAAGGAGATACATATATATATTGGGGAGTGGGTTGTAACCCTAAAAACCGTAAGCCCATCTGACAATTAGCCTAATATAATATTGTTGATGTTACAACATTGGTTACAACATCAGTATTCGTCCTTTCTTCTTAACCACTAACATTTCTATGTTCAATGTTGTCTTTGATGTTGTTGACTGCAGGTTGACGATCTAGGTTGTTCTGCAAGATTCAAGAAGGTTCCACAAGCTTCAAGAATCGAGTAGAAGAGACTAGATCATGCGGCTGTTTTCAGAAGATTGGAGAAGACCCACTAACTGGGGCAGTTACAAAGATCATGAGATAGTGGATGGAAGAGTTTCTAGATCCTTCAAGGAGGCTCTAGTAAAGCTACATGAAGTCTATAAATAGAAGACCTTGATGTTCACATCAAGTGCTGAACATTGCCATTAATTGTGTGTTGTTTAGTCGAAGCAACAACCAAGCATCAACTGAGAGTGCGTGAGTGCATCCAGAGTGATAGGGTCGTTGTTGTGGAGTTATTTTACAATAGAGAGTAATTGTAGGGTTTACAATACCTCGAGTTGGTGCTAGATTTGTTTTGTGTGGAGTGTTAGTCTCGGTGTTAGATAGTTTCATACACATAGAACAGGTCACCTTTGGTAGTGTAGAGATACACCTAGCCTTTAGATCATATGCTTGATCTTGTTTCAAGAGGATTCGATTTGTGAATCTCTTTGTATTCATTATTTTGATAAATAGTGATTTTGGCCATAAGGCATCACAATCTATATTGATATAGATTGTGCAAAGTCTTATTAATTTCGTGTGTTGTGTTTCTGAGTCTTCCGTTGTTTCTGTCTTTTGAATGTTACTTTGAGTGTCACAACATTCAGTGTAACATTACTATGATTTTACTAAACACAACCCCGTGTAACACACTTTCAAATATTAATAATAAACAAGTAATGTCCATAATATTTAATATATTTACAACAATACTAGGGTAGATCTTGCAACTCTTAGTAATTACTTCTTTTCAAAAAAATGAATATCTTACTGAAAAAGATCCTACTGTTTTATGGAAATCCCTGAAGGACCGTTTCCATCAGCAAACTGACATAATTCTCCCGCAAGCACAATACGATTGGCTAAATCTCCTTTTTCAAGATTTTAAATCTGTGACGGAATATAACTCAGCGCTACATCGTATTGTGTCAAAGTTGAAATTATGTCAACAAAAAATCACTGTGGCTGAATTGTTGCAGAAGACTCTGTCAACATTCCACACTAGTAACCTTGTACTCCAGTAGCAGTACAGGGCGAAAAACTACACTTCCTACTCAGAGCTGATTTCTGCACTACTTGTGGCAGAAAAACATAACCAATTGCTGATGAAGAATCATAATGCAAGACCAGTTGGTTCACTAGCAGTGCCCGAAGCAGTGCCTGAAGCACATGCTACATCACAAGAAAATGATAGTGGGAATGGAAGAGTTGAGGCCGAGGTTGGGGTAGAGGCCAAGGTAATGGTCGATGAACATATGATGATGCTCAAATTCAAGGTCGCGGAAAAGGTGTGATGCACACTAAGAACACCCCCCCCTACACCAACATCGGGTCCTTATATAAAGCATGAGCAAATTTGTTACAAGTGTGGGTGCAACGGTCATTGGTCCCGTACATGTCGCACCCCCAAGCATTTAGTTGAGGCTTATCAGAGAATGCAAAAGGACAAGAAGGGGAAGACTCCTCAAGGTGAATCTCATCATACTAGTTTGCCTGAAGCAAATCTTGACATTGACAATGATGATCTTTTGCAGGTTGAGCTCAAGGATTTTGGAGATAACGAGTGAACAAGATGCTTGATAGTTATCATTTGAGTTTATCTTAGACAATTTAATTTTCCGCAGTTTTTATTTTTCCTTGATGTGCTTTGACTATTTATAATTCTGCTTGGTGTGATTTTGAATATTGGATTTTGTTATATTTTTTTTATCATTATTGATGATTCTTGTTTTTGATACACTGCTTATCTAAATGACTATTTTAGCTCACTATTTTTCAATTATGTGATGGCATGAGCGGTTAGGTCATCTAGAACAAAACATGATAAGTCGAATTTTGTCTAAATTCTATTATGGCATGAGTTCAATTCTAAGACATTTAATGTTTATCGTATGACATTAGGAATTAAAGTGGAGCATTTAATGTTTACATCCACAACGAGAAGTTAAATTGAGTCATGCATTAAATTAATTGCTAAGTCATTATTGCCAAATTCAAGCTTACCTATTTCATGATTGGGGCATGAAATTTTACATGGTGCTACGTTAATTCAAATCCGACCCACTGCATATCATGAATATCCCCTTTTTATAACTAGTGCATAAGAGCTAAGCATTTCCCATTTGCGAATATTTGATTGTGCAAAATTTATTTATATACCACCAACACATCGTACCTCAATTCACGGCCCAGTTGGATGATTGCACATTTGATGAAGATCATTTATCGGCATTAGGAGGAGATAAGAATTTAAAATTCAATGAATGCCGAGAAATTTCATGGAATATAAAAGATCTTCAATATTTAAATTCACGCACTAGTCAAAGTGAACTGAAAGTTCAAAAGACAATTAACTTGCAATATTTAACAAGTAATCTGCCAAATTAATTTATAACAGAGGGTGACCAAAAAACATACCTACTATAAATGCACCACAAAAGGTGTAGGTCCAATTAAATAAAGTAAATATGTTGATACCCCTACACGCCAGAAGCGTAAAGGACCTCTTAATATGAAACATATGAATCCGTGGTAAACTAAAGTTTGCAAAAAATATTCAGTCACTCTCAAAGTCTCTTGAAGAGATTCGTCCTGAAGACGAAAATTCTAGAAATGAAGCATCCTGCACAAAATAATAAGAATACTAGAATTGCAGAACAACCAAATCAAAATGTTATGAGAAATGATGAAGATCTGGTTGATATAAATATAGAAATTGATATGATTTTATAAATACAGGAGAAATGTACTAATGTTGTCGACAACTTATTCACCGCCACAATTGCTCTTACTGTTAAAAATTTGGATCCAGTACCCAAAAGTTAATAGTTGAGCCGGAAGCGCTTTGACTGGGTAAAATAGGAAGAAGCAATTGAGGCAGAGCTCGACACGATAATATTTTTTTGGCTTTATCGTACATATAGTTAGAAATGTTATCTCTGTTGGATATAAATGTGTATATGTACGAAAAGAAAATGAAAATAATGATTTGATGAGGTACAAAGCGAGATTAGTAGCTCATGGGTTTTTGCAGAGACCAGATATTAATTTTATCAAATATGTACTCTTGTTATGTATGAAATAACGTTCCGCTACTTAATATCCCTGATAGTAAATAAAATTAATTTTAAAAATGCAGTTGATAGACGTAGTAACCGCATGTTTATATTGATCAATGAATGTCAATATTTATATGAAAATCCCTGATGGATATAAGATTCGTCAAATGAGGAATGATGAGAATCGTACTATGTACGATATTAAAATTACAAAGGTCATTATATGACATAAAATATTTGGGTCGAATATTCCACGATTGACTCAATTAATTCCTTCCGAAGTAGGGATAAATAAATAATAAAATATTTTCTTGCGTGTCTCTAAATAAATAATTGGGTGGTGTTTTGAACAAGTAAGAAAATAATAAATTCCAAAAGAGTGGTAAATTATCATACAAAATACCTGGAAGACTGTTGTCTTCAGGGGGAGCGGCAACTTCAAAACCATCTTGAAGATTGGGCCTCGAAGATCATATAGTTGTACTTTTCTTAATTTACTAAGTTTTTCTCTTTGTATTATTCTAGCAAAGTTTTAGTTAGACATGAACATCACGTCGTAATGTCCAAGGGGGAGTGTTGTAAATATATTAAATATTGTGGACATTACTTATTTATTATTAATATTATATTGGGCTAATTGTCAGCTGGGCTTAGGGTTTTTAGGGTTACAACCCACTTCCCAATATATATATGTATCTCCTTTGTAAGCGGAAGATAGAAGTATACAGAGAATATAGTGAAAACTCTTGTGGCTTGGTCGCCCCCAGACATAGTCATCCTGACGAACTGGGTTAACAAATCTTCCTTCTTGTGTTTTTCATTTATTCTTACTCTTGATTTTACAACAAGTATTACCCTTAGGTTCAATTTTTTTTTAAATCACCCATATGTGCAAAACTAGTGATTAAAACCCCACAGTACCCTTTGTTTTGCTGGTTGTGCACTGAATTAATTAAATAATAAAAAACTACATTCCAACTCCATTCTTTAGCTCACTGGACTGTAATTTCTGGCGAATGTGTGTTAAATCATCCATAGTACAGATGAGAGTATCTATAAGAATTCGAAATTCAAATTATTCTTATATATATTTCCATTAGCAAAATAGAGTTATGAATTCAGATTACACAACAAGATTTTTTTGCAAATTTTTTCTCGGTTTTTACGAAGAAGAAGAAGCTCGTTTTTTCACCGGAGGTGATCAATCACAATTTTTTTTAGTGAAATCAAGTGTTCAAAGCTCTTGGAAGAATGAGTCCAGATGTATCGATTTTCAATCTGAAGCATCTGGGCGAATCTAAAATTATTTCAGTGAATTCATCCACCAACTTCAACGAGCTTAAATCTCAGGTAATATCAAAGTGCCCTGATCTTATTGATGTAATAATTGAAGGTCCCGATATTTATGTCGAAAATCCCATTTGCTCGTGCTGAAGAAAACATGTCATGTGATGCATATAAAACAGGGGTGAGGGTAGAGTGATTCCTATTTTTCGCGTTTTAAGTTCATGTGTGTTGTTTTGTTTATAATCAAATGCATATGACAAGTATAAACATAAAGCAGTAAAGAACACACGATTTTATAGTGGTTCGGACGAAACCCGTCCTACATCCACTCTTCCCTTAATACAGGGGCACCTACTTAACCGACTTAACCAACGGGACTTATCTCCCTCACGTGATTGCCTACCCCCCCTTTCGAGATTGCTAGATGTTTACCGAGTTCACACTCAAACAGGACTTATCTCCCTCTCGGGATTGCCTACCCTCCCTTTCGGGATTGCTAGATATTTACCGAGTTCACACTCAACCGATCCCAGAAATCAGAAACTAGAATCCCTAGTCTGAAATCTTGCGGTAACAAACTTAACCTAACTTTGAGTTTGGGTAAAGATTTGTTTGTTTTCCAACTAGGTTGAGATTTTCCCTTACATTTGTTTAGCCTCAATGCTAAGGATGGGAAAATCTCTCTAAGCTTAGGATATTACATTTGTGCTTAGATCTAGGGTAGAACACTCTTGAATATATTCGTATATTTCTTTCTCTGTGTTCTATGGTGGGAATGCTTGAGTATATGTCTACTTAGCTCTGTAGCATTGATTGCCACATTCTCCACACTTCCACACTTAATAATGAAGGAAGAACTTATATTTATAGTGTGGATTTGAATGTTACCGTTGGATGGAGTCACATTCAAATCCATATTATTCGTAACTTTTGCGCAGCTTTTTCAGGCTTGTCGTCTTCCTCTCATTGGTCCACGTCAGCTGATTCTAACGGCTATATTCTTCAGGATCTTCTGAGTCTCATGATCTTTAGTTCTATCTGAGTCTTCAGGTTATCTGAGCCTTCAGGTTTCTTGATTCAACAAACTTCTCTTGAGCGGACCTTATGCGATCGGGCATACCGACACTCAAAGCTTCTGCGAAGTGACTCTCTTCCGAAGTCGCAGATCATCGACCCTCAGTCACATTGACTCGAAAGCTATCGATTTCTTCTTCGATCCGATCGTCTCGACTCGATCGGATCAACACTTCTTCAGATCAACATATCAGGATAGCATAAGGTTAGCATATCAGGTTATCATATCTGATCTCGATTACGTCTGATCTCGATCAGTCTCATCTGCTCCTCTTCATATCTTATCTAGATCAAGTCTGATCTTGATCAGTCTCATCTGCTCCTCTTCTGATCTGCAACCTTCTCTTCCGTTTTCCTGGCTTTAGCTTTTCTTCACATTTGATTTGCACAACTCATCAGTTAACTCCGAAACTCATCTTACTCATCTGATCTCGATCGGTCTAAATCTATGACCTCGTCGATCTCGATCATCTTCTTCTGATTTCGTGAGTTCCCCCTCAATTTGTTCTCTCGTTCCCCCTTAACTTGTTATCTGTAGATTAGCTTCAAAAACACAAGTTGATAATATTTTGGCATAATTCATTAAAACTAAAATATCCCAACAATTTCCCCCTTTTTGATAATGACGCCAAAACATTTAAAATATATGCAGTTATATAGAGATCGGGTTTTTGTTTCAAAAGATCAGTTCAGATGGTCACATTAAAAACTTGTGAACTTTTGAACTCCCGCTCTGATACCAATTGATGGTATCAGATCAGAGACGGGTTTTAAAAATGGATCAGTTCAGGTGATCACTTTTGAAATCAGTGATCTTTTGAACTCCCGCTCTGATACCAATTGAAGGTATCAGATCAGAGACGAGTTTTAAAAATGGATCAGTTCAGGTGATCACTTTTGAAATCAGTGATCTTTTGAACTCCCGCTCTGATACCAATTGAAGGTATCAGATCAGAAACGGGTTTTAAAAATGGATCAGTTCAGTGATCTTTTGAACTCCCCGCTCTGATACCAATTGAAGGTATCAGATCAGAAACGGGTTTTAAAAATGGATCAGTTCAGGTGATCACTTTTGAAATCAGTGATCTTTTGAACTCTCCGCTCTGATACCAATTGAAGGTATCAGATCAAAAATGGGTTTTAAAAATGGATCAGTTCAGGTGATCACTTTTGAAATCAGTGATCTTTTGAACTCCCCGCTCTGATACCAATTGAAGGTCCCGATTTTAGAGGAAAACCCATTTGCGCGGAAGAAAACATGTGATGCATATAAAACAGGGGTGAGGGTAGAGTGATTCCTATTTTTCATGTTTTAAGTTCATGTGTGTTGTTTTGCTTATAATCAAATGCATATGACAAGTATAAACATAAAGCAGTAAAGAACACAAGATTTTATAGTGGTTCGGACGAAACCCGTCCTACATCCACTCTTCCCTTAATACAGGGGCACCTACTTAACCGACTTAACCAAAGGGACTTATCTCCCTCACGGGATTGCCTACCCTCCCTTTTGGGATTGCTAGATGTTTACCGAGTTTACACTCAAACGGGAATTATCTCCCTCTCGGGACTGCCTACCCTCCCTTTAGGGATTGCTAGATATTTACCGAGTTCACACTCAAACGGGACTTATCTCCCTCTCGGGATTGCCTACCCTCCCTTTTGGGATTGCTAGATTTTTACCGAGTTCACACTCAACCGATCCCAGAAATCAGAAACTAGAATCCCTAGTCTGAAATCTTGCGGTAACAAACTTAACCTAACTTTGAGTTTGGGTAAAGATTTGTTTGGTTTCCAACTAGGTTGAGATTTACCCTTACATTTGTTTAGCCTCAATGCTAAGGATGGGAAAATCTCTCTAAGCTTAGGATATTACATTTATGCTTAGATCTAGGGTAGAACGCTCTTGAATATATGTGTATATTTCTTGCTCTGTGTTCTATGGTGGGAATGCTTGTTTATATGTCTACTTAGCTCTGTAGCATTGATTGCCACATTCTCCACACTTCCACACTTAATAATGAAGGAAGAACTTGTATTTCTAGTGTGGATTTGAATGTTACCGTTGGATGGAGTAACATTCAAATCCATACTATTCTGTAGCTTTTTGTAGCTTTTTCAGGCTTGTCGTCTTCCTCTCATTAGTCCACGTCAGCTGATTCTAACGGCTATATTCTTCAGGATCTTCAGAGTCTCAGGATCTTCAGTTCTATCTGAGCCTTCAGGTTATCTGAACCTTCAGGTTATCTGAGCCTTCAGGTTTCTTGATTCAACAAACTTCTCTTGAGCGGACCTTGTCTGATCAGGCATACTGACACTCAGGCTTACTGAGTTCAGCTCTTCTGAATTCAGACATCCTGACCCTCAGGTCACATTGACACAGGCTATCTAATTTCTTCTTTGCCTGATCTGATCAGCTCGACTGATCAGATCAACACTTCTTCAGATCAACATATCAGGATAACATCAGGTTAGCATATCAGGTTATCATATCTGATCTCGATTACGTCTGATCTCGATCAGTCTCATCTGCTCCTCTTCATATCGTATCTAGATCAAGTCTGATCTTGATCAGTCTCATCTGCTCCTCTTCTGATCTGCAACCTTCTCTTCTGTTTTGCTGGCTTTAGCTTTTCTTCACATTTGATTTGCACAACTCATCAGTTAACTCCGGAACTCATCTTACTCATCTGATCTCGATCAGTCTCGTCTGCAGCCTCGTCTGATCTCGATCATCTTCTTCTGATTTCGTGAGTTCCCCCTCAATTTGTTCTCTCGTTCCCCCTTAACTTGTTATCTGTAGATTAGCTTCAAAAACACAAGTTGATAATGTTTTGGCATAATTCATCAAAACTAAAATATCCCAACAATTGTCATTGCGATTCTCGATTAGTATGTTGGAAATTGAATTGTAGATATCGATCTTGATGTGAAAAACATGAATACTCTATGTGAATTGACATCTACAAATATTGTTGGCGTTGATATTTCCCATAGATTCACGCAGCAATCTGATATTGATGTGGATCATGATATTAGACATGCATGTAACACCCAGTTTTTAGAAAACTTGCATTTCATATTTTAAACAATTAAATTATTTATTTAAGTATCAAAGTTGTGAATTATTTTGAGTTCGTGCAAGCTTAAAATTTATGAATTTTAAGAGCTAATGTTTTCAATGGAGTTTTAAAGAATTTTTGCAGGATAGCGTACGGAGGAGACCGAGCTTGATTGCGACTCACTCGACACAAGTAATTAATGAAAAGAGATAAGTTATTTTATTTGAACTAATTGTGAGAAAATTGAATAATAATGATAATACATTTAGTAATAATAAAATTTATAATATATAATTATAAAAGATCACGTATCAAGAAATATTTTACAGAGATTATTTAGTCATAAGCATTCCTATAATCATGGAATTTAATTAGATTATTTTCATATCATGATAAATATTTGTATCTTTATGCATCTTCTATATAAAATATTAATAAATTTTAAAGATATTGCATGATAATAATTTAATAATAAGATAAGAAAAAAAAAAAAAAACTTTGATGATTCAAGAACTTCAAGGAAAGAGAAGATTTCAACCCTTTTCTCCAAACTAGGTTTGAAGAAAATCACTAATTTTTTTTTGAAGGTATTTTTTTTTCCCCAATTTATTTCCTATGATTTTTGGTAGGTTGGTGTTTAAAAATTTCGTAGAAATGTTATTTTTTGAGAATTTTTTATGGTTTAGCCCATGTATTTGTCTAATATGTGGTTATTTGGTGCTAATTTATAGATTGCATGTTGATTTCTCAATTGCATGTTAATTTTGAAATTTTTTCTTATATTTCCTGAATGAATTTGATAAAACCCTTTTATCACATTGAATTTCTGTAAGTCTAGGGTATGTGGTAAAAATTTCGGAATTTTTTGGAGTTTTCAATTTTATATGAATTTTTATTAAAGTAAAAAATTTGACGAAGATTGTAGAATTTACTGGGTGCAGATAACTTTGTATTTCAAATTGAATTTCTACTATGTTTTTCTATTGCAACTTAAATTTCATATGAATTTTATTTGGGTAAATTTGGAATTATATTATATTTTTAATGAATTTTATACCAAACAGTACATTCACAGTGAAAACTAACAGTTTTAAGGCTCTAGATCATTATACCATTAAATAGGAAATTCAAAGATTTTAAATTGTGATTATTTTACTGGAATTACTAATGACTCTTATGGTTACAAAGGATTTTGTCTTGTAATTTTTTGATAAATACACAATTTCTACCAAATTTTAGAAAATGACTTGATGAAGGCCCTATTCGTAATCTGTTTTTCAGCCCACTTGTGAAAATCACAAGAAAATATATACAATACATTTTGAATTGAAATTTTTATGATATGAAGCTATAAATATCATTAATCTACTGTATAAAGTTCATAATATTATGATGTGTTTGTATTTGTTTGTAAATTATCTACTACAAGCTGTCTTTTGAGAAAGTTTAACATATAGAAGTAAGTTGGTAGATTATTTTATTTAATCACCTAGTTAAATAATAATATTAGCACTACAAAATGAACCAATTGGACTTTTTATGGGAATTTTAAAATACTATTGTGATTCATTTTTGAGGTATGGGATACTTACTTAAGTGTTACGATTCAACGTGTATATCCATGTGAATTTGCCTAGTTCCGCAACTCGAATTTTCTCGAAGTATGATTAAGCTAGTAGAAATATTTATACTCTTATGAATAACAAGTGGGAATAAGGTACATATGTGTTAATTAAATTACATGAGATAGTGAAAATAATATGTGTGCATTGAAATTTTCAAAGATTTAAAAGACTGAAAGATAGATGAATGTGTCGAGTACAGTGCGAGATGACTGGACTCTGAAGGAGCTATCCCACCACATTCAAACATCAAGAAAGTGGGTAACACTTAATTACTCTTGTATTAGTTAGTTTAATTTGTGTGTAAGATGCAAATAGGCAGATCTTCAGATTTTACTCGATTTTGCTCTGTGTGGATTACGCTGTGTGGAATTAAGCTGTGTGGAATTACGCTGTGTGGATTAGCCGGGTCGACGGGCCTTGGCATGTTCTCATTTCTTCACATCAAATGACTTTCTTTAATGCATTAGTATATTAAATGTTATCCCACTGGGCTTCCTCTCCGGGGGAAGACTCATGATGTTACTTTAACTTTTTAGGTCCTGTTGACGACGAGACGGACGTGTGACTGACTGGGGAGACTCCGTTAAATCTACTTAGTGTGTTTTACCACTTGTGTAAGAAGTGGATTAAATATTAGTTTGTCTTAAATTATGATTTTGAATTATGTATGAATTTTTGGGATAAGTAGTTGAATCTTTTGCAAACTACTAGTTGGTCTTTTGAAAGGTTAAAATGTTGTTTGAAATGTTTGGTTTCATAATTGTGCAAACATTGTTAGATAAAGTAATCAAACTTTTTTTTTTGAAAGTGCTAGGATAATGTGCCGACCTTTTTAATATTAAAATTTCACGTATGACGGGTCTACTTTAAATGAACTCTTATTATATTAAGTTAATTATAACATACTTATGTTCATATTAACCTAATTTCAGATTTTTCTTATTTAAGTAAGTGTTTGGCTTAGAAATGTGGGTAAGACATGAGTTAGGCACAAATAAAGTTAGACACGTTAATACAACAAAATATATATATATAAAAATATATATATATATATAAATAGACTCGTGTTTTATGATGTTGTCTTCCGCTTTACTCACTTTAAGTATAAAATTAAAATTATTCCAACCTCAAATGATTTTTTCCTTAACTAAGTGGCGTCGATTTTTGGGGCGCTACAGCGTGGTATCAAAGCCGAGGTTGGGGTTTTCCTCCTCGGACTCTAAGTCAAACGTTTTCCAAATTTAATGTTTTTGCATGATAAAAATATATGAAAAATATCATTGATGATTAAGAATGAAAGGAAAATATAGAAGGGAATCCACAGTCAGCACATATCCAAATCGCCTCCAGGTAACCCTTGAGTTTTATTTAAAGGCCATGAAATGAGTTTTATTGAAAAGATATTTATGTTCACGAAAGGAAGAGATTTATGATTATGTTAAATGATGATGAGAATGAGACATGAGAGTATAAATATCTAATAAATATGTCAAAGAAAAGACTATCAGAAAGAAAGAATGATTTCACATGTTTTAAATTGTTTATTATTTTAGTTTTCAAATATTATTTCTCTGAAATTTCATGCTTTATTTTGAATAAAAACCCTAAAAATTGTGCGACTAAACCTTGACTTAGAAATAGTTACTTAAAATAGCAGACCATAAGAGAGTTTGTAGCTCGGATAGGTGAGACATGTAGGCGTACCCTTGGAGGGGATACATTTAAGAAAATTATTATACATACCCATTAGTCCCACAATTCCCATGAGACGCGGAGATAGAATTTATGGAACCTCGTCAATGAACCAATACGGTTATAAAATATGAATTTAAATTTGATTCGCTCCCTCGGTATGCTCCACGTCTGGTGGACATGATCGGATGGCATGCAGGTTAGATAAGGGACGGAATAAGAGGAATAGTGTCTGGTCGATTTTCAGACTTTTAGATATATTTCTAAAAGAGCAAGGGACGTGTCAATGAGTTTGTGTTTCATATATGAACAACGACCATTGACAAGTGAATTAAAGAGAAAGGGTGCACCACAACCTGGACCAAGATGGAGATTGTGGCCAGAAATGTTCGACCTCCTATGGTCTTACCCCCAAGAATGACCTCACCCTTGCTTGACTCGCAGTAAGAATCACCTAGCACAATACCTCCTTGGGATGATCAACTGTTGTTTGTACCGACAACCAAGGCATACATCAATGTGTGCCCTAACTCAGTAGGTACTCAAACGAGAGTTGTAAGAATGTTGGACTACAACAACTAAAGGTGTTAAACCCTCGAGGTGTGAACCAGAATGATAAGACCAAGCCTATACATGCCCAATGTTGAGATCGTTTAGGAAGAGGAGTGCTTGGAAGAGGAACCACCAGAGGAAGATGATGGACAAACAAAATTGTGACAAGTACGATACTCATTTGGAGTATATTTCATATGTTTTATTTGACACCAGAGCGTCACAGTCGTTCATACCTAATACCTTTAAGAATGAACTTAAGTTAGACCGAGTTTACAAAAAAAAAAAATACAAATTTAGAAATTAGAATTCTCTCAGGATAAAACATTAGAATAAGAGTTTAGTTAGGAGCGCCAGGTTAAATATCGGAGGATGCTTACCTATTTTATCTACAATGAAGGCAGTTTAATTGTTGAAAAAGAAAGGGTGTCAAACTTACCTTGTGAAGGTAGGAAAAATGAAGTTGACACCAGTGGATGTGTCAATATTGATGGACTATCCTGATGTCTTCCCAGAAGATCTTTCGGGTGTTCCACCAGACCGGTCTATAGAGTTCACTATCGACTTAGTTCCTGGAGCTGTGCCAGTGTCTAAGGCTCCATATCGAATGTCACCAAAAGAACTGTAGGAACTGAAGGTTCAGTTAAAGGAGCTTTTGGATAAGAAGTTTATTCGGCCTAGTGCTTTGCCATGGGGGGCAACCTTTTTGTTCGTGAAGAAGAAGGATGGGATGATGAGGATGTGCATTGATTACCGAGAACTTAATCGATTAACAATAAAAATAAATGAATACCCGTTACCGGGATTGAAGATCTTTTCGATCAGTTGAAGAATGCAGGGGTATTTTCTAAGATTGACCTCAGGTCTGGGTATCACCAAATCAAGGTCAAGGAAAGTGATATACCTAAGATCGCATTTAGGACCCGATATGGTCATTATGAGTTTACCATAATGCCATTTGGGGTTACAAATGCACCCGCAATATTCATGGATTTGATGAACCGTGTGTTTCACGAATACCTGGATAAATTTGTCATTGTGTTCATTGATGACATTTTGGTCTATTCAAAGGATATAAAGCAGCATGAGGGACATCTCAGAACCATTTTGGAGGTATTGCGTCGAGAAAAGTTGTATGCTAAGTTCAGTAAATGCAAATTTTGGCTCAACAGAGTGGCTTTTCTAGGGCATGTGATCATGACGCAGGGAATAGAAGTTGATCCCGCTAAAGTTGAGGCGGTTCTGAATTGAAAAATACCAGCCAATGCGTATGAAGTTCACAGTTTTCTTGGCTTGGCAGGGTACTACCGAAGGTTTATTCAAAAACTTTTCACGTATTGCAAAACGACTCACACATCTCACAAATAAGAATGAAAAGTTCAAGTGGACGCCTGAATGTGAGGCCAGCTTCCAAGAGATAAAGCAGAAGCTAACAACAACACTAGTTCTAATAGTGCCTAAAGGATCAGAAGGGTTCATAATCTATACGAACACCTATAAGTCAGAATTAGGTTGTGTGTTGATGCAACACGGGATGGTTGTAGCTTACGTATCACGACAATGGAAGGTGCACGAGCAAAATTATTCGACGCACGATTTGGAGTTAGCCGATGTCGTACATGCACTGAAAATTTGGGGACATTATCTGTACGGCGGGAAGTGTGAGATTTACACAGACCATAAAAGTCTGAAATATTTTATCACACAGAAGGAACTGAACATACGTCAAAGAAGATGTTTGGAATTGGTCAAGGATTATGATTGCACTATCCTTTACCACCCAGACAAGGCGAATGTGGTGGCAGTTGCACTCTGCAGGAAATGAGAAGGTCAATTAGCATGGTTACTAACCTAACAAGAATGACTGATTGAGGAATTTGACAGGATGAAGGTAACCATTGTCAAACCAAAACAGTCAACTTCAATGGTAGTCACGATGTCAGTTCAACCGACCTTGAGAGAATGAATAATGGATGCATGGAAGAGTGATAGATTTCTCCAATCGATGAGCAATGAAATTAAAGAAAATATGACTAAAGAATTCACTATAGGCCAAGATGGAGCTTTAGTATTTACATGTAGAATTTTGTGCCTAAGAAGGATTAGTTGCGAGAAGATATAATGAGGGAAGCTCATAACGCACTGTTATCGCACATCCAGGCGAAATGAAGGTGTATAGAGACCTCAAGAGTGGCTTCTGATGGAGGGGCATGAAACGGTCGAACGCGCTGTTTGTTAGGATATGTCTTACTTGACAAATGATCCAGTCTGAACATCAACGACCAGCCAGATTGTGGAAACCGTTGGACATCTCAGAATGAAATGGGAACATGTGACAATGTATTTTGTTAAGATGAAGATGTATGGGATATGGTCGATAGACTAACTAAAGTTGCTCGATTCATACTAGTTAAGATGAACTATTCAATGGATCGATTGGCTAAATTACGTTGGTGAGGTAGTACGATTACATGGAGTACCAATATCAATTCTATCTGACCGTGATCCATGATTTAGTTCAAAATTTTGGAGGAGTTTGCAGTTAGCCTTACGCACAAAACTGAGTTTCAGCACTGTTTTTCATCCGAAGATGGATGAACAACCAGAGAGAATTAATCGAATCCCAGAAGGTCTATTGAATATGTGTATTATGAACTTTGGAGGAAGTTGGAAGATTACTTGTCCTTAGTAGAATTTTCTTACAATAACAACTATCAATCTACTATTAGGATGACACTGTATGAAGTACTCTTCGGACAGAGATGTAGAACACCAATCTGTTGGGAGGAAGTTGAAGTGAGAAAAAATATTGAGACTAGAGCTAGTCGAGAAATCTGTGGAAACAATCAATAAGATTCGGGAAAGAATCAAGATTATCCAAGATCGACAAAAGTCGTATGCAAACTCACGAAGTAATGATCTTCAATTCGAGGAAAGTGAATGAGTATTTATGAAGGTTTCACCCATTAATTGATAGTCCGATTTGAATAAAGAAAAAAAAGGGATTTAGACCAAAATACGTGTGACCGTGTAAAATCTTGGAGCTTATTGGAGACGTGATATTTCGACCTGCTCTGACCTTAGAGTTTGTTGGGAGATGAATTTTAATAAAGATTTATGATTTTGATTAGATCCCAAAAACCCCTGAGTATGACATGTTCAGAATGATCTTGATAGTTGAGTAAGGATTCAGTTTTTAGAATTGTCAGGATGTTATCTGCAGAATGTATAGTCAGCAAATATAGTTCAGGATAGTTATCAAGACTCGAGGGGATCTTGATGTAATCAAGACTTCAATGAGAAGACTAAGTACATCAGTCAGTATAAACTACAAAGAAAGATTCTCAAGTTCGAAGATCAAGACTCGTAAGACTCAAGACACAAAGATCAAGATCGAGAAACTAAAGATCAAGAATATCAAGGCACAAGAATTCTCGAAGACTCAGTAAGGTACTGAATGCTCAGTATGAACCTGAATGTTCCGAGGCACTGAATATATCTATCTGAAGGATGCAATGCTGAGAAGATCGCGATTCCTTAGAAAGTTAGATATCTGCCAAGACATTCAAATGCAGACAAAAGGAACTAAGTCAGAAGTGTTGTTAAGGTTATATCAAACTCAGAGTTTGTAACCAAAAAGAGCCGTTGAAGGTGTCTACCTTTAATTGGAGACAAAAGTCAAAAAGAGGAAGACAACACTGTACATATCATACGACCGACATCGACAAAGGTGGTCTCTCAAAAAAGATGTCAGATGTACAAAAGTTCCAGACTGCAAAAAGTGAAGACCGGCTACATGAAAGGCTATTGCCTAGAACGTGTTAGGGAGTTTCAAACCCTAAATATAGCCGTTTCTCACACACCATAAGAGAGAACTCACGAAGCTATCTCTCCAATGGATAGTTTTCAAAAAGTGACCTTGGTGTATGCCTATAAATACTGGTGACCCTCTACATTGTAAGGTGACGGGAAATTTATACCCAACTTAAGAGCTCATACTTATTCTTGCAAAAGCTAAAGCACTCGAAAAACTTAGAATTTCCCAAGTGCTTCGATATTGAAGAGAGCTCACTATACTAAGCCTAGCTTGATAAGAATTATCCAAAGCTTAGTCGAGATATCCTAACCCTTTGCATTGCGCTTTATTGTAAAGGATATCTCATCCTAGTTGGAAACCAACCAAGAAACCCCAAACCCTTGAGAAGGTAGTTGGAGTGTGTTTGTTGGTGAGAAGAGTTGTAAAAAGAGTTAGTAAACCACGCGGAATAGTCGTAAAACTCTAGAGGAGAAGTTAGTAAGCTCTGGGGGTAGTCCGAAAGCTTGTGTGTGATTGAGTAAGTAAAAACCACGGAGGTAGTCGTAAAGCTCAAGGTCGGGTTGAGTAAGTAAACTACGTGGAGTAGTCGTAAAACTCAGGCCGAAGTTGAGTAAGTAAACTACGAGGTAGTCGTAAAGCTCGGTTGATAGTGAATTTCTCCGAAGAGTCGGGAGAGTGGACGTAGGAGCTTGAGTCTCTCGAACCACTATAATTCTTTGTGTTCTTTATTGCTTTCCTTATATGTGCTTATATCGTTGCATTGACTTGATTTTGAAAGCATACTTTTTCATCGATATTCATTGGAATCAATCCAATCGGAAGTTGCATAAGTGAATCACAACCTAATCACTATTTCATAAAGGGAAGGTTTTCAAAGAAAGCTTAAAAAATGAGTATAAACTAAGGGCCAACCATTCGCACAACCGAGTAACTAGAACAGATAGTTACCAAACCGAACGCATTCTTCCGAGGGTTCAGTAAGTTAGTTATCTCGATCCAAGCAACTCAGGGATCTCGACACTCGGGACTCGGTTGGGAGTATCTCGAGGTTTTAAAAGCAACTCGGGATCCTTTGTCTCTCAAGAGACTTTGACTCAGAGCGATTTGTGCTTCTCAGAACCTAATCTTTAGGATTATCGACCCAAGCCGACCTCGAAGAAAAAAAAGTTTTTAAAAACACCGAACACGTGTATTCCCCCAATACATGTGTAAGACTCGTTTGCACGGGACCAACAAGTGGTATCGAGCGTTGGTTCAACTTGACCACCTGCTGTGTTGACCAAAGTTTTATTTTCAAAAATACTTGTGGTCTATCTGAACTGATCTTATTTGTGAAATTTTTTTTTTCAAGAGATCAGAAAAATGTCTTCTAAAAAACTTCCCATGTTCTCAGTGGAGAACTATGACCTATGGAGATCGAGAATGCAGGGCTCATCTCAGATTCCAAACATGAGCGTATGTGGAGAGTGGTCTCTCAAGGACCATTCCAGGTTCATTGTAGTGAATCCGGAGGAATGAAGATGAGAGAATTGATGAGCAGAATTTCCTAATGTCCGATGACCAACTGACTCCTGAGGAGAGAAAGTTAGTCAATCTAGACTACATTGCAAAAGACACACTATACAGTACAATTGATGATGGTGTGATGGGAATGATCTCTCACTGTAATACTGCTAAAGAGATTTGGGATACACTAGCTGTTATGTGCCAAGGCACAGATCATATAAAGAAAACAAACTTTCAGGGCAATTGGAAAGTTTGATAGTTTTGAAATGGATGATGGTGAATCAATAGACAAACCGAAGTCGATTCACTAGCATCATGAATGATCTAAATGCACTTGGAAAGAAATACCCACAGAGAGAAGTTGCATTGAAAATTCTTAGAAGTGCATCTAAGAAATGGGATATTCATGCAGTGGTGAGATTGAAAACACCAAGAATATTAACTCAATGCCTTACCAACAAGTCTTCTCGAGCTGAAAGCCTATGAATTTGTAATTGATAAGAAATCCAAAAGGCTGACAGCAAAGATGATTCTTCATCGAGTAAGAATGTGGCTTTAAAAAGCCAAAGATAAAACTCAATAAAACTAGAGAGTTCGAGAACCCCCATGCCAAAAAATCGGGATGAGCTTGAGGAAAAGCTAGCAAGATCGATGGCAAGAAAGTTTTATAGACTCAATAGTAGATTTGGAAAATACAAAAACTATTACAGAACCACAGTACGGAGAAGAAACCCGAGGACGGATCAACCGAGAAGAAGAAAGACACGAAAAGTCAAGGATCTTCATCCAAGAGAAAGGACTCCAAGTCCAAAGAAGAAAATGATCGGGATGATGATTCCAAAAGATGCTATAACCGCCGGAAGAAAGGTCACTTCAAAGATGATTGTCCGATTTGAGTCTTAAGGAGAGAAGAGAAAGGCAAGCTATAAGAGACCGAAGTTCTCAAGCAAAAAGGCCATGGTTGCGAGAAGAAGAACACTCGAGGAGGATCTAACTCTTGGATGAGATATTTTCGAGAAAGGAAAGTGATGACATTTGTCGATGGCCATTGAGGAGGTAAACTCTTCTTTTTCTGTTGTTGCTCCTACACTAGCACAAAGAGTTTTCAAGTTCCACCGAAAAGCCGGTCATTTTGACCGATGGATTCTTTTGAGAATCGATGAAGGACTATCTTTGTTTTGCAAGGATCGCTAAATCAAACTCAAGAGCGAATAAGGAATCGAAAGTCGAAAATCTAAAATGGAAAGACTCTAGAAATATTGAAGTCACTTCTCAATTAATGGGAGCTCTTGATGAACCGGATGTTCGAAAAGTACAACTCTCGAGAGAAAGAGAAGTTGATAATGTCCCCTAACTAAAAAGCTAGAGATATCCATCAAGAGATTCAAATTTAATCGTAATCGAAGTTCAATGACCTCTCGAGAAGCATAAAACTCTACAGAAGCTGTGAGGATAGTGCGATGAAGAAGTTAACTCTATTGAATAATGCATCTAATGTAATAGATGAAATTGAGTTACCAGAGATCTGTGGACTATAAAATCTGGATTGGGATACATTCCAGGGGGAACCTCACAAGGTCATCTAAATGATGCGTCAAGTATCAAGAAGACTATCTTTGTAAAACCAGTGGCACCTACACTTCAAACTGAAGTAATGCCCAAGGTTGTAGAAAAGGGAAAAGGACCTATGGTCTCAGTAAAACTAAATGATTAGGTTAGAAAGCCCAAATCTCAAGTGAAGGCAAGAAAACCTGAGCAGTCAGTTGGAAAGTTTCAGCAAGTACTTCAAAGCCTCAGGCTAAGAATGCAAACCTGAAAGGCTCCACACTGAACCATCAGAGGAATCCTCGGATGAGAAACACTCAGCAGAGACATTCTCAAATCAAGAGACCAAGTCCTCGATTATCTTTGAAAAGACCCAGATTTCAAAGATGCATAACCCTGAACCTCACTTGCCTAAGGGTAAAGGTTACCTGAACCCGAGTCATCAAAGATTTAGACCGGCTGCACAAAAGCCTAAGCATCTGAACAGAAGGCCTGAACCAAAGAAGAATTCTAAGGCACATGTTCATGCTAAAGCTAGCACACATATACAGAAAACTGCTAAGGCACCCAGAGTAGTGGATGTATATGTTGATGTTTATGGAAGACAAATTAACCACTCTAAAGTGATTAGAGTTGTCGGTAGATTTGGATTAGAAAAGGTACAAATTTAACCTCGTAGGACCCTACACAAATTAGGTACCTAAGAATTGATCTATTTTTTCAGGAGGAAAACAAGGGCACTAAGCTGATGAAAGATCACATGGCACTGATGAGCAGAGACGAAAAAGCTCCTGATGTATGGTATCTTCACAGTGGATGCTCAAGACATATGACAGGATTCAAGAAGATGCTCAATGACTATGTTGAACAAAGAGGCCCTGAGATCACTTTTGGAGATAACTCCAAGGGATGATGAAGGATATGGAACTTTGGAAGTCGACTTCGATTCATATCCATGGTGTTTCATATGTATCCGGATTGAAGCATAACTTGTCATCAATTAGCCAATTCTGTGATAAGGGTTTCAATGTTGAGTTCTCCAAGAACTTATGTTTTGTGAAAGATGATACATCATGAAAAATTATTCTTGACTGGTACAAAGAAAAGGGAATGTGTATCTTCTTCTTGATTGGAGCTCAACTCCTAAAGATACATGTTTAGTTGCTAAAAGTTCCACAGATACCAGTTGGTTATGGCATAAAAGAATGAATCACCTGAATTTTAAAACCCTGAACAAGCTTGCAAGATTAGCTCTTGTGAGAGGGTTGCCTAATGAAGTGTTCAGTAAGGAACACATTTGTGATGCGTGCCAGAAAGGAAAACAAGTCAAAGCATCATTTAAAAGCAAAGTGGAAGTTTCTACTGAGAGAATACTTCAGCTTTTGCATATGGATCTGTTTGGTCCTATAACACCTGTGAGCACTAATGGCAGGAAATACACATTAGTAGTAGTTGATGACTATTCAAGATATACTTGGGTCATATTCTTCTTTCAAGAAGAAAGAGACTCGAGATAAAAGTCGCCAGAGTTCTTGAAAATGCTCAAGATTTGAAAAAAATCGAGTGTGGTCAAAATCAGATCTGACAAAGGAACTTAGTTTATAAATCATATCATTTCTGATTATTGTGCAGCAAATGAAATTCTACATGAAACATCAGCTGCAAGGACCCCTCAACAAAATGGTGTTCTTGAAAGAAGGAAAGAACTCGAAAAGAAGTTCAAGAAGGACAATGATATTTGAAGTCGATATTCCTAAAAGATTTTGGGCTAAAAGTCATCAACACCTTTGCATGCTACTCTCAGAATAGATCCATGCTGACAAAAAGTCAAGGCAAAACGCCTTATGAGCTTTGGAATGAAAGGAAACCTCTTGTTTTTTTTCTTTTCGTGTGTTTGGTTGCAAGTGTTTTCATACACAATAATGGTAAAGATCGGTTGAAAACATTTGATAGTAAAGT
Source organism: Stenogyne calaminthoides (assembly GCA_037126765.1). Taxonomy (NCBI): domain Eukaryota; kingdom Viridiplantae; phylum Streptophyta; class Magnoliopsida; order Lamiales; family Lamiaceae; genus Stenogyne; species Stenogyne calaminthoides. The sequence continues at coordinate 16,101,507 of JBBCBC010000030.1, read as the reverse complement.
CGATGAAGGAATATTCTTAGGATATTCTCAAGTCATAAAAGCCTTCGAGTTTACAATGTAGGACTCTTATTGTGGAGGAAACACCTCATGTTGTTTTTGATTGAATCTTTTGTGTTCGGAAGAAACAGGGGAACATGATGCAAATGAACTCGACTAAGAGGATCACCAGATTAAGCCCGAAAACAGAAAGATAAATCATCCATGAACTCGAAAAAAAGAAGAAGTCATCACTATCTATGATTGGAGTGACTCAGACTCAGATAAAGAAGTTCAGGATGGAAATCAGGATGGTGAGACCCAGGAAAACCAACACTCCAAAGGTGACCAATCTGAATAGACACCAGTTCAGACTCAGGTACGTGATGCCAATGAAGATGTGGTCACAGCTGAGGCAAATTCTGAATCTATCAACCAAAGGGGAACAAATGTCTCGACAATGTTCGAATAGAATTTCCCCTGAGGAAGATGATTCCCTTTCTCCTGTTTTGTTGTTCCCCGAGTTTGCTGATTTAACTGAACCTAACATTTTAAATGTTGAGGATACCATTGAAGGGGGAACATCAAGAAGGAAATGGTTAGATAGTCATCCTACAAGTCAGATTGTGGGTGATCTAACTAAAGGTGTTAAGACTAGAAGGTTCCATGGAGAGAGTGCACTATTCTGATGTTTCCTATCAGAGAAAGAACCTACTGAGATTGGTGAAGCTCTACAAGATTCTCACTGGATTACTGCCATGCAAGATGAGCTGAATCAATTCTCAAGGAATGAAGTATGGGAGCTAGTAGATAGACCAGAATGACACAATGTCATTGGAACCAAGTGGGTGTTCAAGAACAAAAGAGATGAAAACAACAACATTGTGAGAAATAAGGCAAGGCTAGTTGCACAAGGTTATTTCCAAGAAGAAGGCTTGGATTATGATGAAACCTTTGCACCTGTTGCAAGACTAGAAGCCATCGATTGTTTCTTGCATATATCTTGCCCACATGAAGTTCATATCATCGGATGGATGTGAAAAGAGCATTTCGAACGAGCGCGTGCTTAAAGAAGAGGTTTATGTGGAACAACCTCCCGGTTTCAAACAGAATGACCAAGTTCTGGCTAAGAAAAGCTTTGTATGGTCTTAAGCAAGCACCCGAGCATGGTATGATACTCTTTCTCGGTTTCTTCTTGACCAATGGTTTTGTCAAAGGAACTGTTGATAGAACTCGCTCGGATAGAGGATGGGAAAGATATTTTACTAGTTCAGGATATATGTTGATGACATCATTTTTGGATCTCCAAACCATCGGTTTTGTGTGAAAATTTTTCAACACCGATGAAAGGCAAGTTTGAGATGTCAATGATGGGAGAGATGAATTTGTTTCTAGTACTGCAAGTGAAACAATCAAATGAAGGAATATTCATCAACCAGACAAAGTACACCAGAGATCTGATTGCCAAATATGGTGTACAGATTGCAATACGATTAGGATTCCCATGAATACTAACTACAAGATGGATCACGATTTCAAGGCAAATCAAGAAGTCATCACCGATTATAAAGGAATCATTGGATCATTGCTCTATCTCACGTGACAAGTAGGCCGGATATAACATTTGCTGTTGGGATATGTGCAAGATACTAAGCTAATCATAAGACTAGTCACATGGAGGCTGCCAAAAAGATACTAAAATATCTTAAAGGCACAGTGAATAGAGGATTATGGTATCAAGCTGATGATAACCTAGAGTTAAGTGGTTACTCAGATGCTGATTATGGAGGTTGCAGAAATTGTGTGAAGTCCACTTCAGAACTTGTCAATTTCTAGGAAGCAAGTCGATATCTTGGTTTTCGAAGAAACAAAACCTCAAAGAGCAACAAGTACTACTAAAAGTGAATATATGGGCTGTGAGAAGTCGTGCCGTGCATGCATTCTTTGGCTCAGACAACAATTGAGGGATTATAAAGTTGTAGCCAATGAAGTACCAATATTTTGTGACAATAATAGTGCCATTGCTATTTCACAAAATCTGGTATTGCACACCAGATGCAAGCATGTGGATATCAGACATCACTTAATCAGAGATCATGTCGAGAAGAAAGACATAAGGATGGAGAAAATTCATACTGATAAGTAGAGAGCTGATATCTTGACTAAACCTTTGGCTGAATCAAGATTTCAGGAACTTTCAGTTGAATTAGGGATGCTAGAACCAGGTGTATAGAGTAAAATCTGAAAAATTGAAGGTTTTCAGATGCATGAAGTTTTTCTCAGAATCCTTCTGAGAAGCTCAGGATAAAATGGAAATACTTAAACTGAGTCTCGAAAACTCAAGAAAGATCTTGAACCAATTCAAGATTTCAAGATTATCTCGACATTTTATCAAGGTCAGTACTTAGTAAGACTGATAGAGGGAAATTGGTTTGAAGAAGTAATGACTCATGCGATCCATTTATTGCTCTAGTAAATTCAGTAATCATTCGCAATAAATATAAAACACCTGAGGAATGTTTTTTTTATAGGATCGTTTTAAATTCAAAGAAGGTCAACAGTCATTTAATGCTCTGCTACATTAATGACCAATGAGGATGTTTTGGCGGCTTACTTTTCGGAGATCGTCGGTTCGTATACCCGATTAATCGGAGATTAATCTCAACAATTGTTGCTCACCTAACCAACACGATTCCCACGATCTCAAGGCTATATAAACCCCAATCAGCCATTCAAGCCAAAATTTTATCAAACCCTTCGTTTCCAAATCCTCCGCAATTAAAAAAAATCCCTTTGCCCGTAAATTCTCCAAACCCTAAAGCTTCACTTCTTAAATCAAACTCTAAAATGGCTCCAACCCCATGTTCGAAAAGATTAAATTAAACCAACAAACCGTGGTACGAGTTCGTTGTCTCACTCGAAAAGCACAACCAACTCAAAGCCGTAAGAGGAGGCTCGCGATATGATTCGATCGGCTAAACTCACCCAACTAGTCGCAAATCGACTGCATGGGAGTTCGCGAAAAAGAGGTAATCGAATTCATCTGTAACTTGAAGATAGATGAAGAGGGATGTATGCATTCTAAGCACACTTAGAGCAGTCATCCAAATATGTCGATTTTGAGAGGGATCTGTATATAGTTCCAAAAAATCTGAATGATGTTTTTGAGCTCGTGATAGAGGAGAGGATCCTACGACGATATGTCGTAGTAGAGAGCAGGAGTACTTAGATAGGATTGCCGAGAATCTGTTAAGTTTGAGGCTACATCGCATAAAAGGCACCGAAGCCACAATATTGTGTGTTGATGGATATTGTGAGCTAGTGCATCATGAGTCTTCTTGGGGAGTTTTGAGCGATCAAGACTCCAAGCTCAGATTGATGGCGGCGATAGAGGCCTCACCCACCACAGATTTTCAACTGGTGAAATTCCCGATTGGGAGACGGTGAGTGAAAGCGCAACCAAAGTTTTGAGGAAAATTGACGGGGCGATCTCAATCAAAGGCAAGATCCACCATGCCACCAAAATTTCTTACATTTTGGAGATGTGCAGAGAGGAGGAGGATATCTTCGCCAATTCGACCCCAGTCCCTAAGTCCAAAATTCTCCTTAAACCCATTTCGCAAGGAAAGGTGTCATCGGGGAAGAGAGAAAAGAAGGTAGAATCATCTTCTGCAGCTGCTGAAAAAGAGACCCAACAAACTAGGGGGAAGGAGTTGTTGGAGGCAAAGATGGAGCAGGGAGCAAAGATGTTGAAATGTATGATCTTGCTCCAAAACGCAGAAGATTGGTGGTTCTCACCGATGAAGATGGAAGTGATTCTCAAGAGATTCAACCCGAGGGCCAAACCGCCGAGTTCACCATTACAAGTGTTGGCTCGGGTTATCTCCAGACACAGATCGATCGAGGAGCGTGTCTTTTTTCGAGGTGCTCGAGACATCGCCAAGATAGATAAAATTTCTCAGAAATTTTCAAAGGAGCTCAGACTCGTAAATGCCTACCTCGATGTGCAGTTCGATGTAAGAGCCACCAGAGTCGATCCGAAGATGTGCAAGCTCAGATCGACGAGCCAACTCGACTAAACCGAGGATATACCGATTCCAAGCCTTAGAACCCACTCAGATAAAAACCGAGGACCTCGACCAAGACAAACTTCGGGATGTCTTTGAGACTCAGGAGCAGAATATTCTTGATGAGCTCCTGAGTGATCTACTTCTTGATCCCTTAGCAGAAGCTTCAACTGAACCAGAGAGCCCGAGATGGAAGAAGGGCGAGGCTGAAGAAGGCGAGTGGAGGAGCAAGGGGGAACGGTTCATACTTGACCGATAAGGCTCGAGCTCAAATTTCATACCCCGACCGCAAGATATTTTCTTCAGATTAAGGACAACTGTGTTTATCCTCAATCAGACTCTTCCCGAGATGCTTGATATTGCTGCTTTCAGAGGGGAAGACTGGTGGAATGAGGAGACAACCTTTCTGACCGACTTCTCAGGGTTCAGAAGGACAAAGCTCAGGATGAAAAACTCCGATTTTGATGAGCTGGTTCAAAGGAAGTTAGCTGAGAGGAGAGCAACTGAAGTTGGTGCCCCAAGCAGCGGAGACAAATCTCAAGATGGAGATGGGGACCAACCAGGAGAGATCCGAGGAGCGGGCCTCGTATGAAAAGGAGACCTCTGTTGCTAATCAACCTGGAACTAGTCAACATCAGACTGTTGCTAGCACTCTTGGTGATCGATTGGCAGCTTGGAGATCGGGAGTCGTAACTAAGAAAGCTGCAGGATGATCGACAAACATGATATAGAAGATTCCTGAGATTGATCTCACTCCCTTGATAGAGAAACTTGAGAAGGTTGAGCCAATGACGATCAAGATTGCTCAGATGGAAGAGACGTTGGCCAATCAAGCTCAAAAGATGGACGGTCTTAGTCACTCTTCAGAGCTGGTGCAAATTCAAAACACTCTAACCACCCAGATGACCTCCATGGAAGGAAAGCTGAATGAGAAGCTGGAGGGAGTCAAGGCTGAGTTAAGTGATGAACTGAAGCAGAAACACCAGGAGAGTTATGATTTCCTAGAGGTGAAACTGGCAGAAAAGAATGAGGTGCTAATCAAGTCTGCTGTTGAGGAAATGAGTTCATTGCTCATGACCAAGATGACAGAGATGTTTAAAGAAGCACTCTCTGGCCTGTTTGCCCACTTATCTGAAGAATTTTCTATGGCCAAGAACCATCTAAGGAGGCTGGAAGACGAACAAGATCAGATAGCAGGAGCAGTTCGCTGTGTGAGCAAAGAGCAATATCACATGGACATAAAGACTCTCCAGACTTCTTCCAAATTACGGGTGCCAAGAAGGAAAAGGAAGTCAAGATCTCGTAAAGTTCATGGCACGTGCATTTTGGAGAAGAAGGCTCGAAAGATGATTTGAAATGTATAATCTAGCCAAAGCCTTTAAAGAAGTCGGCTACCGAGAAGTTGAAGTTCGCCAGTAGAAAAGCCGATCTACACTCGAAGGTTTTCGAAAGCAAGCCATGCTTGATGTTGCAAGAGAGAAACCGAAAGTGCTAGAGCAAAGGTTGAACAAGCCAGCCGGCCGCCGAATCGCTTATGAAGAGGAAAGCCTTGGACGTTGTTCAACCCGAAAAGCAAACGCAAAGGCTTCTAAGCCAATCCAGAGAAAACCGATTCTCGGATGATGAAGAAACGAAAACAACCAATTGGAATCGAAGTCTCAACCTCGTAAGAAAGTCTTCAACACGAGAAATGCTCAAGACACTCCAAGAAGAACAAGCTAAAAAGTTCTTCGCCGCCGGTCTCAGAACGTCTATGGATCGAAAAGAAGATAGACGAAGAGCGAAGCGAAAGGAGTGATTTCGGGAAGTTTGCGAAAGCAAGAGGAAAGGAACATCAAAAGCACTAAAATGGCCCCACGCTGATAAATGGATGCCTATCAAACTCAACGATATGTGGGAAGACGTCAAGAGAACCTTCCGGTTCAATTATGATGTTCTCGGGGAATGGAGAGGGAAAGCTCGGATCGTAATGAAGCTTTCATTGAATATCTTCTTATCTTCTATCCAAAGTATCTACAGAGCTGGATTAACTTTGCGGATGAAGGAGAGGTACAGATAGTAGCCCCTGGTCCATATTCCTATCCACCTCCAAGACTTGATAATGGCTTGGTGAATGAGAAGGCCATTACTCAAGAGATTGCTCAGTATGCTGGTCAGTTGGGTTTAACAGGAAACAGTCCGGACATCATCAAGGAAAGAAATGAGCTGAAGAAGAGATTTTTTGGAATGTTCGACCGGAGGTGCTATTTGCCGATGAAGTTGAGAATGAAGCAAACTGAAGAGCAGAAGACTGAAGAGCCAAATCAGAAGACTGAAGACTAAAGACTCAGAAGATTTTGTAATCTTTAAATTTTTGTCTTTTTGATTTTGTTGATAAACTCATTGTAATATGTAACGGGATACCAATCATCAATGAAGATTTATCATTATGCTCAAAAGATAATATCTCATTATCTTATTTACATGTCTTTTATTTAGTAATGAACTAGTTAAAGAGATTCATTACTGAAGAAATTGCTGAATGATTAAACTGTTGAGAAACTCTGAAATTGTTGGGAGTTTTTATGATTTAAGAAATTGTTGGGAGACAACCAATCTTGTAATAGGATAAACTGAAACCTGAGTATAGGTTATATGTTTGTAACAAGATAGGTTTTGGCATCATCAAAAAGGGGGAAATTGTTGGGAGATGAATTTTAATAAAGATTTATGATTTTGATTAGATCCCAAAAACCCCTAAGTATGACATGTTCAGAATGATCTTGATAGTTGAGTAAGGATTCAGTTTTTAGAATTGTCAGGATGTTATCTGCAGAATGTATAGTCAGCAGATATAGTTCAGGATAGTTACTGAAGACTCAGTAGGATACTGAGTAACTGAAGACTCAGCGAGAAGACTCAGTACATCAGTCAGTATAAACTACAAAGATTCAGAAGACCCTGAAGACTCAGAAGACCCTGAAGACTCAGAAGACTCTGAAGACACAAAGACTAAAGACTGAGAAACTAAAGATCAAGAATACTGAAGGCACAAAGAATCATCAAGACTCGAGAAGTCATCAATGCTTTCAAGATGAACCCGAATGTTCGAGGCAATCTGAATATATCTATCGAAGGATGAATCTTTGAGAAGATCGCGATTCCTTAGAAAGTTAGATATCTGCCAAGACATTCAAATGCAGACAAAAGGAACTAAGTCAGAAGTGTTGTTAATGTTATATCAAACTCAGAGTTTGTAACCAAAAAGAGCCGTTGAAGGTGTCTACCTTTAATTGTAGACAAAAGTCAAAAAGAGGAAGACAACATCTGCACCATCTTGACGACAAAGGACAAGTCTCGTGAAAAAGATGTCGATGTACAAAAGTTCGCATCGCAAAAAAAGTGAAGATCGGCTACATGAAAGGCTATTGCCTAGAACGTGTTAGGGAGTTTCAAACCCTAAATATAGCCGTTTCTCACACACCATAAGAGGGAACTCACGAATCTATCTCTCCAACGGATAGTTTTCAAAAGTGACCTTGGTGTATGCCTATAAATACTGGTGACCCTCTACATTGTAAGGTGACGGGAAATTTATACGCAACTTAAGAGCTCATACTTATTCTTGCAAAAGCTAAAGCACTCGAAAAACTTAGAATTTCCCAAGTGCTTCGATATTGAAGAGAGCTCACTATACTAAGCCTAGCTTGATAAGAATTATCCAAAGCTTAGTCGAGATATCCTAACCCTTTGCATTGCGCTTTATTGTAAAGGATATCTCATCCTAGTTTGAAACCAACCAAGAAACCCCAAACCCTTGAGAAGGTAGTTGGAGTGTGTTTGTTGGTGAGAAGAGTTGTAAAGAGTTAGTAAACTACGCGGAGTAGTCAGAAAACTCTAGAGGAGAAGTTAGTAAGCCACTGAGGGGGTAGTCCAAAGCTTGTGTGTGATTGAGTAAGTAAACTACGGAGGTAGTCGTAAAAGCTCAAGGTCGGGTTGAGTAAGTAAACCACGTGGAGTAGTCGAGAAAACTCAGGCCAAGTTAAGTAAGTAAACCAGGAGGTAGTCGATAGCTCGAAGTTGATAGTGAATTTCTCTGAAGAGTCGGGGAGAGTGGGCGTAGGAGCTTGAGTCTCGAACCACTATAATTCTTTGTGTTCTTTATTGCTTTCCTTATCTGCAGGCTTATCATTTGCATTGACTTGATTTTGAAAGCATACTTTTCATCGATATTCGGTTGGAATCAATCCACCGAAGTTGCATAAGTGAATCACAGCCTAATCACTATTTCATAAAGGGAAGGTTTTCAAAGAAAGCTTAAAAGCAGTATAAACTAAGGGCCAACCATTCAAGACAACCGAGTATTTAGAACAGGATAGTTACCAAACCGAACGCACTCTTCCGGGGGTTCAATAAGTTAGTTATCCGATCCAAGCAACTCGGGATCTCGACACTCGAGGACTCGGTTGGGAGTATCTCGAGGTTTAAAGAATTTCGGGATCACTGTCTCAAGAGACTTTGACTCGAGAAGCGATCCGTGCTTCTCGTAACCTAATCTTCAGGATTATCTGACCCAAGCTGACCTCAGTAAGAAAAAGTTTTTAAAAAACACTGAACACGTGTATTCCCCCCCATACACGTGTAAGACTCGTTTGCACCGGGACCAACAGAGTTGTATGCAATACATGATGTTTCCACGTGGCAATGCTTTTGAGATACGTCCTAGAGCCCAGTCACCATAAAAACCTCGAAAAGGTGGAAGTCAACAAAGATTTTAAATACGAAGAGCGACCCACTAAGTATTCTAGGGAGAAAAAAAAATTAAGACCTTGAGGAGTAGAAACATACCTTTAATTCTAGAGCAGTGACATATACATAGAGAAAAGAGGCAACATAGAAGCGCGAGGGAAATATTATGAGCTTTTGCATGGTCAGTCCAATTTCGGGGACTAAATTTTTAAAAGGTGGGGGGAACTGTAACACCCCGTTTTTAAAAAACTTGCATTTCATGTTTTAAACAATTAAATTATTTATTTAAGTATCAAAATTGTGAATTATTTTGAGTTCGTGCAAGCTTAAAATTTATGAATTTTAAGAGCTAATGTTTTCAATGGAGTTTTAAAGAATTTTTGCAGGATAGCGTACGGATGAGACTGAGCTTGATTGCGACTCACTCGACACAAGTAATTAATAAAAAGAGATAAGTTATTTTATTTGAACTAATTGTGACAAAATTGAATAATAATGATAATACATTTAGTAATAATAAAATTTATAATATATAATTATAAAAGATCACGTATCAAGAAACATTTTACAGAGATTATTTAGTCATAAGCATTCCTATAATCATGGAATTTAATTAGATTATTTTCATATCATGATAAATATTTGTATCTTTATGCATCTTCTATATAAAATATTAATAAATTAAATTAAAGATATTGCATGATAATAATTTAATAATAATAAAAAAAACGTACGCATAAGAAAGAAAAAAAAACACACGCTTAATAAAAACGGAGAAAACTCACGCATAAAATAAAAGAAACTCACGACATTCTTCTTTTTATTTTTCTCTCTCCCTCAGCGTTTCCACCCTCTCTCTATTCTCTTTCTCTGCTTCTCTTCATCTCTTTATAATTTTTCCTGAAATTCAACTATCAGTCTGAGCAAATTCTCAAGAAAACTTTGATGATTCAAGAGACTTCAAGGAAAGAGAAGAACAAACACTCCCTTTCAACCCTTTTCTCCAAACTAGGTTTCAGAAGAAAATCTGCTAATTTTTTTCAGTAAGGTATTTTGGCTTTTCCCCAATTTATTTCCTATGATTTTTTGTAGGTTGGTGTTTAGTAACTTGAGATTAAGCGTAGAAATGTTATTTTGACATAGAGTCGAGAATTGTGAATGGATTTTATTATTTAGCCTATGTATTTGTCTAATATGTGGTTATTTGGTGCTAATTAATAGATTGCATGTTGATTTCTCAATTGCATGTTAATTTTGAAAATTGTTCTTATATTTCCTGAATGAATTTGATAAAACCCTTTTATCACATTGAAATTCTGGAAGTCTATGGTATGTGGTAAAAATTTCGGAATTTTGTGGAGTTGTTTTCAATTTTATATGAATTTTCTATTAAACTGTTGCACAGCAAAAAAATCGGCCCTGTTTTTTACGAAGATTGTAGGATTTACTGGGTGCAGATACTTTGTATTTGAAATTGAATTTCGACTATGTTTTTCTATTGCAACTTAAATTTCATATGAATTTTATTTGGGTAAATTTGGAGTTATATTATATTTTTAATGAATTTTATACCAAACAGTACATTCACAGTGAAAACTAACATTTTTAAGGCTCTAGATCATTATACCATTAAATAGGAAATTCAAAGATTAAAATTGTGATTATTTTACTGGAATTACTACTGACTCTTATGGTTACAAAGAATTTTGTCTTGTATTGTTATGATAAATACACAATTTCTACCAAATTTTAGAAAATGACTTGATGAAGGCCCTATTCATAATTTGTTTTTTAGTCCACTTGTGAAAATCACAAGAAAATATATACAATACATTTTGAATTGAAAATTTTATGATATGAAGCTATACATGTCATTAACCTATTGTATAAATTTCATAATATTCTGATGTGTTTGTATTTGTTTGTAAATTATCTACTGCAAGCTGTCTTTTGAGAAAGTTTAACATATAGAAGTAAGTTGGTAGATTGTTTTATTTAATCACCTAGTTAAATAATAATATTAGCACTACAAAATGAACCACTTGGACTTGTTATGGGCATTTTAAAATACTATTGTGATTCATTTTTGAGGTGTGGGATACTTACTTAAGTGTTACGATTCAACGTGTATATCCATGTGAATTTGCCTAGTTCCGCAACTCGAATTTTCTCGAAGTATGATTAAGCTAGTAGAAATATTTATACTCTTATGAATAACACGTAGGAATAAGGTACATATGTGTTAGTTAAATTAAATGAGATAGTGAAAATAATATGTGTGCATTGAAACTTTCAAAGATTTAAAAGACTGAAAGATAGATGAATGTGTTGAGTGCAGTGCGAGACGGCCGGACTCTGAAGGAGCTATCCCACCACATTCAAACGTCAAGAAAGTGGGTAACACTTAATTACTCTTGTATTAGTTAGTTTAATTTGTGTGTAAGATACAAATAGGCAGATCTTCGGATTTTGCTCGATTTTGCTCTGTGTGGATTATGCTGTGTGGAATTAAGCTGTGTGGATTATGCTGTGTGGAATTATGTTGTGTGGATTAGCCGGGTCGACGGGCCTTGGCATGTACTGTTGGTCCCGAAAAACCCGATTTATTACTCGTAAAATCTCAATGGGAGGTGAGTTAATTTTTTTTTTCTTCAAATGTGTGTTATGTAGATTTCTAAAGTATGTATGACAGTTAATATGAAAGCAAATAAGAATACACATATTTTTATAGTGGTTCGGACAACTCGTCCTACGTCCACTCTTCCCTTCATGGGGCACCAAATTAACCAACAGATGTTTATCGAGTTCTCACTCAAACATGACTTATCACCCTCTAAGGGATCGCCTACCATCCCTTTCGGGATTGTTTAGATGTTTACCGAGTTCTCACTCAAACGGGACTTATCTCCCTCACGGGATCGCCTACCCTCCCTTTCGGGATTGCTTAGATGTTTACCGAGTTCTCACTCAAACGGGACTTATCTCCCTCACGGGATTGCCGATTAACTACCTTACTTAACCACTAATTCTCTCTCAAGAAAGGGTTTGAGTTTGGTGTTATTTCCAACTAGGTGAGATTTTCCCTTACATTGTTTTAGCCTTTAAGCTAAGGTTGGGAAAATCTCTCTAAGCTTAGGATATGACATTTATGCTTAGATACAATGAAGAACACTCTTGGGTAAATTTGGATATTTAATGCTCTGTGTTCTTGAATGGAGTTGCTTGAATATTTGGCTTTAATCTTCACTTTCCAGATTCTCCGTTTTCTTCTTTTGAAGATAGTGCAATGTATTTATAGTGTGAATTTGAATATTACCGTTGGAGAGTAATATTCAAATCCATACTAATAATCTTACAGCTTTTCTTTGTCCTTTTGCACTGTTGTTTGCAGCTTTATGTCACATCCATATATGTGTTGTTATCTTCTTATTGTCCAGCTACTTTTGTGTGTCTAACGGACCTGATCAGCTAGACAGATCTGGTATCTGATTTCGGGTCCTTTGAAATATGCTCTTTGAAATCGGTGTTGATTTTGGTCCGGTCTGGTCTCAGATCGATTCAAAGATATCAAGATCTTGATCGATTCAAAGATCAAGATCAGATCGATTCAAAGATATCAAGATCTTGATCGATCAAAGATCAAGATCGAGACGCTTTATCATATTAAGATCGATCTTGCATCGGTTCATCATCGATCGATCTTTTTAGATATCAAGATCGATTCAAACATTAAGATCGCATCGATTCAAAGATAACAGATCCGATCTGCTCAAGATAACATATCCGATATCGCATGATTCGTAAATCGCACAACAGATTTAAAATCGCAAGCCAGATCCGTTATTCTGATTTCTTCTTCTTAACTTGTTCTCTCGTTCCCCCTCAACTTGTTATCTGTAGATTAATTTAAATAACACGAGTTGATAATGTTTTGGCATAATTCATCAAAACTAAAATATCCCAACAATTCCCCCTTTTTGATAATGATGCCAAAACTAACTAACAATAAAAATATACGAGAAAAACAATGTTAGTTAAACAAGTGAAAAGATGAAGAATATTGTATGCATTTTAGAAAAAATGATGAGAAGATGATTATCAACCTCCATGAATTTTATAAAATTTATGCATTTTAAACTAAATGGGTTTTAACCAAAAAAGATCAGTGCAGGTGTTCACATTAAAATCTAGTGAACTATTGAACCCCTGCTCTGATACCACTTGTTGGTTCCGAAAAACCCGATTTAAAACTCGTAAAATCTCAATGGGAAGTGAGTTAATTTTTTTTTCTTCAAATGTGTGTTATGTAGATTTCTAAAGTATGTATGACAGTTAATATGAAAGCAAATAAGAACACACGTATTTTTATAGTGGTTCGGACAACTCGTCCTACATCCACTCTTCCCTTCATGGGGCACCAACTTAACCAACAGATGTTTACCGAGTTGTCACTCAAACGGGACTTATCACCCTCTAAGGGATAACCTACCATCCCTTTCGGTATTGCTTAGATGTTTACCGAGTTCTCACTCAAACGAGGACTTATCTCCCTCATGGGATCACCTACCCTCCCTTTCGGGATTGCTTAGATGTTTACCGAGTTCTCACTCAAACGGGACTTATCTCCCTCACGGGATTGCCGATTAACTACCTTACTTAACCACTATTTCTCTCTCAAGAAAGGGTTTGGGTATGGTGTTATTTCCAACTAGGTGAGATTTTCCCTTACATTGTTTTAGCCTTTAAGCTAAGGTTGGGAAAATCTCTCTAAGCTTAGGATATGACATTTATGCTTAGATACAATGAAGAACACTCTTGGGTTATTTTTTTTTATTTAATGCTCTGTGTTCTTGAATGAAGTTGCTTGAATATTTGGCTTTAATCTTCACTTTGCAGATTCTCCATTTTCTTCTTTTGAATATAGTGCAATGTATTTATAGTGTGGATTTGAATATTACCGTTGGAGAGTAATATTCAAATCCATACTAATAATCTTCCAGCTTTTCTTTGTCCTTTTGCACTGTTGTTTGCAGCTTTATGTCACATCCATATATGTGTTGTTATCTTCTTATTGTCCAGCTGCTTTTGTGTGTCTAACGGATCGATCGATTTCGTCGGATCTGGGTATCGATCGGTCTTTGAAATATGCTCTCTTTGAAAAATCTGGTGTGATTTCTAGTCGGGTCTGGTTCGCATTAGTTCAAGATATCAAGATCTTGCATCGATTCAAAGATCAAGATCGCATCGATCTCGAAAGATATCAAGATCGCATCGATTCAAAGATATCAAGATCTTGATCGATCAAAGATCAAGATCTTGATTAGTTAAAGATATCAAGATTCGAGATATCGATCAAAGATATCAAGATTGACTCAAAGATCTTCGCGATCGATTCAGATCGATCTTGCATCGATTCAAAGACAACAGATCTTATGCTCAAGATCTTAGATTCGATCGTCTTTGAGAGAAACCGCACAACAATTGAATCGCACAATAGATCGAAACTCACGGGGAGTTCGTAAATCGCATGCCAGATCCGTTATTCTGATTTTTTCTTCTTTTGATTTCTGATTTCTTCTTCTTAACTTGTTCTCTCGTTCCCCCTCAACTTGTTATCTGTAGATTAATTTAAATAACACAAGTTGATAATTTTTTGGCATAATTCATCAAAACTAAAATATCCCAACATGTACTCATTTCTTCACATCAAATGACTTTCTTTAATGCATTAGTATATTAAGTGTTATCCCACTGGGCTTCCTCTCCGGGGGAATACTCATGATGCTACTTTAACTTTTCAGGTCCTGTTGACGACGAGACGGAATTGTGACTGACTAGGGAGACTCCGTTAAATCTACTTAGTGTGTTTTACCACTTATGGAAGAAGTGGATTAAATATTAGTTTGTCTTAAATTATGGTTTTGAATTATGTATGAATTTTTGGGATAAGTAGTTGAATCTTTTGCAAACTACTAGTTGGTCTTTTTGAAAGGTTAAAATGTTGTTTGAAATGTTTGGTTTCATAATTGTGCAAACATTGTTAGGTCAAGTAATCAAACTTTTTTTTTTGAAAGTGCTAGGATAATGTGCCGACCTTTTTAATATTAAAATTTCACATATGACGGGTCTACTTTAAATGAACTCTTATTATATTAAGTTAATTATAACATACTTATTTTCATATTAACCTCATTTCGGATTTGTCTTATTTAAGTAAGTGTTTGACTTAGAAATGTGGGTAAGACACGAGTTAGGCACAAATAAAGTTAGACACGTTAATACAACAAAAAATATATATATATGTATATATATATATATATATATATAATAGACTCGTGTTTTATGATGTTGTCTTCCGCTTTACTCACTTTAAGTAAAATATTAAAATTATTCCAACCTCAAATGATTTTTTCCCTAACTGAGTGGCGTCGATTTTCGGGGCGCTACAATGGGTATGTGCATAATAACATGAACTAAAATTTAAGTAGTGATGATTTTGATTTTGGAAGTGATCATGTTTTACATGCAAAAATGAAGAATAAGGGTGAGTTAAATTCCGATTTTGAGGGATTAAGTAGTATGCCATCTAGAGATGGTGATGAATTTGATAGTGAGGTGATCATGTTTAAAATTGAAAATGGAGAACATGGTGGGTTAAATACTGATTTGCCAAAGTTCAACAGAACACTCTTTAGATGTGTGAAGAATTTTTTTGTGATTGGGCAGGAAGTTGATTTTGAGGGATTAGGTAGTATGTAATCTTATGATATTTACCCCAATGAAGAATGCCTCTATTATCCGATTCTTGGTCGCATATTTTGGATGGTGGAATTGGTACATTTTATATTGAAGGTGCAAATGAGTTTTTATTGATGGTGAAATTGGTAAAGTATAAGTCACTCCTGAGTATAAACTGTGTACGCCTCCCCCCCCCCCCCCCCCCCCCCCAAAAAAATAAATAATCAAATCATACTCCCCTTGAATTACATTATGGCTTGATTCTCTTTTAAAGTGATACGTAGACAGCCTATGTTGGGAAAAAAAGGGTGCCTGGATCTATTCGATAAAACACCCCAACAACCTAGACATCCTCTAAGTTCAGTCATGATTCAATTATCTTATTTAAGTTCATAAACTTAATGAGAAATTGAAATAAAAAGCATGCGATAAAAGAAAAATGTGATACTTTTATTGATGAACGCAATTGTTAACATGAAACGAAATACAAGGGAGAAGATAAAAAGGTCCTAGACAGACTCTAGAAGAGGATTTAAATTCTTCAACTCCTCAACAACTGCTTCCAATTTTGACTTCGTCATTTTCAAGTCTTCATATACAACATCCTCCAAGATAAGATTGTTGTTGTTTATAGCAAAAATATCATCCTTAGAAGCTTGAGTTTTGGCTTTAATGTTTTGAAGAGAAACTTGGTGCTACTACAATGCTTCAGATATTCTTCTTCTTCAAATAGTCAAGATCTTTCTCGACCTGTTCCAACTCTGCTTGGGTAACTTTGAATCTGTTGCCTTCTTCGATCTCATTTTCTTCGAAAACATGGAGAGAGTTTCCTGCTTCGGCCAAATGCAAAACAAGAGATTCCTTGGTCATCCCATCAGAAGATTTTGACCTTGCTACATCATAATCATCAGCTTTGTCAAATAAGGTTGCCAATACCTTCTCTAAATCGAAATAATTGACTTTGTCAAACTTCTTTATTTCCTCCATCACTTAAAATACTTCTTCTCCCATAGAAGATAACGAGTCGATAGAGATCGTCATAATCTTCATCAGAAGGCCTTTCAACAAGTCTGTAACATATCTTCGTTGGTGAGTTTCAACAAATCATTCACCAGTGATCATTAAAACTTCTCCCCTGCGAGGCTTAAACATGGAAGCATGTGGGGGCAAGGTCAAAGCAGCTACTGAAGAAGATGATTCACTCTCTTCATCCAATCCATCTCCTAATGTGCTGCCAAAGACAACGTGTATAACCTAAAAGAAATAAAATGATTATTAAAATAATGAAGACATGTTATTAACAAAAGAGTCAAATAAGACAAATCTGTCTTTGAAGGAGAAGGAATTGGTTTCTTTGCAGGTTCATGAGGCTTAATGGTGAGCTTAATCCTCTTCGAATGACGATCCTTTTGCCCGCTTTGACTTTCTTCAGAATACCTAGAAACACTTCTTCTCTTACTCGTTTCAACAAATGGCGCTACAATGTGCTTTCTTTTGCCCGCTTTGACTTTCTTCAGAATACCTAGGAAGGGACTATGTGAGTTTGGTTAATTTCTTGGTGGTGTCCGTCATTCGAAACATGATCATTATCAATAACTACTATCTACTCTGATAATGATTTACTGGATTTCAGTCTAATGAGATTTTTCACATGATTTTCAAATAAGTATTGTGCACTTGACCCCACCATTTCTTATATTCTGCTGAAGAGTGCCTTCTGGCGTCGTGAACAGGGGCGGGGAAGTATGCTTTGGAAAAGGACACGTGTAGGATACACCAATTCTAATTCCTTTTTGCCCAGTCATTTCACGTATGTTATTAACCTTAATACCCCCGACATTGTTGGGGAATTAATTGCCCGGATCTATTCAGGGTGAATATTTAAATACAAATTTAATTCTAACAATTATTACTAGCATGAATTAATCCTATATTAATTCAAATAATAATTCAACAACAAATCATGCATATAAACAAGCCACATAAATCCTACGCATGCGGAATTGCTAGGAGTTTACGTGAACTAACCTCTTGGAGTGACAACTGTTGAGAAGATGGATACCCGTTCACACGAACAAACCCAAAAAGCCTTCTCAAGAATTCCCTCGTCCTTGTTCAATAATCCGGTGGTAAGATGCTCACGAACAATTAACAAAAGAAAAAATAAAATTATGTTGCACCACCTTTGTGGATTTCTAATTTTTCCAACACATGAAATTACACTGGGGATGAAAAATTCATCCCCTATTTATAACAAGGGAGGGGGACGAAAATTTTAGGGTTTATGGGCCATTGGAAAATTTTCTTGCTTCTTCTCCAAGAAACAATCTTGAATGTATCCAATATATTATATTTCCCAAAATAAATCCCAACAAAATCTTCTCCTACTTATGTTGGTCCCGGTGCAAACGAGTCTTACACGTGTATGGGGGGGAATACACGTGTTCAGTGTTTTTAAAAAAAATCTTTTACTGAGGTCAGCTTGGGTCAGGTTGTCCTGATGATTTGGTCCTGAGAAGCACAGATCGCTCTGAGTCAAAGTCTACTGAGACAGTGATCCTGAGCTGCTTTCAGAAACCTCAGATAATCCCAACTGAGTCCTGAGTTTTCAGAGATCCTGAGTTGCTTGGATCATATAACTAACTTACTGAACCCTCAGAAGAGTAAGTTCAGTTTGGTAACTATCTGTTCTAGCTACTCAGAAGTGCGGAATGGTTGGCCCTTAGTTTATACTCGTTTTAAGCTTTTGCTGAAAACCTTCCTTTAATGGAATAGTGATTAGGCTGTGATTCAATTATATGCAACTTCAGTGGATTGATTCCAACTGAAATGTCAATATGCTTTCAAAACACAGTAATGCAACAGATAAATCAAGCAAAACATAAAGCAAAGAACACAGCAAATTATAGTGGTTCAGAGACTCAAGCTCCTACGTCCACTCTCCCTGATCTCTTCAGAGAAATTCACTAATCACATCCTTGAGCTTTCTGACTACCTCTGTAGTTTACTTACTCAACTCGGCCCTGAGTTTTCTGACTACCTCTGTAGTTTACTTACTCAACCCACACAAGCTTTCAGATTACCACAAGTAGCTTACTAACTTCTTCTCTAGAGCTTTCTGACTACCTCTGTAGTTTACTCACTCTTTACAACTCCAATCTCATCAACAATCACACTCAAACTACCTTCTAAAGGGTTTGGGGTTTCTTGGTTGGTTTCCAACTAGAATGAGATATTCTTTACAATGAAGTACAAAGCAAAGGCTAGGATATATCGACTAAGCTTTTGGATATATCTTATCAAGCTAGGCTTAGTTTAATGAGCTCTCTTCAATATAAAGCACTTGGGGAAATTCTGGGTTTTTCGAGTGCTTCAACTTTGCGATAATAAGTTTGAGCTCTTGAGTTGCTTACAAATTTCCCGTAACCTTACAATGTAGAGGGTCACAAGTATTTATAGGCATACACCAAGGTTATTCTTAAAAACTATCCGTTGGAGAGATAACTTCGTGAGTTTCCTCTTATGGTGTGTGAAGAACGGCTATATTTAGGGTTTGAGACTCCCTAACACGTTTTAGGCAATAGCCATTCATGTAGCCGGTTTTCACTTTTTGCAGTCTGGAACTTTGTACTTCTGACATCTTTTTTTGATGACACATCCTTTGTCGATTGTCGATATGGTGCGATCTTTGTCTTCCTCTTTTTGACTTTTATCTCGGTTAAAGGTAGACAACGAACGGCTCTTTTTTGGTTACAATCTACGAGTTGATATAACCTTAACAACACTCGATTTAGTTCCTTTTTATGCGCATTTGAATGTCTTGGACAATATCTAATTTTCTAAGGAATAGCGATCTTCTCAGTATTGCATCTTTTAGATAGATATTCTCAGTGCCTCGGAACATTTAGGTTTATACTGAGCATTCAGTACATTAATGAGTCTTGATAATTCTTTGTGCCTTGATATTCTTGATCTTGATTCTTCACTCTTACGTGTCTTGAGTCTTACGAGTCTTTAGTCTTTATATATATGTGACCGATATCTTCGAGTCTTCATGTTGAGTCTTGACTCCTCGATTTCATCTTGAGTCTTGAGATCTCTCGGTTTCATCCGAGTCTTGATATCTTCGTTTCATACAGAAACTTCAAAAAACTTCAGTTTCATACTGAAACTTCGGTTTCTTCAGAAACTTACTGAGTTCTTCAGAATCTTAAGATCCTATCCTGATCTATATCTGCTGACTATACATTTTGCAGATAACATCCTGAATACTCTAAAACTGAATCCTGACTCAACTTTCAAGATTATTCTGAACATGTCATACTCAGGGTTTTGGGATCTAATCAAAATCATATCTTTATTAAATTCATCTCCCAACAATTTCCCCCTTTTTGATGATGTCGAAGCCTATCTTGTTACAAACATATAACCTAAACGCAGGTTTCAGTTTATCCTATTACAAGATTGGTTATAACTCCCAACAATTTCTTGAACAGAGAATCTCCCAACAATTTCCTAAGTAGAGAATATCCTAACAATTAGTCTCCCAACAATTTCTTCAGTAGTGAATTTCTTGAATGATTCATCACCAAATACTTAATTTTCAAAACAATTTCCCTCTTAAACAATTAATTCAGAGACAATAATTCAGGCATATCAAAAGTAAAAGACATGTAAATAAGATAATGAGATATTATCTTTTGAGCACAAATGATAAGTTTTCATTGATGATAGGTAGACCGTTACAGGTTACAATGAATCTTATCTGAATAAAATCAAAAAGACAAAAAATATAAAAGATTACATGAATCTTCTGAGTCTTCATTATGTTCTTCAGTTCAGCTCTTCATTTCGGTTCTTCAGCTCTGCTCTTCCACCTCATCAGCAGGGACTTCTAGGTCGAACATTCCGTAATATCTCTTCTTCAGTGCATCTCTTTCTTTGATGATATCCGGATTGTTTCCTGTTAGACCTAACTGAGTGGCGTACTGAGATATTTCCTGAGAAATGGCTTTCTCATTAACACAACCATTCTCCAGCCTGGGAGGAGGGTACACATATGGACCAGGGGCGGTTATCTGCACCTTTCCTTCATCCGCTAGATTTATCTATCCTTGGAGATATTTTGGATAGAAGGTCAGGAGATAATCGATGAAAGCCTCATTCGGATCTGAGCTCTCCCCTCTCCATTCTCTGAGCACATCATAGTAGAACCAGAAGGTTCTCTTGATTTCTTCCCACGCATCGTTGAGATGGACTGGCATCCATTTGTCAACATGCGGCCATTTCTGTGCTTTAGTGCTCCTTCTCCTCTTGCTTGCGAACTTTTTGAACCCACTCCTTCTTTTCTGCTCTTCTTCTACCTTCTTTCTGATCACTGGTACACCAAAAAACAAAAGCAACAACTTTCTTCGCTTGTTCAATCTGGAGTGTTTTCAGAGCGCTTCTGTTATTGAAGACTTTCTTCTTTGGCTCAGACTCAGTTTCTTCAATATCCAGCATCAGCTTTCTCTGGATTGACTTAGAAGCCTTTGCTCTTTTGCCCTCAGGCTCTTCCATCACCATGGCCTTCCTCTTGATGGGCAATTCAACACCGGCCTGGCTTGTCCCAATCCTTCCTCTACCACTCAGTTTCTCAATAGCCACTTCCTGCATTGTTTCCTCAGAAACCTGAGTGTAGATTGGCTTCTCCACCTTCTTGAATTTAAGCTTCTCAGTGGCTTCAATATCCTTCATGGCATCGGCAAGTATCTTCTTTTCAGCATTTTTAACAACCTTGCCCTTCAGAGTATGTTCCAATAATTCCCTGAGATCAGCTCCAGGTCTTTCCCCCTTCTTGGAACCATACTCTGGCAGAAGCCTGGAGAGTGCTGTGTCCATGTGATATTGCTCTTTGCTGACACTCCGCACCTCCCCTGCCATCTGATCTTGCTCTTCCTCGAGCCTTCTGAGGTGGTTCTTCGCCACAGAGAACTCTTCAGACAGATGAGCAAATTAGTTTGAGAGAGCTTCCTTGAACATGTCTGTCATCTTGGTCATGAGCATTGAACTCATTTCCTCAACAGCGTTCTTCACCAGCATCTCATTTCTCTCAACCAATTTTGCTTCAAGAATTTGTGTCTGCTCCTGATGCCTTTGCTTCAGCTCTTCATTAAGCTCAGCCTTGACCCCCTCCATCTTGTTTTCTAGCTTTGCTTCCATGGAGGTCAGCTTCTCTGTCATAGAGCTCTGAAGCAGCACCAGTTCTGAAGAAGAACTCAAGTTCTCAATCTTCTGAGATTGGTTGGCCAAAACTTCCTCCATCTGAGCAATTTTGTTCAGTATTGGCTCAACCTTCTCCAATTTCTCCATCACCGGGGTGAGATCAATCTCAGGAGCATTACTAATCTGCTGTGCCTCCTGAGTTGGCTGTTCATCCTGAGTCTCAGTCTGAACCTGAGCTTCAGTTTGAACTGAGGTTTCACCCTGAGCTTGGGTGTCCACCTGAGCCTCAGTCTGCATATCAGACATTACAGATTTAAAGGTAGGAACTTCAGTAAACCTGGCATAATTATTAATTGTGCCAAAAGTTACCTGAAGGCTAACTTCAGTCTGAGGATGTTCAACAGCAGCCTGATCAGCATCAGTTGAGTCTTTCTCCTTCTGAGATTGACTCTCATCATCCCCTTGTTGGTCCCCATCCTGAGATTTGTCAATGGAGCTCGGGGCACCAACTTCAGCAGTTCTCTCAGCCACCTTCCTCTTCACAAGCTCATCAAAATCTGAGATTTTCATCCGGAGCTTGATTTTTCTGAACCCTGAGAATTTAGTGAGAAAAGCTGTCTCCTCGTTCCACCAGTCTTCCCCTCTGAATGAAGCAATATTAAGCATCTCTGGAAGAGTTTGGTTGAGGATGTAGACCGTTGACCTCAATCTGAAGAAGATGTCTTGGAGGTCAGGGAATGAGCTCAGCTCAGGGTAACGATCAAGAATGAACCGTTCCCCCTTGCTTCGCCATTCGGTCTCTTCAGCTTCTCCTTTCTTGAGCATCGGGCTCTCAGGTTCAGTGGAAGGGTCAATCAACAGCTCACTCAGGAGCTCTTCAAAGTTCACCGGCTCCTGAGGCTCAGCAGCTTCTGAGGTTTGGGCAGGCAGCTCCTCAGTCTGGATATGACTTGGTTCTGAGGTCTGAGCTGGCGCCTCCTCAGTGGGAATATCTGCTTGCTCTGAGAACTGAGCGGGCACTTCCTCAACAGGGATCTGAATTTTCTCTGAGGTCTGAGGTCCTTGGAAAATTTCCTGAGAAAATTTGTCTGAGCTCAGTGAAGTCTCAAGAACCTCAGAGAAGACTTGCTCCTCAGTTTGATCCTGTGCCTTTAAGATAGCCTGAGCCAATACATGTAATGGCGATTTCTGAGTAGTTTGGCTCTCAGGCTGAATCTCCTCAGTCTCACTTTCCTCATCTTCATCAGTGAGAACCACCATCCTTTTGCCCTTAGGAGCAAGGGTTTTCTGCTTCTTCAATTTATTACCCTGCTCCTTCTTGGCTTCCAACAACACCTTCCCCCTGGCTTGTTGGGTTTCCTTTTCAGCAGCCGCAACCGGTGATTCCACTTTCTAATCTTTCTTTCCCTTGAAAGTCCTCTTCGCAGCAATCGGTTTGAACATAATTTTGGACTTAGGGAATGGGGTAGAGTTGGCAAAAATATCCTCCTCCTCTCGGCACATCTCCAGAATGAATGCAATTTTGGTGGCGTG
Source organism: Stenogyne calaminthoides (assembly GCA_037126765.1). NCBI lineage: Eukaryota > Viridiplantae > Streptophyta > Magnoliopsida > Lamiales > Lamiaceae > Stenogyne > Stenogyne calaminthoides. The sequence goes on along the minus strand of JBBCBC010000030.1, from coordinate 16,078,261 downwards.
GAGGATTCTGCCTTTGATAGATATTGCCCCATCATCCTCCCTTTTTATGATCTTGGCTTGCTTAGTCACCACCTTGATCAGATATTTCAGCCAGTTGAAATCCTTGGTGGGTGAGTCCTCAATTTCCGCCATCAGTCGGACTTTGGGAGTGCTGATCTGCTCGAAGCTTCCAGATCGACTCATTATGCACTTTCCCACAATATCCATCAATACTCTGTATTTCGGCTGTAGATGCCGTTTGTGCAGAGTTGCCTCAAACTTAACAAGTTTCTCGGCAACCTTGTCAAGATACTCCTATTCCCGTCCCAACATATACAATGAGGGATCATCTCCCCTATCGCACAACTCAAATACGTCGTTCAAATGCTTAGGGACTATATATAGCTCTCGAACAAAATCTACATATTTCATCGATTGTTCGAGATGCAAAACGGAAATTTTAGATTCTATATAATCTTACTCATCGATTTCCATATTTGCAACAAACTCTATTACCTCACGGGTATACTCCGCCTCTGGTCGATTTGCGACGAGGTTCGTCAGTTTCGCCAATCTGATTAAGTGGAGTGCTTCTTCTTCGTGCTTGGCATTTGACGTGCTCTCCAGAGACACCACGTATTCGTACCATGACTTATTTGTCTCGGCTAATCTTTTGAATATGGTAGGGGCCATTTTAGATATGAAGATTTGAAGATTTAGGGTTTAGGTTTTCTGGGCAAAGGGATTTATTTGCAGAGGATTTTGGGAACGAAGGGTTTGATAAAATTTTGGCTTGAATGACTTTCAAAGAATTAAATAGCTCGAGATCGTGGGAAGTCGTACCGGTTTGGTGAAAAGCAACAGTTAAGATTAATCCATGATTAATCGGGTATGTGAAAGGTCGATCCCCGAAAAGTAAGCCGCCATTTTAACTTCATTGGTGATTAAATGTAACAGAGCATTTAATGACTGTTGACCTTCTTAGGAACTTCAAAGATCCCGCCCAAAAACATTCCTCAGGTGTTTTGTATTTATTACGAATGATTACTGAGTTTCACTTAAGCAATAAATGAGTCGCATGAGTCATTACTTCTTCAGACTAATTTCCTTCTATCAGTCTTACTGAGTATTGACCTTGATAAAATGTCAGTATGATATTGAGTACTGAATGGGTTCAGTATGCTACTGAGTACTGAACTTCAGTAAGTCTGAGTTTCCTGAGACTCAGTTCAGTATTTCTTATTTAATCCTGAGTTTCTCAGTAGAATTCTGAGAAAACTTCATGCATCTGAAAACCTTCAATTTTTTCAGATTTTACTCTATACACCTGGATCAAACATCTCTAATTCAACTGATAGTTCTTGAAATCTTGATTCAGCCAAAGGTTTAGTCAAGATATCAGCTCTCTGCTTATCAGTATGATTTTTTTTTATCCTTATGTCCTTTTTCAATATGATCTCTGATGAAGTTCCTTCTTCAGTTTGATTTCTCCTGAAGTCCATGAAGGAAATTCATCTTCCAACAATGACATCTCGGATCTTCTGTATGAATGATATCTTCATTCGGCCAAGTGCCCTTTTTCATTTTCACGAAAAATAGATTAGATTTGTGGTACCCATTTGGAATAGGGTCCTACCAGGTTAGCTGTACCTTTTGGAATCCAAATCTGCCTAACAACTCTAATCACTTTAGAGTGGCTGATCTGTCTTCCATAAATATCTACATACACATTTATCACTGGGTGCCTTAGCGATTAAATGTATGAGTGCTTGCCTTAGCATGAACATGGGCTTTTGAATTTTTCTTTGGTTCGGGCCTTTTGTTCATTTGCTTTGTCTTTTGTGCGGTGGTGCGAATCTTTGTTGACTTCGGGTTCGGGTAACCTTTACCCTTAGGCAAGTGGGGTTGAGGTTACTGTCTTTGAAATTTGGGTCTTTCATTATCTTTGAGGACTTGGTCTCTTGATTGAGAATGTCTCTGGCTTTAGTGTTTCTCTTCCGAAGATTCCTCGATGGTTAGTGTAGATTCTTTCATTTGCATTCTTAGCACGAGGCTTTGAAGTACTTGCACGAAATTTTCCAATCGAAGTGCTTTCGGGTTTTCTAGCCTTCACCGAGGTTTGGGCTTTTCCTACCGATCATCGATTTTGCGAAAACCATGGGTCCTTTTTCCTTGTCTACAACCTTAGGCATTTCTTCATTTTGAAGTGTGGGATTTGGTTTTACAAAGATTGTCTTCTTCTTTACTTGATTCAACATTGAGATGACCTTTGAGGCTCCCCTAGAATGTATCCCAATCCAGATTTTATAAGATCTCTTGTAACTCTGAATTTCATCTATTACTTTAGATGATATTCAATAGAGTTAGCTTCTTCTATGACTATCCCTCACAGCCAGAGTTTCATGCTTCTCGAGAGGTCATTGAACTTAGTTACGATCAAATTTGAATCTCTTGATGGATTTCTCTAGCTTTTCGATTAGGGTCACTATCAACTTCTCTTTCTCTCGAGAGTTGTACTTTTCGTAACATCCAGTTCATCAAGAGCTCCCATTAATTGAGAAGTGATTTCAAAGATTATTGCTAGAGTCTTTCTATTTTAGATTTTCAAACTTTTATTCTTTATTACGCTCTTGAGTTTTATTTAGCGAGTTCTTGTGGACATAGTCCTTCATCGATTCTCAAAAGAATCCATCGGTCAAAATATTTGTTTTTCGGTGGAACTTGATAACTCTTGTGCTAGTGTAGGAGCAACAATGAGATAGAAGAACTTACCTCTCCTCTGACCCGTGAGGAGAGATGTATGTCATCTTTCGTCACTTTCTGAGCACATTTCTTCTGAGGAGCTGGAACTTTCTTCAGACTCCTTTTCTTCCTTATCAATCTCAGCAAGTGTATCCCATATTTCCTTTGTATTCTCACAATGAGAAATCTTCCTCATAACACCATCATCAACAGTGCTATATATTGTATCTTTGGCAATATAGTCAAGATTGACTAACTTTCTCTGATCAGGAGTAAGTTGATCATCTGACTTTGAAAATTCAGTCCTGGAATCATTTCTCTCACCTTCTGTAACTCTGGGATTCACAATAGTGAATTGGAATGGTCCTTCAGTAACCACTCTCCACATTCTTTCATGCTTAGAATACAGATGAGCCTGCATTCTTAATTTCCACAAATCATATTTCTCAACTGAGAACATTGAAAGCTTCGTAGAAAGCATGATGTCTGAGATTTTAAATTTTTTTTCAGCAAATAAGATCAGTTCAGATAGACCACAAGTATTTTTAGAAAATAAAACTTTGGTCAACAAAGCAGGTGGTCAAGTTGAACCCTTTGCTCGATACCACTTGTTGGTCCGGTGTGTAACGAGTCTTACACGTGTATGGGGGGGAATACACGTGTTCAGTGTTTTTAAAACTTTTCTTTTACTGAGGTCAACTTGGGTCATATTGTCCTGATGATTTGGTACTGAGAAGCACAGACGATCGCTCGAAGTTAAAAGTCTCATCGAGACAAAGTGATCTAAGAAAGATAATTCCAACCGAACGAAGTTTTTCAGAGATCCCGAGTTGCTTGGATCGGATAACTAACTTCATTGAACCCTCGGAAGAGTAAGTTCATTTTGGTAACTATCTATTCTAGCTACTCAGAAGTGCGGAATGGTTGGCCCTTAGTTTATACTCGTTTTAAGCTTTTGCTGAAAACCTTCCTTTAATGGAATAGTGATTAGGCCGTGATTCAATTATATGCAACTTATTGGATTGATTCCAACCAAAATGTCAATATGCTTTCAAAAACACAAGAATGCAAAGATAAATCAAGCAAAACATAAAGCAAAGAACACGGCCAAATTATAGTGGTTCGGGAGACTCAAGCTCCTACGTCCACTCTCCCGATCTCTTGAGAGAAATTCACTAATCACATCGGCCAGGCTTTTCGACTACCTCTGTAGTTTACTTACTCAACTTCGCCACGAGTTTTTCGACTACCTCTGTAGTTTACTTACTCAACCCACACAAGCTTTTCAGATTACCACAAGTAGCTTACTAACTTCTTCTCTAGAGCTTTACGACTACCTCATGAGTTTACTCGCTCTTTACAACTCCAATCTCATCAACAATCACACTCAAACTACCTTCTAAAGGGTTTGGGGTTTCTTGGTTGGTTTCAACTAGAATGAGATATTCTTTACAATGAAGTACAAAGCAAAGGCTAGGATATATCGACTAAGCTTTTGGATATATCTTATCAAGCTAGGCTTAGTTTAATGAGCTCTCTTCAATATAAAGCACTTGGGGAAATTCTGGGTTTTTCGAGTGCTTCAACTTTGCGATAATAAGTTTGAGCTCTTGAGTTGCTTACAAATTTCCCGTAACCTTACAATGTAGAGGGTCACAAGTATTTATAGGCATACACCAAGGTTATTCTTAAAAACTATCCGTTGGAGAGATAACCCGTGAGTTTCCTCTTATGGTGTGAAAACGACTATATTTAGGGTTTGAGACTCCCTAACACGTTTTTAGGCAATAGCCATTCATGTAGCCGGTTTTCACTTTTTGCGGTCTGGAACTTTGTACTTCGACATCTTTTTTGAGTGACTGTCACCGTCGGTGTCGATATGGTGCGATCTTTATCTTCCTCTTTTTGACTTTTGTCTCCAGTTAAAGGTAGACAACGCAACGGCTCTTTTGGTTACAATCTCTGAGTTGATATAACCTTAACAACACTCTGATTTAGTTCCTTTTGTCTGCATTTGAATGTCTTGGACAATATCTGATTTTCTAAGGAATAGCGATCTTCTCAGTATTGCATCTTTCAGATAGATATTCTCAGTGCCTCGGAACATTTAGGTTTATACTGAGCATTCAGTACATTAATGAGTCTTCAGTAATTACTGTGCCTTCAGTATTCTTGATCTTCAGTTCTTCACTCTTCTGTGTCTTCAGAGTCTTCTGAGTCTTCAGAGTCTTTATATATATAGTGACTGATATACTGAGTCTTCATGTTGAGTCTTCAGCTCCTCAGTTTCATACTGAGTCTTCAGTATCTCAGTTTCATACTGAGTCTTTAGTATCTTCGTTTCATACAGAAACTTCAAAAACTTCAGTTTCATACTGAAACTTCGGTTTCTTCAGAAACTTACTGAGTTCTTCAGAATCTTCAGATCCTATCCTGATCTATATCTGCTGACTATACATTTTGCAGATAACATCCTGAATACTCTAAAACTGAATCCTGACTCAACTTTCAAGATTATTCTGAACATGTCATACTCAGGGTTTTGGGATCTAATCAAAATCATATCTTTATTAAATTCATCTCCCAACAATTTCCCCCTTTTTGATGATGTCGAAACCTATCTTGTTACAAACATATAACCTAAACGCAGGTTTCAGTTTATCCTATTACAAGATTGGTTATAACTCCCAACAATTTCTTGAACAGAGAATCTCCCAACAATTTCCTAAGTAGAGAATATCCTAACAATTAGTCTCCCAACAATTTCTTCAGTAATGAATTTCTTGAATGATTCATCACCAAATACTTAATTTTCAAAACAATTTCCCTCTTAAACAATTAATTCAGAGACAATAATTCAGGCATATCAAAAGTAAAAGACATGTAAATAAGATAATGAGATATTATCTTTTTGAGCACAAATGATAAGTTTTCATTGATGATAGGTAGGCCGAATTCACAAAGGTTACAATGAATCTTATCTGAACAAAATCAAAAAGACAAAAAATATAAAAGATTACATGAATCTTCTGAGTCTTCATTATGTTCTTCAGTTCAGCTCTTCATTTCGGTTCTTCAGCTCTGCTCTTCCACCTCATCAGCAGGGACTTCTAGGTCGAACATTCAGTAATATCTCTTCTTCAGTGCATCTCTTTCTTTGATGATATCCGGATTGTTTCTGTTAGACCTAACTTCGATTGGCGTCTTGAGATATTTCCCGAGAAATGGCTTTTCATTAACACAACCATTCTCACCGGGAGGAGGGTACATATGGACCGTGGGCGGTTATCTGACCTTTCCTTCATCCATTAGATTTATCTATCCTTGGAGATATTTTGGATAGAAGGTCGGGGAGATAATCGATGAAAGCCTCATTCGGATCTCGAGCTCTCCCCTCTCCATTCTCTCGAAAGCACATCATAGTAGAACCGAAGGTTCTCTTGATTTCTTCCCCACGCATCGTTGAGATGGATGGCATCCATTTGTCAACATTGGCTTTAGTGCTCCTTCTCCTCTTTTGCGAACTTTTTGAACCCACTCCTTCTTTTTTCGCTCTTCTTCTACCTTCTTTCGATCCTTTGGTACACCGTAAAACAAAAAGCAACAACTTTCTTCGCTTGTTCAACTGGAGTGTTTTCAGGCGCTTACATTATTGAAGACTTTCTTCTTTGGCTCGTTTTCGGTTTCTTCAATATATCGGCTTTCTGGATTGACTTAGAAGCCTTTGCTCTTTTGCCCTCGGGCTCTTCCATCACCATGGCCTTCCTCTTGATGGGCAATTCAACACCGGCCTGGCTTGTCCCAATCCTTCCCCTCTACCATCAACCGAAACATGTAGATTAACTTCTCCACCTTCTTGAATTTAAGCTTCTCGGTGGCTTCAATATCCTTCATGGCATCGGCAAGTATCTTCTTTTCATTTTTTAACAACCTTGCCCGCCAGGTATGTTCAATAATTCCCGAGATCGGGTCTTTTCCCTTTTGGAACCATAGATTGCTCTTCTTTGTGTCCATTGATATTCTTGAAAGATCCCCGCCATCGATCTTGCTCTTCCTCAAGCCTTCGAGGTGGTTCTTCGCCATAGAAGAACTCTTGAGACGGATGAGCAAATTAGTTTGAGAGAGCTTTTTATACATCGTCTTGGTCATGAGCATTGAACTCATTTCCTCAACGGCGTTCTTCACCGACATCTCATTTCTCTCAACCAATTTTGCTTCAAGAATTTTGTATGCGCTCTCGATGCCTTTGCTTGACTCTTCATTAAGCTCGGCCTTGACCCCCTCCATCTTGTTTTCTAGCTTTGCTTCCATGGAGGTTAGCTTCTTCTGTCATAGAGCTCGAAGCGACACAGATTCGAAGAAGAACTCAAGTTCTCAATCTTCGAGATTGGTTGGCCAAAACTTCCTCCATCGAGCAATTTTGTTGATATTGGCTCAACCTTCTCCAATTTCTCCATCAGGGGTGAGATCAATCTCGGGGAGCATTACTAATCTCTTTGTGCCTCTGAGTTGTTTGTTCATCTGAGTCTCGGTCCCGAACACGAGCTTGATTTTGAAGCGAGGTTTCACCACGAGCTTGGGTGTCCACGAGCCTCGGTCTGCATATCGGACATTTGATTTAAAGGTAGGAACTTGATAAACTGGCATAATTATTAATAGTGCCAAAAGTTACGAAGGCTAACTTGATCACGAGGAGTCGTCGATTGAGTCTTTCTCCTTCCGAGATCTTCATCATCCCCTTGTTGGTCCCCATCCACGAGATTTGTCAATGGAGCTCGGGGCACCAACTTCGCCATTCTCTCGACCACCTTCCTTTCTTCACAAGCTCATCAAAATCGAGATTTTCATCGGAGCTTGATTTTTTGAACCCCGAGAATTTAGTGAGAAAAAGTTTGTCTCCTCGTTCGGTCTTTCGAATGAAGCAATATTAAGCATCTATGGAAGAGTTTGGTTGAGGATGTCATTGACCTCAATCCGAAGAAGATGTCTTGGAGGTCGGGGAATGAGCTCGGCTTCGGGGTAACGATCAAGAATGAAATTCGGTCTCAACTTCTCCTTTCTTGAGCATCGGGCTCTCGTGGTTGATGGAAGGGTCAATCAACGGCTCACTCGGGAGCTCTTCAAAGTTCACCGGCTCCCGAGGAACGAGGTTTCGGCGGCTCCCGATATGGATATGACTTGGTTCGAGGTGCAGTGGCGCCTCCTCGATGGGAATATCTGCTTGCTCAGCGAGAACCGGCGGGCACTTCTCCAACAGGGGATCTGAATTTTCTCTCGAGGTCGAGGTCCTTGGAAAATTTCTGAGAAAAATTTATGCGAGCTCGGTGAAGTCTCAAGAACCTCGAGAAGACTTTCCTCGGTTTGATCTGTGCCTTTAAGATAGCTTTGAGCAATACATGTAATGGCGATTTAAAGTAGTTTGGCTCTCATTTGAATCTCCTCGATCTCACTTTCCTCATCTTCATATGAGAACCACCATCCTTTTTGCCCTTAGGAGCAAGGGTTCCTTCTTCAATTTATTATTCCTTCTTGGCTTCCAACAACACCTTCCCACGGCTTGTTGGGTTTCCTTTTGACCATAACCGGGTGATTCCACTTTCTCTTCTTTCTTTCCTTGAAAGTCCTCTTCGACAATCGGTTTGAACATAATTTTGGACTTAGGGAATGGGGTAGAGTTGGCAAAAATATCCTCCTCCTCTCGGCACATCTCCGAATGAATGCAATTTTGGTGGCGTGGAGGATTACGCCTTTGATAGATATTGCCCCATCATCCTCCTTTTTATGATCTTGGCTTGCAAGTCACCACCTTGATCAGATATTTCAGCCAGTTGAAATCCTTGGTGGGTGAGTCCTCAATTTCCGCCATCAGTCGGACTTTGGGAGTGCTGATCTGCTCGAAGCTTCCAGATCGACTCATTATGCACTTTCCCACAATATCCATCAATACTCACGTATTTAATTTGTAAAATGCGAGTTGCCTCAAACTTAACAAGTTTCTCGGCAACCTTGTCAAGATACTCCTATTCGCCCCAACATATCAATGATGAGGGATCATCTCCCTATCGCACAACTTCAAATCGTCGTTCAAATGCTTAGGGACTATATATAGCTCTCGAACAAAATCTACATATTTCATCGATTGTTCGAGATGCAAAACGGAAATTTTAGATTCTATATAATCTTCCTCATCGATTTCCATATTTGCAACAAACTCTATTACCTCACGGGTATACTCCGCCTCGATGGTCGATTTTCGAGGTTCGTCGATTCGCTAATCGATTAAGTGGAGTGCTTCTTCTTCGTGCTTGGCATTTGACGTGCTCTCGAGAGACACCACGTATTGTACCATGACTTATTTGTCTCAATTAATCTTTTGAATATGGTAGGGGCCATTTTAGATATGAAGATTTGAAGATTTAGGGTTTTAGGTTTTTACGGGCAAAGGGATTTATTTGCAAGGATTTTTGGGAACGAAGGGTTTGATAAAATTTTGGCTTGAATGACTTTCAAAGAATTAAATAGCTCGAGATCGTGGGAAGTCGTGCGGTTTGGTGAAAACCGATTAAGATTAATCCATGATTAATCGGGTATGTGAAAAGGTCGATCAAGAAAAAAGCCGCCATTTTAACTTCATTGGTGATTAAATGTGAGCATTTAATATTTGTTGACCTTCTTAGGAACTTCAAAGATCGCCCAAAAATATTCCTCGGTGTTTTGTATTTATTGCGAATGATTCTTGAGTTTCACTTAAGCGATAAATGAGTCGCATAGTCATTACTTCTTGGACTAATTTCCTTCTATCGGTCTTCTGCGAGTATTGACCTTGATAAAATGTCGTTATGATTTTGAATCTTGAATGGGTTCAAGATATACTCTTGAAATCTTGAACTTGATGAAGTCACGAGTTTCACGAGACTTCGATTCGGTATTTCTTATTTTATCCTGAGTTTCTCAGTAGAATTCTGAGAAAACTTCATGCATCTGAAAACCTTCAATTTTTTCAGATTTTACTCTATACACCTGGATCAAACATCTCTAATTCAACTGATAGTTCCTGAAATCTTGATTCAGCCAAAGGTTTAGTCAAGATATCAGCTCTCTGCTTATCAGTATGATTTTTTTTTTATCCTTATGTCCTTTTTCAATATGATCTCTGATGAAGTTCCTTCTTCAGTTTGATTTCTCCTGAAGTCCATGAAGGAAATTCATCTTCCAACAATGACATCTCAGATCTTCTTTCAACAGGGCAAATGATATCTTCATTCAGTTCAGTGCCCTTTTCTGTTTCCCTGAAAAATAGATTAGATTTGTGGTACCCATTTGGAATATGTGTTTTTGTACCTTTTGGAATCCAAATCGCTTTAACAACTCTAATCACTTTAGAGTGTTATTTGGTCATCTTCCATAAATATCTACATACACATTTATCACTCTGGGTGCCTTAGCAGTATCCTGTGTATGAGTGCTAGCCTTAGCATGAACATGGGCTTTTGAATTTTTCTTTGGTTCAGGCCTTTTGTTCATTTGCTTTGTCTTTTGTGCAGCTGGTCTGAATCTTTGTTGACTCGGGTTGGGTAACCTTTACCCTTAGGCAAGGGGGTTGGGTTACTGTCTTGAAATTTGGTCTTCAAGATATTGAGGACTTGGTCTCTTGATTGAGAATGTCTCTCTTGAGTGTTTTCTCTTGAAGATTCCTCGATGGTTGATGTAGATTCTTTCAGATTTGCATTCTTAGAACGAGGCTTTCTGAAATTTTCCAGTGAGTGCTTCGGTTTTCTAGCCTTCACGAGGTTTGGGCTTTCCTACGATCATTGAGTTTCTTTGAAACCATGGGTCCTTTTCCTTGTCTACAACCTTAGGCATTTCTTCATTTTGAAGTGTGGGTGCTTGGTTTTTACAAAGATTGTCTTCTTGCTACTTGATTGACATTGAGATGACCTTGTGAGGCTCCCCTAGAATGTATCCCAATCCAGATTTTATAGTGGCGGATCTCTGGTAACTCGAATTTCATCTATTACTTTAGATGCAGATTCAATAGAGTTAGCTTCTTCTATGCACTATCCTCCGATTCGTAGTAGAGTTTCATGCTTCTCGGAGAGAGGTCATTGAACTTAGAAATTGAATCTCTTGATTGGATTTCTCTAGCTTTTCGATTAGGGTCACTATCAACTTCTCTTTCTCTCGAGAGTTGTACTTTTCGAACATCCAGTTCATCGATAGCTCCCATTAATTGAGAAGTGATTTGATATTGCTAGAGTCTTTCTATTTTAGATTTTCGACTTTTCGGTTCTTTATTACGCTCTTGAGTTTTATTTAGCAGTTCTTGTAAAAGCAAACATAGTCCTTCATCAGATTCTCAAAAGAATCCATCGAGGTCAAAATGAGTTTTCGATTGGAACTTGATAACTCTTGTCTTTAGTGTAGGAGCAACAGAGAGATAGAAGAACTTACCTCTCCCTGACCATGAGACGGATGTCATCTTTGTCACTTTCTTAGCACATTTCTTCCGAGGGGAGTGGAACTTTCTTGGACTCCTTTTCTTCCTTATCAATCTCGGCAAGTGTATCCCATATTTCCTTTGTATTCTCACAATGAGAAACCTTCCTCATAACACCATCATCAACAGTGCTATATATTGTATCTTTGGCAATATAGTCAAGATTGACTAACTTTCTCTGATCAGGAGTAAGTTGATCATCTGACTTTGAAAATTCAGTCCTGGAATCATTTCTCTCACCTTCTGTAACTCTGGGATTCACAATAGTGAATTGGAATGGTCCTTCAGTAACCACTCTCCACATTCTTTCATGCTTAGAATACAGATGAGCCTGCATTCTTAATTTCCACAAATCATATTTCTCAACTGAGAACATTGAAAGCTTCGTAGAAAGCATGATGTCTGAGATTTTAAAAAAAAATTCAGCAAATAAGATCAGTTCAGATAGACCACAAGTATTTTTAGAAAATAAAACTTTGGTCAACAAAGCAGTGGTCAAGTTGAACCCTTTGCTCGATACCACTTGTTGGTCCGGTGCAAACGAGTCTTACGTGTATGGGGGAATACACGTGTTCGGTGTTTTAAAACTTTTCTTTTTCGAGGTCAACTTGGGTCATATTGTCCCGATGATTTGGTCTCGAGAAGCCGGATCGCTCGAGTTAAAAGTCTCTTGAGACAAGGTGATCTGAGTTTCTTTAAAACCTCGAGATAATTCAACCGAGTCCCGAAGTTTTCAGAGATCCTGAGTTGCTTGGATCATATAACTAACTTACTGAACCCTCAGAAGAGTAAGTTCAGTTTGGTAACTATCTGTTCTAGCTACTCAGAAGTGCGGAATGGTTGGCCCTTAGTTTATACTCGTTTTAAGCTTTTGCTGAAAACCTTCCTTTAATGGAATAGTGATTAGGCTGTGATTCAATTATATGCAACTTCAGTGGATTGATTCCAACTGAAATGTCAATATGCTTTCAAAACACAGTAATGCAACAGATAAATCAAGCAAAACAGAAAGCAAAGAACACAACAGATTATAGTGGTTCAGAGACTCAAGCTCCTACGTCCACTCTCCCTGATCTCTTCAGAGAAATTCACTAATCACTTCCTTGAGCTTTCTGACTACCTCTGTAGTTTACTTACTCAACTCGGCCTTGAGTTTTCTGACTACCTCTGTAGTTTACTTACTCAACCCACACAAGCTTTCAGACTACCACAAGTAGCTTACTAACTTCTTCTCTAGAGCTTTCTGATTACCTCTGTAGTTTACTTACTCTTTAAAACTCCAATCTCATCAACAATCACACACAAACTACCTTCTAAAGGGTTTGGGGTTTCTTGGTTGGTTTCCAACTAGAATGAGATATCCTTTACAATGAAGTACAAAGCAAAGGCTAGGATATCTCGACTAAGCTTTTGGATATATCTTATCAAGCTAGGCTTAGTTTAATGAGCTCTCTTCAATATAAAGCACTTGGGAAATTCTGGGTTTTTCGAGTGCTTCAACTTTGCGAATAATAAGTTTGAGCTCTTGAGCTGCTTACAAATTTCCCGTAACCTTACAATGTAGAGGGTCACAAGTATTTATAGGCATACACCAAGGTTATTCTTAAAAACTATCCGTTGGAGAGATAGCTTCGTGAGTTTCCTCTTATGGTGTGTGAAGAACGGCTATATTTAGGGTTTGAGACTCCCTAACACGTTTTAGGCAATAGCCTTTCATGTAGCCGGTTTTTACTTTTTGCAGTCTGGAACTTTGTACTTCTGACATCTTTTTCAGCGACCTGTCACTGTCAGTGTCAGTATGGTACAGTGTTGTCTTCCTCTTTTTGACTTTTGTCTCCAGTTAAAGGTAGACAACGCAACGGCTCTTTTGGTTACAATCTCTGAGTTGATATAACCTTAACAACACTCTGATTTAGTTCCTTTTGTCTGCATTTGAATGTCTTGGACAATATCCAATTTTCTAAGGAATCGCGATCTTCTCAGTATTGCATCCTTCAGATAGATATTCTCAGTGCCTCAGAACATTCAGGTTTATACTTAGCATTCAGTACATTACCGAGTCTTCAGTAATTACTGTGCCTTCAGTATTCTTGATCTTCAGTTCTTCAGTCTTCTGTCTTCTGTGTCTTTAGAGTCTTCTGAGTCTTCAGAGTCTTCTGAGTCTTCAGAGTCTTTATATGTATACTGACTGATATACTGAGTCTTCATGTTGAGTCTTCAGTTCCTCAGTTTCATACTGAGTCTTCAGTATCTCAGTTTCATACTGAGTCTTCAGTATCTTCGTTTCATACTGAAACTTCAGAAACTTCAGTTTCATACTGAAACTTCGGTTTCTTCATAAACTTACTGAGTTCTTCAGAATCTTCAGATCCTATCCTGATCTATATCTGCTGACTATACATTTTGCAGATAACATCCTGAATACTCTAAAACTGAATCCTGACTCAACTATCAAGATTATTCTGAACATGTCATACTCAGGGTTTTGCGATCTAATCAAAATCATATCTTTATTAAATTCATCTCCCAACAACTTATTACAATGATATTTTTCAAAAATTTCATAATTAAGGGCAAGAAATAAGATCTTTGACTATTCTTGATTTTATGGGATAATCTTGTATTCAAAGAATACATATTCCATAAAATCTTTCTTAGAAAATCTTTTCTCTTTCCTCCTTAATTATTTTCGAAAATAATTGGAAAATTAGGCAACATTAATTTATTTTATTTTAATCACCTTTTTCCGTTATTGGACTCTATTGGGCTACTTGAGGGACCTTTAGGAGAATTAAGATTGGACCTTCCAATGGACCTTGAATTATCAATATTGAGCCACAATATTATTCAAGCTCATAAATATTAATTAATCCCACTACATAATTAATATTGCACTATCCATCTTAACTCATATTATTGTTAATATGGCTCCCGGTTATTATTTCCCATTTTTAAGATTATCTAGTCCATTAATTAATTCAAGCCACTGAGTAGCTTCATATTAATTAATATCTTTTTTCTTGGATTAGGAACGACTCAACATTATTATCCATACCGGAAACTAATTCCACTTGCAAGATTTAGTATGATAAAACTTCTGAGCCTCCCAATGGGACAAATCAAGCAAGACGTACTTGCACATGATTCTCTACCCATCATAAGTCAAAGCAATAGTTATTAATTCCGCACGATCCTATTTAAGGGACGGGGATTAAGAAATAACGAACCACTGAGGTCTAATTCTTTTATATTCAGCATTAAAGAATTTGTCCTCCTGTAGGTCCTATTCAGCGCATCATAATGCACTAGTGCAATCTCTTGGTCAAGACAAACCAATCTGAGCCTTACACTTCAACCTTTCACGATGGATTTGTTCGTTTTCATCTGGGTTGTGAATTCTGTACTTTGTTACAAGGAACTGTTAATTTAATCTTCTGTGATCTGACATCACTAAATTAACTATAATGTAACACGTACTATTTATTGAACAGGTATGCAGTAAATATATGTAACATTAAATCATATTTAAAGCATCAGTGATAAATAATTTATTTCAGCAAATAAGACAGAAATTCAGTTTGGTTATACAAAGTAAAAGCATACTTTCCAGTATAACCCCAACAATCTCCCACTTATACTCAAAGTCTGCTTTTAAGTATACTACATCATATCTCATGTTCTACGTGACATCTAATGTCACCTACATGAACCTAATAATATCTCTCCCACTTATACTCAAAGCAGATTGACAATGTTCTTGACACCCATTCCTTCTGCATGTCTCTCGAATGTATTATGAGGCAGACCCTTTGTGAATGGATCTGCTAGGTTGTCTTCCGACGTGATCTTTGCCACCTCTATATCCCCTCTCTTAACGATTTCTCGTATAAGATGATATTTCCTTTCAATGTGTTTGTTGGCCTTGTGGGCTCTTGGTTCCCTTGAATTTGCAACTGTTCCGGCATTATCACAGTAAACTATGATGGTGTTGGGCAAATCCGGAACTACGTCCAAGTCAACTAGGAAGTTCTTGAGCCAAACCGCTTCTTTCGTTGCTTCATAAGCAGCTACATATTCATAAGCACTGGGGATGGAAAATTCATCCCCTATTTATAACAAGGGGGGGGACGAAAATTTTAGGGTTTATGGGCCATTGGGAAATTTATTGCTTCTTCTCCAAGAAACAATCTTGAATGTATCCCATATATTCTATTTCCCAAAATAAATCCCCAACAAAATCTTCTCCTCCTTATTACAATGATATTTTTCGAAAATTTCATAATTAAGGGCAAGAAATAAGATCTTTGACTTTTCTTGAATTTATGGGATAATTTTGTATTCCAAGAATACATATTCCATAAAATCTTTCCAAGAAAATCAAGAAAATCTTTTCTCTTTCCTCCTTAATTATTTTTGAAAATAATTGGAAAATTAGGCAACATTAATTTATTTTATTATAATCACCTTTTTCAGTTATTGGACTCTATTGTGCTACTTGAGGGGCCTTTAGGAGAATTAAGATTGGACCTTCCAATGGACCTATAATTATCAATTTTGAGCCACAATATTATTCAAGCCCATGAATATTAATTAATCCCACTACATAATTAATATTGCACTATCCATCTTAACTCATATTATTGTTAATATGGCTCCCGGTTATTATTTCCCATTTTTAAGATTATCTAGTCCATTAATTAATTCAAGCCACTGAGTAGCTTCATATTAATTAATATCTTTTTTCTTGGATTAGGAACGACTCAACATTATTATCCATACCGGAAACTAATTCCACTTGCAAGATTTAGTATGATAAAACTTCTTGAGCCTCCCAATGGGACAAATCAAGCAAGACGTACTTGCACATGATTCTCTACCCATCATAAGTCAAAGCAATAGTTATTAATTCCGCACGATCCTATTTAAGGGACGGGGATTAAGAAATAACGAACCACTGAGGTCTAATTCTTTTATATTCAGCATTAAAGAATTTGTCCTCCTGTAGGTCCTATTCAGCGCATCATAATGCAC
Organism: Stenogyne calaminthoides; assembly: GCA_037126765.1. Taxonomy (NCBI): domain Eukaryota; kingdom Viridiplantae; phylum Streptophyta; class Magnoliopsida; order Lamiales; family Lamiaceae; genus Stenogyne; species Stenogyne calaminthoides. The sequence goes on along the minus strand of JBBCBC010000030.1, from coordinate 16,062,012 downwards.
TAGTGCAATCTCTTGGTCAAGACAAGTCAATCTGAGCCTTACACTTCAACCTTTCATGATGGATTTGTTCATTTCCATCTGGGTTGTGAATTCTGTACTTTGTTACAAGGAACTGTTAATTTAATCTTATGTGATCTAGTATCACTAAATTAACTACAATGTAACACGTATTATTTATTGAACATGTATGCAATAAATATATGTAACATTCAATCATATTTAAAGCATCAGTGATTAATTTATTTCAGCAAATAAGACAGAAATTCAGTTTGGTTATACAAAGTAAAAGCATACTTTCCAGTATAACCCCAACAATCTCCCACTTATACTCAAAGTCTGCTTTTAAGTATACTACATCATATCTCATGTTCTACGTGACATCTAATGTCACCTACATGAACCTAATAATATCTCTCCCACTTATACTCAAAGCAGATTGACAATGTTCTTGACACCCATTCCTTCTGCATGTCTCTCGAATGTATTATGAGGCAGACCCTTTGTGAATGGATCTGCTAGGTTGTCTTCCGACGTGATCTTTGCCACCTCTATATCCCCTCTCTTAACGATTTCTCGTATAAGATGATATTTCCTTTCAATGTGTTTGTTGGCCTTGTGGGCTCTTGGTTCCCTTGAATTTGCAACTGTTCCGGCATTATCACAGAACTATGATGGTGTTGGGCAAATCCGGAACTACGTCCAAGTCAACTAGGAAGTTCTTGAGCCAAACCGCTTCTTTCGTTGCTTCATAAGCAGCTACATATTCATAAGCACTGGGGATGAAAAATTCATCCCCTATTTATAACAAGGGGGGGGACGAAAATTTTAGGGTTTATGGGCCATTGGGAAATTTATTGCTTCTTCTCCAAGAAACAATCTTGAATGTATCCCATATATTCTATTTCCCAAAATAAATCCCCAACAAAATCTTCTCCTCCTTATTACAATGATATTTTTCGAAAATTTCATAATTAAGGGCAAGAAATAAGATCTTTGACTTTTCTTGAATTTATGGGATAATTTTGTATTCCAAGAATACATATTCCATAAAATCTTTCCAAGAAAATCAAGAAAATCTTTTCTCTTTCCTCCTTAATTATTTTTGAAAATAATTGGAAAATTAGGCAACATTAATTTATTTTATTATAATCACCTTTTTCAGTTATTGGACTCTATTGTGCTACTTGAGGGGCCTTTAGGAGAATTAAGATTGGACCTTCCAATGGACCTATAATTATCAATTTTGAGCCACAATATTATTCAAGCCCATGAATATTAATTAATCCCACTACATAATTAATATTGCACTATCCATCTTAACCCATGTTACTGTTAATATGGCTCCCGGTTATTATTTCCCATGATTAAGATTATCTAGTCCATTAATTAATTCAAGCCACTGAATAGCTTCATATTAATTAATATCTTTTTCCTTGGATTAGGAATGACTCAACATTATTATCCATACCGGAAACTAATTTCACTTGCAAGATTTAGTATGATAAAACTTTTGAGCCTCCCAAGGGGACAAATCAAGCAAGACGTACTTGCACATGATTCTCCGTATTAAATCTTAGCAATCGTCATGCAACTAATAATATTGCCCAAGATATAAGTATTGAATCACATTGATTCTCTACCCATCATAAGTCAAAGCAATAGTTATTAATTCCACACGATCCTATTTAAGGGACGGGGATTAAGAAATAACGAACCACTGAGGTCTAATTCTTCTATATTCAGCACTGAAAAATTTGTCCTCCTGTAGGTCCTATTCAGCGCATCATAATGCACTAGTGCAATCTCTTGGTCAAGACAAGTCAATCTGAGCCTTACACTTCAACCTTTCATGATGGATTTGTTCATTTCCATCTGGGTTGTGAATTCTGTACTTTGTTACAAGGAACTGTTAATTTAATCTTATGTGATCTAGTATCACTAAATTAACTACAATGTAACACGTATTATTTATTGAACATGTATGCAGTAAATATATGTAATATTCAATCATATTTAAAGCATCAGTGATTAATTTATTTCAGCAAATAAGACAGAAATTCAGTTTGGTTATACAAAGTAAAAGCATACTTTCCAGTATAACCCTAACAGACACTTCTTGACTGAAGCCGAAATGGCAGCTGAATCTTTTTGGACTGTAAGGTTTGGTTATGAAATGATCGCCTTGCCTCCAAGTGAGAAAACTGGATCGGATGGTTGTAAAGTAGCTCCAGTTGCCATAAAGCCTGGTCCCCTTTGTGAATTCATCTATGAGCCTCTTTAGTAATGTAACACCTAGCGCCATTCTCGCCAGAGTGGAATACCATCAGAGGTCTACTCACTCCATGAACAACTAGAATGTGGGTCTTGAAATATTGGGTCAGCCATACATACACAAAGTGGACCAAAAATGTTGCCAAACTCTCAGATGGTCTCGGCCACTTCGAAACTTTGTTTAAACCCCTATAGATGCTCTCTAAAGTAGGGACAACAAGTCAAACTTCATTACCACTGGCCATCAGACATGCAATTTTAAAGGTACTCAGTTTTATCAAATTCACTACATCATTGGGAAAATCAAAAGCACAAAGCCAACAAACAATGTATGCAGCCAAATATGTCTTTTCCTGTTGTTTCCCTTCGATTTTGAGTATTTTAAAGAAATAAATCTCTGCAGAAGTCCACTTTTTTGTTAGTGTTAGTGTCCTAGAGACAATCTATTGTAAGGACATAATATTCAATGATATTCAGTTTAATTTAATATTATAGTTCAATTAATATTAATATATGGCAATACACTTGTTTGAATATTATGTTTGATTGTTTGCATTTATTCATACAAGTGTTCCCATGAGCCATTGCTGTCATTGAGATTGTGAGAACTCAGATAACTTAAGCATGATTCTCAAATAGCCCCGATCAAGGATCATCAAGAATGAGATATTGATGATACAATGGAGATTGGTGTGCGATCTGCATCATACTCTTAGAGAGTGTAGTAAGATATCACTTACTACGAGATACTAGGTATCACATGATGGATGCACAAATACCTTAGAGGGTATTGATATACATATCCAAGAAACCATTTGATGTATTTCCACTATATGTGTCTACGAGTGTCTTGGTTAGTGGGAGCAATGCGATACTCCTTTGACTTGAGGTCAATACCCACGACATATGTGGGATGATGAACTTTGACCATGACCGACGCTTGCACCCTGACCATGGGTAGATATGGCTTGGATTGGGTTCATCACGAAGTACATGTGCGTGGTAGTTGAGCCAAGAATATGATTCATTCCTCAAAGTGGATTTAGAAAGAATACTCATCTTCTCATCATAATTGGATCAAAGTCATCGGTCGATGCACGTCAACTTAGACTTTGTGGCTAAGTGTGACATACATGATCAATTAGTGATTGGAGAGAACATGATTAGGTTATTTGAATAGACACTTCATCATGTTCAAGACTTAATCGAGTATTCGCGAATGAAAGGAGGAAATCGTAATAGCCCATGTTTCAGTTACACATAGTTGCACATTTCTCGCAATGTACCTAATATATTGAGAATGTCTGATTTATTATCTAGGGTTCAATTAAGAACGTTAGTTTGACTAATCGCTCGATATATGAGGGCCTATGGGTCACACAACAAGTAGTTCCCTCTTACGGATTATAGTTGGTTGATTAATTGTTAAATTGGATTTAATATTTAGTTTATGGAGAATTAATTAATAATAGATTAATTTGAAATTAATTATTATTAATGTTTAATTAAATTAGATTTAATTAAATAGGATTCCTAATAATAATATATGGAATATTATTATAGGATTTAATATATATGGAATCAAATCCGTAGAGATTTGATATACATGTATGTGGAAATTAAATCTTAGAGATTTATTTAAATAAAGATTAGGGATTTTATTTCCCAATCAGGTTACCTTAAGATTTAAGCTGGGACTCTCCTATATATATGAGCTCTTGGGAATCCTTAATACGGTTGTTCAAATTCTCTCCATAAAATCTAGAGTTAGAATTTTCCTAGCCAATTCATCTCGGGATTCAACGCTGGCAAATACGTGCAAGTCCGTGATTGGGGATTACGTGGATACCATAGTAGAGAAATATGCGTACGATTTACTGTATGGTTTCTCTTTATGTTTATACGTATTTAATTATGCAATTACGTGTTCGTTGTTGGTGAACTATTTATTTTTGCTGCGCATGTATTACGTGTTTACGTGCCTCTAAATTCCAATAGTGGTATCAGAGCTAGAGGCTCTTGATTAATTTCTAATTAATTGATTTGTAAAAGAATTTTTTAATTTTATAAATCTGATGGGGGTGCGGTCGGCGTCACCCGTGACCTCACCGATTGATATTATTTGTGCATGTGTGCACATGTTTATTTGTTGGGGTATAATATGTCTATATACTCATTTGGGGTCTTCATCTCGCTCACTTCATCTTCCAATTAGGGTTTTCTGCAAAACCCACGCCCCCTTTCCCCGCTGATATCTCCCTATCACTGTTGGTTTGCGCGAAGGCATCCCGCATCGTCGCTTGAGGCGAGCGCTAGGCGTCGCACCTCACATCGATTGTGTGGACATGCGACACTGCTTACGGTGGAGAGGGTGATTTGCGGTGGCGCTCCATTCTCTGGTTCCGATCTATGGCGGCTTGCTTCGACTCGGTCGCGATTTGATTCTTTCCGATGGCTGCGACGCGTTGTCTCACCTCGATGGGACGTGTGTTGCTCCACGTGGCAATAACATCTTGTGGTTGTGAGTGTTTCGTTGCTCCGATGGCGGTCCCAAATGATGGAGATGACGCACGTGTGAGCTGAGTGGTGGCGATTAATCGCACGCGCTCGCGAGACACGAGCGACCCGTCCGATGCATTCTTCCAGTCACCATGGTGATTTGTTGAAACCCCAAGTGTTTCATACTTGTTTTGGTTCTGCGATGAAACCATTGTAGGTGGCGGTCCTGCACACGCGCCGCCCTTGACCCGAACGACGCTCGTCGCTTATTCGCTTCACCATTCTTGTCGATTGCTATAGTTGGACTATTTTCTGATGAATTGATTGGATTAATACTGAGATTAATTGTGATTGATAGAATGTTGGTTGAATTTTTGGTAATTGGTTGTCCCGAATTACAGATTGGATCTGTGGAATTTGGGCGGTGATGCGGAGAGGGTTGTTTTGCAAATTTGATTTGAGACAGACCCTTCCGTGCAATTTTGAAAATTGCACCTGAGCCCCTAACAACAAAATAATGAAAATCTAATTTTTGGAAAATTAATACGTGTTTAATTTTTAAAGTTGGATTATGGTTAGACCAAAGATTGATTAATTGGATTAATTATATTTTAATAATTAATTGAAAATTGGATTAAATGAAATTAAAATTGGATTTTGAATTTTGTTTGATAATTTTCATTATTATTAAAATCCCACTTGGTTAACTTGTTTTATTAAATTAGTTAACGTGTTTTATAGTCCGCATTATAACTGTTTGGGTAGGAGGCGCCCAATACTTGTCGGACCATATTAAATGTTTGGGTAGGCGGTGCCCAATACTTGTCGGACCGTATTAAATATTTTGGGTAGGCGGCGCCCAATACTTGTCGGACCGTATTAAATGTTTGGATAGACGGCACCCATATAAATGTTAGTCCGTGTAAATCATGTTTGGGTAGGCGGCGCCCAATAATTGCTCAAATATGATGTAGATTAACATGTTGCATCTCGATTAAGCAATTAATACCCCGCTTTTAAAAAGTTCCTCACTAAAATATGATTTTCTCATTAATTTGATAAGATGTCTTCCATCAAAATTAAAAGTAAACCGGGGATTTTGTTCCAATGGGTATTTAAGACCAAAGTCTTTTGCTCGGATCTACATTCAATGGGACTTTTATAGGGACACGTGGTGTCACCGCTTGATGGTTGTAAACCAATTTAAGTTTGTTTCACCAGCCAAAGCAGGGAAACAAAAGTTAAGTGACATCCGATTGAACTAGGTTCAATCAACTAGGAATTGCAAATTTGCAATTGGTTTGGAGACCTACCAGTTATGCTATTGTGATATTCAGCCAAAGCAGGGATCATGATAGTAGGAATATGGATCATAGTCCATTACAATTTATATTTGATATAAATTCGTACTCTTCCGATGAGATAGTTGAGTATGTGAAAATAATGGAGACAAAATAAACACTAAAGAAAGGTCATGTTTATTTTGATTGCTGAATATTGATCATAGGAATTATGTGTTTAATTCCTATTTTATTTTATTTCTCTTGGTTAGTTGAAATGTATAACTGTTATTGAGATATGTTTTGGAAACAAACTAAATTGGCTAGGCCAAATTTTCTGGACTGACACCTAAACGTGTGTTTGGTGCTAAGGCAAGAAAAGATTGATTATGTGTTGGACACGTCAATCCCTGTTACCCCTGCAGCTGGTTTTTTGAGACAACTACGTTTGACGTAGCAACTCAGAATAAACATCAAAAGGATGCTTACCAGACCAGTGTGATGTTGCTCGGCATGACTCCCGGATTGCTTAAGGCAAAATGAGAAAATGGGTCCCTTCTAAATGCTCAAGCATCTGAAGGATCTCTTTGATTCTGAATCTCGTTATGAGATTTATGAAGTGATGAGAGATCTGTTCAAATGCCGGTTAGCTAAAGGAGAGAAGATTTCACCTCATGTGCTTAAAATAATAGGCCTAATTGATAAACTTGGTAATTTAGGCTTTGAGCTAAAAGACCAACATTTTCATTTATGCTATCCTTCAGTCGCTCTTGGATTCATATTTTAGCTTCATTGTGAACTACAATATGAATAAGACGGATGCGACCATGCCTAAACTTCACAACGTGCTCAAGAATTTTGAGTTCACTATCACTAAGATGGTGTTCAAAAGGAAAGGAGCGGGTAAATAAGGATGTGTACCTCTACTGTAAGCATTAGAGGACGCTGGAAGAAGAACTGTAAGGTTCTGGTTGCTGAAACGAAGGCACTGGGTGCTTCTGGCACTAGAACAAGTATGTTTGTTATTAAGATAGACATGTCCATAAATAACGCTAACTGTTGGGTATTAGATACCGGATGTGGCTCACACATTTGTACGAATGTGAAGGGGCTCATGTGTCTTAGGGCAGTTATAGCGGGTGAAGTCGTCTTACACGTGAAAATGGAGCAATAGTTGCTACTGAACGTGTGGGGACTTATGTGTTAAACTTACCCTTTGATTTTAGATTAGAACTTAATGATTGTCATCTTGTTCTTTCTATCACTCGCAACATGCATTTGTTGAATTATGGATATGATGTTCTTAATATACAAAATAAAAGACTCAAACTTAGTAATCATGAAAACTTGACTTACTTATGGCATTGCAGAACTTGATCATGTAAACGAGAAAAGAATTACAAGGTTAAGAAAGTTAGACTTCTTAACCCCATTCGACTGTGAGTCTTATGGAGACTGTGAACCTTATCTCATGGGCAAGATGATCAACATACCCTTTTCTGGGAAAGGGGTGCAAGCCAAAGAAGTTCTAGAGTTGATCTACAACGATGTTTGTGGACCATTGCCCACTCTAGCTAGGGGTCACTTCGGATACTTCATCTCTTTTACTGATGATTTCTCAAGATACGGATACGTGTATCTTATGAAACACAAATTCGAATCTTTTGAGAAATTCAAAGAGTTTAAGGCTGAAGTAGAGAAGTAACTTGGTAAGAGTATCAAGACTCTTCGATCAGCGAGGAAGTGAATACCTTAGCCATGAATTCATTTATTACTTGAAGTTACATGGAATCCAGTCACAATGGACTCCTCCCGGAACACCTCAGATGAATGGTGTGTCCGAGAGAAGAAATCGAACCCTGTTAGACATGGTGAGGGCCATGATGAGCTTCTCCTCTCTTCCGACATTCTTATGGGGATACGCATTACAAACCTCAATTTACATTCTGAATAGGATTCCATCTAGATCGGTTGAGCATACACCATATGAACTATGGTGTGGCAAGAAGCCAACTTTTACACATATCAAACATGGGGTTGCCCCGTGATTGTGAAAAGGATTCTTACCGACAAGTTGGAATCCAAAGGTGAAAAGGGTTACTTTGTGGAATATCCTATGGAAACTAGAGGATATTACTTCTATCTGTTGAAATTTAGAGGCACGTAAACACGTAATACATACGTAGCGGAAATTAAAGAGTTCACCAACAATGAACACGCAATTGCATAATTGAACACGTATAAACATAAAGAGAAATATTACAGTAAATCGTACGCATATTTCTCTACTATGGTATCCACGTAATCCCCGTTCACGGACTTGCACAGATTTGCGAGCGTTGAATCTGAGACGGAATTTGCTAGGAAAATTCCTATTCTAGATTTTATGGAGGTTATTTGTGAATTCCCAAGATCTCATATATATAGGAGAGACCCAACTTAAATCTTAAGCTAACCTGATTAGGAAATAAAATCCCTAATCTCATAAAATAAATCTCTTAGATTTATTTCCCATATATAAAATCTCTACGGATTTAATTCCCATGTATATCAAATCTCTATGGATTTGATTCCATATATATTAAATCCTATAATAATATTCCATATATTATTATTGGGAATCCTATTTAATTAAATCTAATTTAATTAAACATTAATAATAATTCATTCCAAATTAATCTATTATTAATTAATTCTCCATAAATTAAACACTAAATCCAATTTAACATTTAATCAACAAACTATAATCCGTAAAAGGGAACTACTTGTTGTGTGACTCATAGGCCCTCATATATCGAGCGATTAGTCAAACTAAAGGTCTTAATTGAACCCTAGACAATAAATCAGACATTCTCAATATCTGAGGCACGTTGCGAGAAACGTGCAACTACCTGTAACTGAAACATGGGTTATTACGATTTTCTCCTTTCATTCACGAATACTCGATTAAGTCTTGAACATGATGAAGCGTCTATTCAAATAACTTAACCATATTATCTCCAATTACTAATTGATCATGTATGTCACACTTAGCCACAAAGTCTAAGTTGACGTGCATCGACCGATGACTTTGATCCAATTATGATGAGAAGATGAGTATTCTCTCTAAATCCACTTTGAGGAATGAATCCTATTCTTGACTTAACTACCACGCACATGTACTTCGTGATGAACCCAATCTAAGTCATATCTACCCATGGTCAGGGTGCAGGAGTCGGTCATGGTCAAAGTTCATCATCCCACACATGTCATGCGTATTGACCTCAAGTCAAAGGAGTATCGCATCGCTCCCACTAACCGAGACACCCGTAGACACATATAGTAAAAATACATCAAACGATTTTTCGGATGGGTATACCAATACTCTCTAAGGTATTTGTGCATCCATCATGAGATACCTAGTATCTCGTAGTAAGTGAGATCTTACTACACTCTCTAAGAGTATGATGCAGATCGCACACCAATCTCCATTGTATCATCAATATCCCATTCTTGATGATCCTTGATCGAGGCTATTTGAGAATCATGCTTAAGTCATCTGAGTTCTCACAACCTCAATGACAACAATGACTCATGGGAACACTTGCATGAATAAATGCAAACAATCAAACATAATATTCAAACAAGTGTATTGCCATACATTAATATTAAGTGAACTATAATATTAAATCAAACTGAATATCATCAAATATTATGTCCTTACAATAGATTGTCTCTAGGACACTAACACTAACACTATCTACCTGAGAAACAATCAGTGATTGTTTTTAGGCAGACCAAGTTCCTAGAAGAAGACTATGTCTTTAAGAAACAAAGTCGTAAGCTGATAGAACTTGAAGAAATTCAAGAACCACAAATTAACAAAGAGACTGATATCTTGTCAAAGCAACATGATAAGGAATCAGTGGGAGCATTCAGCAACTTTCACGGTGGGAGTCTTTCACTAGGTGATCGTCTTTCAGCCAGTGGGAGCGTAATTGGAGTAAGCTTGCTAGTGCAAGAACCTCCAAGTGGGCTGAATGAGAACATCATAGTTCAAACTCCCGCCCAAGAGGCATCTGAAAGTGTAGCTCTTGAGGACTCTGCGGACATTGATGAAATCAATGCACCACAAAATTTTCACGATCAGAATGTACAGCCTGCACAACCACAGCTCCGTAAGTCAATTAGGAATCGTAATCCGTCCATTAGTTACGGTTACCTCTTGGAGGAACTCGATAATGTGGACATACAGGATAAAGACGATCCTAATACTTACTCTGAAGCAATATCATATATTGATTCAGGAAAGTGGCATGAAGCCATGAAATCCGAGATGGACTCGATGTACACCAATCAAGTCTGGGACTTGGTTGAGTTGCCTAAAGGGGTTAGACCTATATGTTGCAATTAGGTCTTCAAGCGTAAGACTGATGCAAATGGCAAAGTACAAACCGACAAAGCTAGGTTGGTAACGAAGGGTTATAGTAAATGTGAAAACACTAACTGTGACGAGACCTTCTCACCAATTGCAAAGATCAAGTCCATTCGAATTTTACTTGCGATAGCAGCATACTATGATTATGAGATTTGACAGATGGACGTCAAAACAACTTTCCTCAATGGAAACATTGATAAGGAAGTATTTATGACTCAACCGGAAGGTTTTATATCTAAAGCAAACTCTAATCTAGTATGCAAGCTAAAGAGATCCATTTAGGGATTGAAGCAAGCTTCTAGGAGTTGGAATATCCGATTTGATGAAGCTGTCAAATCCTTTGACTTCATCAGAAATTTGAAAGATCCATGCGTTTATCATAAACGCAGTGGGAGAAATATTGTCTTCATAGTTGTGTATGTTGATGACATACTCATTTTAGAAAATAATATACCGTTAATGCACTCCATTAAAGATTGGTTGTCAAAGATCTTCATGATGAAGGATCTTGAGCTTGCTATATCTTAGGGATCAAGATCCATAGGGATAGATCTAAGAAGATATCGGGGCAGTCACAGTCTACCTACGTAGATAATGTATTGTAGCGCTTTGCGATAGAGAACTCTTAGAGAGGGTCTCTACCGACAATTCATGGGATAAAGCTGTCAAAGAAGGATTGTCCTTCTGTTGAAACTGATATCAAGCACATGAAAGATGTCCCATATGCATATGCAATTGGGTCAATCATGTACGCCATGACTTGCACTAGGCCAAACGTGGCCTACGCTATCAACATCACTAGTAGATGCCAACAGAATCCGGGTGAGTCTCACTGGATTGCTGTCAAGACCATTCTGAAGTATCTTAGATGAACTAAAGAATGTTTCCTTGTCTATGGTGGACAGTCAAAACTAGTAGTGACTGGTTAAGCTGACACGAGTTTCCAATCTGACTGTGATGATTGCAAATCACAGTCAGGTTACGTTTCACTCTCAATGATGGGGCGGTCAGTTAGAATAGTTCCAAGCAAGAGACGACTGCAGATTCAACAACCTAAGTTGAGTACATTGTTGTATAAGAAGCCTCAAGTAGGTTGTCTGGATTTTATAGTTCTTAAGAGAATTAGGGGTAGTTCCGAGTGCCAGTTGTCTAATAAAGTTGTATTAAGACAACGTTGGTGCGAATGCGCAAGCAAAGGAACCGAGATCGACAAGCAGTACCAGGTTTATCATTTAATCCGTTAGATCATAACGATAGGAGAAATAGAATTAAAATGTATTCCCACATATTTAATTTGGCAGATCCTTTCACCATAACACTGAGTGTTCATGTACACACTAGACATTTGATGGTCTAGGGGTTAGACATGTAGGTGATTGACTCTAGTCCAAGTGGGAGATTGTTAGTGTTAGTGTCCTAGAGACAATCTATTGTAAGGACATAATACTCGATGATATTCAGTTTGATTTAATATTATAGTTCAATTAATATTAATATATGGCAATACACTTGTTTGAATATTATGTTTGATTATTTGCATTTATTCATACAAGTGTTCCCATGAGTCATTGCTGTCATTGAGGTTGTGAGAACTCAGATGACTTAAGCATGATTCTCAAATAACCCCGATCAAGGATCATCAAGAATGGGATATTGATGATACAATGGAGATTGGTGTGCGATCTGCATCATACTCTTAGAGATTGTAGTAAGATCTCACTTACTACGAGATACTAGGTATCTCATGATGGATGCACAAATACCTTAGAGGGTATTGGTATACCCATCCGAGAAATCGTTTGATGTATTTCCACTATATGTGTCTACGGGTGTCTCGGTTAGTGGAAGCGATGTGATACTCCTTTGACTTGAGGTCAATACGCACGACATGTGTGGGATGATGAACTTTGACCATGACCGACGCTTGCACCCTAACCATGGGTAGATATGGCTTGGATTGGGTTCATCACGAAGTACATGTGCGTGGTAGTTGAGCCAAGAATATGATTCGTTCCTCAAAGTGGATTTAGAGAGAATACTCATCTTCTCATCATAATTGGATCAAAGTCATCGGCCGATGAACGTCAACTTAGACTTTGTGGCTAAGTGTGACATACATGATCAATTAGTGATTGGAGAGAACATGATTAGGTTATTTGAATAGAGACTTCATCATGTTCAAGACTTAATCGAGTATTCGCGAATGAAAGGAGGAAATCGTAATAGCCCATGTTTCAGTTACAGGTAGTTGCACGTTTCTCGCAACTTACCTCATATATTGAGAATGTCTGATTTATTTTCTAGGGTTCAATTAAGACTGTTAGTTTGACTAATTGCTCGATATATGAGGGCCTATGGGTCACACAACAAGTAGTTCCCTTTTACGGATTATAGTTGGTTGATTAAATGTTAAATTGGATTTAATATTTAGTTTATGGAGAATTAATTAATAATAGATTAATTTGGAATTAATTATTATTAATATTTAATTAAATTAGATTTAATTAAATAGGATTCCCAATAATAATATATGGAATATTATTATAGGATTTAATATATATGGAATCAAATCAGTAGATATTTGATATAATGAGAATTAAATCCGTAGAGATTTTATATGTGGGAAATAAATCTTAGAGATTTATTTAAATAAAGATTAGGAATTTTATTTTCCAATCAGGTTAGCTTAAGATTTAAGCTGAGCCTCTCATATATATATGAGCTCTTGGGAATCCATAATACTGTTGTTCTAATTCTCTTCATAAAATCTAGAGTTAGAATTTTCCTAGCAAATTCATCTCGGGATTCAACGCTAGCAAATTCGTGCAAGTTTGTGATTGGGGATTAAGTGGATACCATAGTAGAGAAATATGCGTACGATTTACTATAAGATTTCTCTTTATGTTTATACGTATTCAATTATGCAATTACGTGTTCGTTGTTGGTGAACTGTTTATTTCCGCTGCGCATGTATTACGTGTTTACGTGCCTCTAAATTCCAACACTTTTTATACTCTCTTATGGCACCAGAAGGTGTTGGTCCCAGTGCAAATGAGTCTCACACGTGTATGGGGGGAGGGGGAATACACGTGTTCAGTGATTTTTAAATTTTTTTCTTACTGAGATCAGATGGGTCAGGATGTCCTTAGAATTTTGCCCTGAGAAGCACAAATTGCTCTGAGTCAAAGTCTACTGAGACAATGATCCTGAGCAGCTTTCAGAAGCTTCAGATTAGCCCAACTGATCCTGAGTTTTATCAGAGATCCTTAGAAGCTTGGATCAGATAATTATCTTACTGAATACTCAGTAGAGTTAGTTCAGTTTGGTAACTATCTGTTCTAGCTAATCAAGAGTGCTGAATGGTTGGCCCTAAGTTTATACTCGTTTTAACTTGATGAAAATCTCTTCCTTAGTAAAATAGTGGTTAAGGCTGTGAACAATTTGATGCAAGTTCAGTGGATTATTTCCAACTGAATATCAGTAAAATATGCTTTCAGTGAAAAACATGCAACATATATTATGCAGTCCAGAAAGCAAACAACACAGCAATTATAGTGGTTCAGAGACTCAAGCTCCTACGTCCACTCTCTCTGATCTTCAGAGAAATTCCTTAACACACTTCTCCTAAAGCTTTCAGGCTGACTCACTGCAGCTTACTAACTTTTCTACCTTGAGTTTTCTGGCTGACTCACTGCAGCTTACTAACTCAACACACACAAGTTTTCAGACTACCACAAGTAGCTTACTAACTTCTCCTCTAGAGTTTTCTGGCTGACTAACCTGCAGCTTACTCACTCTTTACAACTCTAACTCACCAAAAAATCACACACACTCAAACTACCTTATCAAAGGGTTTGGGTTTGGGTTGGTTTCCAACTAGGGTGAGATATTCTTTTATAAAGAGTACAAATACAAAGACTAGGATATCTCTCTAAGCTTAGGATATATCTGTCAAATCTAGGCTTAGTGAATGAGCTCTCTCCAATGTGAAACACTTGGGAAATTCTAGGATTTTCGAGTGCTTCAATTTGCAAGAATACGAATGAGCTCTTGAGTTGCTGTAATTTCCCGTAACCTCTCAATGCTGGAGATCACTGGTATTTATAGGCAACTTCTCCAATGGCCACTCTTTGAAAAACTATCCGTTGGAAGAGATAGCATCAAGAGTTTTCTCTTCTGATTATTGATGAACGACTATTTTTAGGGTTTGAACACTCCCTTGCATGTTTTAGGTAATATGCAACCATACAGCCAATTACCAATTTTTGCAGTCTGGAACATAGTACTACTGACAAAATTAAGTGCCCTGTCACTTTCAGTGTCAGTAAAGTACGGTGTTGTCTTCCTCTGATTGGTTCTTATCTTCAGTGAATGTAGACAAACAAAACGGCTCTTTTTAGGTCAATCTTTCTGAATGAGACAACCTTAAACAACACTTAGACTTAGTTCCTTTTGTCTGCTCTTGAATGTTTTTGGGCAATATCTATTCTTTTGTAAATGTGCGTTTTCCTCAGTTTTGCATATATTCAGATAGATATTTCTTCAGTGCCTCTGAACATTCAGGTCTACCTGAGTTTTCAGTAACTACTGAGTTTCAGTATCCTCTGAGTCTTCAGTATCTTCTGAGTCTTTAGTATTCAAACCTGATTAATATCTCCCAACAGAAGGGTTGTGAGTTGATAAGGGATGAGCAATCCTCTTCTTTTCATTTCGAGCAGGCAATGACCTGTACTTCAAAGTTTTGCTCGACCAGAAATCAATCCACTGTTCGATCGATACCATGGCCCCAAAAATGCTTCCACAAAGTATGTGATAAGCATGAAATAACTATTTGCAGCTCGATGGAATGCGTAGATCTCCAGTTTTTTCAAAGAGTTCTTGCTCATCTGGAACTACTTCATCATAGATAAGGCAAGTCAAAGGAAGCCCTGTGCAATTGTACAAATCCTAGAGCGAAATGGACATTTCTCCAATATTCGTGAGCAGAGTGTTTGTAGACGGACACCATGCCTCGCAAAAAGCTTTGATGATCTGTTAATTGCAGTCATACGTGAAAAGAGAAGCGAAAAACGACATCGTAAAACCTTGCATCCCGAATGTTGCGCTTGCATCTACTCAAGACGTCCTCTGTCCACTCCCAGTACACTTCGGTGAAGTGAAACTCGCATGCGAACTTCATAGAATCGCTCCACTCCGTCGTGCCCATGGTGATACGTTGGCCTAAGGTTGGTAAATGGTCCACCACATTTGGAGCAGGTTTGCAATGGTTGGATGCCTTCAAGACCCAAACTCTGGATGTTTTGCTCAAAACGATCTCTTGAGTCCATTCTTCCAAGTAATACTCGTTTCGTACTTGCTTCACAGGTGGCATGTATTTTCCAGTGGCAAAAGAGAGTAAACTCTAAGCTGAGTCCTCCAAAGACTGATGCTCGTCATTCAAAACCACCAAGTGTCATGCTCCGAAAGATATAATAGAATTCCTAAGTGGACCATGTTGGAAGGAAAGCTGCAAAATAAAGAAATATGGATTAAAATAAAAAAAAAATAAGAGAATTGAAAAAATGCAATTCAAAATAATAACATAATTGCAAATATAATTCTCGTATACTAATAAGAAATAATTTATTGTGGATGCCTCATTTAAAAGAAGCCCAATATCACTATTTTTAAATAAATATAGTGGGCCTAATTTAAATAAATGAGGGGTCGGGTCCGGTTATTAACACTCCCATAACTAGTAAATACACCCACTTAATTTGTAAACTCTCATTTATACCCTTTTCTCTTAAAACATTATCTCTTTACGAATTCTCTATAATTATTATTCTGAACTGCGACCCCTGTGAATAGTGCCGAAAAAATCTGTAAAGATAGCCAGGTAAGAACACTATTGTTGGTGTAAAAATATGTTAAAGACCCAATATGAGAATAAACCTAATCTATTTACTACAAAAACTTAGAAAATTTACTTAGCCATGTGCCCTATTTCAATCTGCTAAATATATGGACATAAATTTATGAAGAAGTATCAGAAAATTCTATCTCAAATGCAACAATAGACTTTTGTGGAAAGTTTCAAGAACTTGAAGAAAATAAGACATGGGTTCTGGAATAGTCCACTCATCAATTCTATCAATTTATTAATTCATATTTCATTCTGTGAAAAAGTTAAAATACCTAACGTCACTTGAATCAATTGATTCTTTTGCAGCATCTCCAAACAACAACAGGGCACCTGTACAACCATCTTCGACCAAAAGCCGAACAGGATGAAAAATATTTGTGCAAGTGTGGTTGGCGATGAGGCAAGCTGCGTAGGAAGGAGGCGATAATGGGCGATGTTGATGTGGGCGGTGCTGGGTGGAGGTTGCCGCCGAAGATGAATTGCAGATTGGAAACATCAAGTCGATCGGTAAAATAGAATTGAACTAAGAGATCAGAAGAGGGATTGAGGTTTTATTTGGGAATGAGGGCATATTTGGTAGATTATTAATTAAGCCGGTGTATTAACTAATTGTGGGGTGTTAATAACCGGACTCAGGGTAGCGCCTTTCTTGAGTCGATCGAGTCGATCGACTCAGGCCCAAAATTTTCTTGATATTTAGGGGCCCATAATTATATATATAATATATATTATATATAATGATACTAGAAGTAAACATAACCGTTACAATGCCTAAGCATACTATATTTATTGAATAATTACGGGGTGAATTTAAAATTACAATTTAAATTTTACATGTTTATCTATATATGTAAGTTTTTCATTTGTGTTGATCAATAGTAAATGGTTTTTAGTTTTAAATTTTAAATTAATTTTTCAGTGTCATATCTCATAAATATATGTTTGGATATTAAATGAGAAAAAAAAAGTAAGATTTGAAGATTCTAACATTGATGATATCATACTAGTTCTAATAAACAAGTAGTTGTAGAGAAAAATAATGAAGCTGAGAATCTTTTGGATATAGAAAAAATGAATGGGATAATGAACATGTTTTTGAAGAAGTGGCTAAAACGGTAAAATAAGTTGTATTTAAGTAATTATTTTGAAAATATTCATAATGTTAGTTAAAGTATGAAAATGTATTTTTAAGTATTGCACAATATATAACAACAAATTATTTATAGATTTATATATAAACGTGAAATGTGCACGTGTGAACCGTGCATAGAATGTGCATGTACAAACCATGCACGAAATTTGTACGAAATGTGCAAGTAAAGATCTTGCAAAAAATTTGCACGGTATGTGCGTGGCAGATCGTGCACGAAATGTGCAAATATCATTCTTACTCTACGTGCTTAAACACCTATGCACAATCATTACATGTAATATTAATAAAAATATGCAACACACATTATGTTATATATTAAAAGGGTCCAATTTCAGAGTCGACTCAAGCTTTATAATTCATAGGATCGGCCATGGTTTAATTTTAAATTATTAATTACAGATTGCTTCAAGGAGTGCATTAAAACATTACATGAAAATGGTTGATAATTCCTACCTCGGCACCTCTAATGAGGTGAGCTTAATTTATTTTCATTAGTGCTGACAACATTACAATAATTCCTCAAAATTTATGATATATAATTAAATACTTATATGTATTTAAATTACGACAGGTAAACAAGTTGATGGAAAGAGTAGAAGTGACTTTCATCAAACATTTATCCAACTCAAATCGCAGAAAAGGGATGAATATCTTAAGGCCAAAGAAAATAAAGAAAAAGCACAGTATTACATTCTCTACGGGAATATATCATTAATTCCTTTGATTAATTAATTTATGTATAGGAGATTAATATTAGTCTTAACATATGGAGTGTATAATTTGCAGGATTTGTTTTTGGGTGCACGTTTGCTCTTATAATAGCAGTGTTGATAGTTCGTGCTCGTCATATCTTAGACAAGGAAGGTAGAGGTGTGTACAAGTAATCGATATATCCTTCTTTATTTTTCTATGATGATATAGTATTTAGTTTACTAATGTTCTACACATGGTGATGTATGTTGGAAATGTGTATTTTTGGAGGAACTATCGAGTGAATTATTCATTTATATTTGGGTTCAAAATAGTAACAAAACTAGGATACATAGAAGTTCTGCTCCAGAGTTTCAATTTAAGTGTGATGGCCCTTGCAAGCGTGCTTGCCAATTCAGACATGGAAATGGACCCCATTACGCACGACTATATAGGCATAACGGAATTCCTCCCTCTTGGATTAGTAGGGATAAGAAATAAATTTTGATTTTTTTTCTCAAAATAGTTTTGAATTTGTGCATCTTTAAGATGGACTAGATACAAAATGACCTATTTTGTTATTTTCATCTTGTGATTGTGATTATGTTTTGTCCCCTTAACTTGTTTTACCGTTCGAGTTGCTACGTCCTACTCGTCTGCCTATTCCATTGCGTCTTATCTCCTCTTTATAAGGTATACAAAAGCACATCATTGTAAAGGTTGCACATATTAATTACGCGTAGTCAAATATATCAGTATCCAGATTATTGATTGGTATTATAAATTTGGTGATTGATAATATGAAATAATATGTGTATTCACTTCATTCATGTAGGTTACACTAACAGACTTCTTCTTAGCAAACAACTTACAAGCCAGATTAGTTTTAATCCTAAATTATAATTCACTTGACATCTTCATACACAACTAATACTTTTCAATTGAATTAACTAATACCTTTTAGTAATACAGCTAATACTATTTAAAAATACACTTGAGTCGAATGGTGCATCTGGTGCATACAAGTTTCTGTCAACATCTTTAGTTGTTTCTCTGCATAATTTGTCATAATGGAGAAATTAAGTAATCGTGCATTAATCCTGATACAGGTTCAATCTCTTAGGAGTTTAGAGTTCTACATTTGCTACTATGGATGTGGAGATTATAAAAAAAGGGAAAACAATTACAATTCAAGCGACGTTTTCAAAACTTTCTCCTTCATTATAGCTGCAATTCCATACATGTGGCGCCTTCTTCAAGTGTATATTATATAAAACTATCAAATATTATACTTAACAGGGTCGTGCCTTTCTTGAGATGAACGAGTCGATCGACTCAGGCCCAAAATTTTCCTAATATTTTTGGGGTCCATAATTACACACACACACACACACACACACACACATATATATATATATATATATATATATATATATGTATATATGATATACTGAAAGTAGACATAATCATTACAGTGCCCAACTTGATGCAGTTTGTGTTTGTTTTTGCTGAGATTAAAAGTTCGGACCTTGATGGGGGCACTTACATTTACTATTAATTTTGTTGTTTAGTTAAATATCTCAGTCGTCTCTCTAAAAAATATTAACCTAGTCGCCATCAACAATAAAAGGCATTCAAAACTCAATCAAGTATTTAATTTGAGAAAATATGATATATATTGTTTAAAAAATTGTATCATTGAAAGTTTGAGCTATATTAAAATTTTTATATTATAATATTTATTGATTTTTTTGACAATATACTATATTTATTGAATAATTACGAGGTGAATTTAAATTTTACATGTTTATCTATGTATGTGTAAATTTTTTATTTGTATTGATCAATAGTAAATAGTTTTTAGTTTTATATTTTAATTTAATTTTTCATTGTCATATCTCCTAATATATGTCTGGATATTAAATGAGAAAAAAAAAAGTAAGAATTAAAGATTCAACGCTGATGATATCAATAATTATTTTAGTTCTAATTTATTATCTATACATATCTAATAACAAAATGTTGGGCCAAAAATTGTTATAATTTTCTAATAAAATTTTAAGCATCATAACAAATTTGATGTAGCTCAAATGGTATAACAAATATTTTTTATCTTCTTTGTATGAAAGAGTACAAGGTTCAATTTCTCATATCTACCACACATATATATTAATTATTTTTTGAATATTTTCTAAATTATCAATATTATTCTAGATCTATTTATACATATATAATAACAAAATATTATACAAAAAAGAAAAAAAAATCAACAAAAAAATTATTACAAATTTTTTTAACTAAATCTATTTATACATATATAATAACAAAATATTATACCAAAAAATAAAAAAATTCAACAAAAAATTATTACAAATTTATCATAAAATTTTAAAAGTGACACATTAATGATTAATAATATAAAATGTTATATTTTGTAGTTGATATGGATATATTTTTTTAAGAAAAACCAATTACTCCTTCCATCTTTTTTTTAGATTGCTCACTTGATTTTGAAGGTAATAAAATAGCTTTTTGATAAGAGTATTTTGTCAATTTTAGTGAATAAGATAAAAATTAAGTTAATTTTGTATGTAATTATTAGTGACATGTGATGTAAATTTGTGATATTTGTAAGGGGTAGCATGAACTGTATAGTTACTTTATTACTATTTTGAGTATGTGATAAAAGATGGACTTTTTGGATTTTGAGCAATCTAAAAAAGACCAGAAGTATTGTATATATGAAAATGTATAATTTATGTACTTATTTGTATGATAATATTACATGATATTGGATTTAAATGTATTATTCCAATTACCATAAATTAGTTGCATGAGCTATTGACATTAGACTTAAATTGTTAGTTGAATAATTTGTAATTAAATTATTAGTTAACGTTATTAGTTGAATTGTAAAATGACACTAGGTTGTTTGTGATAAAGCTCGATTTGTTTACTTATTTGTATGAGTCTTTTATAGGATATAATATTTAAATTGATTAATTCAATCATGGACGGATCCAGAAAACTTTCATGACGGGGGCACAAAAATAAATAATATAACAAGTAGATTTTCCTGGTGAATTCGGGTTCACGTGAGTTCTATTTTTTTAGTGTCACGATTATGCATATACAATTATACACTATTACTATCTTAAAAAATATTTGATTTTTTAAATAGTGATAGTGCATATATATAACAGATCTATACATTTTTTTAGATGAAATATTTGCATTATTAACTAATTATAACACTTTTAAAAACTCATTTAAGCCATTATATACATATAATATAAGTATTACTCATAATAATTAAAATATATATAACATATACTTAAAAAAATTATAGGGGCACGTGATCCCAACGTAGGACATCTAGGTCCATCATTGAGTCCAATTACTATGAATTAGTTGCATGTACAATTGACATTAGACCTTGGATTATAAAACGATACTGGGTTGGTTGTGATGAAGCTTGGTACCCATATTTTTAAAAGAAAATACTAATCGAGACTAACTTAGGACAAAGAGTGTTGATTTCGGGAATGACACTATCATCATCAGATAGTAGACTCTCTTTAGCATTTTAGAAAGATAATTTTGATTAATGATATCTTATGGTGTGATCATTAATAAGAATTATAGACAATTATTAAAAATCTTGGACTTTCTTAAAGATATCAATTTCAATCATGGGTAGTTATATGTTATCATGTACATAGTAACTAAAGGGGACAATTTGAAAATTTTGACATGCAATGGAAATTGGGAAAACGATAATAGGTGATAATCAAAGTGGTTTAGAAGGAAATAATTTAAATTGTAAGAAAAAAATATCTTTAAATTTGCATTATTTAACAATATAAATTTTTTAAACAGTTGGAGCGCTATCCATTTCTCATGCCTGATTGCAAAAGCAAAATATGTTCATAAATCGTGCGTTGCATCTAAATATATAAATTTTTTAAAAAAATGGAAAAAAAAAAGATTCTTATTATTACAAGTAAAATATTTTTTTATAATATTTAACACAAAAATGAATACATTTTATATTATGTTCATTTTATACTCACAAATCGTGCAACGCACGGATGATATGCTAGTTAATATAAATATGAAATGTGCACGTGCAAGCTGTGCATGGAAGGTGCATGTATAAACCATGCATAAAATTTGTACGAAATGTGCACGATTGTGCATGAAATGTGCAAATATCATTCATACTCTACCTACTTAAACACCTATGCACAATCATTACATGTAAAATATATTTATAAAAATATGCAACACACATTATGTTATATATTAAATGGACCCAATTTTATGGTCGACTCAGACTCTATAAGTCATAGGATCGGCCTTGACCGGGGCCATAAATGAGATAGAAATTGGGTTTGATTCAAATGTGCAACAAATAAAACCAAAGGCCATTGTTGCTCTGCCCGGAGAAGACCGCGACTCACTAATCCACCTCCACACCGCCGCTTGTCCATCTGCCCGAGTTTCGAGTCGCAAACAAACCACCACTGCTGGGAACACGAGACCGCCGCACGCCAAAGTTCACCACTGTTGGGGTTATACGTGAAAGTATACTTTTACTTTGTATAACCTATGAATTAAACACTTATTTACTGAAATAAATTGTTTATCATTGTTGCTTTAAATATGATTGAATGTTATATATATTTATTGCAAACCGTTCGTAGCAAGCATTACATTGTAGTTAACGAGGTGATACCAGATCACAGAAGATCACATTAACAGTTCCTTGTATACGAGTGCGTGTTTCACAACTTAGATAGATCCGAACAGTCTATTGGTAGAAGTTGATATGTAAAGCTCAGATTGACTTGTCTTGACCAAGAGATTACACTAGTGAATTCAATGCGCTGAAGCGGACCTACAAAGAGGATAAACTCATTCGCACTGACTTAAGGGATGAAGAGTTAGACCTCAGTGGTTGTTGATTTCTTAATCTCTGTCACTTAATAAGGACTGTGTGCGATTAGTAGTTATTGCTTTGACTTATAAATGGGAAGAGAATCATTGCGACTTCGATACCCTATATCTTGGGCAATAATATTAATTGCACGACAGTTGCTAAACTAATACAGAGAATCGTGTGCTTGCAAAAGTCTTGCTTGATTGGTCCCCTTGGTGGGCCAGGAACCTTTATCATACCAAAGCTTGCAAGTGGAATTCATTTTCAGGTATGGATAATAAAGATGGGTTGTCCTTACTCCAAGGATAAATATATTAATTAATATAAAGCTTTTCAGTGGCTTAATTAATTAATGGACTAAATAATCTTAAACACGGGAAATAATAACCTGGAGCCATATTACCGTAATATGGGTTAAGTTGGATAGTGCAATATTAATTATATAGTGGTATTAATTAATATTAATGGGCTGAATTATATTGTGGCTCAATATTGGAATTCAGAAGCCCATTGGAAGGTCCATCTTAATTCTCCTAAAGTCCCCTCAAGTAGCCCAATTATAGTCCAATAAATAAAATGTGCTTAAAACAAAATAAATTGTTGTTGCAATATTTCCTATTTTTTCGAAAATATTAAAGAAAAGAGGGAGAAGAATTTTCTTGAAAAGATTTTATGGAAAGGAGATAATGTATTCTTGGAATACAAGATTATCCCATAAATTCAAAAAAACTCCCTCTTGGCTTCTTTAATAAGGAATTTTCAAAAATTATGTGTAAGAAAGGGAAGAAAGATTTTCTTGATTTTCTTAGAACGATTTTATGGAGAAAGATATGTATTCTTGAAATACAAGAATATCTCATAAATTCAAGAAAGATCCAATCTTGCAAATCTACTTGAAAGTTTTCTAAAATATAGGCTAAATAAGGGTGTGAGATTTTTGTGGAAAAATACACATGGAAAGAAGAATATATTGGATATATTCAAGATTTCTTGGAGATCAAGAAAATATCTTTCCTAGCCCTAATTGTGCCCAATATTTCGAACCCCCCTCCTCTTATATATAGGGGGTGAATTTGTCATTCCCAGCTAGTGTTCCATGCGTTGGAAATATTATAAATCCACAAAGGTGGTGCAACAATATTTTTATTTTCCTTGTTTTATAAATCGTTCAACGGAGAACCTTCCACCGGGGTTATTGGACGAGGACTTGGGAATACTTGAGAAGGACTTTTGGTGGGTATCCAGATACTTGATCCTGTCTGTCTCAGATCGTCTCTCCAACGGGTACGTTTACGTAAACTCCTAGAAATTCCGCATGCTAGGATCTTTTACGCGAAATATTATTTGCATGTTGTTGTTGGATTAATTATTATTTGAATTCACTTAGGTAAATTCATGCTAGTAATAATTGTTAATTTAAATTTGTGTTTATGAGGTCATCCCGATAGATCCTGACATATGTTATCCTGGCTCTGATCTTTTAAACTGTAATTTAAATTGTTGTTCATTAAAATTGAAATTGGATAGTAGAACTGTTAGATCTATTTTGCAGGTATCCAATTGTCATGGTATTTTAATGTACTTATTTACATGTAAATAAATTGTTGGTTTTTAATTCGATTCGTTCGGATTCATTTTGTCTCGTGAGAAAATCCACGAGTAGATTAGGATTTGTTTGATTTGATCATTGTAATAGACTAGTCTAGATCTAGGTTTATTTATTTTTCGTAAATAAATTGGAACCAGATCGTGAACGAAGACCGAGACGGAGAATTAAAGACGGACGTTCATGTGCTCGGAAATACGTGAGGCAAGGCGAAAGACGCAGGAAGGCCAAAGGCCTACGATGACCGCAAGACCGCCAGCGGACGCGAATCTGGCTGTTGGACGTGGGCACCGGGCGACGCATGCGGCATGCGCGAAGCCTAAGCGGGGTGTTTTAGGCGCGGCACGGGACGGACGTGGGCACGTTCAGGCGATGCTTCGTGCGAATGTGCTTCGGGCGACGGGGCGGGATGGCCGATCTGGACCGGGGCGTGCGCCTAGGCGCATGCGACTCGGTTCTGGGTCGTGAGCTACTCATTTTTCGGACGTCGTCCTAACCCAAAACGGAGGACATTTTAAAGAATTGTTGTGGATTCAGTGGGAGCATTTTCGAGAAGAACGATGAAAGCAAAAGGACAGACGATTTCTCAAGATCAAGATTTGGAATTTAAACCATGACAGTTGGATATATGTGCCCAACGTGATTTATTTTGTCTTGATGCTTGTTTTAAATTCGTGCAATTTTATTTGTTAAATGTGTTTGCATGATTTAGAATTGTCTAAAAGAAAATCTCACTTTCGAAAATTACTAAGTATGTATTATTGACAAACTTTGTTCCGGATAATAAAATTACGTCAAATTGACCTCCATGATTTATTTATTTGTGAATTCTTTTGGAGAAATTTTCCCAACTGAACGGCCAAAAGATGGTTTTCACATGAATAAATTCTCAAAAGGATGATTGTGAATTATTATTAGTAGCGATGATGACCCTCCCCACGAGGCTCGTTCAAAGCGAAGTAATAATTTGGTATTTAATCATGGTTATTGTTGGTCCCGGTGCAAACGAGTCTTACACGTGTTTGGGGGGGGGAATACACGTGTTCAGTGTTTTTAAAACTTTTCTTACTGAGGTCAACTTGGGTCAGGTTGTCCTGATGATTTGGTCCCGAGAAGCACAGATCGCTCTGAGTCAAAGTCTACTGACACAGTGATCCTAAGTTGCTTTCAGATACCTCAAATAATCCCAACTTAGTCCTGAGTTTTCAGAGATCCCGAGTTGCTTGGATCAGATAACTAACTTACTAAACCCTCGGAAGAGTAAGTTCAGTTTGGTAACTATCTGTTCTAGCTACTCAGATGTGCGGAATGGTTGGCCCTTAGTTTATACTCGTTTTAAGCTTTTGCTGAAAACCTTTCTTTAATGAAATAGTGATTAAGTTGTGATTCAATTATATGCAACCTTCAGTGGATTGATTCCAACTGAAATGTCAGTGAAAAATATGCTTTCAAAATATATGCAACAGTTAAGCAAAGCAAAAAGGAAAGCAAAGAACACAACAATTTATAGTGGTTCAGAGACTCAAGCTCCTACGTCCACTCTCTCTGATCTCTTCAGAGAAATTCACTAATCACTTCTTTGAGCTTTCTGACTACCTCTATAGTTTACTTACTCAACTCGGCCCTGAGTTTTCTGACTACCTCTGTAGTTTACTTACTCAACCCGACCTTGAACTTTCTGACTACCTCTGTAGTTTACTTACTCAACTCACACAAGCTTTCAGACTACCACAAGTAGCTTACTAACCTCTTCTCTAGAGCTTTCTGACTACCTCAATGTAGTTTACTCACTCTTTATAACTCCAATCTCACCAACAATCACACTCAAACTACCTTACAAAGGGTTTGGGGTTTCTTGGTTGGTTTCCAAGTAGGATGAGATATCCTTTACAATAAAGAACAATGCAAAGGCTAGGATATCTCGACTAAGCTTTGGATATATCTTATCGAGCTAGGCTTAGTGAAATTAGCTCTCTTCGATATAAAGCACTTGGGAAATTCTTGGGTTTTCGAGTGCTTCAACTTGCAATAATAAGTTTGAGCTCTTGAGTTGCTTACAAATTTCCCGTAACCTTTCAATGTAGAAGGTCACAAGTATTTATAGGCATACACCAAGGTCACTCTTGAAAAACTTTCCATTGGAGAGATAACTCCGAGAGTTTCCTCTTATGGTGTGTGAGAAAGGGCTATATTTAGGGTTTGACACTCCCTAACACGTTTTAGGCAATAGCCTTTCATGTAGCCGGTCTTCACTTTTTGCAGTCTGGAACTTAGTACTTCTGACATCTTTTTCAGTGACCTGTCACTGTCAGTGTCAGTATGGTACATTGTTGTCTTCCTCTTTTTGACTTTTGTCTCCAGTTAAAGGTAGACAACTTCAACGGCTCTTTTGGTTCCAATCTATGAGTGATATAACCTTAACAACACTTTGTCTTAGTTCATTTTGTCTGCATTTTAATGTCTTGGCAAATATCTATTTTTCTAAGGAATCGCGATCTTCTCAGTAGTGCATCCTTCAGATAGATATGTTCAGTGCCTCGGAACATTCAGGTTTATACTGAGCATTCAGTACATTACTAACTCTTCAGTAATTACTGTGCCTTCAATATTCTTGATCTTCAGTTCTTCAGTCTTCTGTCTTCAGAGTCTTCAGAGTCTTCAGAGTCTTCTGAGTCTTCAGGGTCTTCTGAGTTTTTGCAGATGTACTGACTGATATACTGAGTCTTCATGCTGAGTCTTCAGTTCCTCAGTTTCATACTGAGTCTTCAGTATCTCAGTTTCATACTGAGTCTTCAGTATCTCAGTTTCTCACTGAGACTTTAGTTTCTTCGTTTCATACTAAAACTTCAGAAACTTCAGTTTCATACTGAAACTTCGGTTTCTTCAGAAACTTACTAAGTTCTTCAGAATCTTCAGATCCTAACCTGATCTATATCTGGTGACTATACATTTTGCAGATAACATCCTGAATACTCTAAAACTGAATCCTGACTCAACTATCAAGATTATTCTGAACATGTCATACTCAGGGGTTTTGGGATCTAATAAAAATCATATCTTTATTAAATTCATCTCCCAACAATTTCCCCCTTTTTGATGATGCTAAAACCTATCTTGTTACAAGCATACTTAACCTATACTCAGGTTTCAGTTTATCCTATTACAAGATTGGTTTTATTTTCAACAATTTCCCCCATAAATAATGAGTCTCTTAACAATTAATCTCCCAACAATTTCCGTACAGAGAATCTCACAACAATTTCTTCAGTAATGAATCTCTCAAAGGATTCATCACCAAATACTTAATTTCTCAATTAATTAATCTCAGAGACAATCATTCAGGCATATCAAAATTAAAAGACATGTAAATAAGATAATGAGATATTATCTTTTGAGCATAAATGATAAGTTTTCATTGATGATAGGTAGACTGTTACAAGTTACAATGAATCTTATCAAACAAAATAAAAAAGACAAAAAAAAAATAAAAGATTACATGAATCTTCTAAGTCTTCATCTTCTGAGTCTTCATTATGTTCTTCAGTTCAGCTCTTCAGTTCGGTTCTTCAGTTCTGCTCTTCCACCTCATCAGCAGGGACTTCTAGGTCGAACATTTCGTAATATCTTTTCTTCAGTGCATCTATTTCTTTGATGATATCCGGATTGTTTCCTGTCAGACCTAACTGAGTGGCGTACTGAGATATTTCCTGAGAAATGGCTTTCTCATTAACACAGCCATTCTCCAGCCTGGGAGGAGGGTACACATATGGACTAGGGGCGGTTATCTGCACCTTTCCTTCATCCGCTAGATTTATCCATCCTTGGAGATATTTTGGATAGAAGGTCAGGAGATAATCGATGAAAGCCTCATTAGGATCTAAGCTCTCCCCTCTCCATTCTCTGAGCACATCATAGTAGAACCAGAAGGTTCTCTTGATTTCTTCCCATGCATCGTTGAGCTGGATAGGCATCCACTTGTCAACGTGCGGCCATTTCAATGCTTTTGTGTTCCTCTCCTCTTGCTTGCGAACCTTTTGAACTTCGGACTCAATTTCTTCAATATCTTCTAGTGTTGAAGACTTTCTTCTTGGGCTCGAATTTCTTTTCAAAGCGGATTGGCTTAGAAGCCTTTGCTCTTTTTTCCCTCGGGCTCTTCCATCACCACGGCCTTCCTCTTGATGGGCAATTCGGCCTGACTGGCTTGTCCCAATCCTTCCTCTACCACTCAGTTTCTCAATAGCCACTTCCTGCATTGTTTCCTCAGAAACCTGAGTGTAGATTGACTTCTCCACCTTCTTGAGTTTAAGCTTCTCGATTGGCTTCAATCTCCTTCATGGCCGGCAAGTATCTTCTTTTCGGCATTTTTAACAATCTTTCCCTTGAGTATGTTCAATAATTCCCCGAGATCGGCTCGGTCTTTCCCCCTTCTTGGAACCATACTCTGGCGGCTTTTGGAGTGTGTTGTGTCCATGTGATATTGCTCTTTCTTGACCTCCGCACCTCGCCATATCGATCTTGCTCCTCCCGAGCCGCCTAAGGTGGTTTCGCCCTGAAGAACTCTTGAGACAGATGAGAAAAATTGGTTTTGAGAGCTTCCTTGAACATATCTGTCATCTTGGCCATGAGCATTGAGCTCATTTCCTCTCCTTGGCGTTCTTCACTAGCATCTCATTCCTCTCAACCAACTTTGCTTCAAGAATTTGTGTCTGCTCCTGATGCTTTTGTTTCAGCTCTTCATTAAGCTCAGCCTTGACCCCCTCCATCTTGTTTTTTAGCTTTGCTTCCATGGAGGTCGATTTTTTGATCATAGAGCTCAAGCGGACACCGATTACGAAGAAGTACTCAATCCTTCAATCTTCGAGATTGGTTGGCCAAAACTTCCTCCATCGAGCAATTTTGTTCAATATTGGCTCAACCATCTCCAATTTCTCCATCAGGGGTGAGATCAATCTCGGGAGCATTATTGATCTGTTGTGCCTCCCGAGTTGGTTGTTTCATCCCGAGTCTCGATCCGAACACGAGCCGATTTGAAGCGAGGTTTCACCCCGAGCTTGGGTGTCCACGAGCCTCGGTCTGCATATCGGACATTCTGATTTAAAGGTAGGAACTTGATAAACTTTGGCATAATTATTAATTATGCAAAAGTTACTGAAGGCTAACCCGATCGAGGATGTTCAACAATGACTTTGATCAAGATCGATTGAATCTTTCTCCTTCGAGATTGACTCTCATCATCCCCTTGTTGGTCCCCATCTTTGAGATTTGTCAATGGAGCTCTGGGAACCAACCCATTAGTTCTCTCACCACCTTCCTCTTCACAAGCTCATCAAAATCGAGATTTTCATCCGGAACTTGGTTTTTTTCGAACCCCGAGAATTCAAAGGTGAGAAAAGTTGTCTCCTCGTTCCACCGGTCTTCCCCTCCGAATGAAGCAATATTAAGCATCTCCGGAAGAGTCGGTTGAGGATGTAGACCGTTGACCTCAATCTGAAGAAGATGTCTTGGAGGTCAGGGAATGAGCTCAGCTCAGGGTAGCGGTCAAGAATGAATCGTTCCCCCTTGCTTTGCCATTCGGTCTCTTCAGCTTTTCTTTTCTTGAGCATCGGGCTCTCAGGTTCAGTGGAAGGGTCAATCAACAACTCACTCAGGAGCTCTTCAAAGTTCATCGGCTCCTGAGGCTCAGCAGCTTCTGAGGTTTGGGCAGGCAGCTCCTTAGTCTGGATATGACTTGGTTCTGAGTCTGAGTTGGCGCCTCCTCAGTGGGAATATCTGCTTGCTCTGAGAACTGAGTGGGCATATCCTCAGCAGGAATCTAAGCATCTTCTGTGGTCTGAGCCGGCATATCCTCAGAGGGAATCTGAACTTTCTCTGAGGTCCTTGGAAAATTTCCTGAGAAAATTTGTCTGAGCTCAGTGAAGTCTCAAGAACCTCAGAGAAGACTTGCTCCTCAGTTTGATCATGTGCCTTTGTGATAGCCTGAGCCAATACATGTAATAGCGATTTCTGAGCAGTTTGGCTCTCAGGCTGAATCTCCTCAGTCTCACTTTCCTCATCTTCATCAGTGAGAACCACCATCCTTTTGCGTTTTGGAGCAAGAGTTTTTTGCTTGTTCAATTTATCACCCTGCTCCTTCTTGGCTTCCAACAACACCTTCCCCCTGGCTTGTTGGGTTTCCTTTTCAGCAGCCACAACCGGTGATTCCACTTTCTTCTCTTTCTTTCCCTTGATTGTCCTCTTTGCAGCAATGGGCTTGAACATAATTTTGGACTTAGGGAATGGGGTAGAGTTGGCAAAAATATCCTTCTCCTCTTGGCACATCTCCAGAATGAATGCAATTTTGGTGGCGTGGAGGATTCTGCCTTTGATAGATATTGCCCCATCATCCTCCTTTTTTATGACCTTGGCTTGCTCAGTCACCACCTTGATCAGATATTTCAACCAGTTGAAATCCTTTGTGGGTGAGTCCTCAATCGCCGCCATCAGTCGGAGTTTGGGAGTGCTGATCTGCTCGAAGCTTCCAGATCGACTCATTATGCACTTTCCCACAATATCCATCAATACTCTGTATTTCGGCTGTAGATGCCATTTGTGCAGAGTTGCCTCAAACTTAACAGGTTTCTCGGCAACCTTGTCAAGATACTCCTGCTCCCGTCCCAACATATACAATGAGGGATCATCTCCCCTATCGCACAACTCAAATACGTCGTTCAAATGCTTACGGACTATATAGAGCTCTCGAACAAAATCCACATATTTCATCGATTGTTCGAGATGCAAAATAGAAATCTTAGATTCTATACAATCTTTCTCATCGATTTCCATATTTGCAACAAACTCTATTACCTCACGGGTGTACTCCACCTCTGGTCGATTTGCGACAAGGTTCGTCAGTTTCGCCAATCTGATTAAGTGGAGCACTTCTTCTTTGTGCTTGGCATTTGACGTGCTCTCCAGAGACACCACGTATTCGTACCATGGCTTATTCGTCTCGGATAATCTTTCAAATATGGTAGGGGCCATTTGATATTTGAAGATTTAGGGTTTTGAGCGATGAAGTTTTTCTGGGTAAAAGGGATTTATTTGCAAAGGGTTTTTGGGAACGAAGGGTTTCAATAAAACTTGGCTTGAATGATTTTCAAAGGATTAAATAGCTCGAGATTGTGGGAAGTCGTACCGGTTTGGTGAAAAGCAAAGGTTAAGATTAATCCACGATTAATCGGGTATGCGAAAGGTCGATCCCTGAAAAGTAAGCCGTCATTTTTAATTCATTGGTGATTAAATGTAACAGAGCATTTAATGGCTGTTGACCTTCTTCGGAATTTCAAAGATCCCGCCCAAAAACATTCCTCAGGTGTTTTGTATTTATTACGAATGATTACTGAGTTTCACTTAAGCAATAAATGTGTCGCATGAGTCATTACTTCTTCAGACTAATTTCCCTCTATCAGTCTTACTGAGTATTGACCTTGATAAAATGTCAGTATGATACTGAGTACTGAATGGGTTCAGTATGCTACTGAGTACTGACCTTCAGTAAATCTGAGTTTCCTGAGACTCAGTTCAGTATTTCCATTTTATCCTGAGCTTCTCAGTAGAATTCTGAGAAAACTTCATGCATCTGAAAACCTTCAATTTTTCAGATTTTACTCTATACACCTGGATCCAACATTCCTAATTCAACTGATAGTTCCTGAAATCTTGATTCAGCCAAAGGTTTAGTTAAGATATCAGCTCTCTGCTTATCAGTATGAATTTTCTCCATCCTGATGTCCTTTTTCTCGACATGATCTCTGATGAAGTGATGTCTGATATCCACATGCTTGCATCTGGTGTGCAATACCAGATTTTGTGAAATAGCAATGGCATTATTATTATCACAAAATATTGGTACTTCATTGGCTACAACTTTATAATCCCTTAATTGTTGTCTGAGCCAAAGAATCTGTGCACAGCAGCTTCCTGCAGCCATGTATTCAGCTTCAGTAGTACTGGTTGCTACTGAGGTCTGTTTCTTTGAAAACCAAGATATCAGCTTGCTTCCAAGAAATTGACAAGTTCCTGTAGTGGACTTCCTGTCAATCCTGCAACCTCCATAATCATCATCTGAGTAACCAGTTAATTCAAGGTTATCATCAGCTGGATACCATAATCCTCTATTCACTGTGCCCTTAAGATACTTCAGTATCTTTTTGGAAGCCTCCATGTGACTAGCCTTAGGATTATCTTGGTATCTTCTACATATCCCAACAGCAAATGTTATATCCGGCCTACTTGCTGTGAGATAGAGCAATGATCCAATGATTCCTCTATAATCAGTATGACTCACTGATTTGCCTTCAGAATCAGGATCCATCTTGTAGTTAGTATTCATAGGAATTCTAACTGCATTGCAATTCTGTACACCATACTTGGCAATCAGATCTCTGGTATACTTTGCCTGGTTGATGAAGGTTCCTTCCTTTGATTGTTTCACTTGAAGACCTAGAAAGAAATTCATCACTCCCATCATTGACATCTCAAACTTACCTTTCATCAGTGTTGAAAACTTTTCACACAGTTGATGGTTTGGAGATCCAAAAATGATGTCATCAACATATATCTGAACCAAGAAGATATCTTCCCCATCTTCTATCCCGAGCGAGTTCTATCAACAGTTCCTTTGACAAAACCATGGTCAGTAAGAAACTGAGAAAGAGTATCATACCATGCTCTGGGTGCTTGCTTAAGACCATACAAGGTTTTTCTGAGCCTGTAAACTTGGTCATTCTTTCTGAAACCAGGAGGTTTTTCTACATAAACCTCTTCTTTAAGCACACCGTTCAGAAATGCACTTTTCACATCCATTTGATAGACTGTGAACTTCACGTGGGCAGCATATGCAAGAAACAATCTGATGGCTTCTAGTCTTGCAATAGGTGCAAAGGTTTCATCATAATCCAAGCCTTCTTCTTGGGAATAACCTTGTGCAACTAGTCTTGCCTTGTTTCTTACAATGTTGTTGTTTTCATCTCTTTTATTCTTAAATACCCACTTGGTTCCAATGACATTGTGCCTTTCAGGTCTATCCACTAGCTCCCATACTTCATTTCTTGAGAATTGATTCAGCTCATCTTGCATAGCAGTAATCCAATGAGAATCTTGTAGAGCTTCACCAATCTCAGTAGGCTCTTTCTCTGATAGGAAGCAGCAGAATAGTGCACTCTCACCATGGAACCTTCTTGTTTTGACACCTTCAGTTAGATCACCCACAATCTGACTTGTAGGATGACTATCTAACCATCTTCTTCTAGATGTTCCCCTTCAACAAAGATCCTCAACATTTGAAATGTTAGGTTCGATTAATTCATAAACTCGGGAACAACATAAAAGGAGAAAGGAATCATCTTCCTCGGGGAAATTCTATTCAGAACATTGTCAGAGACATTTGTTCCCCTTTGGTTGATAGATTCAGAATTTACCTCAGCTGTGACCACATCTTCATTGGCATCACATACCTGAGTCTGAACTGGTGTCTGTTCAGATTGGTCACCTTTGGTGTGTTGGCTTTCCTGAGTCTCACCATCCTGAGTTTCATCCTGAACTTCTTTATCCGAGTCTGAGTCACTCCAATCATAGAATGTGGTGACTTCTTCTTTTCGGAGTTCGATTGGATGATTTGTCATTCTTTTTCGGGCTTAATCTGGTGATCCTCTTGGTGGTTCTTTCAAGATCATGTTTCTGTTTTTCCGAACACAAGTAGATTCATCAAAAAAACAACATGAGGTGTTTCCTCCACAATAAGAGTCCTACACGGTTGTAAACTCGAAAGCTTTTTCGACTTTCGAATATCCTAAGAATATTCCTTCATCGCCTTTTACTATCAAATGTTTTCAACCCGATCTTTACCATTATTATGTATGAAACACTTGCAACCAAACACACGAAAGAAAGAAACAAGAAGTTTCCTTTCATTCCAAAGCTCATAGGGTGTTTTGCCTTGACTCTTGGTCAGCATGGATCTGTTCTGAGAATAGCATGCAGTGTTGAAAGCTTCAAACCCCAAAATCTTTTAGGAATATCAAATTTATCATTGTTCTTGCAAACTTCTTTTTCGAGTCATGTTCCTTCTTTCAAAGAACACCATTTTGTTGAGGGGTCCTTGCGGTGATGATGTTTCATGAGTAATTCCATTTGCTGCACAATAATCAGATATGATATGATTTATAAATTCAGTTCCTTTGTCGATCGATTTTGACCACACTCAGATTTTTCTCAATACTGAGCCTTTTCAAGAATTTGGCGTTTTATTCGAGTCTCTTTCTTACTGAGTAAGAATATGACCCAAGTATATCTTGAGTAGTCATCAACTACTACTAGTGTGTATTTCCTGCCATTGGTGCTCACTGGTGTTATAAGACAAAAAAGATCCATATGCAACAACTGAAGTATTCTTTCAGTAGAAACATCTACTTTGCTTTTAAATGATGCTCTAATTTGTTTTCCTTTTTGGCACGCATCACAAATATGTTCCTTCTTGAACACTTCATTAGGCAAACCCTCTCACAAGAGCTAATCTTGCAAGCTTATTCAGGGTTTTGAAATTCAGGTGATTCATCCTTTTATGCCATAACCAATTGGTATATGTGGAACTTTTAGCAACCAAACATGTATCTTTAGGAGTTGAACTCCAATCAGCAAGATACACATTTCCTTTTCTAGTACCAGTCAGTAATATTTTATGTGATGTATTATCTTTCACATAACATAAGTTCTAAGAGAACTCAACATTAAAACCTTTATCACAGAATTGGCTTATTGAAAGAAAGTTATGCTTCAATCCATATACATATGAAACACCATGGATATGAACTGAGTCGATTTCCAAAGTTCCATATCCTTGATCCGTCCTTGGAGTTATCTCAAAAAGTGATCCGAGGGCCTCTTTGTTCAACATAGTCACTGAGTATTTTCTTGAATCCTGTCATATGTCTTGAGCATCCACTGTCAAGATACCATACATCAGGGGCTTTTTCATCTATGCTCATCAGTGATATGTGATCTTTAATCAGCTCAGTGCCCTTGTTTTCCTCCTCAAAAACAGATCAATTCTTAGGTACCCAATTTATGTAGGGTCCTACAAGGTTAGTTGTACCTTTCGGAATCCAAATCTGCCGACAACTCTAATCACTTTAGAGTGGGCGATCATCTTCCATAAACATCTACATACACATTTACTACTCTGGGGTGCCTTAGCGTTTTTCTGTGATGTATGAGTGCTAGCCTTAGCATGAACATGAGCTTTTGAATTTTTCTTTGGTTGGTCTTTTGTTCATTTGCTTTGGCCAGGCAAACCGGTGGTCCAAATCTTTGTTGACTCGGGTTCAGTAACCTTTACCCTTAGGCAAGTGGGGTTCGGGTTACTGTCTTGAAATTTGAGTCTTCAATTATATCGAGGACTTGGTCTCTTGATTGAGAATGTCTCTCTTTGAGTGTTTCTCTTTCGAAGATTCCTCTGATGGTTCAGTGTAGATTCTTTCAGATTTGCATTCTTAGCCCGAGGCTTTGAAGTACTTGCCTGAAATTTTCCAACTGAGTGCTCAGGTTTTCTAGCCTTCACCTGAGGTTTGGGCTTTCCTACGATCATTGAGTTTTTTGAAACCATGGGTCCTTTTCCTTGTCTACAACCTTGGGCATTTCTTCATTTTGAAGTGTGGGTGCCATTTGGTTTTACAAAGATTGTCTTCTTGCTACTTGATGCAGCATTTAGATGACCTTGTGAGGTTCCCCCTGGAATGTATCCCAATCCAGATTTATAGTAATGAGATCTCTGGTAACTCTGAATTTCATCTATTACTTTAGATGCGATTATTCAATAGAGTTAGCTTCTTACGTGCACTATCCTCACATTTTGTAGAGTTTCATGCTTCTCGAAAGGTCATTGAACTTAGTTACGATCATTTGAATCTCTTTGATTGGATTTCTCTAGCTTTTCGATTAGGGTCACTATCAACTTCTCTTTCTTCGAGAGTTGTACTTTGAGAACATCCGGTTCATCAAGAGCTCCCATTAATTGAGAAGTGATTTTGATGTATTGCTAGAGTCTTTCCATTTTAGATTTTGACTTTCGGTTCTTTATTCTTCTCTTGAGTTTCATTTAGCGAGTTCTTGTAAAAAACATAGTCCTTCATTAGACTCTCAAAAGAATCCATCAGTCAAAAATGATTTCTGAGTTGAACTTGACAACTCTTGTGCTAGTGTAGGAGCAACAACAAGAGAAAGAAAGAAGTTTACCTCCTCAATGGCCATCGGACATATGTCATCACTTTCCTTTGTTCGAGAATATTTCATCGAAGAGCTAGATCCTCCTCGAATGTTCTTCTTACGCAAACATGGCCTTTTTTGCTAGAGAACTTCTTGTCTCTTTTAGCTTGCCTTTCTCTTCTCTCTTAGCTTTTCGGATCGGACAATCATCTTTGGAAGTGACCTTTCTTTTGGCAATTATAGCATCTGTTGGCATCATCATCCTGATCACTTTCTTCTTTGGACTTGGAGTCCTTCCTTTTGGATGAAGATCCCTCAGCTTTCAGGTCCTTCTTCTTCTCAGTTGATCTGTCCTCAAGTTTCTTCTGGTACCTGTGATTCCTGTAATAGTTTTTGTATTTTCCATATCGACTATTAAGTCTTTCAAACCTCCTTGCCATCAGTTCTAGCTTATCCTCAAGCTCATCCTGATTTTTAGCAAGGGAGTTCTTAGACTCTCTAGTTTCACAGGTTTTATCTTTGGCTTTAAAGGCCACATTCTTATTAGATGATGAATCATCTTTGCTGTCAGCTTTTTTGGATTTCTTATCAATTACAAACTCATAGGCCTTCAGCTCAGAGAAGACTTGTTGGTATGACATTGAATTAATGTTTTTGGTGTTTTCAATCACCACTGCATGTATATCCCATTTCTTAGAAAGACCTCTAAGAATTTTCAATGCAACTTCTCTCTGTGGATATTTCTTACCAAGTGCATTTAGATCATTCATAATGCTAGTGAATCTGACTTCCAATTTGTCTATAGATTCACCTTCATCCATTTCAAAACTATCAAACTTTCCAATTGCAACTGAAAGTTTGTTTTCTTTGATATGATCTGTGCCTTGGCACATTATAGCTAGTGTATCCCAAATTTCTTTTGCAGTATTACAGTGAGAGATCACTCCCATCACACCATCATCAATTGTACTGTATAGTGTGTCTTTAGCTATATAGTCTAGATTGACTAACTTTCTCTCCTCAGGAGTCAGTTGGTCATCAGACTTAGGAAATTCTGCTTTGGGATCGTTTCTCTCATTTTCTGTTCCTCTGGGATTCACCACAGTAAATTGGAATGGCCCTTCAGAGACCACTCTCCACATTCGTTCATGTTTAGAATACAGGTGAGCCTGCATTCTCAGTCTCCATAAATCATAGTTCTCCACTGAGAACATGGGAAGTTTCTTAGAAGACATTTTATCTGAGTCTTTTAAGAATTCAGCAAATAAGATCAGTTCAGATAGACCACAAGTATTTTAGCAAATAAAACTTAGGTCAACAAAGCAGGTGGTCAAGTTGAACCACTGCTCTGATACCACTTGTTCGTCCCGGTGCAAACAAGTCTTACACGTGTATGGGGGGAGGGAATACACGTGTTCAGTGTTTTTAAAACTTTTCTTACTGAGGTCAGCTTGGGTCAGGTTGTCCTGATGATTTGGTCCTGAGAAGCACAGATCGCTCTGAGTCAAAGTCTACTGAGACAGTGATCCTGAGCTGCTTTCAGATACCTCAGATAATCCCAACTGAGTCCTGAGTTTTCAGAGATCCTGAGTTGCTTGGATCAGATAACTAACTTACTAGCCCTCAGAAGAGTAAGTTCAGTTTGGTAACTATCTGTTCTAGCTACTCAGATGTGCGGAATGGTTGGCCCTTAGTTTATACTCGTTTTAAGCTTTTGCTGAAAACCTTCCTTTAATGAAATAGTGATTAGGTTGTGGTTCAATTATATGCAACCTTCAGTGGATTGATTCCAACTGAAATGTCAGTGAAAAATATGCTTTCAAAATATATGCAACAGTTAAGCAAAGCAAAAAGGAAAGCAAAGAACACAGCAATTTATAGTGGTTCAGAGACTCAACCTCCTACGTCCACTCTCTCTGATCTCTTCAGAGAAATTCACTAATCACTTCTTTGAGCTTTCTGACTACCTCTGTAGTTTACTTACTCAACTCGGCCCTGAGTTTTCTGACTACCTCTGTAGTTTACTTACTCAACCCGACCTTGAGCTTTCTGACTACCTCTGTAGTTTACTTACTCAACTCACACAAGCTTTCAGACTACCACAAGTAGCTTACTAACTTCTCCTCTAGAGCTTTCTGACTACCTCAATGTTGTTTACTCACTCTTTACAACTCCAATCTCACCAACAATCACACTCAAACTACCTTACAAAGGGTTTGGGGTTTCTTGGTTGGTTTCCAAGTAGGATGAGATATCCTTTACAATAAATAACAATGCAAAGGCTAGTATATGTCGACTAAGCTTTGGATATATCTTATCAAGCTAGGCTTAGTGAAATGAGCTCTCTTCGATATAAAGCACTTGGGAAATTCTTGGGTTTTCGAGTGCTTCAATTTGCAATAATAAGTTTGAGCTCTTGAGTTGCTTACAAATTTCCCGTAACCTTTCAATGTAGAAGGTCACAAGTATTTATAGGCATACACCAAGGTCAATCTTGAAAAACTATCCGTTGGAGAGATAGCTCCGAGAGTTTCCTCTTATGGTGTGTGAGAAAGGGCTATATTTAGGGTTTGACACTCCCTAACACGTTTTAGGCAATATCCTTTCATGTAGCCGGTCTTCACTTTTTGCAGTCTGGAACTTAGTACTTCTGACATCTTTTTTTCAAATGACACATCCTTTGTCGATTGTCGGTATGGTCTGATGTTGTCTTCCTCTTTTTGACTTTTGTCTCGGTTAAAGGTAGACAACTTCAACGGCTCTTTTGGTTACAATCTCTGAGTGATATAAACTTAACAACACTTTGTCTTAGTTCCTTTTGTCTGCATTTGAATGTCTTGGCAAATATCTATTTTTCTAAGGAATCGCGATCTTCTCAGTAGTGCATCCTTCAGATAGATATGTTCGGTGCCTCGGAACATTCGGGGTTTATCTTGAGCATTGAAGACATTCTTGACTCTTGATAATTATTGTGCCTTGATATTCTTGATCTTGATTCTTGATCTTACATCTTACGTGTCTTGAGTCTTACGAGTCTTGAGTCTTACGAGTCTTTAGGGTCTTCGAGTCTTCTGGATGTCTTGGCCCGACATCTCGAGTCTTCATCTTTGAGTCTTGATTCCTCGGTTTCATCTTGAGTCTTGATATCTCGATTTCATCTTGAGTCTTGATATCTCGATTTCTCCTTTGAGACTTTAGTTTCTTCGTTTCATACTAAAACTTGAAACTTGGTTTCATCGAAACTTCGGTTTCTTGAAACTTATCGAGTTCTTCTTAAATCTTCTTGAGTTCTAACCCGATCTATGAGATCGACTATACATTTTGCAGATAATATCCTGAATACTCTAAAACTGAATCCTGACTCAACTATCAAGATTATTCTGAACATGTCATACTCAGGGGTTTTGGGATCTAATCAAAATCATATCTTTATTAAATTCATCTCCCAACAGTTATTACTTAGGTATAAAATTGATATGCATATACTTCCCCGAAGTCCCTGTCAATTTTATATCGGTCAAGTAGGATCCGACTATTAATTTTGAATTAAAGGTTTGTAACTGTTCTTGTTTGTAACCTGCTTGAATGTGTTTAAATAGACAGTTCACCCCACGTGACCTATTTAAACTGTTTTGAGATGTCGGCTGATGAATGTTCATATTGTTTTGAGATTTTGATATGAACAATGTGATCAAATTGTGTGATAATTTTGTGCTTACACAAATTGTTATTTATTTCAGTTCAGCATGTCGCAACCTTTTAATCCACTGTATTCTATACTTAAAAACCATCAATTAACTGGTGAAAACTATGTTGATTGGAAATGAAAAGTTATGATTGTCCAAACTGCACAAAAGCACAAGTGGATTCTTGACACACCAAAATCAGATGAGCCAACTGACGAGTCAAAAATGCGGGACTCGTCAGATCACCTTTCGAGAGATATTGTCGTTGAAAATGGTGGAGGGCAACCCTGTAAGGGATTAAGTCCTCAAAATAGATGGCCTATCTGAACAAACTTGAGGTTCTGGGTGCAGATTATGATCTGGAGACCCAGATCGATTTGGTACTCCACTCTCTGCCCAAAAGTTTTGAGCATTTTGGCCTCGCTAGCTGATTTGTTGCAAGCTTTGGTCACGGCAGAGACGTTGATGGGGCACCAAACTCAAGCTTTGGCGGCAAGTGGTCCGTCTTCATCTTCTAGGCCAAGGGAAGGCAAGAAGAAGAAGAGGACCTAAAGCCATAAGCAATAAAACTCAATTGTTGCCAAGGGCAATGGTAAGATGAGGAATGTCGGTGGTGTCAAGAAAAATCCAAAAGGGAAGTGCTTAAACTGCGGTGAAAGGGGACAATGGAGGTTTGTCTGTTCCAAACCCCAAAAGGGCCGGAAAGAAAGGTAATTCTCACGCACTAGTTGTTGAAACTTGTTTAGCGGCGTATACTTCTGATTCGTGGGTAGTTGATACGGGATCTGCTGACCATGTATGTTTCACATAACGGGGTCCCAGTTGACCCGACAACTTAGTGGGAGTGAGATCCTTATCACATGGGCAATGTTACGTAAGTAACGACTATTGCAATGCTACGAAGGTAGCGGGTATTGCAATTCCACGAAAGTAGCATTACTGCAATGCTATGTGAAGTAGCAGTTTTTGCAGTATTGCATGAGTAGTGGTTAAAGCAGTGGGAGACGTGCACCTATCTTTTGAAGACAAGATTTTAGTTTTGAGAGATGTTCTTTACGTTCCAGTTTTTTGCAAAAACCTAATTTCAGTTTCTAAACTAATTAATGATGGATATTCTGTTCGTTTTTCTAAGCAAGTTACTATTTACCGTAACGATGTGATTATCTGTCATGGAACTTTACGAAACAATCTCTATACTATTAACTGTGCACACCACTCACAAAATGTATCTTATAACACATCGACTGTTTCATGTAATAAGAGAAAACGTTCAGAAAACGTGAACGAGACACTTCTATGGCATCTAAGATTGGGTCATAATAATCTATATAGGATCCAAATGTTGGTGAAAGATGGTTCGCTGATGGACCTACAGTTAGAACCACTTCCAACCTGTGAATCATGTTTGGAGGGTAAGATGACCAAAGAGGGCATTTGGAGCCAAGGGGAATAGAGCCACAGAAGTGTCAAAAATCGTTCACACTGACGTGTGTGGTCCAATGTCAACCAAAGTTAGAGGTGGATATGAGTATTTCATGACTTTCATCGATGATTACTCAAGGTTCGGGTACATTTTCATCATGAAACACAAGTCGGAAACCTTTAATAAATTCAAGGAGTTCAAAGCCGAAGTGGAGAATCATCAGGAAAAGAGTATCAAGTTTCTACGATCTGATCGTGGAGGCGAATACCTCAGCGATGAATTTTTGAACTACCTGTCAGACGAGGGCATTGTTTCCCAGTTGACTGCACCCGGAACCCCTCAACAAAACGGGGTTGCAGAACAAAGAAACAGAACACTCTTAGAAATGGTCAGATCCATGATGAGTTATTCAGATCTACCCAAGTCGTTTTGGGATCATGCCTTGGAAACAGAGGCTTACGTTCTAAATCTGGTGCCATCCAAATCGGTTCCCAAAACCCCTAAAAAGTTGTGGATCGAGCGCAAGCCCAGTGTGAGATATCTCAGGATTTGGGGGTGTCCGGCATACGTGCTAGACAAGGAAACCGGTAAGTTGGATGCACGATCAGAACTAAGGTTGTTTATAGGATATCCCATGGGAACGAAAGGGTGCATGTTTTATGGTCCCGAAGATCAAAAGGTGGTAATAAGTACGCACTTTAGATTTTTGGAAGAAGACTTTATGAACAATCGAAAGCCTAAAAGTGAGATTATCTTAAATGAAATAAGAGGGCAAACTTCTATACCAATTTTACAGGTTGATATACCAAGCGTCACACCGACACAATCGGAACCTCGTCGTAGTGGGAGGGTTGTCCGACAACATGAGAGATCCATGGGGATAGGAGAATCTTCGGATTTGGTCCCCGGGGATAGTGAATCAGACCCTGGTCCTACAAAGAGGCGGTCCAAGATAAGGATTCAGAATCCTAGCAAACTGCGATGGAAGCCGAGATGGGCTCAATGGATCATAATCAAGTGTGGGAGCTAGTTGAACAACCCAGTGGGGTAAAACCAATTAGATGTAAGTGGGTCTACAAGAGGAAAATAGGACCGGACGGGAAGGTGGAAACCTTCAAAGCTAGGCTTGTGGCAAAGGGATACAATCAGAAAGAGGGTATCGATTATGAAGAAACCTTTTCGCCTGTAGCCATGCTTAAGTCCATCCGTATTCTCTTGGCAATAGCTGCGCATCTAGATTTTGAGATCTGGTAAATGGATGTCAAGATAACTTTCCTTAGCGGGAGTCTTGACGAAGAAATTTATATGCAACAGCCCGAAGGTTTCATCGAAAAAGGCCAAGAACACCTTGTGTGCAAGCTGAAGAAGTCCATTTATGGACCGAGGCAAGCATCTCGGG
Source organism: Stenogyne calaminthoides (assembly GCA_037126765.1). Lineage (NCBI taxonomy): Eukaryota > Viridiplantae > Streptophyta > Magnoliopsida > Lamiales > Lamiaceae > Stenogyne > Stenogyne calaminthoides. The sequence continues at coordinate 16,018,501 of JBBCBC010000030.1, read as the reverse complement.
CTTGGAACCAATGTTTTGATCATGTAATCAAATTTTATGGGTTTGATCAAAATATTTTTGAGAGTTGTGTTTATAGGAAGTGTGACGGAACTGCCTTGGTATTCCGAGTACTATACGTAGACGATATTCTGCTCATCAAAAACGATGTAAAGGTTTTGTCAGACGTAAGGGTATGACTATCAAAACAGTTTAATATGAAGGACTTAGGGGAAGCCGGTCATATTCTTGGGATCAAGATCACTCGAGATCGAAAGAAAAGAATGATCTGCTTATCGTAAGCTTCATACATAGATACCATTTTGAAGCGTTTCAACATGCAAGATTCCAAGAAGGGTTTTGTACCTTTCAGGCACAGAATCCATCTATCGAAAGACATGTGCCCTAAGTCACAAAGGGAGATAGATGACATGAGAGGCATTCCTTATGCGTCGGCAGTAGGAAGCCTCATGTATGCAATGTTGTGTACGAGACCGGTTATCTGTTACGCCATAGGCATGGTAGCGAGATATCAAAGTAATCCCGGAAATCAACATTGAACTGCTGTTAAGAACATTCTGAAGTATCTGAAAAGAACTCGAGATAGAATGTTGGTTTATCAGTCAGACAGTTTATTTCCAGTGGGATACACGGACTCGGATTTCCAATCAAACCTAGATTCCATACTATCTGCCTCAGTTAGTGTGTTTTCATTTGGGAAGTGTAGCCATGAAATGGATGAGTGTGAAGCAGAAATGCATCACTGGCTCAACCATGGAAGTCGGGTAAGTAGCTTCTTGTGAAGTAGTGAAGAAACCAGTTTGGCTCTAGATCTTCTTAGTGGACTTGGATGGAGATCCGAATTTGTCTAGCAATATTTGCTAGGGGCAATTGCAAATTCAAGGGAACCAAGAGCCCACGAGTCAAACAAACACACTGAAGGAAAGAAATCTTAGACGAGAAATCGTTAAGAGATGAGATGTAGAGGTGGCTAAGATCGCATTGGATGATAACCTAGTTAATCCTTTCACAAAGTGTCTGCCTCTGGAAACATTCAAGAGAGATGTGGGAGGAATGGTTGTCAAGTGCGTAGCCAATCTGCTTTAAGTATAAGTGGGAGAGATATTATTAGGTTCGTGTAGGTGGCATTAGATGTCACGTAGAACTACACGAGACGTGTTGTGGTATACTTAAAAGCAGACTTTGAGTATAAGTGGGAGATTGTTGGGGTTATACGTGAAAGTATGCTTTTACTTTGTATAACCTATGTATTAAACACTTATTTACTGAAATAAATTGTTTATCACTGTTGCTTTAAATATGATTGAATGTTATATATATTTATTGCAAACCGTCCGTAGCAAGTGTTACATTGTAGTTAACGTGGTGATACCAGATCACAGAAGATCACGTTAAAAGTTCCTTGTATACGAGTGTGTGTTTCACAACTTAGATAGATCCGAACAATCTATTCGTAGAAGTTGATGTGTAAAGCTCAGATTGGCTTGTCTTGACCAAGAGATTACACTAGTGCATTCGATGCGCTGAAGCAGACCTACAGAGAGGATAAACTCATTCGCACTGACCTAAGGGATGAAGAGTTAGACCTCAGTGGTTGTTGATTTCTTAATCCCTGACACTTAATAAGGACTGTGTGTGATTAGTAGTTATTGCTTTGACTTATAAATGGGAAGATAATCATTGCGACTTCGATACCCTATATCTTGGGCAATAATATTAATTTAACGACTACGGTTGCTAAATTGTCTGAGAGAATCGTTTGCTTGCAAAAGTCTTGCTTGATTGGTCCCCTTGGTGGGCGGAACCTTTATCATATCAAATCTTGCAAGTGGAATTAATTTTTTAGTATGGATAATAAAGTTGGATTTGTCTCTTACTCCAAGGATAAAGATATTAATTAATATAAAGCTTTTCAGTGGTTTAATTCATTAATGGACTAAATAATCTTAAACACGGAAAATAATAACCGGGAGCCATATTACCGTAATATGGGTTAAGTTGGATAGTGCAATATTAATTATATAATGGTATTAATTAATATTAACGGGCTGAATTATATTGTGGCTCAATATTGAAATTCAGAAGCCCATTGGAAGGTCCATCTTAATTCTCCTAAAGACCCCTCAAGTAGCCCAATTATAGTCTAATAAATAAAAGGTGCTTAAAATAAAATAAATTGATGTTGCAATATTTCCTATTTTTTCAAAAATATTAAAGAAAAGAGGGAGAAGAATTTTCTTGAAAAGATTTTATGGAAAGGAGATAATGTATTCTTGGAATACAAGATTATCCCATAAATTCAAGAAAACTCCCACTTGGCTTCTTTAATAAGGAATTTTCGAAAATTATGTGTAAGAAAGGGAAGAAAAATTTTCTTGATTTTCTTGGAAAGATTTTATGGAGAAAGATATGTATTCTTGGATTACAAGAATATCTCATAAATTCAAGAAAGATCCAATCTTGCAAATCTTCATGAAAGTTTTCGAAAATATAGGCTAAATAAGGGTGCGAGATTTTTTTGGAAAAATACACATGGAAAGAAGAATATATTGGATATATTCAAGATTTCTTGGAGATCAAGAAAAGATCTTTCCTAGCCCTAATTGTGCCCAATATTTCGAACCCCCTTCCTCTTATATATAGGGGATGAATTTTTCATTCCCAGCTAGTGTTCCATGCGTTGGAAATATTAGAAATCCACAAAGGTGGTGCAACAATATTTTTATTTTCCTTGTTTTATAAATCGTTCATCGGAGAACCTTCCACCGGGGTTATTGGACGAGGACTTGGGAATACTTGAGAAGGACTTTTGGTGGGTATCCAGATACTTGATCTTGTCTGGACGTAAGCACTCCCTTGGTTGGGGGTTGTGTCGCCCTCCCTTTCGATCGATACACAATTGAGGAGGTCGATCACGAACACTACAGGTGTGGGAGCGATCCTGTTCAGGGAAGGCTAAGACGGTGCCTCGCATATGGGTAGCAAGAGGTCGCTTATGCCCCGACGGTGGGGCCTTATGGGGAAGGGCCCAGCCCAATAGGGACAGCACACCTCCCACTTCAAGCGCACCTCTGTATCGACTGAATCACTCGTTGGGTCTAGTCGGTGGAACTGGTGAACCATGCGAGCTGGTTAGATTCGTGGGGCAGAGGGCTCGTAGTATTGAGCGATCAACAAGCCCTAAAGGGTACCCCGGGAGGTGAATCAGAGCGAAGAGAAGGCCCTCGCCCCGGCATCTTATAACGAGACTGTCAGGGGGATTAAGTGTTGGGAAATTAGGGGTGCTCGGATCTATTCGAGATGAATTTAAATACATATTTAAATTACTCAATTAATTACTAGCATGAATTAATCCTAAATCAAATCAACATAATAATTAAACAAGCAATTAAGCAACATGCGTACAAGTAATTCGCGTAAATCCTAAGCATGCGGAATCTAGGAATTATGTAATTACTAACCTCTCGTAGAGGCAACCGTTGAGACGATGGATCAACCCAAAGTGCCTTCCCAAATATGTCCCACGTCCAAGAACGTAATCCGGTGGGAGGATTATCAACGAACGATTTTAACTTAAAGGAGAAAAATAAAATATTTTTGCCACCACCTTTGTGGATTTCTAACTTTTTCAACACATGGAATTGCAATTGGGGATGAAAAATTCATCCCCTATTTATAATACTAGGGTGGTCGAAATTTTGGCTTAGGAATAAGATGGAAAAATCTTTTTCTAGATCTCCAAGAAATCTTGAATATATCCAATATATTCTTTTCTCCATAATTAAAATATTCCACAAAAATCTCACCTTCTAATATTAAGGGGTTTTCGAAAATTACAACTAAAATAGGGAAGAAATAGGATCTATGACTTTTCTTGAATTTATGGGATAACCTTGTATTCCAAGAATACATATTCCATAAAATCTTTCCAAGAAAATCAAGAAAATATTTTTTTCTTTCTTCCTTTAATTATTTTAGAAAATTATGAAAAAATAGGCAATAATATTTTCTTCTCCTTGTCATTAATTGGACTTTAATTTGGGCCATTTGAGGGGCCTTTAGAAGAATTAAGATTGGACCTCCAATGGACTATGAAACTATAATATTTAGCCAAAATATTATTCAATCCCATTAATATTAATTTACTCCACTATAAAATTAATATTGAACTATCCATCTTAACCCACATTACGACTTCACAATAATATGGCTCCCGATCATTATTTCACGTGTTTAAGATTATCTTAGTCCACTAATTAATTATGCCACTGAATTAATTATGCCACTGAACAAGCTTTATATTAATTAAAATCTTTGTCCTTGGAGTAAAGACACCTCAACATTATTATCCATACCGGAAATAAATTTCCACTTGCAAGATTTGGTATGATAAAGATTCTGAGCCCACCAAGGGGACAAATCAAGCAAGACGTGCTTGCACACAATTCTCCGTATTAAATCTTAGCGATCATCGTGTAACTAATAATATTGCCCAAGATATAAGGTATCGAATCACAATGATTCTCTTCCCATTAGAAGTCAAAGCAATAGTTATTAATCTCACATGATCCTATTTAAGGAACGGAGATTAAGAAATAACGCACCACTGAGGTCTAATTCTTGTATATTCAGTACCAAAGAATTTATCCTCTTGTAGGTCCTATTCAGCTCATCGTCATGCACTAGTGTAATTCTCTTGGTCAAGACAAGTCAATCTGAGTCTTACACTTAAACCTTTCATGATGGATTGTTCATTTCCATATGGGTTGTGAATTTGTACTTAATCACGAGGACTGTTAATTTGATCTTCTGTGATCTAGTATCACCAAATTAACTTCAACATAATACGTACTCTCTTATTGAACGAGTTTGCAATAAATATATATAACATTAATTCATATTTAGTGCAACAGTGATAAATAATTTATTTCAGTAAATAAATAAGAAATTCGGTTTGGTTATACAAAGTAAAAGCATACTTTTCAGTATAACCCCAACAATCTCCCACTTATACTCAAAGTCTGCTTTTAAGTATACTACAACACGTCTTGTGTTCTATGTGACGTCTAATGTCACCCTACACGAACCTAATAATTTTTTTTCCACTTATACTCAAAGCAGATTGACAATGATCTTGACACACATTCCTTCCACATGTCTCTCGAATGTACTCTGAGGCAGATCCTTTGTCAATGGATCAGCTAGGTTGTCTTCGGACGCAATCTTTGCCACCTCTATGTCTCCTCTCTTAACGATTTCTCGTATAAGATGGTATTTTCTTTCTATGTGTTTGCTGGCCTTGTGGGCTCTCAGTTCCTTAGAATTTGCAACTGCTCCAGCGTTATCACAGTAAACCGTGATCTTGCTAGGCAAATCCGGAACAACGTCCAAGTCCACTAGGAAGTTCCTGAGCCAAACCGTTTCTTTCACTGCATCACTAGCAGTTACATATTCGGCTTCCATGGTAGAATCGGTGATGCATTTCTGCTTAACACTTCTCCAAGTCATGGCTCCTCCCCCCATGCAAAACACACTACTTGAGGTTGACTTTCTGGAGTCTAAGTCTGATTGGAAATCCGAGTCCGTGTAACCGACGGGATTAGACTGTCTGACTGATAAACCAACATTCTGTCCCGTGTCCTCTTCAGATACTTCAGAATATTTTTAACTACAGTCCAATGCTCTTTCCCGAGGTTGCTTTGATATCTTGCCACCATGCCTACGGCGAAGTAGATATCCGATCTCGTGCACAGCATTGCATACATGAGGCTTCCTACAGCCGAATCATAAGGAATGTCCTTCATGTCATCTATCTCTTTTTGTGTCTTGGAACACATTTCTTTGGATAGATGGATTCCATGTCTGAAAGGTACAAAACATTTCTTGGAATCTTGCATGCTGAATCGCTTCAAAACGGTGTCTATGTATGAAGCTTGCGAAAGCCCGATCATCATTTTCTTGCGATCTCGAGTGATCTTGATCCCTAGGATGTGATCGGCCTCTCCCAAGTCCTTCATATCAAACTGTTTTGACAGCCATGCCTTACGTCTGACAACATCTTTACATCGTTTCCAATGAGCAAAATGTCATCTACGTATAGAACTAGAAATACCAAGGCAGTTACGTCACGCCTTTTGTAAACACAACTTTCAAAATTGTTTTGATCAAAACCATAGGATTTTATAACTTGATCAAAACACTGATTCCAAGCACGTGATGCTTGCTTTACCCCATAAATGGACTTCTTTAGCTTGCAAACCAGATGCTCTTGGCCTATTTCAATGAAGCCTTCGAGTTGTTTTACATAGATTTCCTCGTCGAGACTTCCGTTAAGGAAAGCTGTCTTGACATCCATTTGCCAGATCTCAAAATCTAGGTGCGCAGCAATCGACAAGAGAATTCGGATGGACTTGAGCACGGCTACGAGCGAAAATGTTTCCTCATTGTCGATCCCTTCTTTCTGAGTGTACCCTTTCGCCATGAGTCTTGCTTTAAAAGTTTCAACCTTTCCGTCCGGCCATCTTTTTCTCTTGTATACCCACTTGCATCCAATGGGTCTTACCCCATTAAGTGGTTTGACTAGCTCCCACACCTTATTGTGATCCATTGAACCCATCTCGACTTCCATTGCGGTTTGCCAAGATTCTGCATCCTTGTCTTGGATCGCCTCGTTGTAGGACCATGGATCTGATTCTTCTCCTGAGATCAAGTCCGAGGACTCTCCTATCACCAAGAATCGCTCGGGTTGCTAGACAACCCTCCTACTACGATGAGGTTTTGGTTGTGTAGGTGTGATGTATGGTACGTCATCTTGTACAGTTGGCAACGGAGTTGGCCCGCTAAGTTCTTCTAAGGTAATCTCTCTTCTAGGTTTTTTGTCGTTCATATAGTCTTCTTCCAAAAATCTAAAGTGCGTACTGATTATGACCTTTTGATCTTTGGGACCATAGAACATGCATCTCTTCGTTCCTTCGGGGTATCCTATAAACAACCTTAATTCTGAACGTGCATCCAATTTGCCAGCTTCCTTGTCCAACACGTATGACGGACACCCCCAGATCCTCATGTGTCCTAAGCTGGGCTTGTGCCCTGTCCACAATTCACTAGGGGTTTTGGGAACCGATTTGGATGGCACTAAGTTTAGAATATAAGTTGTTGTTTGCAAGGCATAACCTCAAAACGATTTTGGTAAATCCGCGTAACTCATCATTGATCTCACCATTTCTAGAAGCATTCTGTTTCTTCGTTCTGCAACCCCATTTTGTTGAGGGGTACCGGGTGAAGTCAACTGGGATGCAATCCCTTCATCCGACAGGTAGTTCAAAAATTCATCGTTGAGGTATTCACCTCCACGATCAGATCATAGAAACTTGATACTCTTTTCCTTATGATTCTCTCTTGAGCTTTAAATTCTTTGAATTTATCAAAAGTCTCAGATTTATGCTTCATTAGGAAAATGTACCCATAGCGTGAGTAATCATCGATAAACGTAACAAAATACTCGTAGCCACCTCTAGCTTTGATTTGCATTGGACCACACACATCGGTGTGAACGATTTCCAACACTTCTTTAGCTCTAAGCCCCTTGGCTCCAAATGCCCTCTTGGTCATCTTACCCTCCAAGCATGATTCGCAAGTTGGAAATAGTTCAATCAGGAGGGACTCCAATGAACCATCTTGGACCAACCTTTGGATCCTCTTCGGGTTAATATGACCTAATCTTAGGTGCCAAAGAAGTGTCTCGTTCACGTTGATCGAACATTTTCTTTTGCTTGAAACAGTAGATGTGTTACAGGATGCATTTCGTGAGTGGTGTGCACAATTAATAATGTAGAGATTGTTCTTTAAAGTTCCATGACAGATAACCAAATCGTTACGAAAAATAGTAACATTTTTATTAAAACGAACAGAATATCTGTTGGTCCCGAAAAATATCGAAAGCGTGTGTGTTTGTCCTTTATAGTCGTTTGACTTGATACGCCATATCCTGCAATGTCAGCTTTGTGCATACGTGTTGATCCCTGATTGGCTAATAAGGACACTTATTCGGCGTCATTGTAAGTCCAACTATGTTGACATTCTTCTGGTCTGGTTTACGCCATATGTTTCTGATAAGTAGTTAAGCTTATCATTTTGCTGACTTGGCTAAACTGATCACCAGTTCTACTGATCAGTCGCCTTAAGTCTACTGATATGGTTGTCTTAGCTTCAACCAATCGACTCTGTTGATGTCTTCATAGAGTAGGTCTTCAAGTAAAGTCTTCCAAAATTTTGCTACTGATCTTCACTGCTGATCTTCGCTACTGATCTTCGCTACTGATCTTCACTACTGATCTTCACTACTGATCTTCGCTACTGTTCTTCCATACTGACCTTGATCGAACAAGTTAGCCCTTCTGGTGACTCTTCTGCCCTGGGTATTCTAAAGACAGATCTATCTAAGCAGATTGGTGACCTCAGTTCTGAGCTGAAAGCTCTTTTTGAGGGAACCAAAAAGGGGAAAGAAGAGAAGAATACTGATACCATCCAAAGGCTGAATCAAGTTGAAAACTATGTAGCAGGGATCCAGATAAATCTGGAACAGAAGAGAATGAAGAAAGATGTGAAAGCTGCTGCAGAGTTGGAAGAAGTCATCTCTTCATCATCCATCGAGTCACCGAGAGCATGCGAAAAAGGAAGAAACCATTCTTTGTCCTCGCAAAGAAAAATAAATTTTCGAAGCGTAAATATAAAAAAAAAAAGAATTGAAGAAGGCAGAACTGGACAGGCAGAAAAGGATGGAGAAGTCGCAAGCCTTGACAAGTCTTATCGTTTGAGGAAGAAGAAAGGGCTTGTTGCTGAATCCGGAGAAGGCGTACATGTTACAGAGCCAATCCTTCCTGCTGATGTGGATGTCATTGTAAAGCCAGATAAAAATATGGTTAAGGAATGGCGTCTGATCAAGGGGGAATGGTATATCTCGGCCCATATCAATCAAGTTATTCCAACCAACGTGGATAAAGATGAAATCTTTAGGGATTGGTTGAATAACAAGCATCCAACTTTCTACAACAACATCATGAGAGAAGCCAAGAAGCTGTGTTGCATCCCAGTAGCTCCAGATGTTGAGATCATGGACTACAAGAAGACTTCAAATGGGAAGGTTGACAAGATAGCCTTCAATGCAGTACTCAACAAATGCCTTGCACAAGATGACATCTTTGAAGAAAGTAGAAGTGCAGAAGTCAAGGCAAGGTTGTTCGAAATGTGTGTTGTCCCGGAGGAAGAGAGATTCTGAATAGAAGATTTTTTTGTAAGAGCATAATCGAATTTGATGTACTTGTAAAATTTTTATCGTTAATGAAAATTCTACTTTTCTGATCTTAAGACAAACTCTCATTGTCTTCTGATTCTCTCTCTTTTACTCATGTTTAATTTTGTTCAGCATTCTTTCTGGGAAATGTTTTGGTTCCATCAAAAAGGGGGAAATCTGATCAGATAAGTGGGTCATTTCCCTGTGCATGGGGGTATCTGACATTTCCAAATTTATCGAAAGTAATCAACCCAGAGGCGCATCATCCGAGATGGGTTACGGGGCAATCTACTCCCGGCAATCTTTCTGATCTCCAGCTCATAGTCCAAAAAGAACGAACCCCTCCTTTCTGCAAAGACAAGTGCAAAATCTTCAAATTTCTTTAATTGGATGTCTCTCCAGGTGAGCACATCGAGAACAGTGGCCTTGGCAACTGCATTAAGGGTTAGCTCAGGATATCTGCCTCAAGCATTTTCTCTAAGCGCCGTCGGATAATTTTCTCAGTGAATGAGAAAGTTTCTGGTTCAGGCTCAGGCGATAGAGAATGAGAGAAAGGCACAGTAGAAATTGGCTCTGGATCTGGCAAATGATGAGCAGAAGTATCCATATGCTCAGACTCGATGGATCTGAAGTGGAAGCGATCTGGGTCAGAAGGGGCTCGATCCGAGCGGAGACTTGGATATTTGAGCAGTTCCTCTGGGAGGTAGTTTGCTGAGGATGATGTGATCATCATCTGAGTCAGATGACTCATCCACCAGCTGAAAATCCTTCTGCTTGCCTTTTTCGGCAACCTCGGCAGCAGATGTAGATTTTTTTTCTTGGATGCTAGTTCATTGATGACAACTCCCTTTTCTGGCTTCCTGGAGGTTGTCTTCCTCTTCTGACCACCCTTTCCTGCCTTTCGAACTTCCAGGGCTGGTTTAACAGCAGGTTCAGCAAAGTCATCAGGTGGGCCAGGTAGCTGACGGTTGATGATCAACATTTTCTTGTGAGCGAGCTTATAAGGGATCATCTCGTCTTCACTCCAATCCCTGTCCCTCATCAGGTCTATCAGAATTAAAGAGACCTTATGCAGTAGAGTGATCTTTGCTTGAAGAATCACTCTCCCTTCCTTCACCACAAATTTATCAGACTCCTCCAACAACCTCCTCTTCAAGAACCCCAACCAGTTTATCCTCGCATTGTGGATGATTGCAGTCATGATTCGAGCTTTCTCTGCGAATCAAGATCCAAAGCGTAGGTGATGCCTATAATAACTTTATGGACAATATCAAACAAGAGTCGATATTTTCTTTTCAGCATGGGTTTCTTGAAGGCTTTTGAATGATGAGCATCCGCTGGTCGAAGAAGATTCTTGATAATCGCGCTCTCTTCAGAGGCCAAATAAGCGTCGGGCATGATGCCATCCACCGGTACAGGAAGTCTGAAGATTCTGAATAGGTCGTCATTAGTGATTTCTAGACGTTCACCCTGTACCTCCGAATACAAAACTCCTTCGTGATCTCGGAGATTGTAGAGAAATTCCAAAGCCCTATCTAACAAGATTGAGTTGGCACTTGCTGAGCAATAGGTCTTGAGGCCGCACTCTTTAAGCAATTTGAGGATCTCAAGGGACTCCGGATCTGTGGTGGTCTGGAAATCGACACACCTTTCCTCAATAACTTCATCGGCAAAGTTCCGGAAGATTGGATCTTTAGGTTTCGGTGAAGCGTGGGATGAGGAGTGAGCGGTTTCTGCAACCTGTCGTACTTTGGGAGCCATTTCTGAAACAAATTCCACAAATCGATGTTAGAGTAAGCATTGAAACACAATTTTGCAGAATTTTCAGATAATCGATGGCCATGTCCCAAATTAAACATTAATACGAAATCTGTAACCCTAGCATATAATAATTATCATATTCAAGAGGAAATGCTACGCAAATTACTAGATATTGATACGTAAGAGATAATAACAAGAGAAGCGTATTGATTTGCAGAAGATTTTCAGAAAAAAAAATTTTGAAAGCTTTGAGAATTTTGCAGAGAAGTTTTAGAGTATGTGTAATCGTGCAAATGGAGAATAAAGCTTGTTTTAGAAGGAAGAGGGAAAGATGAAGGGTTTTGAAAAGGAACCGAATCGTCGCTTAATCTAGATGAACGGTCCATATTTAATAATTTGAAATCGTGCGGTGAGAAAAACAAAAGATAGCAGCTTTTTGGATTTAAAACCGCGCATTTAATGTATTTAATACATATTCCTCACGTCCGCATTAAATGCTCTGCAGGACTTGCATCATGAAAGTATGTGTACAGTAAAAGCGAATAAGGTTTAGGTAAAACATATAATTAATCAGTGAAGACAAAGATCAGAAATGCGTATCTGTTTGACTGATATTGTAATCAGCTAATACCACATGAAGTCTGACTGATTTCTGTTGATCATAGTTTCTGTCTAATCCTTATTATTTCCCAACAATGTCCCACTTAACTGATCTGTTCCCCCTTCGTCTGATATCCCCTTTTCTGATCAGTTCTTGACTGATCTTTCTGATCTTAGTTTCTTGTTATGTGTTCTGATCTGGTTAGCCTGATTATTGTTGACCTTACTGGTGGTAGCCTATCCCTTAGTATTTCTCAACAATGACCCACTTATCTGATCAGATTTTTGCTGATCCAATCTGATCAAGATTTCTGCTTGATCCAAACTACTATCAGAAGGATTCAATCTACTGATCCACTTTGATCAAGTTAGGTCTTGGGATGTGTGCCAGTCTCCCGCCAAAGCCTTATCCTCGTGGAGTCGAAGAGTCGCCTTGATTCCCTAAGTTGGCGTGATGTGACAGTCCCGTAATGATGGCCTGGCATCACATGTCACAAACTAACCTAACCATCAGACACGTATCACCTACGCGCTGTCCTTGCGACGCCAATTTCTCTGAAGGGCCTTGAGAGATTAAAATTTACATTTCTACCCCTGCCCTTCCTCTATAAATAGGACGAAGGTTTTAGACACACAACACAACCCCTTCACCAAACTTATCGTTCTCAAGCTTGCACATGAGAAATTCCGACAAGTCCTTAATTCCGGCGAGTCCTCCGGCAAAAGGCTTTCGGCCATGTCGTCCCTGAAGCACGTCAAATTAATCCTGCAACCTACCAAAAATAGCCTGAAATTCAAATTGCTCTCCAACGGCTCTTTGATTTCGAGGTCTATAAATATGGGATTGCTCTTCAGAGTGAAGATACGGAAATTATCATCAAGCTTTGATACCACTTGTAGGTCCCGAATGGGTTTTGTGAGGGCAGAAGTCTAGAGGGGAGGGGTGAATAGACTTCTGAAAACTTTTCGTGCAAGATCAGGTGTGATGGCAGGTTGCCTGATCAGAGTGCGAGTGAATCAGTTTGGATTGATATCCAACTTACTGATCTTCGCTGCTGATCTTCGCTACTGATCTTCGCTACTGATCTTCACTACTGATCTTCGCTACAGATCTTCCGCTGCTGATCTTCCCTTGACTTGTGCAACTTGAGTTCTTCTTTAAGAATGACCTAGTCTAATACATCAGTTGTCTAACATGTTCAGCTGGATTCCTATCATATCATCAGTCGACTAACAGGTTCAACTGGTCCTATTACAACCATTTTGGAACTTCCATCAAAACTATAAATTTCCCAACAATATCCATCAGCAAAAAGTTTTGAAACAGAAATAAGGTTTTTCTGAAAAATAGGAACATAAAGAACGTCTCTAAAAATTAAACTCTCGTCTTCAAAAGACAGTTGCACGTCTCCCACTGCTTCAGCTGCCACTCTCGTAGCATCGCCTAGTGTGATGAGGATCTATCTCCCACTAAGTTGTTGGGTCCGCTTGAACCCTGTAATGTGAAACAAACATGATCAGTGGACCCCGTATCCATTACCCATGAATGGGTAGCATGCCCCTCTAAACAAGTTTCAACAACTAGTACGTGAGAATTACCTTTCTTTCCATTCCTTTTGGGTTTGGAACAAGCCGACCTCCAATGCCCCTTTTCACCGCAGTTAAAACATTTTCCTTTAGCCGGTTTCTTTACTCCTCCCTCCCTCGTCACCTTATCTTTGCCTTTGGCAAAGCTTGAGTTAGCTTTGCTTTTGGCCTTCTTCTTCTTCTTACCTCCTTTTGGTCTAGAAGAGGAAGATGGACCAGCTATTGCTAAGGCTTGGTTGCTCTCTCCTAATATTCCTTCAGCCGAGACTAGAGCTTGTAGCATATCAGGCAAGGTGAACTTCTGATTGTTCATTTGGTAGTTGAGCCTGAACTGCTCGAAGCTCTTGGGCAGGGAATGGAGTATGAAATCGATATGGGTCTCAATATCATATTCAGCACCAAGTACCTCAAGCTTGTTAAGGTGAGCCATCATCTGGAGAACGTGCTCCCTCACGGGCGTTCCCACCACCATTTTCATTGAGAGCATATCTCTCATGGTGATCTGGCGAGCCACACGGTTCTGATGTTGAAACATCGCTTTAAGATTGACCATGATGCCCACAGCAGTTTCAACGTTTTGGTGTTGGTGTTACAACACATCTGACATAGAAGCCAAGATGGTACACTTTGCCATTTCGTTGGAACGCTCCCAGTCAGCATACTCTTTCTTTTCCATTTTGCTAGACTCATCAGTCGGCTTTTCTAGTTTGGGTGTAGTAAGAACCCAATTATGATGTTGTGCGGTGAGGACAATAGTAAGTTTTCGATACCAATCAACAAAGTTTTCTCCAGTAAGCAAATTGTGTTTCAGTAAATTGAACAGTGGATTAAAAGGTTGCGACATGCTGAACTGAAATAAACATGTATTTGTGTCAATATCCGGATCAACACAAAAAAATCACATAATTCGATCACATGGTTCATATTGAAATCTCAAAAAAATATGAACATGCATCAGTCAACATCTCAAAACAGTTTTAAATTAGCCTCTTGGGAGGGTCATCATTTAAATCATATTCAAGCAGGTTCCAAACAAGATCAGTTACGAACCTTTAATTAAAGAATTAATTAATATTGACCAATACAAAATTGACAGGGACTTCGGCAAAGTATATGCATATCAATTTTGTACCTAAGTAATAACCATGATTAAATACAGAATTACTACTTCGTTTTGATCGAGCCTCTTGGGAGGGTCATTGTCACCACTAATAATAATTCACAATCATCCTTTTGGGAATTTATTCTTGTGAAAGTTTTCTTTTGGTCGTCCCTTAGGGGAATTTCTCCAAAAGATTTCACAAATAAATAAATCATGGAGGTCAATAATTAATTCGATTCAAAACCAAATTAATTGTTTAAAATACTTAGTAATTTTTTAATTTTGAGATTTTTATTGAGCAATTCTCATGCAAACACATTTAAACAAATTAAATAAAGCATAAGAAAATACAACAATAAATCAAGCATAGCAGAAAAATAAGCATATTGGGCACAAAATATCCAACTGTCATGGTTTGATTTTTCTTGGCTTGATTTTGAAGAAACGTCGTCTTGAATTTCTCCCACTCGAAAGTCTGGAAAAGTCACGTCTTGTACATCGACCGGCACTCATGGTTGGGGTGCACGCTTAGACCCGACCCGTGTCGGTCGTCGTCGCCCGTGCGTCTGGCGCCCACGCCGGTGCCCAAAGACCTCCACTCTGGCGCAAGGCGCTGCGTACACCGCCCTCGTTCGCGTCAAGACGCATCCTTGGGCGATCCCCCGCGCCGTGCACGAAGCCCGTTCGATTAGCGACGTCCCACAAGCGTGCGAGATCCCTCCCTTGGCACGTTTTGCGACGCGACGCCGCCGTCACGCGATTACGGATCCGTTTTAATTTCTCACCTCCGTCTTCATCTTCGATCAGGTTACAATTTATTTTACAAAATAAACAAACCTAAATCTAGATTAGTCTATTACATTGAACAAATCAAATAGCCTAATCTACTCGTGGATTTTCTCACGAGAAAAACAAATTCGAACGAGTCGAATTAAAACCAATCATACGCATGAAATAAATAAACACATTAAATACCATGACAATTGGATACCTGCAAAACAGATCTAGCAATTCTACTATCCAATTTTCAATAAAATTAATGGCCAACATAATTTAAATAACAATTTAAAAGCAGAGCTCGAAACCGAGGCTCTGATACCAGTTGGTGGGAAATTAGGGTGCCCGGCTCTATTCGAGATGAATTTAAATACATATTTAAATTACTCAATTAATTACTAGCATGAATTAATCCTAAATCAATTCAACATAATAATTAAACAAGCAATTAAGCAACATGCGTACAAGTAATTCACGTAAATCCTAAGCATCCGGAATCTAGGAATTACTTAAATACTAATCTCTCGTAGAGACAACCGTTGAAACGATGGATCAACCCAAAGTACCTTTCTAAATATGTCCCACGTCCACGAACGTAATCCGGTGGGAGGATTATCAACGAATGATTTTAACTTAAAGGAGAATAATAAAATATTTTTGCCCCACCTTTGTGGATTTCTAATTTTTCCAACACATGAAATTGCAATTGGGGATGAAAAATTCATCCCCTATTTATAATACTAGGGTGGTAAAAATTTTGGCTTAGGAATAAGATGGGAAAATCTTTTTCTTGATCTCCAAGAAATCTTGAATATATCTAATATATTCTTTTCTCCATAATTAAAATATTCCACAAAAATCCAACCTCCTAATATTAAGGGGTTTTTGAAAATTACAACTAAAATAGGGAAGAAATAGGATCTATGACTTTTCTTGAATTTATGGGATAACCTTGAATTCCAAGAATACATATTCCATAAAATTTTTCCAAGAAAATCAAGAAAATTTTTCTCTTTCTTCCTTTAATTATTTTCAAAAATTATGGAAAAATAGGCAATAATATTTTCTTCTCATTTTCATTAATTGGACTTTAATTTGGGCCAATTGAGGGGCCTTTAGGAGAATTAAGATTGGACCTCCAATGGACAATGAAACTATAATATTTAGCCAAAATATTATTCAAGATCATTAATATTAATTTACTCCACTATAAAATTAATATTGAACTATCCATCTTAACCCACATTACGACTTCACAATAATATGGCTCCCGGTCATTATTTCCCGTGTTTAAGATTATCTTAGTCCACTAATTAATTAAGCCACTGAACAAGCTTTATATTAATATATTTGTCCTTGGAGTAAAGACAGCTCAACATTATTATCAATACCGGAAATAAATTTCCACTTGCAAGATTTGGTATGATAAAGATTTTGAGCCCACCAAGGGAACAAATCAAGCAAGACGTGCTTGCACATGATTCTCCGTATTAAATCTTAGCGATTGTCGTGTAACTAATAATATTGCCCAAGATATAAGGTATTGAATCGCAATGATTCTCTTCCCAACATAAGTCAAAGCAATAGTTATTAATCTCACACGATCCTATTTAAGGAACAGAGATTAAGAAATAACGCACCACTGAGGTCTAATTCTTGTATATTCAGTACCGAAGAATTTATCCTCCTGCAGGTCCTATTCAGCGCATCGTCATGCACTAGTGTAATTCTCTTGGTCAAGACAAGTCAATCTTAGCCTTACACTTCAACCTTTCATGATGGATTATTCATTTCCATCTGGATTGTGAATTTGTACTTAATCACGAGGACTGTTAATTTGATATTCTGTGATCTGGTATCACCAAATTAACTTCAACGTAATACGTACTTTCTTATCGAACGGGTTTGCAATAAATATATATAACATTCTTTCATATTTAGTGCAACAGTGATAAATAATTTATTTCAGTAAATAAATAAGAAATTCGGTTTGGTTATACAAAGTAAAAGCATACTTTTCAGTATAACTCTAACATTAAGTTTATGGTCCGGGCCTGAGATACTATTTATAAACTATAAGAGAGCTAAGGTAGTCCTATAGAAGCTAATAAAGAAGATAATAAAGGAGCTAATAAGGCAGCTAATAAGACTCATAAAGCAGTAGCTCCATACTCTATTCCTTGCAGGAATAGTAAGAGCTATAACAAGAACTCATAAGTAGTGTAGTAAGGTAGGCCCTTATTCAATTCCTTCCTTATGTCAGGAATTGTCGGGCCAGTATGATAGCTACATTTACAATAAAGAAAAGAAGAGCTTTTAAGCTACGTTTTATGTCCTTGTAATGGTCTGAAAGGATCGAAGAAATGATGTTAAATGGCTCATAAAGGATGTTTTACCTCGTGTCCTTATGTTCTTTAAGTTGGAAGAATGAACTTCCTTATCAAACAAGGCCGTAGCTACAGGTTTAGGAACTACTTCTACGTATTATAAGAGGGCGTAGAATAGCGGGTACTAACTCTGGCACTTGGGTTTATGAAGAGAAGGTTGCTTTATCACTCGCTCACTGACCTCAGTTCGCTACGTTTACCATTAGGAAAGACAAAGATGCCTATTCACAAATTAAAAGATGGAATATCGTAAGTGATCACTGAACCTCGTGTTATTCTCCTTCGACCACCGGAGAGAGACCATTGGTTAGTCGGGGTTACTGCAAGTGGCAACGAAGGAAGACACTGGCACGAGACAAGAAGGCAGTGATTGGTAGAGGAGGGGTATGAACTAAAACCCAGAGCTCCCAACCTTAGCGTAGTTGCTATGTGTGTTACTGTAGCTAGAGTGCAACTACATGCCAAGCGAAGCGACGATGGCTCCATACCGGGAAAAAGCCCTGAAAGCGGCGCTAAAGTTCAGAGTTAAGCCTAGTAAAGGCTTAACGGGCACTTAAAAGGCGCTCTCTTCTATCGTTTCGGGAATATCACCCGATATTCCCTCACTCCTTATGTTGTCTCTCTCTAGCAGCCAGCCCCCCTTTATGCCCCTCCCTTCTTGGAGTACGAGGCGAGGGGGCTACTGCTAGTGTAGAGACTTGTGACCTCTCGTTCGGGCATCTCACCTGAGATTCCCTCACTGGAGGAGTTTGTAATGGTAGTTGCAAGCGATCAGCACAAGGAAGAGCGAGGTTCCAAAGAGCCGAGCGATCAACAAGAAGAAGAACGAGAAAAGCGAGCGATGAACTGTTGAAGAGCGAAATACAAAAGTATTGAGCGATCAACAAGCCCTAAAGGGTACCCCGGGAGGTGAATCAGAGCGAAGAGAAGGCCCTCGCCCCGACGTCTTATAACGAGACTGTCAGGGGGATTAAGTTTATGGTCCGGGACTGAGATACTAATTATAAACTATAAGAGAGCTAAGGTAGTCCTATAGAAACTAATAAAGAAGATAATAAAGGAGCTAATAACGCAGTTAATAAGACTCATAAGGTAGTAGCTCCATACTCTATTCCTTGCAGGAATAGTAGAAGCTATAACAAGAACTCATAAGTAATGTAGTAAGGTAGGCCCTTATTCAATTCCTTCCTTATGTCAGGAATTGTCGGGCCAGTAGGATAGCAACATTTACAATAAAGAAAAGAAGAGCTTTTAAGCTACGTTTTCTGTCCTTGTAA
This sequence comes from Stenogyne calaminthoides, assembly GCA_037126765.1. Classification (NCBI taxonomy): domain Eukaryota; kingdom Viridiplantae; phylum Streptophyta; class Magnoliopsida; order Lamiales; family Lamiaceae; genus Stenogyne; species Stenogyne calaminthoides. The sequence continues at coordinate 15,999,721 of JBBCBC010000030.1, read as the reverse complement.
TGGTCTGAAAGGGTCGAAGAAATGCTGTTAAAGGGCTCATAAATGATGTTTTACCTCGTGTCCTTCTGTTCTTTAAGTTGAAAGAATGAACTTCCTTATCAAACAAGACCGTAGCTACAGGTTTAGGAACTACTTCTACGTACTAGAAGAGGGCGTAGAACAGCGGGTTCTAACTCTGGCACTTGGGTTTATGAAGAGAAGGCTGCTTTATCACTCGCTCACTGACCTCAGTTTGCTACGTTTACCGTTAGGAAAGACGAAGATGCCTATTCACAAATTAAAAGATGAAATATCGTAAGTGATCATTGAACCTTCTGATTTCCACTGAGCCTCTGCCTCCTCACTTTTAAGTAGTGGTTGAGCAATTGTAAAATCGAAAGTAAAGTAGTTGCAGGGCCCGTAATTGATGTGAATGGGTATGGGAGTATGGAAGATATCCTAAAAAAAGTTACATCATGCAGCAGTGATGAAAGCAAATTAACAAACATAGCAAGTTACCCCGTGAATTCTTGCTGATAGCCTCTGTGTTGATGAATGATTCCACTATTGAAATAAATTCTGCAAATTGATCACAGGAAGAAATTTGTTAGTGATGATTTGTAGCAATAGAATGAATACATGTAAAAAAAGCTCACCTCTGCCTGTTGCTTTTGCTTGTTGTGAAGATGGAGAAGAATTTGATGCTCTATTTATAGGATAAATTAGGGTAAAGAGAAGGAAGATGATGATTCAAAAAGGCACGTCATTGAATTTGCTAGAAAAAGAAAATTGCAGATTTGTTGCTGATGATTTTTTGAGAATTTCAGATTTCTTGCAATTGGCACCTATAAATTTTGGTCCTTAAAAAATAGATCCTAGTCCAAGCAAAATACAAGTATTTTGGTTATTCATCATTTGGGCCAAAGTAAATTTAAAAAAGGGTCCGGTTATTAACACCCCCAACATTAGTAGATACACACGCACAAACCATGCACTTCCTATTATACCCCTCTTAAAAAAATCATAAATTTTAATTATCTTTGCCCATGTTCTTTTTCCGCTCCCCATTTTCTCCCAGTTCCTTCAATCAGCCGCCGTCATTTTGCCACCCGCCGCTGCTCCACTCTCTCTCCACCTCTCCACCAAATATCTTGACCCCTCTTTCTCTTCCTATTTTCACGCCACCCTCTCTCTCTTCTATCTACTCACGCCCACCCTTCACCCTTCCCCCAGATCTCAGGTAAATTCCTTTTCTTTTTTTTTTGCTCGATACTAATGAAAACTTTATTGAAAGTATATGGTGTGAGAAATACACTTCGTCCAGAATTATTAGAACAGAGCACAACAGAACAATAATTTCTCCCAGGATTTGAATTCCTTCTTCTTCCCTTTATTTATTATTTATTTTTGCCATCAACACATTAGAATCTTGATTTCAAAAAGGGTGCAATATTCATCATTTTGATTCGAGGGGATGAAATAGACCGATAAAATTGCGGCGGCAGGCGGCGGCTGGGTGGCTATGCAGCTGTGACAGCTGACCTTCCGTGCAGGGGTTTAGGGTAAGGGTTTGAATAAGTGTTTTATAATCGAGCCGGTGATCGAAGCGGGATCGACGGGGTTTGGGGTTCGGTTTGGGTTGATTTGGTCAAACCGACGGTTCAACCGGTGAAATAATATATACCTATAATTTTTTTAAATATATCATATGAAGTATGTAACATCAAAAAAATAAAACAATTTAACACTTAAAATTAAATTTTCCCCATTTTTTTATCAACAAAATAACACACAATAATGAGGACAAAATGTGCATTTCCCTTAAATTTACAAGCACACAACCACCAAATATTTACCCATATTCAAATCATATATCCCAAATGTTAGGCTTAACTCAATTATAATTGAGCTCAAACTTTAATAATAAATAAATAAAAAGGAAAAAAGATTGATTAGGGCATATGGGAGGGGCTGCTAGTTGGCGGCCAAGAGAGAAAAAAACAGAGGAGAAAAAGGGGGAGAAAGAAAGAGAGGGGGAAAAGAAAGCTGGACATTTGAGTGATCCATTTGAGTGATCGCTTCTTCATCTTTTTGTTTCAAATTTCAAAGGGGCTCTTCATTTTGCTCAGAGTATTGTGGGGAGGAGAACTCACTTGGCCGGATAGGAACAGGCGGGAAAATGACTTGTGCGCTGGCAGAATAAGGCGTGGTGAAAATGTCGAAGTTGAACGTGATATTTTATCTTAGAAGTAGGTTTTCTCTGAATCTTGTTATGTGATTTTAATTTTCACAATCTCTGAAGTAATTTTAATCTTCAAGGCTGAAATTGAAAGTATAAATAATATTTAATTATTAAAAAAAAGGGGTTTACCGGTTGAACCGGTTTTTTCGGTTTGAACCGATTCAACCTGAAAAGTGGTTTTCAGAGGTGTTTTCGACAGGTTTGCCGGCCGGTTACCGGTTCAACCGGTTGAACCGGCCGATTCAAACCGGTTATGAAATCACTGGTTTGAATAATTTTTTATTTAAAATAATAAGGGTTTGAATAATTTTTTATTTAAAATAATAAGGATAGTATGGGGTTTTCATAAAAATTTTCCTGTTTAGTGGGTGTATCTACAAATGTTGGGGGTGTTAATAATCGATCCCTTTAGAGAATGGACTTTTTTTTTTTTTTTTTAAAAAAAAAAGGAAGTTCTTGTTGGGCTTAAGTCAATTAAATAATAGATTGGCTTTTAAGTCAAATAAATTTTGTTCAATTCTTCAAACCAAATACAAATGAAGAAATTGAATAAATTTTTCTGCTTCATTCACTTCACGTCAATAAATGACTATGAATAAAGTACGAGGGGACATTTGTAAGCAAATAAAATTTGCACTCAATTAAATGACAACAATTGCACAAATTACATATTAATATCAAATAAAATTTACTAAATTAATTCTCAAAATTAAATAATTAAATAATTAATATTTAATATATACACGGTTCAAGCCAGACATGTTTTATGGGCCCCCCAAATATACGTATGCGGTGAATCATATTGATATTTCGTCATAAATAGAAGGGAATAAATGACAAATCAATCAAATTAAATGATTTCAATTAATTACGTCAATCAAATCCCTTCAACCAAACAGAGACCGTCATGTGGCATCTCAATTATGGAAAGCTTGACACCCCTTACATCATAAATAAGGGTCCAAACTCATTCATTTGAATCATTCCAGACGATAATGATTCAGACGAGCAAAGACGAGAAGAGATAAGGCAACCTCAAGACTCTCTGCAATCGTTCTCGAAGATTCAAAGTAACTCCAAGACATTCTTCATGCAAATTAGCCAGAAACAGCGTTCAATCATAGGTTAAGGCTCGAAACCCCTCCGATCAGATGTTTTCTGCAGAGGTGTTCTTCAAGACTTCGAAGAGTTGAAGACATTCTTCACCAGCTTCAAAGCGTTCTTCATGAACCATCCAGAAACGACAACTGATCCGAGATCAAGGCTCAAAACTTTCCGATTCGGCATTTCTCCATAGGCATTCTTCGTTCCACCCTTGAAGATTCAAAGATCTTCATCCAACATTCAAACATTCAAAGGCATTCTTCATCAAACTCGAAGACGTTTATCCAAAAGCCACGTTCGATTCAAAACAAGGCGTTCAGTCATTGGATCAATGTTTCGAATCCCCAACTTCAACTCCAGACAAGATCATGACAAGGATTTCTCAACTAATCCATCCAAGGTAAGGTCAACGTCAACGAAGAGAAAAATCAAAGGAATAAACTAGAGATTAAATTTGCTAAATTCAGTACTTTAAATTCGAAGAAAGAACTTGTAAATTATTTTTTGTGTTTTATATTAAATTCACGAGAATTGTAATCACAACACGAAATCATTTGTTATAAAAATTAAGACAATAAATTCAAAGATCATTATGTTGTTAAAGACCATGGTCATTGAAAAATTGGAGCATTATAATCTTGGTTTACCAAATTTCAATTCCATTTAGTCTAATAGCTTACATAAGGTGCAATGTGATAACCAACTAATTATAAAAAAAATCTTATATAAAAGGAGGATGCACCTCCTAAAAAGCTGTCAAGTGTCTCCCTTAATTTGCAGCCAAATGTCAATGCTTTCTTGCTGCCAAGTGTATCCCCTAAATTAGTGACAAGTGTTTATAATGTTATTAAGATTTTTTCACTTAAAATTTGGAAAAAAACTCAACTCTTCAAAATAAGTATTTATAATTTTATTAATATTTTTTTTATTGAATGTTTGGAAAAAAACTTTTCCTCTCCAAAATGAGTTTACGCCAAGGGGCGTGAGATTGTTGGGTGTCCTCGAAGAGACTCACCCCAACAACAGTTGATTGGTTTCTTTCGCACACAGGAATGGTGATCGAATTTGTATCCGCGTGCAGATTCTTCCCAAACTAACGAAGAGATATTTGCCAAATATGAAATTGAGCACAATTTGGCAAAGAAATATCCCCGCGATTGTCGCGCACAGAGGCGGATTTGCAAACGGCAACGACTTAGGATCGACTCTGATGACGGCGCATAGTGGCGCTCGATTTGTAAAACCCACGAATGTATGCAGATGAAGGCGCAACAGCGCTGATTTCAGACTGTGAACCATAACACTAAGGTCTGCTTCAGACCAATATGCGCACAAAGAAAGTATTGATGTTTGGTAATTTTAATTTCTTTATATATTGTTGGATTTAGAAATATAAAGTATTGGTTGTTTATATATCTTTTTCTTTAGTTTTGTTTGTAAAAACCAAATGAAGAAGCGGTACTACGTTGAGTTTTGTTAAAAGATGAGTTAGCACAAGTTTTAGAAAATTTTATCACTAATTTTTTATATAGGTGTTTGTGAATTATGATTTTAGTTCAGGAAAAAGCTCACAAAGAATCATCAAGAGTTGGCTCCAAGGTTTAGCAGCTTTGTAGATATAGTTTTGGCAGTTATTTATGTTGTATGCGTATCTATAACGAAAATTGAGTATGCAAGAAAGGCTTTTAATACTTTCCTGCTTTATCCGAGGGTTGCAAAAAAATGTTCAGTGTTGGGGTAATGTTTACAATTTCTTAGACCGAAATTGTAACTTCCTCCCCAAATAGTATGCACCAATATAATGTGACTTTTATAGTGCATTTGACGTTATTCACTTCTAACATTTTTATGTGTGTTCATTCTGATTATTTGTTCTTGCATGGACATGAAAAATTATATGCATTAGTAGAGATTTGATTGAGTTGTTATCTAATGATATAAAAATTTGTAATTTCTAAACTCGGGAATGTGATGAACCTATAGAGTTTGGATGTCAATTTTACAAGACATGCTTTGTTACATAAATGGCAATCATTACAGATGGCAAAATTTAAGTTTTTAAGATGCTTCAGTGCTTTCAGGTATACAAAATTACAAGATACTTCTTTAAATACTTTGCCAATAGTCTAGCCGAGAGGTTTTGTATACTTTGAGGGGTCAATTTATGCAGGAATAAAAATGTTATTTTGCATGAATTCTATGTGAAATACCGCTGCTAATTTTATTGAGTCTACTGATTTGAATTGTTTTTCAAGGAAAAAGTCACTGATCTCATAGTTCCTATTGATCCTAAGATAGTTGAGGTTGTTGTTGCTGAAAGAATGGTCACCAAGAGAAGGCTTGAATCAAGCAAAGCTGGTGAGGCTCATGAAGCGTTAGCTAAGGAGGAGAAGCAGAAGAAGAGAGTTGCTGCACTTGGAGAAGTCTCTAAGAAGAAGAGGAAAGTTTCAAAATTATGTTCAGAATATCATCAATTTACGAGTTTGTATTGTCAGTGTTACTGCTCCCCACCGGATTTGGGAGTGGTCCCGATTCCGACAAAGTTATGTTCTTTGTTTTGAATTTTGAGTTTGACAGTTCTTCACTTTCTGGCGCATTCATTTTGTTATGTTCTTGATTTGTTGCAGTGCAAGCAAAAATGGTGCTCAACTTCTTCTCTTTAGAATCCACAATGGTTCCTCTTTTTTACGATTCAGAACAAAGTATTTTATACCATTAAGAGATACTTCAAAAAATGTATGGAGATGATCATTGTATCTGCATATTTCAGATACGAATAATTTCTCAATTTACGTTATGGTTATATGTTGATATTGTTTATTGGAATGTTCTTGGTTCTAACGCACGACCCTAAAGTTATGTTTAAGATAATTGATTATGTTTATTTCATTTCTTCATTGAGTGAATTCTCTGTGTTGCGTCTATAATTTTGAGAATGGTAGCTACTGCACAGGCCTCTGAAAGAAACTCAGCTAAATGATCTTAGTCTTGATGCTTTAAGCGGTTCACAGGAGTTTAACATGGATGTGTTTCCAAAGGAAACCTCTTTTATTCATAAACTTAGTGCGAGTAACCTGATGAGCAGTTCAGACACTACGTTACACTGTGAAGGACTGAATGCCCCAAAGCTTAGATATTGGGTATGGCCACTGATTTCTTACTATGATTAACAATTTATTGGAGTATAATATACACACACACACAAAATTTAGGAATTGAACCATCTCACACAGGCTTCCTTTCAAAATAAAATAATTTAGGTTAATTAGAATTTGCCTATTGATTAGAATTTTATACACCATTTGGTGTTAAAAAAGACTTCATTGTGATTTGTCAGTAGTGTGACATCAGTTATGTTTCTGCCCCCTATTTTTAAATGACATAGGAGAAGTATATAATAATCCACATCAGATCTTAGGCGCCTTAATCTTATGAGTATGTTGAATTAGTTTTGTCTTAATTGATGTCTCTGCACTATTGATTTAGTGAATATTGCTATTTTCACAAGTTCTAGGTTGTTTGACATTCTTATCTATTTATCTGGTGCAGGTGGTTCTTGATTTGGATGAAAATCTGGTATGTGCATATGAGACGTCAAGTTTGCCAGCTATACTATGTAGTAAAGCCGTAGAAGCTAGCATAAAATGGTTTGCATTAGAGTGCATATCTTTTGTTGGCAATTTACAAGCTTAAATTTGTATTGACATACCCTATTATACATTAGTATTGTAGTAAAAATGAAATTGTGTATGTTATAGGATGCGGAGACTAGGATTGTTCAATTTTAAAGGGTGTAATTTGATAATTCATGATTCAGTTGCTTTTCAGGGGAAGAGCTTCAACAGCCCATATCAATAGTGATTTACTTTCTTTATTAGGTATCAAAAGACAATTGGGATATATCAACAGGTAGCTCCCTACTCTCTGAACAATAATTTACTCAAGTATGGAGCTAGAGGACATTTTCTTAATTTTGGAATCTGTCAATTGTGTGAAGGAGATGTTGTTGCAATAAACAATGCACTGGAAAAATATCAGGCAAGTCTTTTTATGTTTACTTTCGTTATAATTGTTGCTCTAATGCAGGACTTGCTACCTATATTTACGCAAACTCGAGAGTGCTCGAAGGTGGTGCGAAAAAAGTAGCCGAGAAAGGAAAGAGAAAAAAAAGGTGGGCATAAAGGTTTTTTAAAATTAGGTATGAAACTGTATACTTGATCTTAATTATTTATTTATTGATGGTTACATCTTCTCCGATCGCAGTCGTCGGTTCGACGTACATTAGGCGGCGAGTTTTATATTGAAAATGAGTCTCATGTCTAGAGCTACAAAACACCTAAATTGAATCAATCCCAAACCATCTCTATCAGTGCTGCCCCAAATCACAGGCATTCTTCATGTAAGCTAACTTTGCTTATATAGTATGTGTATCGTGATGTGATTGTATTTTGTGTTAACTGTGTGAGGGAGTGATGGAAGGGGTTGTATCCTTTGGTGTATTTAAAAGGGATGGAGTTGTGATGGCCAGATTGCAGCCGGTTAGAGATAAATAGGCTACTAAGTGTAAACGTAGTATTGGACATTCAATACGTGGCACAACAGGTTTCTACCTCTCTCTCTTTTCCTTTAGTTGTATCGGCTTCTTAGCACAACGTTGACGATGATAACCGCTACTGGGTATTTAACTTTGATTTTTTTTTCTTTTTATGTCATTTTACTTTAAGAATATCAGATGCTGCATAAAATGTAGTCTTTCGAGTTTTGCAATATTCTATATCTAGCAATTTGGAGGCCAGTGTATATTAATAGCTATAAAACCAGAATATAACTAAAATATAACCAACATGAATTTTTCAGGTTTTTAATGTTTTGATCTATTTTTGGTGCTTTTATTTATCAAAATATAGATCATGGGAAGTTTGTGTTTCTTGATACTGTGAATTCGTTTGGCAGGGCCCTAATGTTAGGAGGGAAGATTTACCTCAACCAATTACATTGGGAACTTGATTTGAAGAGGAAATGACACAAGATCAACTCACAATTGGAAGAGGCATTTTTAAAATCCTATTGATAAACAAATTCTTAGTTAAGGTGGGTTAAAATAAAAATAGAGTTGTTTCTTGACGAATTCTTGCTTACATGATAATAATGTTGAGAGGTTGAGATTTAGAGAAAATATTTATTTTAGATTAAAAGTATTATGTTGAAATTGTGTAAATTCATTACTCCTTATATTCTTTACCCTATCACCACAGTTGAAACAAAAATAGTGTTGTTTCTTGATGGATTCTTGCTTATATGATAATAATGTTGAGAGGTTGAGATTTAGAGGAAATATTTATTTTAGATTATAAGAATTCTGATTAAATTGACTAAGGAGACAATGGCAAATGCACTTAAGCTAACATTCAAGAATCGTTTGATATCTAATGTACTTCAGCAGGTTAACCATTGATTAAAATGTTTCAGTTATTGGTCACAAGAAGCTTCAATTTCTCTGGGAAATCTATTTTAAATAAATGTTGCGCAACAAATGCATGTGCAGGCAAGATTTGATTGAGAATATCAAATTAAACGTACAAACTAATATAATTGAAACGTGCAGATTAATATAATTGAAATGTGACAAGTGCACAAATTTAAAATTCGTACACTAGATATATATTAAACTTGGTGTATTATATTTACAAACTATAAGAAATAAAAATAATGGCCCGTGCATCGCACGGGCAAAAACTAGTCCCTTAAAATAAAAGATCCGCCAACCTAAATGTCAACGTACCATTTAAAAGTAATAAATTTCACAAAAAAGATTAAATATCATTTCACAATGCATGAATTACATGCAAATCATGGAACCTATAGGAAGAAGCATATTTAAAAATGAATTAATCAACTCTTATTTATTTTCCATTGTGACATAAAAAAGATTAAATCGATTTACTATTTTATCAATTTAAAAAAATTATTTGCTAAAAATATATAATCTGCAATA